>CP107713.1:1200000-1882254 GCA_025854295.1 Lyophyllum decastes | reverse complement strand
AACCCTAACCCTAACCCTAACCCTAACCCTAACCCTAACCCTAACCCTAACCCTAACCCTAACCCTAACCCTAACCCTAACCCTAACCCTAACCCTAACCCTAACCCTAACCCTAACCCTCAACCAACGTCTGGCTGTATGCGTCCGCGACGAAGGGACTCAACAATTCCCACGGGTTCTGTTCATCGACGACGAGGCTGCATGGACTCATGCACATCCTCTCGTCGCTCCACTTATGCAGCGGCAATTGCATAGAAGTAGTTCCATGCAATCATCCTCCTGTGTAATACTTTGCTCTCTCGTCGTCGCCGACAACGTGTCATGTTTGGGAGTAGTCCTGGGCATGATACCTCTTGTCTTTGGGGATCACGTCTGTTCACCAGCCTCTGGACAGCTTTTCTTGCGCTTTTCGCTAGTGTTTACAGGTGCCCCTTGTGTGCGGCTTCGCTCTCTCTTCGTCGCCGACGACGTATGTGTGGGGTCATGCTCGTGCATGTGTTCTTTGCTTTCTCCTTGCCAAAACGTCGGCGACGTTTGCACAGAAGTATTTCCATGCAATTGCCCATGTACTACTTGTCCTCTCTTCGTCGCTGACGACGCATCATGCTCGGGAGTATTCCTAAGTATGACTGCTTTGTTTCGATCATTCCATGCTGCCGTTTTGTCATTGTCACGACATTCATTTAGCATGGGTGCCTCTCTGTGTGGGACTCTCTCTCTCCCTTCGTCACCGATGATGTATTATGCATGGGAGGAGTCTTGGGCATAACACCTCTCATCTCGATGGATCCGCATCTGTTCATCAGTGGTCTGGACACTATTTCCTGTGCTTTTCGTTCGTGTTCGTAGGTGCCGCCTGTGTGCAGCTTCACTCTCTCTTCGTCGCCGACAATGTATCATGCTCGACAGGAGTCTCAAGCATAATGCCTCTTGTCCTCTTCCTCAACGACGTTTTAGTTGCGGCACATTTTGTTTTAAAAATGACGGCGGATGAATGCTGCTACCCAGGTACAATGTTGTGAAGGTGTTTCGTGTGTTACGTTGGAACGAGGTGTTTTGCCAGTGTAAACCAGTCGTTTACGATGACGATGGAGTAATGTGGCTATTTGTATTTGGTTGAATGTTCTTGTGCACGGAATTCATCTACGACGATGGGCTGTTGTGTACGGGTTTTGTAGTTTGCGGGAAGATAACTTGCTACGTCCTTGAGGCATCAATGTGATACTGGTGCCGGGCCCTCCTGCAGGAGAAACGAGTCGTCGTAGACGACGGCAAAGTGATACTGCCACTTGTACAAATATTCGAACATACAATACATATTTGAGGTACTTGCGAATTTTGCGTGATGGTACTTGTATCGATGTGATACTTAAGCTGGGCACTCGTCTAGTGCGCGCCATTTGTCTACGACGACAGGTGAGCACTCGCATGCGTAGTGCAAATGTGCATGGTGGCACATTACGCAGCTCGCAAGGCAGTGGCTACCAAAAACACTACTCACAAGTGATCTGCCACCGCACACAATTCGTCTACGACGACGTGTGAGTATGTATGCAGCTGGTAACAACACATGACGGCGTTTCATGCACTGCAACTTAATTCACGCAACAATGAATTCGCCGCTACTCCTAGCAACGAATCCCCAGCACATCAAAGAATAGGAAGAAAGCAAGATTAAGGCCCTAGGAGGCCAACAATTCACTGCTACTACTAGCAATGAATGCACAGGACGTCGACGACGAGAAGAGATAAGAAAGAGCAATCAATGAGCGCGAGACACACAACGCATTCGTCGTGGACGTTTGCACAGGGCGAGCACGCCGCGTTCGTCATAGACGAATGTGTGAGTGACGTGTAGACTCACACAGGCACACTGGACCTGTTACCATCATGGCAACCATGCCATTTCGTCGCAGACAAACCGCGGCAACTCCACACAGCCACGCTCGGGTATATCACAGCCCGTATAACCGGTGGCAGCCTGTGTGCGTCTGCGACGAATCCACTCAACACTTCCCACGAGTTCTGTTCGTCGGCGACAAGGCTGCATGGACTCATGCACGTCCTCTTGTTGCTCTCTCTCCCGTCACACCACAGGCAGGGCAATTGCATAGAAGTAGTTCCGTGCAATTATCCTCTTGTGTAATTACTCTGCTCTCTTGTCGTCGTCGACGATGTGGCATGCTTGGGAGTAGTCCTGGGCATGACACTGGTCGTCTGGCCATTTTTCTCACGCTTTTTGCTAGCGTTTGCAGGTGCCTCCTGTATGACACTTCGCTCTCTCGTCGTCGCCGACAATGTACTATGTTTGGGAGGAGTCCTGGGCATAATACCTCTTGTCTCTCTGGATCTCAGCTGTTCACTAGTCCTCTGGGTCTCTTTCTTGTGCTTTTCACTACTGTTTTCAGGCGCCACCTGTGTTGTAGCTTCGCCCTCCTTCGTCGCCGACGATATATGTACGAGGCCATCCTCGTGCATGCATTTTTTGCTCTCTCCTTGCCACTTTGTCGCCGACGTTTGTGTGGAAGGTACTTTTATGCAATTGTACTCATGTACTACACGTTTTTTGTCGTCGCCGACGATGTACTATGCTTGGGAGGAGTCCTGGGCATGATACATTTTGTCTCAACGCATCCGTGTGTGTCAATCTGCAGTTCAAATGCGCTTTCCCGCGCTTTCTGCATGTGTTTACGGGTCCCGCCTGTGTGCGGCTTCACTCTCTCTTCGTCGGCGACGACGTATTGTGTTTTGGAGTAGCCCTGGGCATCGTACATCTTGTCCTGTCCACTCGTGTTCCTGCTCCTCGGCGACGTTTTCGTTTTGGTGCTTTTCTGTTTATACATAATCTTCGAGGCTCCGTTATGCTTTTCTTCTGTCGTCCCCGACATCGGCGTTTCATCCAGTAATTATTCTGTACGGTGGTGATCTCTCGCGGACCTCTATGACTGAATTTTTTATTACGGTGTCACTCGTTTTATAATATACTCAGGTTATTGATGTCTCGCATTCAAACGGAGTGCTCTGCAAGTGTAAACGAGTCGTCTACTATGACGACGGAGTAGTACGGCCATTTTTATGGGCCAAATGCTCTTGTCGCACACTTCGTCTACGACGACATGTTGTTATGGGTGTATTTTGCACTTTGTGACAACATAACTTGTGAACGGTTCGAGATATTGACCCGATGCTTGTGTTGGGCACTCTTGTAGTAGAAACGAGTCATCGTAGACGACCGTGAAGTGATACAGCCGTTTGTACAAGTGTTCGAACACATGTTGCATGCTCGACGCACTTTCGCACTTGTTGTCCATGATTGCTGTGTGATACTCGAGCCAGGCACTCTGCTACTACACGCCATTCGACGCCATTCGTCTACGACGACTGGTGAGCACTCGTACACATAGCGTAAATGTGTGAAAGTGTTTCGTGCATGGCGGCACGCTACAGTGGCTCGCGACGCAATAACTACCAAAGGTGCTACTCGCGAGTGATCTGCCAGTGCACACAACTCGTCTACGACGACGCGTGGGTGTGCGTGCAGTTGGTAACACCACACGACAGTGTTTCGAGCACTGCAACTCAATTCACGCAGCAACTCGCAACAGTTTCTCATTTCACATACTCTACAAGTACGCTTGATCCATCCCCTACCCTGCTATTTGACCACACCCTACTCATCCATCTACTGCACCCTACTGCTCTACACCTGTCACACCCTAGTCGCACCCTGGTCTCGAAATTTGAAAAACCCTACTCGCACCCTACCCCCCCCCTGATAACCCTAACCCGGCGTGGGAAAGTGTTCCCCTGTGGGCCGCGTGTTTGGGTCCTGGAGGTGCTGGGTCGGCCTGAGGGCAGCGACGACGGTGGGGGCAAGAGCCAAGAGTTGATGAAAAGAAAAGTTCGACCAATTGATCGGACGCTTACATCATCGATGGTACTGACAGACAATCACATCATTGATTGATCCATTGATTGATGCTACGTAATCATGTCACTGATCCCATCCATTCCGGATAATGCCACACAACGCACCAGGGCAATCTCCCTGACAAAGTCATCATTTCTCACCCATATCTGTTTACCGCGACCTTGAAAACCCAACGTCGCGGCCTCACACCGGTCTGGACACTAGTCACTTACAAACCTTACATACTTGTATTGTCAAATTAAAATTTGTAGCGTTCTGTTGTAATTGAAAACGCTGTGTCATGATTTATGAATGAACTTAAGTTTTTGTTGTTTGAATTGAATTATACAGTACAACTACCTATATACCCGCGACCTTGTATATTCAACGTCGCGGTCTTTGTTCTAACTGTAATACCATGGGACTATGCGTGAGTTCAGTATTTGTTGTTTGAATTCTACAACTACCTACGTACCCGCGACCTTGGAGATACAACGTCGCGGCCTCCTTCCTAATTCGGACGCCCAAACGCCCCCATACCCTAAGGATTTGCTCTTGCTCTACCTATAGAATAATCGTCGACGTAATTAGTATTCGCTGACTCCTAATCGCCCTGTCGACGTACCGTCATGGTGGCCATTGCTGTCTGGACGTGTCTGACCTAGTCTTGCCAAGTCACACACTAGATCAGTGCAAGAGCTAGCCTCGTCAATTTCAATGTCTCACATGACTACGAACCGCCTATCGTACCGCCTATCCACAACAGTCTCACCGTTTCACGAGTTCGACTGTCTGCAGGCACCAAAACAAGAAAAAAAGTCGTTGGACTGGTCCAGACAATCGCGGGAGTCACCGTGTGGAGACCCACGGCAACGGCGGCATCGTGGAGTCAACAGGTATTGCAGGCGGCAGCCGAATGTAATGTTCCGTGACTGGGAACACCTGAAGAAAAAAAAATCTAACAGGTCCACATGATCGCGGCAGCTGACGGACCTCAAGCCGAGTCGACCATTGCGTCGTGCGGTCAACAGGCATGCAGGCCGTGGTCCAATTTCGGGAATCGAAGCCAGGAGGAATGCTGCCGAGGTTCGACCCCTGTCACGCCCTCCGTCCCCATCAAAACGCGCCCGAATCGGTGAGAAAACCGTCTCTGTAGGCAAAAACGGTCATGGTCACTGTTTCGGCACCTGCGGATGGCCCAGCGGACGCACCGTCATAGCTCTCCCCTTTCTCGGGTCTGCCCTTGGTGTGTACCCCGTTACTCGCAATTCCTACAACCCAAATTCTGTGTAATGCCCAAAAAATGGTCGTGCTGCATTTGCGAGGCCTCTTGAGGGTCCAACGGCGCATGTACCAGAGATTCGTCCCCTCAGCATACCGTGCTCGATTGTAAAAGGGCGTGGCACACCAAAATCGCCATGTGAGAGAGCTCCCACATCCCTAGCAGTCTATGGCTGGCATAACCGTCACCGACGACATACATATATGTGCTTATCCTCATGCGTCAATCCACAGCCCAGATGCGCTTTCCCGCGCTTTTTGCATGTGTTTACAGGTCCCGCCTGTGTGCGCCTTCACTCTCTCTTCGTCGGCGACGACGTATCGTGTTTTGCAGTAGCCCTGGGCATCGTATATCTTGTCCTGTCCACTCGCGTTCCTGCTCCTCACCGACGTTTTCGTTTTCGTGCTTTTCTGTTTATATATAATCTTCGAGACTCTGTTATGCTTTTCTTCTGTCGTCCCCGGTGTCGGCATTTTATCCAGTAATATTCTGTACGGTGGTGACCTCTCGCAGGCCTCTATGAAGGTATTTTTTATTACAGCATTAATAGCTACCAAACGTGCTACTCGCGAGTGATCATGGGATCTTCATGCGAAGATCCCGGGAAATAAACTAGCGTGCGTCTCGTTCAGCTCCTCAGCCCCAGGGTTGATTCTAAAGGAGCGTCGCGATCCGCAAGTTCAACCTACGATGTATTTTATACGGTCTAAGCTGCCCCAGACTGGTTGAGGGAACCGGTCTGTACCCGTAAAGGGTACACCTCTCGCGAGATACGAGAAGGCTAGGCCCACCGACGCACAAAGCTGGCTAGGCCTGCTATACGCCGCTGTTAGACAGCGGCGCGTGCCCCGGTGGTGCGTTGACCGCATGTTCGTCTCAAAACGAACGCCTACCTGGTTAGTATCCGGCAAACGCTGCCCCAGACCGGTAGAGGTAACCGGTCTGTGCCCATAAAGGGCACACCCTCTCGCAAGACGCGAGAAGGCTAGGCCCACCAGCGCACAAAGCGGGCTAGGCCTGCTATACGCCGCCATTGACTGGCGACGCGTGCCCCGGTGGTGCGTTGGCCGTACGTTCGTCTCACAATGAACGCCTACCTGGTTATTATGTGCCCAGCTGTGCGTTGACCGCATGTTCGTCTCAAAACGAACGCCTACCTCGTTAGTATCCGGCAAACGCTGCCCCAGACCGGTAGAGGTAACCGGTCTGTGCCCATAAAGGGCACACCCTCTCGCAAGACGCGAGAAGGCTAGGCCCACCAGCGCACAAAGCTGGCTAGGCCTGCTATACGCCGCTGTTAGACAACGGCGCGTGCGCCAGTGGTGCGTTGGCCACATATTCGTCTCAAAAAAATCACCTACCTTCGCAAAAAGACTACCTACGTCGTTATTATATGCAAATGCTGCCCCAGACCGGTTGGGGGAACCGGTCTGTACCCATAAAGGGCACACCCTCTCGCGGGAAACGAGCAGGCTAGGCCCACCAGGGCACAAAGCTGGCTAGGCCGGCTATACGCCGCCATTAGATGGCGACGCGTGCCCCAGTGGTGCGTTGACACGTACTAGACTAAGATTTGAAGCCCACTTACCAGATTACTTGCTTCATGCATCAAACCCAGTAGCCTAGAGGGCGTCGCTCAATGAGCCAGGGCCAATCACGAAGCAGAGAGCCACACAGCCCAGCAAAAACAAGAGAGAATAGCCGAAAAAACCAGAAAAAGTCCTCCAGAAGAGGAACAAACTCCAACCAGGTGGACAGGCACAAGCAGCAAGTAAAACAGTATGTGAGGCATCCCTGCACATTGACAACAGTCCTATAGAGGGGCAGAGCAGTGGCCATGGACGAATCTAGAGGGAAAACGGTCAGTGGGGGAGAAAGAAAGAAGTTTGGGGATGCCAGCGAGACCGTTGGGGTGGCTGTGCCTGTCCGGAGTTTTCCGGAATTGATGGGATCGATGTCATCTTATCTGACATCTTATCTGGCATCAATCAATCAATCAATCAATGACATCAGAGCCTGGAATTGTCCGGGATCAATGGATCAATGGATCAATCAATCAATGACATCGTTGTGTGTCTGTACCATTGATGATGTCATCATTGGGTACACACTAAGGGCAGACCCCTTGCATCCTCATTTTCTCCACAACGGGTGGGCCGATTTCTTAGATATTTTGCTAATATAATACCCTATATAGGTGCTTTACCTTAGCCAAGTTTCAGCCCGGGGGGTCAAGGCGTTCATATATATTAGACTGTATCTAAGAAAAGGGTGTATGATCGTCATATTGCTGTTGCTGCTGCTGTGATTTTTTTTTTTACAAACGGACCTGTGAATCCATGGGGAAGTACCCCCGCATTGTTTTGGGGAGAACTTACAATTTTTCCACCGTGCGTTTGTGTCCGATTTTATTTTTTTGCATTGTGTACGAGGTGTGGCGCAGTGTTCCCGCGTTTACGCTCTGGAGTCGGATTCGATGGGTTCCTCTGGTCATGGAGACCATGTACGTTTTCCCGTTGTATATATTCTCACGGCGTTGTCTCCTGTGAGGCTCGACGAGCCGCCGTTTTTTGTCATACACAAAGACTCACTATTGTGCAGTTCCACGAACTGCGGATTTTGTTATACATGCACTGATGTACATATATTCTTGCGGCGTCGTCTTCTGTGATGCTCGACGAACTGCATCTTTTTTGAGGCACCGGCCAGCGCGGGCTATCCCTCAACCAACGTCTGGCTGTATGCGTCCGCGACGAAGGGACTCAACAATTCCCACGGGTTCTGTTCATCGACGACGAGGCTGCATGGACTCATGCACATCCTCTCGTCGCTCCACTTATGCAGCGGCAATTGCATAGAAGTAGTTCCATGCAATCATCCTCCTGTGTAATACTTTGCTCTCTCGTCGTCGCCGACAACGTGTCATGTTTGGGAGTAGTCCTGGGCATGATACCTCTTGTCTTTGGGGATCACGTCTGTTCACCAGCCTCTGGACAGCTTTTCTTGCGCTTTTCGCTAGTGTTTACAGGTGCCCCTTGTGTGCGGCTTCGCTCTCTCTTCGTCGCCGACGACGTATGTGTGGGGTCATGCTCGTGCATGTGTTCTTTGCTTTCTCCTTGCCAAAACGTCGGCGACGTTTGCACAGAAGTATTTCCATGCAATTGCCCATGTACTACTTGTCCTCTCTTCGTCGCTGACGACGCATCATGCTCGGGAGTATTCCTAAGTATGACTGCTTTGTTTCGATCATTCCATGCTGCCGTTTTGTCATTGTCACGACATTCATTTAGCATGGGTGCCTCTCTGTGTGGGACTCTCTACTCTCCCTTCGTCACCGATGATGTATTATGCATGGGAGGAGTCTTGGGCATAACACCTCTCATCTCGATGGATCCGCATCTGTTCATCAGTGGTCTGGACACTATTTCCTGTGCTTTTCGTTCGTGTTCGTAGGTGCCGCCTGTGTGCAGCTTCACTCTCTCTTCGTCGCCGACAATGTATCATGCTCGACAGGAGTCTCAAGCATAATGCCTCTTGTCCTCTTCCTCAACGACGTTTTAGTTGCGGCACATTTTGTTTTAAAAATGACAGCGGATGAATGCTGCTACCCAGGTACAATGTTGTGAAGGTGTTTCATGTGTTACGTTGGAACGAGGTGTTTTGCCAGTGTAAACCAGTCGTTTACGATGACGATGGAGTAATGTGGCTATTTGTATTTGGTTGAATGTTCTTGTGCACGGAATTCATCTACGACGATGGGCTGTTGTGTACAGGTTTTGTAGTTTGCGGGAAGATAACTTGCTACGTCCTTGAGGCATCAATGTGATACTGGTGCCGGGCCCTCCTGCAGGAGAAACGAGTCGTCGTAGACGACGGCAAAGTGATACTGCCACTTGTACAAATATTCGAACATACAATACATATTTGAGGTACTTGCGAATTTTGCGTGATGGTACTTGTATCGATGTGATACTTAAGCTGGGCACTCGTCTAGTGCGCGCCATTTGTCTACGACGACAGGTGAGCACTCGCATGCGTAGTGCAAATGTGCATGGTGGCACATTACGCAGCTCGCAAGGCAGTGGCTACCAAAAACACTACTCACAAGTGATCTGCCACCACACAATTCGTCTACGACGACGTGTGAGTATGTATGCAGCTGGTAACAACACATGACGGCGTTTCATGCACTGCAACTTAATTCACGCAACAATGAATTCGCCGCTACTCCTAGCAACGAATCCCCAGCACATCAAAGAATAGGAAGAAAGCAAGATTAAGGCCCTAGGAGGCCAACAATTCACTGCTACTACTAGCAATGAATGCACAGGACGTCGACGACGAGAAGAGATAAGAAAGAGCAATCAATGAGCGCGAGACACACAACGCATTCGTCGTGGACGTTTGCACAGGGCGAGGCACGCCGCGTTCGTCATAGACGAATGTGTGAGTGACGTGTAGACTCACACAGGCACACTGGACCTGTTACCATCATGGCAACCATGCCATTTCGTCGCAGACAAACCGCGGCAACTCCACACAGCCACGCTCGGGTATATCACAGCCCGTATAACCGGTGGCAGCCTGTGTGCGTCTGCGACGAATCCACTCAACACTTCCCACGAGTTCTGTTCGTCGGCGACAAGGCTGCATGGACTCATGCACGTCCTCTTGTTGCTCTCTCTCCCGTCACACCACAGGCAGGGCAATTGCATAGAAGTAGTTCCGTGCAATTATCCTCTTGTGTAATTACTCTGCTCTCTTGTCGTCGTCGACGATGTGGCATGCTTGGGAGTAGTCCTGGGCATGACACTGGTCGTCTGGCCATTTTTCTCACGCTTTTTGCTAGCGTTTGCAGGTGCCTCCTGTATGACACTTCGCTCTCTCGTCGTCGCCGACAATGTACTATGTTTGGGAGGAGTCCTGGGCATAATACCTCTTGTCTCTCTGGATCTCAGCTGTTCACTAGTCCTCTGGGTCTCTTTCTTGTGCTTTTCACTACTGTTTTCAGGCGCCACCTGTGTTGTAGCTTCGCCCTCCCTTCGTCGCCGACGATATATGTACGAGGCCATCCTCGTGCATGCATTTTTTGCTCTCTCCTTGCCACTTTGTCGCCGACGTTTGTGTGGAAGGTACTTTTATGCAATTGTACTCATGTACTACACGTTTTTTGTCGTCGCCGACGATGTACTATGCTTGGGAGGAGTCCTGGGCATGATACATTTTGTCTCAACGCATCCGTGTGTGTCAATCTGCAGTTCAAATGCGCTTTCCCGCGCTTTCTGCATGTGTTTACGGGTCCCGCCTGTGTGCGGCTTCACTCTCTCTTCGTCGGCGACGACGTATTGTGTTTTGGAGTAGCCCTGGGCATCGTACATCTTGTCCTGTCCACTCGTGTTCCTGCTCCTCGGCGACGTTTTCGTTTTGGTGCTTTTCTGTTTATACATAATCTTCGAGGCTCCGTTATGCTTTTCTTCTGTCGTCCCCGACATCGGCGTTTCATCCAGTAATTATTCTGTACGGTGGTGATCTCTCGCGGACCTCTATGACTGAATTTTTTATTACGGTGTCACTCGTTTTATAATATACTCAGGTTATTGATGTCTCGCATTCAAACGGAGTGCTCTGCAAGTGTAAACGAGTCGTCTACTATGACGACGGAGTAGTACGGCCATTTTTATGGGCCAAATGCTCTTGTCGCACACTTCGTCTACGACGACATGTTGTTATGGGTGTATTTTGCACTTTGTGACAACATAACTTGTGAACGGTTCGAGATATTGACCCGATGCTTGTGTTGGGCACTCTTGTAGTAGAAACGAGTCATCGTAGACGACCGTGAAGTGATACAGCCGTTTGTACAAGTGTTCGAACACATGTTGCATGCTCGACGCACTTTCGCACTTGTTGTCCATGATTGCTGTGTGATACTCGAGCCAGGCACTCTGCTACTACACGCCATTCGACGCCATTCGTCTACGACGACTGGTGAGCACTCGTACACATAGCGTAAATGTGTGAAAGTGTTTCGTGCATGGCGGCACGCTACAGTGGCTCGCGACGCAATAACTACCAAAGGTGCTACTCGCGAGTGATCTGCCAGTGCACACAACTCGTCTACGACGACGCGTGGGTGTGCGTGCAGTTGGTAACACCACACGACAGTGTTTCGAGCACTGCAACTCAATTCACGCAGCAACTCGCAACAGTTTCTCATTTCACATACTCTACAAGTACGCTTGATCCATCCCCTACCCTGCTATTTGACCACACCCTACTCATCCATCTACTGCACCCTACTGCTCTACACCTGTCACACCCTAGTCGCACCCTGGTCTCGAAATTTGAAAAACCCTACTCGCACCCTACCCCCCCCCTGATAACCCTAACCCTAACCCAAAACGACGAGATGGAGGACCACGGCGGTCAGCTTCTCGAGGCAGCCGCCATCCCATCCGCCCCCGCTGTGCCCTCGGAGCCAGAAGAAGAACGCCCACCCAAAATCCCCCGACTCGACCTACCTCCTGCGCCGTATGTCCCCAGGGCGCCGCCTCCGCATCTCTCCTCGTCCCACAAGAGACGCTGGCGGAAACGGGAAGCAAGATTCGCCGCCGAAGGGCACAGACCCCGTCCCGAGACCGTCGAGGAGCACGTCGAAGGCGCTGAGCCCATCCACACGGAACTCCTCACCGAGAAGCTTCCGGCTGCCAGCGGAGCGTACGTGGCGAAAAACGGAACCATGGCCGGCGCGAAGCAGAAGCCCCACCTCGAGCATCTTCTTGCTCGGGGCTTTGACCTGGTGGCTTGGGATGGGATGTGAGCGGTCCTTTCTCTTGCGTCTTACCCTGGTTGACCGTGGCCAGAGACCCCTGCCCCCTCTTGGATCGCGACAGCCGCGTATTTGCAGTTCTCGTGGGTAGGCCGGACGACGATTCATACGCCGCCGCCGCCAGCCGCGCCTACGACCTCCTTTCCCGATTTACCCAGGATGCGAACTTCACAGCGGCTGAGAGAAAGCACCGCCGCGGAACGTTCCCCGTCGTCAACGTCGGCATCCATCACGGAAAAGGGACCCTTCAACCTACATGGATCACGGACAACGCGCGCTCTGGGTTGGTTGACGGGCTGCTTGACGACCCAGCCATCCAGCGGCTGGCAGCGTTCGGAAGCTGTAGGTCTCCTCGCCCTCTACATTCCCTCTTGTTGACCTCCTTTAGCTTCCTTTCGCCTGTGGTGCCCCGACGTCTTCGAATACTACGAGACACGCCTCAACGCCCTCTGGACGCGGATGCCGTTCCTTCGACGCATCTTCGCGAAGAGCATATTCCCCTGCACGACCTTTAACTTCGGCCCCGACGTCTGGACCTTTAAGCACCGTGACCCTCTCAACTGCCCTTTCGGCTGGTGCGCCATCTACGCCCTGGGTCCCTTCAACCCGAAAACCGGAGGCCACCTCATCCTTTGGGAGGTGAAGAAGGTCATCGAGTTTCCCCCGGGGTCGATGGCACTCATTCCATCCGCTACCGTCACTCACTCGAACATTCCTGTGGCATCTGGTGATCGTCGTGCGTCCTTCACGCAATACTGCGCCGGCGGCATCTTTCGGTTCGTGGACTACGGCTTCAGGACGGCGAAGGCGTTGGCGGAGGAGGACCCTGACGAATACGATAGGTTGGAGGGGCTGAAAGATGGCCGGTGGGAGACAGGTTTGGGACTCTACAATACATTAGATCAACTCAAAGTAAAGCTCCAGTCCTCGTAACAAATATATTTCGTCGAAGCCCCACAGAGAGTGACGTGGACATGAATACAAAATTTTTGTGACTGTAGACCAGCATGCCCAAACGGCCAGCCCTTGGCCGTCTCATGCTCACAACGTGAGTGCATGAATTGCCGCGCGCTCGACCGTCGAGCACCTACCCCCTGACACTCACAACGTGAGTGCTCATCTGAATCTTACTTAATCCTTAAGTAATACTCTTGTGTGCCCTTCCAGTGAACATCCGTGCCGTTCGAAGCTTCAAAGTGTATGATTGAATCTGTGAGAGCAAAATTCCACGCTACCCACACCTGGGCCAGTTCTCGAAAATTTCAGAGCATAAGACACCAACACATAGCAACAAGACCAAAAGCTAGTCTACGTCCATAGGTACATGGTCCAGCTGTCTATACTCCTTATAAAACTCTATAACGAATTTAGCGGGGTTGGGAATTTGTGAGAAATCGTGAGGGGCAATACAAAGCCACCGATTGAGACCAACAGAATTTCTCCAAGTTGCGACGTCAACCTCAAGTCGCTCCGCAATTCTGTTCAGAACCGGTTTTTCTCCGTTCGTCGTCACCTGCGTAGCGATTAGAGCAATGACCGTGGGGACGAACCTGGAAATCTTGTCGTTATGCACACATTTGCTTGGCAGGGCAGCTTCGCCAGCTCTGAGAGAAGCATGGCCAAACATATCGAAAAAAGGGATCCAGCACGTGTAGCATAGCGGCCAGTATATGAAATCGGGAAAATGGTTCCTCTGCAAAACAGAAAACCAATCTCTGAAAAATGGATGGCGTCCGTGAGCGTGCGGCGTTGGGGATGGATCCACCGTCCCGGTAACCCAACAGTCCGGGCAGCCAACGGCAAGGATCTGGTCAATGGCTTTCTTCAAGACTTTAAACTCATCGATTGCGCCTTGAATTTCATCCGCAGCAAGTGCTCCGTTGGTGTCGACGTTCAAAACGACAGGCAGAGTGGGAGGTATGATGGTTGGTGTGAGTGTGGGTCGTGAATGAGGGTAACGGGACGGTAATCTCGGGCGTGAAGACGGCGCAGTCCTTGTGGCCACCGCGGCGGCTCGAGTAGCCATGCGGCGGGAGACCTCTGACTGGACGGAGGGCGCGTCAAAGGTGATGGGAATTTTTACCTTGATGTTGCCGTGGTCTCTCTAATAAAGCACGTCAGTCCGTAGCGATGAGCGGCAACATACTGAGACACCTACAAGACTCGCGGATAAACAATTATCACACAGAGGAGCGCCGGGAATAGAGGGGCACGAATGTGCAACTCCGTCGACGCATTCAAACTTCAACAGACGGCACCATTCCGTCGTTAAAAACTCGCCCATCTCCGCCAGCCCCGTATGGTCCCCAGGTTGCTTGTCTTCCTGTAACCCTGGCTTCTTCGACCAGAATAGCACGGAATACGCCAGACCACCATCGCGTCCCGCTCTACCCACCTCCTGTACAAAATCCATGATCCCGCGAACGTCGTAATGGATCACGTATCGGACTTTGGCGTAATCGATGCCCTGCCCAAAGCACGCGGTCGCGATCATCCACCTGTGCGCAGGTTCCTTTCCTCGACGCCAGGCCTCTTGCAACTCTAGCTTGAGCTCCGCGTTTTTCTCCTTGTCTTTCTCGAGGTGACTGATGTAGTGAGGGAACCGAAGCCTTGCCTTGAGCCGTTCCACCCTAGCGATGGATTTACAATAAATGAGACCGCGCTCGTCGTTCTCGAGCTTGATGCTGTTGACGAGAGCCACGAGACGGTCCTCAAGTTCCTGCTTGCCCTCGATGTGTTCGACGCGGTATTGGATGTTCTTGCGGCTGGTAGGTGCTCGGATCTCGTAAAGGAGTTCCCGTGGAATTTTCATCCAGTCACATAGCAGGTCCACGGATCGCGGAAAGATGGTGGCGGACAGGAATGTAATCGGCTTCTTGAGCGCGGTCAGCACGGTGAGTAGAGGAAATTCGGTTCGAAATCCAGAGGTATAAATTTGGTGGGCCTCGTCGACGAAAACCCTGTTGAGTCTGTAGCTGGATGCTTGAGACCACTCCCGAAACTCGTCAGTGGCCACGAGGTTATAAGGGACGAGCACAATACGAGATGTATTTCCGTCAGCTCTAGGATAGATGCCCCCGTTAATCGACGTCGCGGCGAGCCTTCGTTCCATGTCATCGACCAGGGCTTTGAGTGGCAGGATCACGAGGAACAAATCCTGTGGATGGATAAGCGCTGCCCCAAAGAACGAGAGAGTCTTCCCACTGCCAGTAGGGAGGACGGCAAGGACGTGTTTATCTGTGAGGGAGGCCTGTACGAGCTCTGCCTGCTCGGGACATGTCCATCGGAGTTCGCGGCCGTGAGGGAGGAGAGAGGCGAGCCGAGATAGAAGGTTGGGATGGACGAGGATTGTTTGCTGCTTTCTCTGCAGCGTGACGTTTGGTGCGAGGCCTATGCCAGTCAGGACCTGTTGAGCAACGTATGGAGCGAGCGATAGGTATTGTTCGCGCATTTCCCCTAGCAGTTTGCCCCCAAGCTCGTCAAAGTACACCCCGAAATACTCACGTAAAATCCCCTTGAGGAGCGGCTCGATGATCCGGTCGAGCTCCTTGAACATGTCTTCCCGCGAGTCCTCGTTCTGCTGTGAACTGAATCAGTCAAGGAGGAGATCATGTCGTAGACAGAAATACACACGGCGTTGGAATCCTTGAACTGCTCCGCAAGTGTAGGGTGGAGCTGTCCAATGCAGGCGTGCCATCGGAAACATACGCGCTGGTCGGAAGCAATGGCGGTATGCGAAAACTGCGCTAGTGAATTGCTCGTCTGCAGCGCATACCTGCTTTCGCCAATTTCGACCGAGTGGTTGAACGCCCGGTGGACGGCTTTGAGATCGTCGTCGTCGTCATCGGGCAGGCCAAAGTCGATATGGCCCACGTTCACCATGATGGTGCACATGACCTGTCTCCAATCGCGAAGTTTCAAACCACGGCCAAGGCTGTCGAATGTGTACGAAGTGAGCGCCCTGCTGAAATGCTCGCTTGCCATGACCTTGCCGTTCGTTACGAAGACATAAGACAGATAGTTTTCAGCATCGTCTTTGTCCATATGACAGTAAGTGGCCAATTTCGCGGCGGCGGGGTATACGATTCCCAAGACCAGCAGAAGAAGACGGGAGACGCGATATGATGGAGAGTGGGCAATGCGACGTCCAGTCCCGTGGATGTTCCGATTCTTGTCGTACGCCGGCGCAAAGGTGAGGACGTTGCTGAAGATAAACATGTTTCGTCCGCCGTCTTTGTTGTTTGCGTACTTCAGGTTGTCGCACTCGGTGCCACGCGCCCCGCCTCCCCATGTAGTCGATGATAGGCAAAAGAGCAGTCCAACAATCTCGTCGAGGAGTGCGAACCATGCCCAAAGCCCTGAAATGGCGGTCATTCAGTTTCGGAGCGCATATATCTGACAGCCTTCAACTTACCAGGTCGAGATTTCAACGAGCCGTTGATCCTCTGTAACAGCTCCGGATCCCTCGACAATTGGCTCAACAATCGATGTTCGAATTTCTCCCAACCGTTCTCGGGGTGGGTGAAGATCGAAAACTGGATTGTTTGCTTGAGGGGTTCATCGCGGAACCAGTCCTGTGTGCGTTGGGGATGGGGATCGAGGCGAAAGTCAATGAAGGAAAGGATGTCATCATATGCGCAGCTACGAAAAAGTTTATTGATGAGACCAGCAACGCGGTCGAGAGTCTGGTTAATTGAGTCGTAAAACGTCTTGAGCTGTATCGGGAAATCATCGATGGTGAGAACCGTCTTGTGCACATCCCAGTGGAATCGTGCGATGCCTGGTTGTGTTTTGACTACCGTCGTGAAGAGCTCCATGTGGGACCGTAACACGCCGAATAGATGCTGCCCGCCCTCGTGAATCCACGGTCGAACGTTTTCATCATAACATCTGCAGGCATGATGAGAACGTGCAAGATTGTGTGGAGGTATACTTACCTTTGCGGCGTTTCTCCCGTAGCTTCACTCAAACGCAATACTTCCCTGCATGCCGTCGCTCTGAATCCCCACTGCGCCCGAGAGATGTTGTGAGGAAGCTGTGCAGCAGGGACGAGGACACCGTTGTCGTCAAACAAGTGATCTACCAACAGAAATCGACTAAAAATATCCTGGGATGCTGACCGTAGGAACTGTGGGCTCGGCTGAGACAGCAACGACCAGACGCAGTCATGAACTTGCTCCGTCAGTGTAAATTCGGCCGTAGAGGGATCTTTGAGCGAGGCCTGAAGGGAATCGAGTAGGGCGAGGCTATTTGGATGCAGGTGGATCATGTATTCGGGGGTGGCGTGCTGCATATGCCGAAGCAAGAATGTTAGAAACGTATTGATGTACTCCGAGTATTTTTCTAGCGTCGGCAGCTCTTGCGGTTTCATAAAAGGCCGGTGGTCTTTTTGCACACTACGCAACGGATGAGTTATCTGCCATTGAACTTCGCGATGCACTTACTTTGGATTGGCGTTCCTGATCAGGCGTCGAGTGAAGACGTCCAGCTCTCCCAGCCCGTCAGCTACTTGCCTGTAATATTTTTTGACGGCCTCTTTCAGGCGATATAGATCAGGCTCGTCTTCTTGCGTGGCGGGTAGCGTCGTGCGACGGAGTTCGGCCACGTTGACACCCTTTAACCAGATATCCCAGTCCGTGAGCGAATAAACGAGGTCCCTGGCGTGGGTGTTGCTAGCCGGCGTGTACGTATCAGGGAGGTGCCCAAGTCCAATGGCGTCGGCATGGGCAAGGATTTCGTTTAGCGCATCCACGTCAATTTTGGGGACATAGGTAATCTCGATGTATTGACGCTCGGAGCGATATTTGCTGAGGGGCTGGCAGTCAACAATGCGTGATGGGCGCTCGGTGGAGGGGTACTCGGGATGCCATCGCTGATAATGTTTGTTGAACGTACGGCGATACGAATAAATGACATGTGGGCAGGGGCAATCTGGCGCCATGCATCTAAGGCCCTTGACTGGGTTGATGCCTTCGAACGGTTCGATCGGACTTCCTGGTAACTTGACAGGGCAGTGCGCATTCAGCTGCATAAGAAGCTCCTCGAGTACCTCCTTGGCCGGAATACGACGTTGTACGGTGAAACGGCGATTGCTTCCGAAGGTGTGTCTCATGGCATGTCCGTGTACGCGCTCGAAAGGAATGAGAGACTCGCAGAAAAGACATACGACGCGATTGTACACCAGGTCCACGGATAGTTCGTAGCCGGCGAGTCGTTTTTTGATCCCATTGACGGCGTCTGCAGAGATGGGTAGAGGGGGTCTGACGTCCAACAGATTGTCTTCGTCTTCTAGCTCCTCAGCATCGGCGTCTTCCACCTCATCATCATCAGCGTCTGCGACAGTAGGGGTCGGTGTTTCAGCGTCATGGAGAGGGGAGACGCATGCTGGAAGGGTGGTTTCAGACTCCTCCAGCTCAGAAGGCACGTCAGAAGCGCCCATGTCTACATCGAAAGCGCCAGGTGCAGAAAAAGAGGCTTGCATCTCGATATCGACGTCTAGCGATTGGCGAGCGACCACAGGTATTCCTGAAGATGGTCCTGGTAAGTCGACGAGAGACAGCCCCGCCACCGGAAGATCGTCTGTAGTGATGGCCTTCTGTGCCGTTCTAGGGTTTCCACGTTTGCCTTTGCGTGGTTTACTCGACTCGGCCGGCGCACTGCTGTCATCCAAATCGTCTAAATAAAGGTCAGCCTCGGGCTCTGGATGTTCTGCCATCAAACACAGGTAATGGACGTTGTAGTAAGAGTAACGGGCATGCGACGAGGCACCGCATGGGCATGGAATGAGCCCTGTCTTTTTGTCTCGGGTCACTACTTTTTGTTGGCCTGAATGCCCAACATTATCGTCAGCTAGCCCTAAAAGAACGCACTGTAAAACACGTACCGTTGTAGGTAAATGTGCTCTGTCGTGTGTGGTATGCTCTAGTGTGGCTATCACGATCTTTCCTCGACCGCATAATCGGTCTAGGGCAATCAAGGACCTTGCATGTCGTACTGTACAAGTGTGTCAAGGAATTTAGATACGACTTGTCCTTGAAAATTAAACTTACGGGGCGGGCATGGTATAAAATCCTGCAGATATGCTGTTTAAACGTGTGAAATGAGATAGAGAATCAGCCTATATGCGTGTAAAAAGTTCGATACACGTACCTGCGTGGTCTTGGAAGCAATAGGAAGGTGGTTTACACAAGTGAGTGACCGAGCGTGATGGTTCGAGTACGAGTGAGCCAGCAGCAAACATTTGTTGACTGAGGGTAGAACCAGAGTCTGTGCCTAAAGATTGGGTTAGTCTAGTAGGAGAGAGCACGACGTTACTTACAAACGAATACCAGCGGCACTGGGGGGCTTCATTGCATCGAAGGTGGTTCAACTGACTGATTTGGCTTTTTTTTTTTTTTCGCTAACGGTGTTCAGTCTTACAAGGATGCCTCCGAAATGTATGCGTTTCCTACATTTTTTCCATTTCAGAGGCGGGCACACGTTCCGCACTCACAATATGTGCGCGAGAGGCCGGAGGAGGCCTAGTCAAAATGTTCCCACAAAATCTTACGTCATCTCACTTATGTAAGTTTCCTTGCATGGCTCATCAGCATTCTCCTCTTTGATGATAGGACAGCGACTGCATGTCTGACTGCTCCTATAATTGTGACATACATCATGCTCACATTGTGTGTATAAGAAAAGCGTTGAAAGACATCCCATGAATGATTCATTGTTTAAAACGAGTAACGACTACGAAAAAAAAGGTTACTCTGGAGTTTATACATGCAGACACCAGGAGTCGAACCCAAATGCCCGGACTAATGCACTGCGTGGTTTGTAGTCAGTACCACTTGTCAAGCCTCGCTTGTTAAAATATGTATGATTTTTACATTTATACCGTGGGTACATCCATGTCACTGGCCTAATACCCATCCCCTAAGCCTAAATCCCTAAGCCCTTAACAAAAACTTACTTGGGAATTGATAGTACACAGCTTAGTGTGCATACAACTACCTACCTATCGATTCAACCCACTATAAAATAGTGCAAAAAAGAGCTAAAAATTTTGCAACGCACAGGAATTGAACCAAGGGGTCCGTAGCACCAAGTTGCACCACATTCAGCAACCAGAACCACTTGTCCAAGAGGCCCTGATGTAACAGACCGGTTTTACACCCACAATGTGAGTACATCTGTAGTGTGAGTTCTAGAATTCATCCAACATGCGTACGAAATGTAAATTACCATGCTACAAACGTAGCGTACAATCTTTGAAACCCTGACCGTAAATGCAAAGAGATCGGGGGTGACGATGGGACATCACGTGACTCTGCAAGTCGTGACTCACCCAAATATTCATTGGCCTCTAGAAGACTGAAAACTTGAAACGGCGCTAAACAAAAGGTACGGCGCCCTAGATAATACGTTTCGGTCTTCTAAATGTTCAGGACACATCACTGAATGATCCCGAGAATACCGAGTTCCATGAGGGTCTTGCCACCCCTCCGTGAGAATTTTGAAATGAGCATATCTCGGCGAGTTCTCCACCGATTAACGAGATTTTTAGTTTTTCCTGTGCGCATTGATCTGTAGATTCCTATAGAATGCTGACATACAGGAGGAATTGTCTTGTAGAAACTTTTATTCTCTGATTACCGCAATTGTTGTTGTTTGAATCATTACATTGTAGATTGGTCTGTAGAACATGAAATACACGAAATGTTGCCAAACGGAAAGTACGGCGCTCTAGATCAAAGGCATATGGACATAAAACATCGTTGGTGCGATGAGAAATTACCTCAAGAATGCACCACCCCAGTAGGGTCTTGGTGGCACTCAGAATCAGGCCGTGAGAACTTTTTTTTCAACACTTTCCCTCATGTATCTCGGTCAGTTCTTGGCCGATTTGCATACTTTTTGGTTATACACGTAGCGAGAACATAGCTTAAGAGCGCCGTACTCGGGTATACGCAGAACGCCCCCCTGAAACATGAGCTACACCCCGATGACTGAAAATTTCCGGATTCAGAAAGTCCCGGTATTGATTGCGCCACAGCGGAAGATATATTTTACATGAGCTCAAACCGAGAGTACGGCGCGATAGATTGGATGTATAAGTACAGGAAACCTTGAAAGTACAAAGGGATTCGACCGAGAAACGGACTCGCAATAAGAGGTCCAAAATTGCGGGGTCTTCGCGCGAAGACCCCGGGGAAGTAAACTAGGGATGCGCAGCTCTCCTACGACGTTCCATACGTCGGGGATTGGTACATTGATGTCGCGATCGAAATCAGCAGTGCAGAAAGTGCGTGTCTCCAGTGGGTGACCCACAGCCATCACGAAATCGTACGTCAAGCCCTAAACATTCCGCGAGGGCATGCCAGCAGGATCACCAGCATCAATTCATCCAAGTACTCTCGGGATCCTGCCAGCCATCTAACTGCTCTCAGCGGCTTTCGCGTTCACCCTGGTATTCGAGCACAGGGGGATTATGAGGCACTGTATGTACAGGCCTATACGACCGACAAGGCCGTCGTTTACATTGCCGAGGGCGGCCACCATGCGAAATATCTTACTGTCAAGGAGGCGATGAGTACTCAACAACCGTCGAAGACGATCGAAGGCGTGTATGACATCTATGTAGCGGCATCCACGGTGAATTCCTCGAACGCGCGTCTCGAGGTGCGAGTGCCATGTAGGTTTGCCACAAACGTCCTCCTCGAGTATGAACCCGCCAAGTTCCGGCAGTGTTTGTGTTCTTTTACGCGGGAGGACTGGTGGTGAGTTAGGTCATATATACGATAACTTTCTTTCTAATGCCTCTAACCTACTAGGCATTTTCGCGTCATAAGGCTTATGGCCATCAGCCAGACTCTCTCAAACCAAGTCTCTGGCAAGTCCGCCCTGCGATTAAAGCCTGAAGCTCTTACGTTGACGGCTGCGTGCGTCTGGCTATTTAATGGTTTACATGCACGACCGGAGGACGGTCCTGCGGCAAGACGCCTCATGGATGCTGCGCTCCCTATCACCGAGGCAGCGGGTGGAGATCTCAACGTCCTCGCATACAAGACATCTGTTCAGGGAGGTGCGGAGGAGGAGGAGGAGGAGGAGGAGGAGGAGGAGGCCGGTGTCTCACGGGATCGGGTTCCATACAATCCTTATGGCTGCGTCTTTTTCGTCGGATGAACGTCGCTGACGTGCCCCGTTTTCGTTATGGCGGACGAGTCCTCCCCTTCCCAGCATTCAAGTACTGGTTCGGCGGGATGACTTTCGAGGAGGTAAAGGCAAAATATGCCAATAGTGCGATTCTAGACAAGGACACAGTCGCCCGTACTCGCTTCACGACGAATAAAGGGAAGATTCCTAGCTACGTAAACTGGACCGGCGCCCCAGAACCTAACTTGTTCGATCTCGGCCCACATGGAAACACAGTCATACCTCCCGACGTCGACGACGGCTCAGACTTCGAAGACATGTCTCCACCTCCTGCCGATGCCGCCCCTACCGCTAACGATTTCTTATCTCGCCTTTGGCGTCAGTTCATCGTCGACGTTACCGCGAAGTCTCCGAATCCACGAGGCAACACGAATCCATCTTACCTGAAACTCACCGCAGCTCAACGTCTGCAGGGAAAGGAGGATGTCTTCAAGACACTGCACCTCTCGGACGTCTTCCATGCCGTCGCCTATAAGAATGCGTCTAGCGATGACTGGCAGAGGGCCTTCAAATGGTTCTATCCACTGCCAGGTTACAAGACCTCGAGTGCCGTCCAGAACTACCCGAGCTGCCCATACTATAAGCAGTGGATGAGCTTCATCGACGAATCGCGCAATGAGGAGCTTGCATTGACGATGCGGAACGAACTTTGGGAACGGTTCAGGACGTGGAGTTGGATCCCGGATGCTCACCAGGATAAGATGTGGGCGACGAAGGCCATGGTTGGTTTCACGCGTTGGCCTGCAGTCAAAGGGCCTGCACCACGCATTCTTCTCCACAGTACCACTGTGCCGGCCTTCACCGAAGTGGATGAGAGTGAGGATGGAGATTGGGGCAACGAGGGTAACGGCGGTGACGAGCTGGATAATGAGTAGTTTTTTCCTTATGGCTGGAAACCTGGTGTACTTTTCGTTTCGAAATGTATGCGTTCTCCTTGCTTATCAATGACACAAATAAACTGATTTTACAGGGTTTCTTCCTCTATCGTCCCCGACAAGAGTGTTCAAACATAACACTAGAATGCACACACGACGTCTGGGACGACACGGAGCATCCATTTCACCATTCCCGAATGTGTAGATTTGAATAAATTACTGATTTTACAGACGTCTTTCCCCTCTCCTCTGGGACGAACACGTTCTAACGTGCGACTGGCACACACACGCACGCCGGTGACGACCTATATAACTCATATAATAACAACAGGTGAATGCCGCGGCTACAAATATATGGGAGCATGTCGCGGTTTAATACATGACAACGCCTTTCTGTACCACTTCAATACACAAGCTAGGTAGTGTACCAATGCACGCGTCTCGTCCAGGACGACTGGTGAATACTCTTTCTCGGCACCCATTTTTCTTAAGGCTCTTTATGTATCATAACCCAGTTTACGATTCGAAGGTGATAACTTACCAAAACCTCTTCCGAAAACCTTATCACTCACAGTATGTGTTCTTCTAGTGTATGTGATTCGTCTACGACAACAGGTGAATGCTTGCACTGCCTATACAATTTGGCAGAATTTCTTTGTCACTCAGTGTAAGTTTTCGACTGTCATAACCATCACAGCAACTATGTTATTTCGTCGCAGACAAACCGCGGCAACTTCACACAGCCACGCTCGGGTATATCACAGCCCGTATAACCGGTGACTGTCTGCGACGAATCCACTCAACAATTCCCACGTGTCCTGTTTGTTGGCGACGAGGCTGGACAATTGCATAGAAGGAGTTCCGTGCAATCATCCCCCTGTGTAACCTCTCCTCTCTCGTCGTCGCCGACGATGTGTCATGTTTGGGAGGAGTCCTGGGCATGCCACCTCTCGTCTCTCTTGATCATGTCTGTGCACCAGCTCTCGGGGTTTTTTTTTCGTGCGTTTCGCTAGCTTTTGCAGGTGCCCCTTGTACGGGGCTTCACTCTGTTTGTCGTCGACAATGTGTCATGCTTGGGAGGAGTCTTGGGCATGATACCTCTTGTCTCTGTGGATTGTGTCTGTTCACGAGCCTTTTTTTTCGTGGTTTTTGTCAGTGTTTGCAGGTGCTCCCTTTGTGGGGCTCTCTCTTCGTCGCCGACAACATTTGTATGTGCTCATTCTTGTGTGTCAATCCGCGGTCCAGATATGCTTTCCTGCGCTTGTTGCTTGTGTTTACGAGCGCAGCCTGTGTGCAGGTTCACTCTCTCTCTTCGTCGGCAACGACGTATCATGTTTGGGAGTAGTCCTTGGCATGCTATGTCTTGTCCTGTTGACTCGCATTCCTACTCCTCGGTGACGTTTTACGTTTTCATTTTTTTTGTAACTATATACAGTCCATGAGACTTTGTTATGCTTTTCTCCTGTCGTCCCCGACATCAGCGTTTCATTCAGTAATTTCATCTGTATTGTGGTGACCTCTCACGGACCTATACGACTGTAGTTTTATTACGGCGTCACTTGTTGTATGATATATTGTGGTTATTGATGTCTCGCATGTGAACGGAATGCTTTGCAAGTGGAAACAAGTCCTCTATGACGACGACGGAATAGTGTGGCCATTTCTATAGGCCAAACGCACTTGTTGCAAGGTTCGTCTATGACGACGTGTTGTTACAGATTTATTTTGCACTTCGTGACAACATAACTTGTGAACGCTTCAAGGTACTGACCTGATACTTGCACTGGACACTTCTGTAGTAGAAACGAGTCGTCGTAGACAACCGCGAAGTGGAACGGCTGCCTGTGGAAGTGTTGGAACACATATTACATGTTCGACGCACTTTTGCAGTTGTTACGATGATACTGCACGATCACTGCTATGTATTTCTTTAATACTTAGGCCAGGCACTCTGCTAGTGCACGCCGTTTGTCTACGATGTCTGGTGAGCACTTGTACATGTAGTGTAAACATGTGAAAATTGTTTCGTCCACGACGGCACACTGTGGCGGCTTGTGATGTGGTAACTAGTAAAAATGCTACTTGTGCCACTCCACACAACTCATCTACGACGACGTGTGAGTGAGCACGCAGTTGGTAATACCACATGACAGTGTTTCGAGCACTGCAACTCAATTCACACAGTAGCTTGCACCACCTTTTCATTTGACATGCTCTACTAGTACAATTCATCTGTTCCCTACTCCCCTAGTCCCACCCTACTCCCCTAGTCCCACCCTACTCCCCTAGTCCCACCCTACTCCCCTAGTCCCACCCTACTCCCCTAGTCCTCCACCCTACTCCCCTAGTGCTGAACCCTACTCCAACCCTGCCCCCCCCTGATAACCCGATGTTGCTGGGAGTATTGAAGAGCTCCGCACACTCCTTCCACTTAGCGACAGCACGAATAGCACGGGAAACCTTCGCCTTCGTAAGTTTACCAGCCTCGAGGTCTATGATGCATTGAGAAACCATAAAAAGCTTCGCTAATATTGCTCACCCTTGAACGCGGCAAGCGCAGACGCTTCTATCTCGTTGGGCCGGTTCTTCATCGTGCTGATATTGGAGCGGATGCTGTTCCAGGACCTCTGCACAATCATCTGGACACATCTGCGAAGCTCGGTCGTTAAGATCCCAGACCCGTTCGGGAACGCCTCCTCGCCGAAGAGCCTCAAAGCAACGGGGTCAAGGACCATGGGGATGTAGAAATCTGCAGAGGGCCAAGGGGCAGCGAGACTGTTCTCACGGACGAGGATGGTCAAAGGATGGACTTCCCATTCTCGCAGCTCCTCGACGACGATGTTGTGTATACGCCACTGCGGCCATTTGCGATGGATATAGGTATTCCAGAACTCGCGACCTGGGTAGGCCGACGATCGCTTGTCGTTAACAGCGAAGGCGTACTTCTGTTGTTCAGTGGGTAGGCGCTCGTAGGCATTAAAATAGGACTGGACGTCGGTGGCGTTTTGGCGAGTCCAACCAGGGGGGAGGTTCTTGTCATCGGGGGGATTGAGGCCATGGCGGATGCCTGTGAGTTCCTGCCAAGTATGCCAATGCCAGGGCGCCCCGTTTAGTGAGTGCATCTTCACCAATGCGGCAGAGACAGTGTGAGTAGGCATGGTGGGGAGACAGTTGAGAATGAGAAGTCCGTAGGTTTGGGGGTTCAGAATATAACGGGAGGGGATGAGGCACAGAAGACATTGAATTCCATTTGCATCGTGGCTACCGGATGTAAAGAAACGTATATGGGTGTAGTCACTAGAATCCAACGCTCCCATGAGGCAGTCCTGTGACGCGACGCGGGGCCGCGTTTGATATGGAATCTATATGGCTAGGCCTGAGTTCTTCGCAAGGGTAGCACGCCAAACTGAAAATCTCACCTTTGGAGAGTGTCGAAATTTGCCTTTACCATGCGTCTAGTAAGAGCGTGACTCTAATGGGCGTAGGCGATGAGCAAGACCCGGGTGTATAGGAGATCCGTTGTTGTGATATCGGAATCGAGCTAGAACGCGTCGACCAGCAGACCATGCATAGGGGATGCACGAGGCGGGTTATGGGCACGTCGGGGACAAGTAGCGCATGGTTTCGAGGGCGGAATATTGGTATTTCAGGGCGCATTAGGCCGCATGGGGAGACTGACAACGTGTAATATTCAAACAAGCAACTTGAAGGGCAAGAAAAAATCGCCAAGTATCCTACAAGAGAATATACAATGAAACCTGAAAGAACAATGCGGAAGTAAGGTCTTGAAGGCCAGGGGCGGCACGGAAATCCACAGGAACCAGAAGGGACGAGAGGCATCATGCCCAGGACTACTCCCAAGCATGATACATCGTCGGGGACGAGAAGAGAGTAGAGTTTTACACGGGGAAACAATTACACAGAACTACTTCCATGCAACTGCTATGCCCGTGTGGTGCGACGAGAGAGAGCAAGACAGGCGAGTGCATGAGTGCATGCAGCCGCCTCCACGACGAATGGTAGTCGTGGGAATCGGGACTTGAACACACACAGCCATGCACCGGTTATTCCGGCTGTGGTCATCCGAGTGTGGCTGAGCTGAAAACCAAATCCCACGGTTACCATTCGTCGTGGAGGTGGGCACTTGGACTCATCCAAATGTCTGTCTCGTCTCGCCCTCTCTCGTCGCACCACACGAGTGTGGCAATTGCATGGAAGTAGTTCTGTGCAATTGTCCTCCCGTGTAAACTCTACTCTCTTCTCGTCCCCGACGATGCATCATGCTTGGGAGTAGTCCTGGGCATGATGCCTCTCGTCCCTTCTGGTTCCTGTGGATTTCCGTGCCGCCCCCTGGCCCTCAAGACCTTACTTCTGCCTCGTTCTTTCAGGTTTCATCATATGTTCTGTTCTTCTAGGATACTCGGCGATTTTTTCTCGCCCTTCAAATTGCTTGTTTGATCGTTACACATTGTCAGTCTCCCCATGCGGCCTAATGCGCCCTGAAATACCAATATTCTGTCCTCGAGACCACTCGCCACTCGTCCCCGACGTGCCCATAGCCCGCCTCGTGCACCCCACACTCGTGGTCTGCTGGTCAACGGATTCTAGTCGATTCTGATATCCCAACAACAAACCTCTCGTGCACCCGGAACTTGCGCATCGCCTACGCCCATTAGGCCCCAAGATCTACACGTTTACTGTCAGCAGTCAGTTCACTGTCCTCGTGGATGGTTAACCTCCACTTTCAGTAAGTACTCAGTATCATGGCGCCATTTCCGATGGTAACATTTCTCCAACAGACCTGTACTTCCTTATTCCGTATTACAACATCGATAGATGATCATTCTATAATGCAATACTTGTATCTCGGTCATATATCAGTGCCCTTTCTACTGAGGACCGTCTCGTAGCCATCGTTTGCCTTATTCCGTCATGGCTGGTTTGTATAACGATAATCCCGTCGTCTCGCATACCCTATCCCAGTTCAATGCCCGTGCCAGTGGCCTCTATGTGGAGAATGAACCGAGCGATGCGTTCATCCGCTTCGTTCTGACAGGTGAATACGTCGATGATGATGGTCATGCTAAGCAGGCCTTTTTGGACCCCATGCAGAACGCCGTCGAGCAGAACCATAACCTTCTTGTCGCTCGTGACTACGACTCTCTCCTTGGAATATCCGACAACATCCTCGTTGATGCTCCGATCACGGTAAACGCGGTTCCACACCCCACGTTTGCGTTACGCAAAAGCATTCATCTCCAGCATCCCGTCATGTACAATGGGGTAAGTTCGCGTCGTCCCATATCCGGTCAACGTTTGTTCTAATGTTTCTACAGACGTATACTCATGTAGATTATCACAAGATTCCGAACTTCGAGTTTGGCAAATTTGGCGCACGGCACCATCTCAATATATTCTTTCCCCGTCTGTGGTCTCCCGAGCGCTCCAAAAGCTCGCAACCTCATCTCTTGAGTGAAAGGGAGCGTTCGTTCTGGTATATCCATGGTATGCGCCGCGCTGTTGCCCTGTTACTCGGCGAGAACGTCACCGCCGAATGGCCAACAACCTATGAAACAGAGCGTATCAGGGCGATGAACCACTCTGGAAGCTTCTCGTGGGGAACGCGTATCATCCCTAGAGATGCAGTTGGCGAGTTCGCAGACACGATTCGCAACGAACTGCGCGAGAATGTGTTCCTCGACGAAAACGATGTCGTGTGGGCATCCGACTTCTTCATCCTCCACACCATCCGAGGCGTGAAACACAGCAGCTACCATCGCATAGATGCAGTGTCCGCTGAGTTCTACCTGAACGAGTTGATTATCGACGCGCAGCTCTCTCATGAAGTCCCTGAAGTCGGGGACTGGTATATCGATGTTGGCATTCAGATCAGCAGTGACGAGGACGCATGCCTCCAATGGTTGACGAGCGGGCATAAAACTGTGGTGCAGCAGGCGTTACGCATCTCGGACGCCCACGCGGCGAGGATCTCCGACATCAATTCGTCCAAGTACACGAGAGACCCAGCCAGCCATCTTACCGCCGTCAGTGGCTTTCGTATCATCCCTGGCGTCCAGGCGCAAGGCGAGTTCGAAGCCTCATACGTGCAGGCCTACACCACCGACAAAGCCGCTGTTTGTAACGCAGACGGCGCCTACCATGCCAAGTCTCTAACCATGAAGCAGGCGATGGGCCCAGAGCAGCCTTCGAAGATGGTCGAGGGCTTGTATACCATCTACGACGCAGCTCAGACAGCGAATTCATCAAGCGCTCGTCTCGAGGTCCGAGTCCCATACCAGTTCGCCACTCAAGTTCTCTTCCAGCTCGACCGCGACGTCCTCCGTCGGTGTCTTTGCTCCTTTACGCGCAAAGACTGGTGGTGAGCGACATCATATGTTAATTGTGTTCTTTTACTGATACCTTTATCACGATAGGGGCTTCCGTTTGATAAGGCTTATGGCGATAAGCCAAACACTGTTCCACCAATCCGCCGGAAAAAGTAGTCTGCGCCTCCTTCCCGATACTCTCGTCTTAACCGCTGCATGTGTGTGGCTGGTGAACGGTTTGCATGCCCGCCCCGAGGATGGTCCGGCGGCGAGGAGGCTCATGGATGCCATGCTTCCCGTCACGGAGGCGGAGGGTCTGAGCCGCGACATCCTCGCATATAATACCGCCGTTGGGCCAGGCCTAGAGCAGGAAGAAGAGGAGGAGTCCGACGACGACGACGATGCCTCGCATGCTCGAGTTCCTTACAATCCATATGGCTGCGTTTTTCTGCGACGTATGGTGCTCGGCGACGTTCCTCGCCTGCGAGTTGGCGGTCCTGTACTCTCTATCCCAGCTTTTCGATATTGGTTTGGGATGGCCATAGAGGAGGTTAAGGCAAATTACGTCAGGAATGGTATCATTGATAAGACAGCAGTAGCCGCTATACGCTCCACGACGAACAAAAGGAAGATACCCGCCTATGTGAACTGGACCGGCGCCCCGGAGCCCAACTTATTCGACAACCTCGACTCTGCAGATCATCCCCTTCCTCCTCCTATCATCGACGACGACGGCTCCGACATAGAAGACGACTTGTCACCACCTCCTGCTGAGCCTGCTCCAACATCTAACGACTTTCTCTCGCGGATCTGGCGTCAGTTCGTCGTCGACGTTACGAGCAAATCACCCAATCCACGGGGTAACACCAAAGCTTCCTACGTCGCGCTCACTGATGCCCAACGGTTGGAAGGCAAGGAGGACATCTACCAGACCCTCCACCTCTCCGAGGTCTTCCGTGCCGTCGCCTATAGGAATGCTTCCAGCGCTGACTGGGGTCGTGCCTTTAAATGGTTATTCCCATCGCCTGGTTACACAACCACGACTGCTGTCCAAAACTACCCGAGCTGCCCGTACTTTCAGCAATGGATGTCCTTCATAGACGAACCGCGCAACGAGAAACTCGCCAAGGCTATGCTGGTCGAACTTTGGGGGCGGCTAAGGACGTGGAGCTGGATTCCTGACGCGCACCAGGACAAGATGTGGTCAACTAAGGCTGCCCGTGGATTCACCCGATGGCCTGTGGCCAGTGAGCCTGCGCCGCGTATCCTGCTCAAGAGCACCACCACACCCGTCTTCACGGAAGAGGGGGAAGGGGCCGGCACCCATGATGATGAGGTCTAAACGGAGTCGTTATTTTTTCAGTATCTAACGCAACTCTCACGCAGTCAAACATATGCATTCCGTCTCGTAGTTTTAACAAATAAATTGATTTCTCTTGTGTAGTTAGTCATACAGCAAGTCACCATCGTATACGCTCATCTTCGACGAAGTTTTTTTGGACGGGTGATTAGCGTAGATACACGCGTGTGTCGCAGACGAACGGGGTTTGCGAGATCATCATGGAGAAATGAGATAAAGGTGGGTGCCCATTGTACACATGACCCGTCGATGACAAACGATGAAAGCCTTGCATTAGTTTGTGTAACAGTATATGATACAGTGAGCCCTAGGTGCACCTCCAGTGCAAACGACTCGTCTTAGACGAACGCAGGACTCACACAGGCACGCTGGACCAGTTACCATCACGGCAACTGTGCCACTTCGTCACAGACAAACCGCGGTAACTCCACACAGCCATGCTCAGGTATATCCCAGCCCGTATAACCGGCGGCTGGGTTGTATGTGTCTGCGACGAATCCATTCAACAATTCCCACGGGTTCTGTTCGTCGGCGACGAGGCTGCATGGACGTATGCATGTCCTCTTATTGCTCGTTACACCACACAGGCAGGGCAATTGCATAGAAGTAGTTCCGTGCAATTGTCCCCCTGTGTAATACTCTGCTCTCTCTCGTCGTCGTCGACGATGTGTCATGTTTGGGAGTAGTCCTGGGCATGAGACCTCTCGTCTCTCTGGATCGTGTCTGTGCAACAGGCCTCGGGGTGTTTTTTCTCGTGCTTTTCGCTAGCATTTGCAGGTGCCCCTTGTACGGGGCTTCACTCTCTCTTCGTCGCTGACAATGTGTCATGTTTGGGAGGAGTCCTGGGCATGATACCTCTTGTGTCTATTCACGAGCCTCTGCACATTTTTTCTCGCGGTTTTCGCCCTTTGTGGGGCTTTACTCTCTCTTCGTCGCCGACGACATATGTATGTGCTTATCCTCATGTGTCAATCCGCAGTCCAGATGCGCTTTCCTGCGCTTTTTGCATGTGTTTACGGGTCCCGCCTATGTGTGGCTTCACTCTCTCTTCGTCGGCGACAACGTATCGTGTTTTGGAGTAGCCCTGGGCATCGTACATCTTGTCCTGTCCACTCGCGTTCCTGCTCCTCGGCGACGTTTTCGTTTTGGTGCTTTTCTGTTTATATATAATCTTCGAGACCCCGTTATGCTTTTCTTCTGTCGTCCCCGACGTCGGCGTTTCATCCAGTAATTATTCTGTATGGTGGTGACCTCTCGCGGACCTCTATGACTGTATTTTTTATCACAGCATCACTTGTTTTATAATATACTCAGGTTATTGATGTCTTGCATTCAAACGGAGTGCTCTGCAAGTGTAAACGAGTTGTCTACGACGACGACGGAGTAGTACGGCCATTTCTATGGGCCAAATACTCTTGTCGCACACTTCGTCTACGACGACATGTTGTTATGGGTGTATTTTGCACTTTGTGACAACATAACCTGTGAACGGTTTGAGATATTGACCCGATGCTTGTGTTGGGCACTCTTGTAGTAGAAACGAGTCGTCGTAGATGACCGTGAAGTGATACAGCCGTTTGTACAAGTGTTCGAACACATGTTGCATGCTTGACGCACTTTCGCACTTGTTGTCCATGATTGCTGTGTGATACTCGAGCCAGGCACTCTGCTACTACACGCCATTCGTCTACGACGACTGGTGAGCACTCGTACACATAGCGTAAATGTGCGAAAGTGTTTCGTGCATGGCGGCACACTACAGTGGCTCGCGACGCAATAACTACCAAAGGTGCTACTCGCGAGTGATCTGCCAGTGCACACAACTCGTCTACGACGACGCGTGGGTGTGCGTGCAGTTGGTAACACCACACGACAGTGTTTCGAGCACTGCGACTCAATTCACGCAGCAACTCGCAACAGTTTCTCATTTCACATACTCTACAAGTACAATTCATCCGTCCCCTACCCTGCTATATGACCACACCCTACTCATCCATCTACTGCACCCTACTGCTCTACACCTGTCACACCCTAGTCGCACCCTGGTCTCGAAATTTGAAAAACCCTACTCGCACCCTACCCCCCCCCTGATAACCCTAACCCGCGACATGGGAAAAGTGACATGCGACATGGGAAGCATGACCCGCGACCTGCGAAGAGTGACATGCGACCTGCGAAGAGTGACCCACGACCCGCGAAGAGTGACCAGTAAAACTCAAAAATACAGTGTCCAGCATATTCAATTAGAGGCTATTTCCCCCCTTATTTATACTATAAGTATGGACTAAAAAAGGAGAAAGAATCTGTACAATGCATGGAGCAGAGTTTAATATTTTTGATGTCTGTACCATCACCTCATCAGACCCACCTACTCATTGGCCCATTTGCTCCACAACCGTACCACCAATATCTTAGCTTTATTCCACACAGGTTTATGCATATATAACCTCTTATTTGGCACCCTAATAACCCTCCCAGAATAGTTTTGAATTTATAAATGTACTCTTATACAGATTGATATAATCTTCGAGGCTCCGTTATGCTTTTCTTCTGTCGTCCCCGACATCGGCGTTTCATCCAGTAATTATTCTGTACGGTGGTGATCTCTCGCGGACCTCTATGACTGAATTTTTTATTACGGTGTCACTCGTTTTATAATATACTCAGGTTATTGATGTCTCGCATTCAAACGGAGTGCTCTGCAAGTGTAAACGAGTCGTCTACGATGACGACGGAGTAGTACGGCCATTTTTATGGGCCAAATGCTCTTGTCGCACACTTCGTCTACGACGACATGTTGTTATGGGTGTATTTTGCACTTTGTGACAACATAACTTGTGAACGGTTCGAGATATTGACCCGATGCTTGTGTTGGGCACTCTTGTAGTAGAAACGAGTCGTCGTAGACGACCGTGAAGTGATACAGCCGTTTGTATGTTGCATGCTCGACGCACTTTCGCACTTGTTGTCCATGATTGCTGTGTGATACTCGAGCCAGGCACTCTGCTACTACACGCCATTCGTCTACGACGACTGGTGAGCACTCGTACACATAGCGTAAATGTGTGAAAGTGTTTCGTGCATGGTGGCACACTACAGTGGCTCGCGACGCAATAACTACCAAAGGTGCTACTCGCGAGTGATCTGCCAGTGCACACAACTCGTCTACGACGACGCGTGGGTGTGCGTGCAGTTGGTAACACCACACGACAGTGTTTCGAGCACTGCAACTCAATTCACGCAGCAACTCGCAACAGTTTCTCATTTCACATACTCTACAAGTACGCTTGATCTGTCCCCTACCCTGCTATTTGACCACACCCTACTCATCCATCTACTGCACCCTACTGCTCTACACCTGTCACACCCTAGTCGCACCCTGGTCTCGAAATTTGAAAAACCCTACTCGCACCCTACCCCCCCCCTGATAACCCTAACCCTTGCGTCCTGTTACGAAAACGTCGTCTGAGCCAGCTCTGTTTGCATAGTTGATCATGTCTTGTGCTGCCATTTCTTCTGTGTCCTGCGCAATCTGAGTAGCTCGTTCAAACACCTCAAGGAGTTCGTCAAGATTGGAGGGTTGTGGCAGACCAACAGGCATGAGATGATTCATAACCTTCTCTGGAGGCGAAAGGTTGAAAGCCTGGGCAAAGTCGGGTTCCAATCGATATCCGTAGTCTCGATGGGTCATCCATGGGTTTTGCATGAGCTTTGTAGCGATGTAGACAACATCAGCACCAGCCCAATTGAGTGCCAGGTGGGGTATTGGATCTATATCCTCTCTGACAGGCCGCTCTTGATAGTCGTCAAAAGGCTTCCTTGGATCGTCATCATGAAGTCGTAGTGCTGTGTCATGTATGAGTGGAGGGAGTATTGGGGGCAGTGTTGGACGATCAAAGCGTTTAATTTGGGCTTGAGAAAAGTCTTTAACATGAATGTCTTTATTCACAACGGCTGGATTATGTTTGTTGTCGTCGTCAGAGGCCTCGGCCTGGGCAGGAGAAGGAGGAGGTGTTTGTAGAGGCATCGGAGGATGGAAAGGTTTGGGAAGGGGAGAAGGAGAAGGAGAAGGGGGAGGAGAGGAAGGAGGGAGAGGGGGAACAGGAGTATTTGGTTTAGCTGATTGTTTACAGCCAAAACACCGCTTCATATACTTCTGCAACTCCTCATGGACAAACTCTGCACGCCGATCGGCATGGGTTTCGTAGTATCGGATGAGATCGTCCTTCATGTAAATGCATGCATCCCAGTCTTGTTGGAACAAATTGTCGAGTTCTTGCTGTGTGAGGATGGTGGGGAGTCTATCAAAGGATTCGATGTTTTGTTGAATTTTGAGATGGATGTCTGTAGCCATTCGAAATCGCATTTGGTGTCCACATGGAAGCCTCGGACGATTCCAGTACTGTCCACGACGACGGAAGCCATAGAGCCAGATGTGCTCAATGACCTGGCAAACAAAAACTCCACAATCATATCCGCCATGCTGCTTCCAGTTGGTCTGGTATACTGTGATCCTCTGTGGAGTATCCTGATCCCATTCCCATCCGTGCAACTTATAAAGACGTTCGCAGACAGGAATGAAGCACAACGTAGATTCATCTGTTAATGGATGGGTCACCGTTTGGTCGAATGAATAAATGAAGCCAATAACATGAAGTTCGTGTCGAGAGATGTCAAAGTAGAAGCAACAGTAATGATTGCGGTCTCGAATCGCGGCGCCTTGGTCAACATTGACGTGATGAAATCCAATGATGGGTCGTTGAGGACACACCTCTTCTTCGGGAAGGTTGTAGACTTGTCGGAAGTGCTGCTGCATGTTTACAGACATTTCACCCTGTAGATAGGCATATGAGATGTAGGGCATATGCTCTGGTTGAATCGTTTCCATGATCATGTGAAGCCAATAGTCCATAAGTTCTGCTCGGAGCCATGTTTTGGGCTGAAGGGTGTGAAGTTCACGACCAACTGTCGTCCAGTGTAAGGCCTCAAGAAAATATTGGTCTGTATAACATTCATCAGCATGTCGCTTTAATGAAATATATAAAATATGATGTAGGCTTACCTGACATGGAGAGATTTTGTGGGAACTCTGGCTCTCGTTCTTCTGGAGCTGGTGTGCCAACAGATGGCTGATACTCATCAGAGGATAGACTTGCTGGTCTAGAAGGCAGTGTTATCGGATGTTGTAGGCTGATTTCGGAGGATGATGGCGACAATGGTGGTGGAGACTCTAGCTCTAAGGCTGGACTTTGTGATTTGGTGAGTAGTTGTTGGCTCTCAGAGGATGATGACGAAGACGGTAGTGATCGAGGTTGATTCATTGTGGGTGGCTGATCTGATGAGGATGATAAATGAAGTAGAGGACAGCTTGGAGGGGATGACTGAATATATATATCAGGACTGTTCTTGTTCTGTGTATAGGGCGGGTGGGGTGGGCTTGGCTTTGTTGGGGGGTCGTCTGATGATATATCAGTGGACTCGGACTCTGAGATGGAGGACGAAGAGAATAAGGAGGAATGAAGCTTGTGAATGGATTTTTTCACACAGAGAAATGGCCTTGTTTGGCATGGTGGAATGCTGGGAGATGTGGTGCACACCGGAGGATGTGGATGTTTTCTGGGTGAACCTGCTAACTCAATGTCCAATGACGACGATGAGGAATGTTTTTTCTTAGCCAGCAATTGACGGATCCGTTGCAGTGGAGAGTTGGATTTTGTTGGTGACTGAGGAAGCGGAGGGCGTGGATGTTTGCGAGGTGAACCAGCTAGGTTGATATCCAGTGTTGAAGATGATGATGATAGGAAGGGATTAGAAGATGAAGATGATGATAGTGAAGGATTATGGGGCTTTCTTGGAGTAAGTAATTGACGGATCTGCTGTAGCGGGATATTGGCTGTTTTTGGTGACTGAGGAAGTGGAGGACGTGGATGTTTGCAGGGTGAACCAGATAGCTTGATATCCAGTGATGAAGACGACGATGATAAAGATAGCGGTAAAGGTCTTTCGGGCTTTCTTGGTGTGAGCAATGGACGGATTGGTTGTAGTGGAGGATTAGCTTGAAATGTAGATTTTGAGTATTGACTGCGCAAATATATATGTGTTGGTACATACGTTTCTGGGTCTCTAGCGATTTGACTGAAGGTTGGTCAAGAATTGGTGGTCGAGGATGTTTACGAGGGGAACCAAGGAGCTTGATATCCAGTGATGAATCAGACGACGATTCGGAATCAAGAGGAGCATTGTTTTGTTTTCTATGAGCATGGCGGCATGCGTAGTACATGTTCATGAGTGTTAAAGGGGGACTGGATGGGCTGGATGCCATAGTAGCAGAGAGTATGAGCGATGTTTTGGAGATTTTTTTTATTTTATTTCAGAGCGGGTGAGGGGGACTGCATACAAGTCTCAATTCTTTATTTACTTGGAAAAACAATGGACACATTGGTACAATAGCCATCACATCGCATTGTATTACGTAATCTCAGGGTGTACCTGCCATGCTCGTACCATGTCAACTTGCATCCTCATTTTCTCGAAAACGGGTCCGCCGATTTCTTAGATATTGTGCAAATATAATACTCTATATAGTACCTTTACTTTAGCCAAGTTTCAGCCCGGGGGGTCAAGGCGTTCATATTAGACTGTATCTAAGAAAAGGGTGTATAATCTTCGAGGCTCCGTTATGCTTTTCTTCTGTCGTCCCCGACATCGGCGTTTCATCCAGTAATTATTCTGTATGGTGGTGATCTCTCGCGGACCTCTATGACTGAATTTTTTATTACGGTGTCACTCGTTTTATAATATACTCAGGTTATTGATGTCTCGCATTCAAACGGAGTGCTCTGCAAGTGTAAACGAGTCGTCTACGATGACGACGGAGTAGTACGGCCATTTCTATGGGCCAAATGCTCTTGTCGCACACTTCGTCTACGACGACATGTTGTTATGGGTGTATTTTGCACTTTGTGACAACATAACTTGTGAACGGTTCGAGATATTGACCCGATGCTTGTGTTGGGCACTCTTGTAGTAGAAACGAGTCGTCGTAGATGACCGTGAAGTGATACAGCCGTTTGTACAAGTGTTCGAACACATGTTGCATGCTCGACGCACTTTCGCACTTGTTGTCCATGATTGCTGTGTGATACTCGAGCCAGGCACTCTGCTACTACACGCCATTCGTCTACGACGACTGGTGAGCACTCGTACACATAGCGTAAATGTGTGAAAGGGTTTCGTGCATGGCGGCACGCTACAGTGGCTCGCGACGCAATAACTACCAAAGGTGCTACTCGCGAGTGATCTGCCAGTGCACACAACTCGTCTACGACAACGCGTGGGTGTGCGTGCAGTTGGTAACACCACACGACAGTGTTTCGAGCACTGCAACTCAATTCACGCAGCAACTTGCAACAGTTTCTCATTTCACATACTCTACAAGTACGCTTGATCCGTCCCCTACCCTGCTATTTGACCACACCCTACTCATCCATCTACTGCACCCTACTGCTCTACACCTGTCACACCCTAGTCGCACCCTGGTCTCGAAATTTGAAAAACCCTACTCGCACCCTACCCCCCCCCTGATAACCCTAACTCCCTACTATCCCTACTCCCTACTCACGAAATCCCTGCCCTCCCTACTCATCCCTACTCCCTAGGAATTAAATCCCTACTCCCTCCCTACTCGAAAAGTCCCCATAACCCCTAAGGCCTGGCTTGGCTCGGCTCACGGCCTCAGGCCGGGCCACGCACAGCACTAGAAAGGGGATGGTCTAATCGTGGCAATTACCATGATGACTGCATGTCACAAGACACAGATGATATAGTCCCGACTATGTTCAAGACTGAGATGGTTTGAAGTATGTATGTATGGTGCGGTCAAATGAAATGGTTCAAACGAGTAGAAGCCAGACAGCGAAGGCCGAAGCCAGCTTTGTCGCTGACTGGCTCGGGACGAATGTAAGAAAGGCCATGTAGTTCATCGCGTCACTCTGGTTAGCGTCAAAACGGTAATACAGTTTCAAAACCACTAATCGAGGTATCATATATAATACGGTAGGGTGGGAGGGAAAGAAAATCAGTGCTGATATACTATATACTACGTGATTGATTGGTCTGCAAAGATGATACTAGTACATGGTGGGTATGACAGCAAGATAGAGAGGGCGTACAAAGGGGAATCGCGGTGGAAAGAAGAATGAGCATAGTGGCAGTCGGCGGGGGATCAGCGATGATGCAAATGTTCTGGGATATCAAGATAATGTGTTCCATGGGAAGATGGGGTATCTGTCGGGTATCAACAGCACGGTCTACGTAAATCCTTGGCTCATCGCAGGAGGCCGACGGAGAAGAAGATGCTTGGCGGCGCCGCGCTCGCCAGCGAGCTTGTTGATAGCGTTCAAGAGGTCCCCACGTCGGAGCGGTTCTGTCGAACCAACGGTAAGCTGAGTACAAAGAGATATTGAACATGGACGACTCACTCGTGATATGATCATCCATGCCCGCCTGCAAGCAACGCTCGCGGTCACCGATCACTAGACACATCGGTAAGTACGTCAACGAAGGACAGAAAAGGGAGGAAATTTACTAGCGTGAGCCGTCAAGGCGATGATGGGGGTTGGTGGCAAGCTGCGGTGCATCTCGTACGACCGGATAAGCTCAGTAGCCTCCATGCCGCCCATGAACGGCATCGAGACGTCCATCTACACCCGTAGCGTTAGCGAGTCTCGCTCAACGCGGGACACGAGGTGGGCTTACGAGAATGATGTCGAACGGCTTATTTTGGGACACCCTGCCCTTAAACGCATCGACCGCGAGACTGCCGTTCTCCGCGATCTCGACAGTATGACCGTACTTCTCTAGAATCTTGACAGCGAGCTTCTGGTTGACTAAGTTATCCTCCGCTAGGAGGATGTCAAAGATGACGTCGTTGGGGGCGGAGACGGGGCTGACGGTGTTGGACTCGAGTGCGGAGATGAGGGCGGACGCAAGGTCTTGGGCCGTGACGGGTGTGGTGACTTGCGCGCTAATGGAGTTGTCGAGACACCACTTGACTAAAGGAAAAAAAGTTCATTAGTAGCGCTATAGACGGGGCCGGGAAGCAACGTACGGTTGAGGCGAGGCATGGACGGTGCGAGGAGAACGATGGGGATGTATCGAAGGTGCTCATACTCGCGGATACATTCCGTCTGAGTCGGCCATCAACAACAAGTCAAGTTCAGCAATATAACCTCAGACGCACCACGCTGAGCGAATCCACGACGATAGTATCGACGTGCGGACATTTCTCTTTATCCGCGACCTCGCTGACCTGGTGGACGACGTACGGACGGAGGCAGAGCTCCTTGATGCGGTGGACGACGCCGGTGGTATCGTAGAGTGTATCGACGAAAAGGATAGTACGTTTCGCGAAGGGTGACATTTTTGAGAGCGTGCTCTCCATCGAGGACTGCGAGATCTGAGAGGTGATAGTGAAGAAGAACTTCGAGCCCTTCGACACCTCACTCTCGACCCACATGTTGCCCTGCATGAGCGAGACGAGCCGCTTCGAGATCGAGAGGCCCAACCCTGTGCCGCCGTACTCCTACACAACCATCAGCACCCCGATATCACAACTAGGCACAACTGAGACTTACCCTCGTTGTCGATCCATCCGCCTGGCAGAACGTGTCGAAGATCAAGTTCAACTTATCCTTCGCAATGCCGATACCCGTATCCATAACACAAAACTCTAGCGTAACGCTCGAATCGTCCAACGCCAGTAACCTCGTGCTCAACGCGACGTGACCCTTCCTCGACACCTTGCTAGGCGTAAACTTGATAGCGTTCCCGACCAGGTTGGTGATGACCTGGCGTAGCCGAAGCGAGTCGCCGATGAGCTGGTCCGGAATGTCGGGCTCGACGTCGTAGGTAAGGTCGAGATTATTCTGGGAGGCGCGGACGACGAGAGTCTTGAGGATGCCGAAGACTGTCTGGCGCAGGGAGTACGAGACGGCTTCCATGGTCATACGGCCGGCTTCGACTAGGGGAGGGGTCAGTCATATGGCAGGGGCGGGGGAGGGGGGCGCACTCTTCGAGATGTCAAGGATGTCATCAATGATGAGGAGCAGGGAACGGGCGAGACTGTGTACGAGAAGTAGACTCTCCCGCTGCGAACGGTTCAAGTCTGAGTCGAGGGTGAGCTCCGTCATGCCGATGATCCCGTTCATGGGTGTCCTAAATTTGAACTTTCGTCATGACCGAGTAGCACCCCGAAGAGCAACTCACACACCTTATTTCGTGGGACATATTCGCCAAAAATTCACTCTTACTCCGATTAGCCAACTCAGCCGCCTCCCGCGCAGCAGTGTTCTTCTGGATCGAATCCCGCAAGTTGAATACCATCTGGTTGATCTGGGTCTTCAACGAGTCCATCTCTCCGCTCGCCTCGACCGTGATGAAACGCGTAAAGTCTCCGTCCATAGCTGCCGCCGAGATCTGAGCGAACCCACGGACTTGAGTGGTTAAGTTCCCGGCCATCGTGTTCACGGACAACCTGTGTACGAAGAACGCGTCAGCGAACAGCCCTGTAGGAGGAGAGTGAAAGAAAGACCGAGAACGAAGACATACGTGATCTCCTGCCAAATGCCCTGCACATTCCCGACCTCGGCCTGCACACCCAACTTCCCTTCGGTCCCAACTTCCCTCGCGACTTTCTTGACCTCGGCAGCGAAGATGGCGAGCTGGTCGATCATGTCGTTGATGGTGTTGACGAGGTTCAGCATTTCGCCGGAGACGGACACTCCGGTGATCTTTTGTGTCAAATCGCCTCGGGCGACGGCTGTGGTAGCGACGGCGATGGTCCGTACTTGGAGAGTCAACTAAGAAGGACGGGAGCGATCAGCGTTCGCGTCGGGTTTGGGAACAAGTAGCGAGAAGGTTATGGGAAGGGAGAGGCAGAGGTAAGAGATGACTTACGTTGTTTGCCATGACATTCACATTATCCGTCAAGTCCTTCCACGTCCCACCGACGTTCGTCACCCTCGCCTGACCACCGAGCCTACCCTCCGTGCCGACTTCTCTCGCGACCCGGGTCACCTCGTCTGCGAACACGCTCAGCGACTCCGTCATGCCGTTCACAGTCTCCTTCAACTCCAAGATCTCCCCACGCACGTCGACCTCGATCTTCTTCCTCAAATCACCACCAGCCACGGCCTTCGTCACTTCCGCGATCGAGCGCACCTGGTTCGTCAAGTTCATTGCCATAAGGTTCACGTTATCTGTCAAGACCTGTCGGGACAACAACATTAAGCCCCGACCTGGAAACTTGCAGTCGAAAAGTACCTTCCACATGCCCTGTACCTCCGGCACGAACGCCTGCCCGCCTAAGATCCCCTCCGTTCCCACCTCCAGACTCACTCTAGTCACTTCATTCGCGAGCGTGGACAGCTGAGCAACCATCGAATTGACGGTCATCTTGAGATCGAGCATCTCGCCCTGGACGTCGACGTTGACGAGCTTCCCGAGGTCCCCGAGCGCGACGGCCTTTGTGACTTCTGAGATGGAACGCACTTGGTCGGTGAGATTTGAGGCCATTTTCTGTTCGGTGGTCGGAAAGGGCGGGAGTTCAGATCGCGGTCACGGGTAAAACGGAAGGACGAAAAGGAGAAGGGCGAGCAGGAGGAAGTAAGAAAGGAAACGTCAGAAAGGACCGGGAACAGAAACCGGGGTTACTTACATTCACGTTCCTCGTCAAATCCGCCCAAGTCCCCTGGACACCCTCGACCTTCGCCTGACCCCCCAATATACCCTGGGTCCCCACCTCCAACGCGACCCTGGTTACTTCACTCGCGAATGCCGACAGTTGGTCCACCATCGAATTTACGGTGCCTGCCAACGGTTGAAGGAGAAAAGAAAAGGAGCGGTGACGTCAGCGTGTCGTTCTGAAATACCCGAGCAATCGAAAACGCCGTACTTTTCAAGGTAGACATCTCGCCTTCGACAGAGATCTCAATCTTTTGGGTGAGGTCACCTCGGGCGACGGCGGTGGTGACTTTGGCGATGGAGCGGACTTGGTCTGTAAGAGACGAACACATTCGATTGACCTAGGTGAGTGGCGGAATCAGTAAGGTCATAAAGCGAAACGAAACGCAGGAACACGGAGGTCAGAAGGGCTGAATGGGGGCACATAAACGATCTTCGCGTGCGGCGGAAAGAGCACCGTACAGGAAATACAGAGGATAGAAAAAACAAGAATTGAAGACCTACGTTTCGGACTAATTCAAACCACACGCCCTCGACATCTGGGACGTGGGCTTGGCCACCGAGTTTGCCCTGTGAGCCAACTTCAAGCGTTACCCGCGTCACCTCAGCAGCGAGGGCGCGAAGCCTGGCGTCGGGAGGCACGAGTCGACGTGTTGGCAAAGGTCGGGAGTAGGTTGTGTTCGGGGTCGAGCACAATTCGAAGGGGACGGAAGTTGGAGGGGAGAACGAGGGGAGACGTCAGATCATGACAGGAAATGGAGAAGGAAGAGAATACGAACCTAACTACCATTCCATTTACGGTGTTCTTCAAATCTAGTATTTCGCCCCGAGCGTCGACTTCAATTTGCTTTGACAAGTCGCCGAGCGCGACGGCTTTGGTGACCTTGGCGATAGACCGTACCTTGTATGATGAAGTCAGCTGCCAGTTGACGCGTAGGCAGAAGAATGAAACGTACCTGCGAAGTTAAGTTCGCGGCCAATTTGTTCACGACGCCTGTCAACTCGCGCCAAGTGCCTTCGACGTCGAGAACTAGCGCTTGTCCGCCCAGTTTCCTGCGGAAAGGTGAGCGTCATAAAATGGTCATTAAAACGATAAAACGACTCACCCTTCCGTTCCTACCTCCTGACTAACCCTGGTCACCTCCTTCGCGAATTGTCCGAGTTTGTCGACCATAGTGTTGATGACGTCCTTCAGCTGAACCATCACGACGCCCTGAACCGGTACCGTAATTTTCTGACTCAAGTCCCCTCTCGCGACGGCGTTGCAGACACGTGCGACATCCTGCACCTGGTCCTTGAGCAACTGGAGTTCCTGAACCTGTTCCCGTAGCGATATGAGCTCCGGCACCTGAGCGCGGAGATACTTCAGCTCGTCCGCGTCGTTGTCAAACTCTGGAATGGGCTCCGGTTCCGTGATCGTGGTTGTAGTGGGTGTGTTGGTAAGACTCGCCGCTCCACCTGGACTCAATCTTCCACACGTCGGACACTGTATCCCCCCAAGACTCTCCGTATGCAAAATTGGCGTCGTCGTCGGTAAAGTCTAGACCCTGCACGTCAAAATCAACAATAAAAACAATACGTTCGGGACATACCCGGGTGAGTGGTGGGAGTGCCGCATAGTTAGCGCTCCCGTTCTGCGTCGCCCCCTCCTTTCCATCCCCGTGATCGACGCCTTTTTCTGCCCTCCGCACTCTGTCTACGAGCGCCCCAAGCCCCTTCAAAATCGCCTGCGCCGTCCAGTCGTTCGCCGCATCGTAATCGGATTCCCTCAAGACTGGGAGCACGTCGCCGTCCGGGGCCTGTGCTACCTTGGCTAATAAACGCAGTAGATGAGCGCGAAAAGGGTCTGGTGGTGGATCGTGTGGACTAGGTCGTGTGGAGGTCATGGCTGCGAGGCTGCTGTCGACGAGGAAGAAGGAAATCGACAAGAGCAGGGGCAGCACAACTTAAGCAAAGGGGATCTGATGAACGAATTGGAAGACCGCTTATGGTAGAACACGTGGTGATGACATAACCACCTCAAATTAACCCTCGGGAGAACAGCCCAAATTTAGGAAGGCTGTACCTATCACTCCCTGCCTGCTGTCGTTCAGCCTTTGCCTTACCTTCTCTATAGCAACGCTCTCCAGCTTCTTCTGCCTCCTCGTCGTCCAATAGGTAAATCGAATCCAGGTTCGCCTGATCTTTTCCGTCCTCCACTAGTCCTTGAACGCGTTTAATTAGGTGTCGAATAGCGCTTAAAAAGTAATCGATTTCTTTAGAACATTCCGATTTATATCAATGATTGACGGATTGCAATGTCGAAGATTAAGAGTCTGTTCGGCAACCACAGTGTAGGCCAAATACTATTGAGTTTGACAGATTTGTGTGTAGCCGCCGAGTCTGCTGCCGTCTGAGTTCGAATGATGCATCAAGGGTCCACACCCAAAGATAGCAATGGTCCCGAGCATTTGCAACAACAACGTCGGTCCACTATTCGCTCATCGCCAGCAATGGCGTCGAGAGACCTAGGTACAAAATTTTCACCATATATGTTTATTCAGTATTCTTGCATTGGAACAGCAACATTTCTAAAACTTCTATCAAGTCCTTGAACACAACATGCTTGACACTTTTGCCTGTGCTCACTGCGGTCAATGATGGTGAGGAGGGTCCTTCATCGTGTCCACGTCATCATGGGGCCATTGAGGTCAACAGTCCTTATTTTTAGATGTAGACCCTTGATGCGTTATTCGAACTCAGACGGCAGCAGACTCGGCGGCTACACACAAATCTGTCAAACTCAATGGTATTTGGCCTACACTGTGGTTGCCGAACAGACTCTAACTTTGTTCCAGCGCACGGCCATAGAAAACCCGAAGAAAACCCATCACACTGGTGCATCTACCGTGCACACCCCAGTAGAATTCGCGCTGCCTTCCTTGACACTCATTCTCAGATGCTAGATACTTTCACCGTCATCTTCACTACACTCACTCTTGTGAGAGAACCGCCCAAAACACGTCAACTGAAGTAGTGCCTGCGTTCCGGAGAAACCTGAAACGTTCACCGGCGCCTCTTACGTGCTTTTTACGTGCTTTCCAGTACGCTCAACGTACAGACATGCTCCAACACGCGTCTTCGTGTTTTCGACTCTTCACCTCGTCGACTGTTTGAAATACGCCTCCATGTACCGTCTTCAACGTACTTTTACGTTCCACTGGAATTTGGGAATTGACTGCGTATCCCCGGACGTCCCCACCCCGTACCGCACCTCGCCTCGAGGCAACGCCGCTCTCGTACACTCGTGGCATTCTCGAACGATTATCATCTAGCTCCCCAACGGCACCACACACCCCGTCAGACTCTCGACCCCAACCCGAGCAGGTCATCCTTTCCATGATCCCTCAAGTTCAAGTCCGCTCAACCAACGAACGCCGGGATATTGTCGACCTCAGCCCCCAAAGCTCCGTCGAAACAATACATCTCGTCCACTCGGAACGACGTCATCAACCACCACAGTCCGTACCTCCGCCTCTTCTCGTTCTCCTTCCCCATTAGCACCTCCGGCCCCCACGCCCTGTCCAACACCTCATTCCTCGTGCGTCTACCCAGTACACACACCACAAGTTATATCCGGCCCATTCAGCACACGCCTGGCACGTTCCTAGTAACGCACAGCTTCTCGTGACGTAGCACCACTGTTAATGGGGTCATGGGGTCTAGACTTGAGCTTTATCGGTCGACGATCGCCGTATCCGTCTAGCCCGCGTGCAGCCTGGCACATTGGTAGCAGTATTTTTGGTTTGTGCCTCGGGATGCTGATTTTGGGATCCAGAAAGCGCTCAAGATGCACGTCGTCTCGATGACCCTCTGGCTTCGTATACATGTGGGAGAGTTCGAGGAAGCGTATCTGGGACATATACGCCAGGTTCGATAGCACCAAAGCTCCTCTGCACCTCGTTACAGCTTTTTCTACGTCGTGCGTTATCGATTAACGCAAGGACGACTCCACTTTTCTGTAGCGTCTTCCGTCTTTCTTACAGGTTTTAACGTCAAAACACTCATGCGTTGTACTCTCTCCGTAGCCAGAAACGCTCAACTATGTAGCACTGTCCACCCAATGCTCATTCTCATGCACGGCAGTATTGTCTATTGTAGTACGCGACGAATCGAGTTCTAGAATAGAGCGAAACACGTTTCTTCAAGTCCTATCAAGAAAAGAGCAGCCATGTGTCGAAATGTCATCAAGCCCGGAGTCGATTCTCAACGCTTGACTGGAACTTTTCTGAGAATTCGGAAAAAAAACTTCCGGTCATTGCTTGCACGATTCACGAATCGGCAGGGACCTGGCAACGTCACTCAACCGTGATTCTCTAAAGACAATTACACGACTCACCGTTGCACATATGTCGATGCCGCGGGAGGGACTTGAGGAGTACCAAGTTAAGTGGTCCCCAACGGAGTGATTATATCCACCTTTTTAGAATCCGCCCCCAGAGCCCTGACCAAAAGACGACCTGCTGTGAACAATTGTGGCATACTGTTCAAAGTAGCGTCTCTTATGATCGAATTAGAAATGGGACCAGATTTAATCAAGTTGAGCTCGACGACTTTCAAACACGGTGTACGGCGTTCTGCAGCGAACATCTCATCGACACGCCGAAATAAAGACCAGATCGGATTGCCCGAAACATTGCAATCCGACGGGATTGGAGCAATGCCGACGGAGATGGAAATTTCGCAAGTGTTGGTCGTGGTCGGGAGTGACTCTAAGAGGCGTGGCACGGCAGAGATTGCGGACATGTGCGCCTCAATTCTCAGACGGCGTAGTGCAGGAAGACACGATAAATTGAAATCCACAGACTCAGCTCCTAAATAAGGAATATTTCAGCGAAAGGAAGGCGGTCCATAGAAACCCAGTGAACCTACCTGGGTGAACGGAGAGCTCGAGCTCTTCCAGAGAGGAGCAACTGTTAAGATCAAAGATTGCCCGAAAATGAATAAAGTCGTCGAGGTCCCGAATCCCGATCCTGAATTTGCGTATCCTGGCCAAGGACATGACTGAATACTGGTCCTTAAGGGTGGATACAAGCGATCTAACGGGTGTAAAGGGACCATCGATGGAGAGATCGATATATCCCTGATTAGGGATATCACTTGGCGGGGACGAGAGGACTCTCTCGAAAGGGTCTGTGATGAACGAAACGTTGAGGAAGTCAAGACGCTGGAGGTGAAAGCAGTGATTCAGGAAGGTGGTAGGGAAGCCATATGCGCCCTTGATCGACAGCTCACGCAGAGTGGGCCACTGGACAATTTCGCGAAACGCCCCCGGGAATGCAGCTGGTAGCGACGTCCACGCGTACCTACATTGAGCATTGGCAACTTTGAGGGTTATTCTCTGCATCCGTTTTAATGTTGGGAATGTTGGCAAGCTACCCATGCTACCCGTGATCCACCCTTCGAGCGAAAGGTAAAAGCATAGCTCTTCCACGAAATTGCACAACCGCATGCTTGAAGCCAGAACCTCAGCTAGCATCTTGTTCTTGTGAGCTTCATCCAAGTAGACATGGAGGACTCGCAACATCTGCCTTTGTGCGGGGTCGCGGAATGATGATGCCGTGAGAGCACAGCTTCGCAAGGTACGGGCGTTGTCTGGTGTTGGTTCGATCTCCTCGATGATTTGATTGATAGTTTCCTGAGGGATTGTGGGCGGCGTTGACATCGTTGATGGGAGTGAAAGACGCTTGAAGCAACGACGGGGTAGAGGTGGAACCTCGTTGCCCAATGACATCAGCAAATAAGGTTTGATTTTGCGTACCCGTGAGAGGCGCAAGTCTTTAGGTTGAATTATCGAAAGAGAAGTGTGAAACGCTTGCTGTGAGTTCGATACTCGATAATCCAGTTCAGGGACATGTATTCGTCATCTCTGCACTATCAAAGACCGCGTAGTAGTATTATAAAAATACAGAACGACCAGCCCATAGAATCCAAAATGAGGGCGGGCTTTCCACCCCTCAAGCAAGTGACTCAACTCTCATGCAGTTGTTATCATTCATGCATCCCGTCCTGGCCCCAGCAGGAGCAACAGCGGTGAGGATCACGTACCGTTATACTGGGTGCTCTGAGGAGCAAGACGTGACTGATTCACCGAAGGGAAATCGCAGTCTGGGTTTGAGTGATCTGTCTGATTAGTTTGGGCAGCCTTCACACAACGAAGCCAGAGGCCGCGATAGGCAGGTGAAGAACACTACGTTTGATCTGCCAGATGTATCCGCATCGCCTTGGATTCGGCATCGAGCTCCGTTGTGTCTTGCAGCATAGCTTCAAACGCTTGGGGCTCACATCGGCTTCAAATCCACGGAAGTGAATATTATTATTTTGTTCGCAGCGCTGGAAACCTGATTATAGACGCATACCAGCACGAGCTTGCGTCATTAGCAAGACAGCGACGAGGGATCACGGATATCTGGGAACAAAGGAACAAGTTTCACGCACCAGTGCACGACACAGCCGCGTGGTGTCCCTGAGTTTGTCTTCAGTTCTCCTCAATGCGGCAACGAATAAATTATCCTTAGCAGGAGAAGAACGATAAAGAAGGAATAGACCCACAATAGCCTCCCGACTATAGAGTCCCCATACGTTCACCTGTGTCCGTCGCCTTTCCTAACAGGCTAGAGGCTGGAAGTTAGGATGGCACGGACGTGGTGGTGAGAGAAAGCGTCCATACCCTGCCAGCTGCGTGAATACAAAACGATCCCACACGACAAACTGGATCAACGGCGAGCTCTCCGTCTCTCTAGCAAAAGGTTCGGATTAGCGAATCAAATCTGAACTTACAACCAACACCATGAGCGCCTAAGGCCAGAGCTGTGGCAGCAACACGAACGTACCTCAGTACAAGACTCTCCATCATAATTAAAGCTGGCGTTCATACACGATGATGGCATAGAAGGTCGTCGTCGAGCTCTGTCTTCACACCACGTCTGCCTACATGCTTTTCAAATGGTTCGTTGCTTCAACTCCGTCCGAAGGCATGTCGTGGTCGTTACTAGGATTCAGGTGCAGCGTCGAGATCCTAATTATGGGAAATGTTGGGGTGACTTCAAGCAATCGGTGAGACAGTGGCGGATTGAAAGAGGATAGGTGCGGAAATGTTGGAAATAGCGGTTAAGGGAAGAATGGAGCAGACCGTGCACATCACGAGTGAACAAGGGAGCGATGAGACGTACTGATGGAGTGGTCTTTACACCTAGTGTATGAAATGAACGGAACCTGTTCGTCCTTTCTTTCAATCGACGCCGAGAAGGCACAATATGTTGTGCTTGAGATGTAACGCCTGTGGCGAATGAGCTCACCTTGCCATGTTCAATTTCTGGGAATACCCAGGTCAGGCTCATTCCAAGAGATGAAGGACAGAACCGAAGGTGTAGGGTGTGGAATATATATGAAACGAAGTAGGGGGGAAAGGTCAAGGGGGGAGTGACGTCGTCGTGAGAGAAGCTACAGAGTGGGAATCAGACTTCTTATCTGCTACGCGACTAATAGTCATACGCACCGTTTTGTTCAATATCATCACTTTTTCTCAAATTCTGCTCGACAATCACTCATCTTCCGAAGTCGTGACACAAATTTACGCGCTCCATGGGCTCTCCCTTAACCAGGACGATGGCTGTTCAGCCAGTGAAGGCTGAAGGTCTCCAGTGACATAGATGACGATGATGTATGGGTGGATTTCGTTATAGGCATCGTAGTCAAGAGTAGAATCTTCCGAGTTCAATCCAGCCTACTTACTCCTGGTAATTGCCTAAGCGTGGGATATTGAAATCGACTCATGTCAAGTGTTTGTCCGGGCTCCAAGACTGGGACTGGACTGCACCAGTTATTTCGGTAAATACCTCCATTGACGTACACTTTTCTCAATGAACTCGTGGCTTCTGTTGTATTCAAAGCGCTCCGCCAACCTCTATGCTACCGGGACATATTTAATTGAGCGACGTGCGTCTCACTCATAGTCTATCTTTCGTCGTTGGCACGGGTTGCATTCGCTAGAACATGTACTCGGCTCATCACCTTAAACCCGCACCGGCCCGCAGACGAGATGGAGTACGGGGAATGTCGAACATTGGCCAGCACGGTGAGGACTGGAGTTATCAGGCCAACGATGTAGATATTGATGACGTCGGTAGATACACCTAACGGGAGACTAAGGTATATGTTACACCAGGCAACAGGCACAATTGCGCAACGTCCTACTAAAAAATTAGTGCATGAAGAGACCAGAAATGGTCACCACACATACGCCACGTCTCATGGCATTCCACACAACAACCTACTTTATGGACATCCAGGTGTCTGGCCGGTCGCGTGCCAAGACAGCCAACAAACAGATTTCTCGATCTCCTTCCGTTCCTCCTCCGATGGTCCACGAGGACCTCGACCTTCAACAGTGAGAAAGGTCACAGACCGGCGATCTCCGTCCGTATTCATCGTACTCATCGCCTGGAGCATCCGCACAAGCCCCGGCACCGTAAACCCCTCACAGTCGTGGAACGAAAGAGTAACACAATCTTCCCATTCCGGAGATACCAGAGCGCTCAAGGCAAGATCATCGAAGCCAGGACACCGGACAACGTCAAGCCCGAATCCAGCCCAAGATGACAGGAATCCCGCAATGTCTTCGCCTGCGCCGATGTCTTGGAGGGTTAGATTATAACGATCATTTCTCGGTAGGATGTCCTCCCCGAGCTCACAACGTTCAATGTGAAGAAATTCCATGTCTTCGAATTCGACGCAGGCGAAAAATTCAGCCATGAACTGTGCTTTGAGGCCGATGAAATTGATCGCGTTCCCGCGGAGCTCGGTTGCGGTTGGTGGGGGTAGTGTGTTGAAATCAATATGGAACTCGATATCCCTAAGTGTGAGCTCCAGCAAAGGAAGTTCTGCAAGAAACCCTACTACGTCATCTAGGGAAAACTGTCGGTCCTTGGCTGACGCTGGCGTGAATTTGGACAAAGACAGGCTGATGGAGTCGTCTTCACGGGAACTGTCTTTCAGAGAGGCTCGCCAGGAGGGCGAATCAAGACACGCATAAACAAAGTTGCGCCCGTCGACGTCGATTTTGGAGAGATTAGGACAGGAGAGGGGACGTATGTCTTTTGGAGGCAGGATTGAACGCGACATCCAGTCACCTGATGGTCTCCCGTCGTCGACACAGCCGCAGAGCATCAGGTTTGTTAGGGCCAGAGCTGGGCCGCGGAAATCGTGTGAGATGGAGGGTAGAGAGGATGTGTAAAGAGTGTGGAACGAAATCGAGCGACAGCGATGGAGGTGTGGCATCACGAGATCAATGACTGTACGACATCTGGCATGTTCGTCGGCGTCGACGACGTTATATGTACTCGGGTGGCGTAGAACCAATACATCGAGGTAAAAGTCCTTAGACAGTTGGAGTTGTCTTTCGAGACGAGATAGAGCTGTAGGGTGGTTATCGATGAAAGCGACGACACGTGTCCAGAATGCGGGGATTGATTCCATGATATCCCTCCAGCGTTGGCACACGGATGAGATGGTGTGAGGAAAGAGCGAGGAGCTCGTAATATGTTCCCTCTGCCACTCTGAGCTGAAAACCTTGTCACCTGGCGTGCATTCACACGCTGGCGGCCTAGGACCAAGGCATTCGTTTTGTAAACAAGCTTCATGCCCATCGCTCGTATGGGGTTTGTGCCGAAAATCCAGGTTGGCATGGACGAAAATCAGACGAAGGATTTCGGTTGGTATGTCTTGCATGTACGAGGCTTGAATCAACGTTGATAGTGGCATGCTATTGATCGCAGTACGATTGAACACGAGGTTGAGATGTTGGGTGCCATGTTTGACGAGCGGATCAACATGAGGCTGATGCGGCCAATCATCTGGTCAGCGATGGGATTGTCCCACCAGATTTCCTACAGGCCGAGGGTAACCCTTTCAGGACTGCGGGACAAGGGCATACGTGTCACGCGCGAAGTCATATAATGTAACTCCCCGGATCCTTCGCATCTTAAATTGCTGCAAAATCATCATCTACCCGCTCCTTTGCCTCTCAGTAGAAGTCCCCAACCTGTTCCGCCAGCCATTTACGCTTCTTCAGTGACGGCACACACGGGCCTCACCAAGAGACATGTAGCATGTCGATGCACTATTCTCTAGCATTGGCGATCACTCGTATGAAAACGGGCGAAAACTTCTTGCGTTCATGGAAGAAGGGCCCAATCGATCATGTGGATCCCAGTTGATCGCAGCCAGTAACACTAGCCGTCTGCTTTTGACAGAACCACCATAGCACTGCACCACACAGACTAGGCGCCGTTCAATTAGAACGACGCAGGTACCTCTCCGCAACTCTCCCTCGGGATTTCGAACACAACCCTTCGCTCTGCAGATCGCCGTCCGACCCGTCTGATCTCGAATCATCAGCGTAAGTTCCTCAAATCCTTGAAATACCTGCCTCCGTTCACGATTCACAGTTTTCCCACTAGATAATTTGAACGCATAAATTCCCAGTCTCACCCCGCCTTCTCCCGCACCCGCCTCCCCCCAATCAACCCCACCAACGCCCTCTCTACACCCACCACCGTCGCCTCCGGATTCCCACACCCCTTATGCTCTGCCTGCCCCAGCCCAACCAACTTCGTCCACCACCACCAACGCGACCACCACCCCTTCTCCTTCCAACTCCAATAACCCACCCCCTCGCCCTCTCCGTCTCCCGCCGCTCTTCTGGCGTCGCCAGCCAACACTGGTAGTAAAGCCAGTCCACACCACACACGAGGTGCAACTTTAGCGCCACTCAAACGCGCAGGTCTATGAAAACCCGCAAAGGCGTGGGCGTATGCGTATGGGAAGGGTTTAGCGAGTGGTCTTGGGGAAGAAAATGCGGAGTCGGGAGGGAGAAGAGGCGTGCGTGAAGCAGCGACGACGCCGAAGAAGCGGGAGGGGTTACGGAAGAGAAGGGTGTTAATCACGATTTGGTCTTTGCTCATGAAGTGGAAGGGTTCCGCGGTGGGGAAAGCGAGGGGAGAGAATCGGCGGAAGAAGGTGGCACGTGTGGGTGCTGTGGAGGGGTGAAGAGGTGGTGGTCCTGGGCTTCGTAGAAGGTGCGGGTGTACCATGCGATGCCAGCAACAGTAAAGCGGAAGAAAGAGCCTGTGGGGGGGCGTAGACAGTCTGAATTTTTGGGTAGAGGAAGGGCGTAAGAGAGGATAGAGATAGGGTCAAGAGGGAGAGGCGTGAGGCGCAGAAAGGCTGGGATTTCTCTCATATCTAGAGGACCATGCAGTTGCCAACACCTGCAGTGTGGATGGTTCGACAGGACGACGCGACGTTATCGGTTGATGTGAAAATGTGACCGACAGGCAGAAATACATCCGGACGCTCAGCTGTGGGCTGTTTTCCCTTCGCTTGGCCCCACAGATGTGTCGTCCATCGTTAGGATCGTGATCGACAATTGATGACAGGAATTGATAAAGTTCCCCATGTCTTCTGTTTCGCTGACATCATTAAGGACAAGATCGCGTGCGCTGGACCGGGGACGTCCAATTTATCTTATCCCCCATCCCCGTGGTCGCCTGGAACAATGTATCGTACCGATCCTGATCCGTATCTGCAATTTTAATCGTCAGCCTTGCAGATGTGGGGGTGACAAAGGGCGAAGGGCACATACTTACGACCCCTGAACGCCTCTTTGCTGGAGGTAAAACGCTCGTCATGGTTGAGCCTGCAGCCATCGTCCTCTGAATGGCAATTCTTCAGCAATTCGCTATGCACCGCTTCCAGCAGTGCAAAGAAAAAAAGGGGGAAGGGAGAACGAGGGTTCGGGACGAAGGCATCGGCCAATAGCGAGAGGCTTGGTAGCATATGATAGCAACAAACTGAAAGAGAAAGTGACGCAGAGATCTTCAAAGCGCAGGAATACTGCTTACCGACGACCGACACGCTCCACGACCCATGATCCCACTGGAGGCACGATCCTTTCGCGCCCGGACAAACATTCTCCAAACTTCCCTCATCAGTATGCGCAGGCCCGTCGCTCATTGCTAGTTATCTTATCCGTATTCCGTTCTGGGGTTAGTTATCTAAGTCCCGCGTCGGATGCTGTCTTCGCGAGGGACCAGAATCTAACATTGGTGAAATATCTTGTGCTACCGAGACATCTTCAATCTGCTCTGTACATCTATTAGACTCCGGTATGCGCTCTCGAGGAAGAATGAAATGCAAGGAATTTGGGAGTCGTGATACTGCTGAAGGGGACGGTGTCATGAGAGGACGAAAAAGAATGGTAAGAGAGACAGAATACACGACAATATAGCCTCATAATGCCGACCACGGGGTGGTGTTCTCCTCGATGTTTGCACTACGTACACCAATCGCTCACCATACAGCAGTACACACATCTCATCGAAAATTTCTTTTCAGCTATTCACCAGTCTGGGTCAAGCAGCATAGAGGAGAGGCAGACGAAGAACTAGGGTGGGTGAAGCGTAACAAAACCACGCCGAGGTACGAAAAAAACAGTGGAAGCTGGCTCACGTTTCGAGTATGAACACCAGCCAAGCCTGCCACGCGTGCGATGGTCTAACCTCAGACACTACCTCAACGCCGCGTGTCAGGTATAAGTTGCACGGTGGGATTGTGTTGGACACTCAAGAGCCAACGTATGATGCATCCGAAGCCAATAGGTGCTGTATGGAAGGCAATTGAGACATATGATCTCCGAGAGAGGCAGAGGTAACACACATTATGATGAGATTGATCCCGTCGGTCTCTCCGCTGAACTCCATAGTTATCATCCACTTTCACACTCGATTGGTTCGTCCTTGGCCATGACGACGGCGTCGAGGGCATCCAACGCGCCTGGAAACTGGTTGAAGGCGGATCCCGAGTTGGTATCTGTGGTAGTGACGCGTAGTCCATGCATGGGGTCGAGTGAATGTTAGCACACCAACCCTGACATCTGGACGATTAGTTGAGGTGGGTGTGGAGATAAGTGAGTTTATGTGATTATCGTCATCGGCGTCGTGGCGAGGTTGATTCCCACATCGACCTGCCGAATTCCGCATCTTCCCAGCTCCGAACAGCTATCATTGGTTCGACTTCAACTACGTATCTTTTGCACTTCCTGGGTCTTGGGGCTGAATGTTTGGAATCGACGACCTCCTATTGCAGATCTCAGCCATAGAACATCGCATTTTCGGATCCCCCAGAGGACACTGTGCCTTGTAGAACCGTTGTACATCTCATCATTGGGGGCACTTCCTCCGAGAGCAGTGCATTCGTCTTTGGCGTCATACTAAACCTTTTCCTCCGTTGAACTCATTCTTCTGCATATTTCCCATAACGCTGAGAATCGAGCCCTGATACCATGCCATGCCACTGCGCCCCCGTCCAACTCCATTTCCTCGCGTTGCTATAGCGCCGACTTCGTCGATCGCAGATACGAATTGGAATCAATATCAGAGTGCTGCGAGTGCTGTACGGTGCTGACAACGCCACTCGCCTTGTAGGTTCATAGGCATGTCACGCGTCGTCTTTTCGATGGGGCTAAATGATGAATCTGTTCATAGGAGTTCAGCCTGGCGAAGTCAAGCCGTCGAAGCAAGGTGTACAGGCGTTCATCCCATTTCGTTCTCTTTTTGCGGCGAATGTGGTTTCATCCCGTCCCACGGACAATAGTTGTTGTCCGCATCAGGGAGTTGTTCTTTTTTCCTAGCTCCTTCAGCCACCACAAGCACCGAACTACCACGTATTAGACCGAGTTTCCCTACGCCTATCTTAGCTTCTTATGTCATCTCTCCTCCTGCTTTCGTAGCATTCAGCCGCATTCCACTCTGTACGCATCTTATTTAGGGTCACTAGCGTTGATGAGATGCTGTTTTTCTACCTCTCTATAGCGAAGCTACGTGCTCGCGAGAGTGATGATGACCGCGATTTGGCTCTGGCCACACGCGCCCGTGGCGCCACCGTAAAAATTTAATCGAGCAAAATCACAACTAAAAAAAGAGTCTGCTTCTTAGGGACCATATCGAACGAGACAGGGATCGAACCTGCCGTGTCCTGATTACGATAAGCACCTGTGGATCAATCATGGTGGTCATCTCTATAGGCACTCAGACAAGTCAATATTTTCTCACCTCGTCACCAAAATATTTCAAGCCACATAATGCCGTCGACCAACGGCGGCATGTAAGGCTTACACCCGACGATGTACGCATAGCGCCACTCCGGTCAGCAAGGAAACAAAAAAATGGACATGGGTGTCAAATGCTCTGCGCCCGAATTGAACGAGCGTCGTCCCCACATCACATTTATTTTTGCCAATTGGTAGGCTCCTATATGAGGATGGGATGTGCTGCCGCAACCATTACACCAGCAGGGCTTGATTATGAGAAGCCCCGAAGGGATGTCGTAGAGGACCGGTTTTTTTTTTCGCGCAGAGGGTCACGACAAGCGTGTACCTTGCAGCCGTCAATTTTTCTGGTGTATAGATGCGTATGTCCATGCCGCGTGATCATTAGTTAATACAGTTGGAAAACAACTGCAAAAGAACAAAGGAAAAAAGAAAAAAAGAACAGAGGGTATGGAGCATTGCCCTGCACTTGAGTCGAACGAAGGTCTCTGCCGTACACTCCTCCAATTAAACCGTGGACCGACAGGTACGGTTATGCAATGGCTACACTAGCAGGGCTTGAACCTCTTTAGAGATGTCGTCGTATGCATCTTGACGAACAGTGAGACTTACAAAAGGCTTGTTTGGAGGCGATTACGAGCACCCAAGTCAAATAGGTTATGTTTTGTGAGGGGTATGTTTGTGTTTAAGGCACGTACCACCGCTCGGTGGTGCATAGCCGTTGCACTAGAACGGCTTGAGGACTAGGGACGGGTCCACGACTCGGATGTCATCGAAACCGTCTGAAGCGGTTCAGGTCATTCCGGAATTCAGGAATGAGAACGGTAAGGTATCCTGAGTCTGAACGTGAGATGTTTGGTCAATGTGGGGTCAGTCACTAGAGACATATAAACGAATCCACACTCGTTGTGAGAGAGGGCGACGCTTGGATGTTGGGAAGTGCATATTAATGACACTGAGTGTCATCGAAATGAGGATTGGGAACCACTCACCTGCGCCAAGTGGAACGTGGAGGGTGCATATTAATGGCATTGAGTGTCATCGAAACGAGGACTGGGGATCACTCCCCTGCGCCAAGCGGAACGCCATACCAATGTGGTGGTAGATCCAACAAGTGAGGTGACTCCTGAAGCTTTGAAGCGTAGAAATCGGAGAGTAATGAAAAAGAAGACCTAGATCTCCAACGAGATCTGTACTCCCGTGGGGTACAATGAGCGATGATAGCCCGTAAATAACCCCGAGTGAGCTATAGATCTGCGTGTATATCATTTCTTTTCTTCGAGGTTGTGGCTAGGACGGGATATGCGCCAGGAGATAACGTTGATCTTGAGGGTCAAAACGAGACATTGTTGACAAGAGTAGATGTCCCATGAGAGCTCATCGTGTCTGGCGGCCATTAGACGAAAGGAGAGCTTTCTGTGTCGGAACGAAGAGGGCCAGCTCGTTCAAAAGACGAGAAGAGTCAGGGAGCGTACGGTCAAGAGCTCTGATTCGAGGTTCTGCATTGGTTCCGTCAAGTCACGGGCACCGGACCGGTTCAAACCCGAAGATCCAGCATCCATGGCGCCAACGACGAGACTTGCCACATGTCGTTGCCATTTCATACTGCATACTTGTCGTTTCCTGAGCGGACACTGCCACTGGAGATATTTGACCATCCACAGCGCGTTGCTAACGCGCACACTCGCTCACGACCATCTTTCTGACAGGGGGAGAGCTGGTCGGACACGATTGGAGACAAGTCCTTTGGTGTACAGTCGTTGTTCCTACTGCCTACAGAGAAGTACATTCTCATGGAAACACATCTTCGCTTAATGGGTGGTTGATGGGGCGAGCGGCGTCGGAGGTCATCGCCAGCGTGGTGCGTACTGCCGCTAGCTACGGTAGAAAGGACTCATCTCAGTTTTCCTCCGTAACTTCACTACGTTCTCTATTCCAGTGTTGGCACAGTATGGACCGCTTCTTTCACTCACCACGTCCCTTCCCATCCTGATACGGTTCATAGCCCAACAAAATCTGATATCAAGGAAAGCCCCGATTTCAAGGCATGACGTGGGGGGAGGCAGTGAAATACTTTCGGACAGCGAGGACCGCAGGGATAGGTGATGGACGCAGGTGACACGAACGTATGGGGGCTCCATGGTCTGCGCATGACATAACACGACGCTATTGTGAGTCTCCTCTGTCTTCTGCTTCTTTTCTTCCTAATGCGACCGGCTCAGACTGCGCATTCTCAGGCTTCACAAAAACAAACTGTAATAGCGCTGCGCTCGAGGTACGTATCGTTTCGCCTTTCCTTTGCGATGTCTGACCGTGATACCTCATAGAAATTTGACACCCTGACGTCCTCTTTCGCCCCTGCCTCGGTTGTCATTGTTGGGCTGGGACATCTCGTCGCTTCTAGGACCTAGACTAAGTAGCACCGAGAGATGGATGTGACGATGAGCATGGTAAGTGGTATTCTCGACGAGGATGCTCGACGCCGACTCTGCGGGGCCTATGCTGCGATATGCAGTGCCTCAGGTGTGTGTTATTCCTGCCCTTGTTGCCGAACGTATGCGGTTCATCCTTCCTTATCTCTGCCTTTCCTTGCCGCCCCCCTCCTCTTCGTCGCTGTTTGTTCGATTGACGGCCTGAGCTTCGGCTGACATCTCTCTATGACCAGATTTCGCAGCCTAATCATTCCATATTTACTGGAAGGCACGACGCGGCCTGATGACCAAAACCTTCGTGGTGCGGACACTGGTGGCAGTGGCATTCAATATCAGTGTCTTTACGCGTGTACCGTGTTCTCTATCCTCCTGACATGACGCTGAACGACTGCCTTGACTGCTATCAGCCTAACCGTTCGAACTCGACAGCGATCGATCCTTTATGGGGGGCCCGGATCTCATTGATGTATGTACGCATATGAACCGTTCGCTTGAGAGGTGAGAAGTCCGCCATTACTCTAGATTTCATGTACTGGTCATTTCATGTTCTCGTTAATCCTCGCTATCCCTTGACAAAAGTGACACCTCTCGAAGTATTTCCAGAATTGCAGTCTTCGACTCTCCGTATTTAGGGATGCATATCTTTGTATACGAGATGCTTGTCTGATATTGAACCCGTAGCGACATTCTCACTCTAAAGTCCTCCGGCACCTTCCACTTGTACCGCCACGATTCATTTTGAAGGATAAAACACCTCTCACGGGTACGTGACTTCGATCTATATATACCGATGCAATCGGACAATGAGGTCCTTGGACGCCATCGAGGCCTCCTCTCCTGGACCACAGTCCTAAGCAACTTTTACTCGCATCAAGGATGTCTACGTCACCCACGCTCCCTCAGGAAATCATCGATCAGATCATCGAGGAGATCGAGCCAACGTCAGAAAATATCCACACTCTGCAAACCTGCGGTATTGTATCCTTGTCGTTCCGTGACCCAGCACAGAGGCAGATGCTGCGAGTCCTCCACTTCCATTTGGACAAAGCCCACATTTCCAAAAACAATACGCTGGTACATGTTCTAGCTTCCAATGCGCGACTGTGCAGTTTCGTAGAAGAGCTATTCTTCTACCTCCCGTTTAATTGGATACTATGTGCCTTGGGAACGTTCCCTACATTGAATCGGGTACGAAAAGTGACTCTCACAGTTCCCGTTGTTCACTATCGATATCTGTGGGCATCACTACCACACCCATTCCGAAGTGTGTTTCGCCAAATTGTCCAATGGCCCACTCTGCGCACACTGTCGATCGAAGGCGCGCACTGCTTCCCTGTCAGCTTCCTCAACTCCTGCTTCCACCTCCAGCATCTCAAGTTCGTTGATGTTTCGTTTCTTACAAGCCCTGACGAGAGTGCCCTCTCGTCCCAGCCCAGTGCTGTCCATAATCAGCAATACATCGATCTCTCCCTTAACGGTTGTTTTACACGCGTCGAACCGCTTCTACCCGTGCTTAAAGACCCATACGCAGTCTTGTCCGTTACCAGGATACGCAAACTCAGGATCGAAATTTGGAATATGAACGACCTTACGCATTGGCAGGCGGTCCTAGGCCTTCACGGTTCCTCCTCCATAGAAGAGCTTGAGCTTTCTGTTCACACAGGTAAGTTTACGACATTCTCATGAGCCTTTTTGTTTCCTGAAATGTCCGTATATCGAAGTGGAATCTATGGACCTCGATTTATCGCGTCTTCATACACTGCGCCGTCTAAGATTAGAGCCGCATTTGGAGGAGCCAGTGGATGGCATACCTCGCCTCCTCGAGTCACTGCCGGTCACGAACAACCTTGCCGAGGTTTCCATCTCATTTTGCATTACCCTCGCCGAACCAAACTCGGGCAGCACGGGCCATTTTCACCCATCGTCATATCGCAACGTAGATGAGGTGTTGTCCAGACGTGGTCATGCATCATCGTTGAAAGTCGTCGAGTTCGATTACGTCAAGTATGGTCCGGTTCCTGATTTGGTCATACGAAACGCAATTTCGAAGAGTATGCCACAATTGTTCGAGGCGGGTCGTCTTTTGGTCAAGGCTCGCGAGGCGAATTCTAAACAGGTGGATATAATCATCCCGTCGAAAACCGCCTAACCCACGTCGCTTCCTAAGTCACTCTGCACATCAGCATATGTACAACAGTGAGTCCAGTATTTTTTTCTGGAGAGGCGCTGCTACTGGAACCTCTGTCAGTTCGTGAATCGTGGTGGTTACCGTAATTCTTTTTCGAGACCACAAGCCCGGTCGAGCTGTTTTGGAGGAACGATACCACATACAGTAATCGATGAGTGAGAACAGGTGGGGCACGAAAATCATATCCCATGCTTAGCCTGATACAGTGAGAGGACGTGGAATCAGAGCGAATGAAGCTTCTCAGAATCGCTCGTACTAGAAGTAACCATCACGCAGCAGAACACGAAACACTATTTCAGCTCACACACTCCTGGTGGGCGAAAGGAAATGAAAAATCCGTATTTGTATCACGGAAACTGAGAGGTGCCCCCACCAGCCAACAACCTCGTCATCGGTGAACATTCGCAGCGATGACAAACACGCAGAGCTTCCTCAGTAGCGTCATCGAATCCCCAGCTGCGCATCGGGCCCGTTCATGCACACCGTTTGCCTGCGCATTTGGTGAAGACCCTCACGCGCCAATATGACGCGTCGCATTAGGGAAGCTTGAGACTGAGAAGGTACAGTTAGAACTTGACGAATAGATGGCAACCGAGGGTGACACTCATGATAACCTGGCTTAGCAGCACATGGTGGCTTTCTTCTCCAAATTCGCACCACCTGCTACCGACTTGTCGAGTCATATTTTCCTGCAACAGGCTACAGCTTTTTCCACCTTCTTTAGCGCCAACTCAGGCTGAGGCATCGTAGTCTGCGAGAATCGAACACGAATTGCAGAAACGCTGGCGTTACAGAGAGGATGGGAGCCTTCTTTAAGAGAGGCAGTCAGTTGAGCGTGCGGAACATAACGACACTGGTAGACGTTATATTTTTTGAGGTACCACGCCGAATTGCAGTCCATCGAACATGGAACATCGACACTGCGGGGTAACGACAAGCCCTTCCAGGTCGATGTAGACGGGGAATCGATAGCGAGAGAATCATTCTACCTTACGCCGGAAATCGGGTAGGGAACGATGAAACACCGTAGCGGTGGGCTTAGACACATATAGCGTCACAACCAGGAGCAGATACGCACGTCATTTGCAACGTCGCCGGAATGTTGACGATCCATAGAGCGGACACGCGCTTTGGAATTTGAAGACGCAGGTAAACAGATAGTATGTTCCTGACAAAGCCTCGGCCATGAAGGCATTCAATGCGTGAGTTGAAAAACTATGAAATGGCAAACATGATGGAGTGGCATGCGTGATGACGTGGTCGATATCCAAGAAGAGGGCAACTCACACAGAGCGCGTATGATTCATCCGATTGGACCAGGCGGACAAGACGTGTCGCTAGGAACGACATAGCGAAGGGCCCGAACATCGTCATGTCTGATGCTTGGAATTGCAACTCCGGCCAGTCGCCAGTTTTCAGAGCTTGATTCGAAACAGCCACCCCCATCCTCATCCATGCCTCGCCCCGCAAAGAGGCCAAACCCTCTCATGCTCGATGGCTTTAGTAGATCGCTTTTCGGACACCGGACTAGAACACAGGCGACGGTATTTTCGAAACGCTCTGTTTGTGTGGCTGTCTCGTATCCCTTAGTGCTTTAGCAGCCGTCACACACACTTGTCTACCGTGAAAGGGCTCGTGTAATTCTCGCGCTAGGCAATGAAATTTCCCCTAGAATGTACACTTTTTTTTTTGTTCTTATCTATTACCAGGCATAACCTTGAGTTCTGGAGAAGTAAGAGAGAATTGCACACAAATGAACTACGCGTTCTTCATGAGCTTTTCGTTCTTCCCCTCGTGCAATCAAGGACCGAACAGAGGAGGGTGTTTCACGCCGACATCCCCTTTCTCAGTGACAGCCCGAAACTCGCCACCACACGCGAGCCCTGCGGGCGCGGCTGCTGCCTCACTAAGGTTATATCGTAACGCTTCCACAATTCTGAAGCTTTAGCGCTTGTTATGAGCATTTGACCTTTAACGAGTGGGGAAACAGTCGAGACTTGTTACAGCCTCGATGCATGGCGGAGCAAGTTTGCTCAAACAGAGTAACACGAAGGACCGTTCTGGCGTCTAGCCCACGTCGGGCATCGTCACCTCACTAGGATCTTCACACCGTGACGCCTTCTAGCACTTCTGGTGTAACAGTCTCGACGATGACAAGAACAATCATTCTCTGAAACCACACTCGTTCGACTCGAGCGCGGTGCATTATAACCGTATGCTTGCGATTTTTCTTTCTTGGTGTCATAATCCAGCAGGTCTTCCAAGTCTCGTGTGATTGTAGGAAACTCCAAAATTGTCGTTCGAGTACTAGGCCTCATCTGGTTTGAGAGCGTACGCGGAGCGTCCCGTGGTCTTCTCGATGAACGCACGTTGCCGCCTCCGGTGAGTCGCCATGTGCGCTGCACGTTGTCGAAGATGAAGAGTTTATTCGATTCAAGCGAAGCGCAGCACATTCATGTATCCTATTCATCGCAACGAGGATGACAGGAATCTGAATCCTGCATCCCACAAAATTCCTAGAATGTACCAAATACGCTTTCCCCAGGCTTATGCGTCCAGCAGCATTCAGGAAGAGCCGTCTCCTGCCTCCGACAAAAGCCCTATTTAGCTTGGTATGGCTTCAATCTGCAGTACGTTTGACGTCACCAACTACGGGTATCGAACGATAAGCCTCACCTAGTTATAACGCTCCGTAAAGCACAGGAGCTCTACTCTTGTCAGCCTCATACAAACTGTTCCGGAGAGCGAAGCGGACACAGGGCGTCGCAGAATCACGCGCAGATCTTGCTAGATGGCGTCAAAAAAGGCATGGCGACATATTGGGGTCCAGGGAACTAAGATCAGTGGACGCTCGGTTGGTGCGGCGCGATCTCGAGACCTGGACACACGACGAGATTCGGGCGGACGAGGCGCGGACAGGTGGTTCGCTGATCAGGTCCCACTCCCGAGGATAGCGCTGAGGTAAGGAAATGTTTCTCTCGTCGTCCATTGTAGATTGATGAGGACCATCACAACGGTTGGATACGTTCCCTAAAAAGCATTAAGACGTGAGTACGCGGGAACACATTCGCCGGCACGTACTGTTAAGGACCAAAGGACGCCTGTGACGATTTTCAGCACGAACACATCGGGGTTGTAGCCGCGCCTGATTAACAGGAATTCGGAGACGATGATGAACAGCTTTTAGATAATGTTAAGAGTCGTAGGAAGTAAAACCGCCCTTGAACGCACCTGCATTGCACAATATACGAGTCCGGACTCAATGATAATGGTCATAATCCTTTGACCTCGTGATCGCCGCCGTCGTCGTAGCATCAGACCGCTCATGAATCGACGATGCGACCTGTGAACAGTCGAATGGGCTATGTTATTGGAAGCGTCACGGAATTTGACTCACCATAACTGGTAGCAGAACATGATGGTGACAATCGCATTTGTCGCAAACGACAATCCAAGCGCAACGCCATAGAGCTGAGCGTACACCATATTGACAAAAGTCACATTATCCACTGTAAGACCAAGAGAAACGAGAAGCATCACTGCAGGAATTCACATTATTTCGTTCTAAGCAGGGAGAATGAAGCTCACCAATTGTCGACAGAAGAAGGGTCAATGGGATGATCATCAACCGACGTTGGTATGTGTACAGTGTCCAGGCCCTCCAAACCACGATGCTATCGCTCAGAACCAACTAAGTATCGCCTATCAGTGTCCACGACAGACCCCAAATGAAGAACAAACACACCTGCAACGACCATATTATCCCGTTAGCCCAAGGAAAGCCTGTCCTAGCCCCGGCGAGGGTAGAAAATTCCGGCGATCCCGTTTGGATAAACTCTCGTATCGGGTATACCAGAAATGCTACGTCAGCACCCCAAGACGCGGTGGCGAGGACAAAGCTGAGGATGCTGGCGCCGAACATCACCCATGTTGGTCGCGAATCCAGCCCGCGTTTTCTGTGAGACCTATCAGAATGCCAGCTGGCACGTTCGGAGCAGGACAGACGCACAGGAAGATGGACGTTGAGACGGCAAAGAGCAGAACGAATACACCTGGAAAGAAGGTGAATAAAAATCTTCACGTAAGCCAACGAACGAACAAACCGTAGAGAAACGTGACGGCAGCGATGCGAGTGAAATTCAACAGGAAGGCCTCACCCACGACGCTGTATAGCACGCGTAAGTTAGGATCCATGTGTCGGGGGCAGCGGAGACCACGGGGTTCGAAGCCAGTTCGTGTTCCTTTGGCGAAGGAAAAGAGTGATGTTCAGTTGTACCTTGGCGTTAAATGTCAACAAAGAGCGTCTAAACGGGTCATGAAGACCGCATGAGGTGACAGATTGTGACAGCGAAGACCGACCCTGCATACTGGTCTGATGGACCACAGCCTCAACGTCAAGACAGAGCGCGAATTTGGGTTTGAACGCATACGATGCGGTCTACAAGATGAACTGGGAAACTGACAGGTTTTTCAACTCTGGACGTGGCCGTCCCAGGAGACTCTGCCCCGCCTAGTCCCAAAGCGGACGACCCTTAAGCCTACAGGCGCTGGAGAACACTTTTGAAAAAATAGATGCCATGCGCCGTCAGCGGCATTGAGGAGGGATGGGCGGCGGTGTTGTAATGGCTTCAGGATGTGTGCGAGAAGTAGTGACTTGAGTTTGGGTGTGTTGCAGTGAGCACAGGCTCTATCTTTTACTCTCCGATTGACCCTTGTTCTGGTATGTTGAATGTTCCCCCTCGCGATTGCTCCTACTCCCATGCTTAATCTCATCGCCGTATCTTTCTAGCCATAGATTTCCGCTAGTATTCGTCGCTCCGCACGAAATACCGTCCCAGTTCAGATTTTGTCATGTGCCTCCCCTTTCATTTAGGTTTCTTGGTTCCTCAGTGGAGGCGATCTTCCCGTATGGATCTGCCAGAAGTTTGAGTCAGTGGTGTTCACTTTGGGTAGCACGTTGACAGGAAACACCGTGCACATCGCATGCTAGGACACCCTCACGAGGATTTCTTTGTGTGGCTGGAGGACATGGAGCATGTAAATGGCGTTGGTAAGTGCGTCTTCTATTCTGGAGATGACTGGTGTCGATCGAAGTGAGTTAGCCATAAGGAAATTGCAAGAAGACCTGGAGAAAGTGACGCAATTTTCAACTCGGTCCGGCATTCCAGCTTTGCCGGTGCTGTCGAGGAGAGCCTTCTTCGACTTCGAGGCCGTGGCATATCCACGTACACGACGAACTACGCGGGGATGGAGCCTTACGGCTTCAGTAAAGCAGATAGGAGTTGATCTGTTTAGTCTTCAATCAACTTGTTCAGGCCGACTGGTAAACGGGCCCCACGTCCGTATTGACGTTTTCAAAGAAACTTCCATGGAACCACAAGATACGGGGGAAAGTACAGCCCTGCTGGCCCTCCTGCCATGCCCCGGTCGGTCAGTCGGTCGGTCGGTCAGCCTCGAGTTCCATTCCGATCCTCATGGCACTGGCCAAGAAATGCCCTTCTGGCAATTAACCGTACTTCCATCAGCAAATCGAATGCATCTAGGCTTAGCCGACTGGAATAACTCGTAGTAAGTACACTTCCTGACTATAACCGGCCAAGAACAATTCTGCCCTTCGTCGATTAAACTCGAGACTTCCCTTCATCCTGCCTGTCCGTAAAAACTTGAAAACGCTCAAGAGCCGACGGAAATTACGTCTAAGTGAGAAGACGCAGAAGACGCAAGTGATCCATGGGTCCCTTTAAAATGGAGACCAGCCCCTCTACGTCTGCCTTACCTCGCGAACTCTTCGAGTCTCCTTCCTATGTGGTTTAGCTCGTTTTCCTTCCTCGCATGTTCTGTCATCTCCTTGCTCTTTGGCCTGGTGAAGGGTGTGGTGATTGGCCCCGATTCTACTCTGGTTATTAGTAATAAGGAGATCAGTCCTGATGGCTTTCTTCGTCCGTGAGTTTGCATCGTTGTTGTTCGGTTCGTGCCACTGCTCTGAGCGAATTAAAAAAATTTCTATAGCGCTGTGTTAGCGGGAGGAGAGTTTCCGGGGCCAGTGATCATCGGCAAAAAGGTATGTCTTTTTAACCTTTCTGTGTGTGCGTTACGAGGTTCAAACAACAAAGGGCGACCGCTTCAAACTCAACGTCGTAAACCGTTTAACGGACAAGCGGATGTTACTATCCACCAGCATCGTGCGCACCCCCCCTCACCGTCCATCCCCTCCGCGTTCTCAGAATATCCCCAGCACTGGCACGGGATCTTCCAAAGCGTCAGGAACTGGGCCGACGGAGCGGCGTTTGTCACGCAATGCCCTATCACCCCGAACAGTAGTTTTCTGTATGATTTTTCGGTCGTGGGGCAGACGGGGACGTATTGGTATCATTCTCATTTGTGTGAGTGTGGCGTTTTTTTATGTGCTTAGGAATTGTGTGATGTGATGCGAGGAACAGCGACGCAATATTGTGACGGTTTGCGGGGCGCGTTTGTGGTTAAGAGTGATAATGAGCCGTATATCAATGATTACGATGTCGATGATGGTAAGCCCTAGTTTCATTGATGTTCACGACGCACTTGTCGTATCAGCATTCCCACAGAATCTACGATTATAACCCTAGCCGACTGGTACGTCTCTCATCATTCCGTCACGGTGCTCTTAACAAACCTAATCGCCTGCGTGGTAGGTTCCACAAACCCGCACCCGAACAAACCGGCATCGTTCCTCCCCCAAACCCCGACTCCACCCTCATCAACGGCAAAGGGCGGTACCTCAACGCCCCCGGGAAACCAGTCGACCTCTCCGTCATCAACGTAACCAAAGGCAAACGCTACCGCTTCCGCATCGTCGGCATGTCCTGCGACGCCGCCTTCACCTTCTCCATCGACCAACACACCTTCAAAATCATCGAAGCCGACGGCGAAGAGACCGCCCCCCTCGTTGTGGACTCGTTCCAGGTCTTCGCTGGGCAGCGGTATTCGGCCGTTATGGCGGCGAATCAACCGGTTGGGAATTATTGGGTCCGCGCGAATCCGGATCGGGGGAATCTGGGGTTCGCTGGGGGTATTAATTCGGCGGTTTTGAGATACGCTGGTGCACCGGTGGGTGAACCCACCACGCCATTCGTGCCGAGCACACGCCCGCTTAGGGAAGCTGACTTAAGGGCGTTGATTGCGCCGAGTCCGCCGGGGAAACCGTTTGTGGGGGGCGCGGATGTTAATATTAACCTTGCGCATGAATTCAACCTCAACACACGGCTCTATGAGGTTAATGGAGTCTCGTTTGTGTCGCCCACTGTGCCGGTTTTGTTGCAGATTTTGAGAGGGAAGTATTTGGCGCAGGAGTTGCTGCCGAAGGGGAGTGTGTATACGTTGCCGCCGAATAGTGTTGTGGAGGTGACGTTGCCGCCGGTTGGTGCTCAGCGCGGGGGGCCTGTAGGTGTTTTGTTTTGATTTTAATGCATGTCATTGATGAGGATTACGGTTATCTAGCATCCTTTCCATTTGCATGGCGTGCGTCCCTCGATTTATCCTTGGAGTCTGTGTCTGAATCACGCCTGTAGCACTCGTTCTGGGCGATTCGAAGCGCGGGTAGCTCGGTTTATAATTACAACAACCCCGTCCGTAGGGATACGATCGATACTGGGAACGTTGGTGACAATGCGACGATTCGGTTCGTGACGAACAATGCGGGACCGTGGTTCCTCCATTGGTGAGCAGTCGTTTTGTATCTCTTATTTCAGGAACTCATCGGGCTTCTTGTAGCCACATCGACTGGCATATTGACCTGTAAGCTTTCATTCCACATTGAGTAGGTAGTCTTGATACACAAGTCTGATAGCGGACTCGCGATCGTGTTTGCTGAGAATCCCCAAGGGACAAAGGCTCATATTAGCCCTATACCACGTACGTGCACTATCATCGCTTCATCACGTCAGTTGTTGACTCATTAGGTCCGTAGCTGCCTGGGACGAGCTTTGTCCAAAGTATGATGCGTTGCCTCCAGCTCAACACTGAAGGGCCGGGCTGGTGTAGCGATATTCCTGTAATCTGTCTTGCTGTTCTGTAAAAAGAAATTTGTTGGTTATCAGATTCGGTGCCAATGATGTGGCCATGACAACAGCGGAGATGGAAAAGTGGAATGATGGAGTAAAATGAACTGACACGGATCCTTGCCTTTGTTCCCCCACAGCAGCGCTCCCCAGCGCCCCTCACAGTCGTTTCCCTTTTTCACGATGGGCTTCACCAGCTTCCGCATGGGCCACACCCACAAGCCCAAGTCCCGAAAACTCACCCCGCGCGCAGCAACGCCCAACCCCAGCTGCGCTACCGGCGGTTTCTACAAAGCCCCTGCCAACGGTGCCACGATTGACTCTCTGAAGCCGTTGAACATCGAATGGGACGTCACCTGCCTCGACACCCAAAAGGTCGACATCCACCTCCTCGCCCCCTGGTTCAACGGCGACAACACCGAAATCACCGTCTGGCCCAACATCCCCTTCGCCGACGCCAAACACACCGTCAACATCAAGCCAAAATGGTGGAACTCCACCTCCTCCGTCAACGTCCAACTCACCATCGTCCCCGCCGGCACTCCCCCCGGTCTCACCACCCTCCCCGCCGGCCCCGTCATCACCGCCACCTACACTCCCCCCGCCGACGGCTCCATCCCCGCCTCCGCCGACCTCACCAAACCCGACTCCCCCGGCTCCTCCTCCTCATCCGACGACGACCCCATCTCCGGCGCAGGCACCACCAAGTCCCTCTCCGGTGGAAAAACCGCCGCCGCCGTCCTGCTCCCCCTCCTCTTCGTCGCCCTCGCCATCTTCGCCTACCTCCGCTACCAGCGCCGCAAAGCCACCGCCAAATCCAAGCGTTTCTCAGAAGCCATCGACAAACGCATGAGCACCATCTCCACAGACTGGAAGAGCATGTCCGCCGCCGGCGCCCAAGCCGCCATCCGCAACTCCATCGCCGTCAACCGCGATTCCTCTGCATTCGCATTTGGTGCGATCCGCCCGTTGTCCACCGCTAGCGTTGGCGGCGGCGGCGGACCCGGCGATATGCAGGTACAGCAGATGACTCAGGTACGCACTGGGACGGGCGTTGGCCTTCGTAACCCAGGCACGGCGGCGGCGATCGCTGCGGAACGCGCGTCTCGTGTTTCCCGCGTCTCGTTTGCGGACACCGCACGGCCCTCGGGCGAGTCGTCCCGCCGCACGCGGGCGTTTCATAGCGCGTATGTCCCGCCGCTTCCGACTACGCGCACGGATGTGATGTCCACTGCGAGTGTGTACCCTGATTCGGAGCTGGAGAAGGAGGACAAGGACAAGGAGAGGGAGGAGGAGAAGATGAGGAGTCCGACGTTGAGCCCGAGACAGGCGACGGGTCCGTTGACGCTTACGCCTGAGGATATACGGTCGAGGATTCAAGGTCGGAATGTGTCCAACGAGACGAAGAAGGAACGGGACCAGTCGGCAGAGTATGATGAGGTTATGCCCGCTCTAAGCAGTAAGTGTCACCCCCCCCCCCCCCCCTCCATTTTGACGATCATAAATTAACCTTTTCTTTCCCCCAGTGATGCGCACGGGACTGGAACCCACCACCCCCTCCGCGACCACAACGTCCTTCACAGTCCCTACATCCCCTCTCCCGGCCTACACCCAAACCGCCGACGAATACCTCTTCACACCCCTCCCCACCCCCCCAGCACCCACCTACGCCTCCTCCTCCTCCACCATCTCCTCTCCCTACACACAGTCCTTCGCAAGTCCAACATACACCACCCCCGCCCTCCTCTCCCCGATCAACACCTCGAACTCCCCATTCACACCCTCTGCGTACGCGTACAACCCCGCTCAGCCTTCGACCCCCATCAGCCCTAACCCCAACCCCAACCCCAACCCCGCCCCCGCGACGATGTCCCCAGACGACATGCTCCGCGCCTACGCCGAACGTCAAGCCCTCGCCTCCGCCTCTTCTTCCGCCTCTCCAAGCTCCCCAGGCCCCCGCCCTCCCCCTCCCTCGGCCTTCAGCCATGGCGGGAACACGGGGTCTCCGAAGGTGAAGGGTAGGAAGTTGAGTCTGCGTGCTAGTTTTGGGATTAAAGGGCTCAAGGGGTCTGGGTCTGGGGGTGGGGGACTGGAGAGGACGCAGAGTCAGATGCGGAGTCAGAGTCCGGCTGGGGGGTTGGATAAGGCGGTGATTGGGTATCCGATGCCTGCGGCTGCGGCTGCGGCGGTGCCGGGGACGCCGAGGACGCCGGTGGGTGGGATGGGTATGGGTATGGGAGCAGGAGGAGCGGGGATGGCGGGTGTTGGTGCGAGGGGGATGGCTGGTGTTGGCGCTGCGGGAGGGAATTATGCGATTGGGGAGGATGAGGATGATGTGGGTGGTGTGGATTATGAGAGTGCGTATGTGATGTGAGTGAAGGGGGGTTGAGTTTTTTTTTTTTTTGGGCGATACCACCCAATATACACCGCGATGATGACGACGATTGGGCTCTTTTCTGGCCTTGATTACACACCCCAGGCGAGCGTGCCTTGCTTGTTTGTTTGTTTCACCTATTATCACTTGTACACTCGTTCTTTGCCTTACGCGACGACACTCGTTTATGCCCCCCACCCACCTCCCTACCATTACTTGATGCCGAAACAACTCCATCCCATCCCCATCCTCCTATATCTTTTACCCTCGTCAGACACCCACCCGGTCTAGTGTTCATTATCTTTTATTTATTTATTTTTTATCTATTTATCTGTTGATATACCTTCTTTCACCCCCCTTGTACACGCCTCCCCCCTACGGTTTACCAGTTCCGTTTCCGTGCGCGGATTTTTTGCGGATTTTTTTCTTTTGTTTTGTGTTCTTGACTTTTTGACCTCTGGCTCCTGACTCTCCGGCCTCGACGCAGCGAAGGCCCCGACGACGACGATGGTCCGCCGTATCTAGTATACATATTTCCTTGTTACACGTATATATATCCCCCCATGTGTGTGTTGCCATTTCCCCTGTAGATATATACCGTGGCGCCATGGTCGCTCCGACTTTGATATCTTGCACCACTTCCATCTTCCCCCCACACCGTGTTTCTAGTACTAGCATTTATACTTTTATACCCACCCCACCCATTCACACATTCACACACACACCCGCCCTTAGTAGGATTGAGGCTTTGTTGCAACCTGGTCATGGAATCTTTTTTTTGTTTGGGTTTTGGTTTTGTGTCCTGCGGTCCTCATTTACATACGGTTTCGTATACAAAGAGGTCGAGAGCCGTTGGGGGAGACACCGCGTATCTGTCTAACACCGAGGTCCTGTTCAACGACTTGACGCGATTGTTTGCGACGCAAGAGGGTCCAGATCTGTCGATCCCGGACATGATTGATGGGAGGGGGGGGCCCCTCCTCCCCCCCCAAATAAGGATATTGTTGTGGCTTGTGTTGGTGAACGGCAACGCGGCCGTCTGAGTACGGCAGTCAAACGCCAAGTGACGTGTCAAATTTTACACAACCTTGATCTCGCCTTGATCTCGCCATCGCGTTCTTATCTATCCATCGAGACGCGTTCGCCTCGACATATCTCTATTAACATGGAACCTCAACACTGTAAATAGTGTATCTGAGGTATACTGTCCTTCTTCTGTTCATACTTCTTCTTTCCCCACTCACACACCGGCCACCTTTGGGATCACCACCACTCATTCAAATTCTACATTACCACTCGAGAAGGTCGACGCCTCAAGCGGACACCGACTAGTACTCTGTATGATATGCCATACATATATTAATCATGGAAAAGATAATATTACAACGACTGGTCTGTGTCAACATCAACGAACTCAAAAGTGTAAATTGGCATTAGCCGGTACATACAAATTGTAAAATCTATTTTGTTCTTGCTCACTCCTTACAACGACAAACGTAGATCGGATTCTCGAGGAACTTGATAACACTAGAACAGCCCAGCAGCTAGAAAACCCTATGAGATGCGATGGCACAGTGTTTCATTGGGATCTAGGATCCCCTTTTCTGTCGTACCCGTTCGCTCTTCACGATCCCGAGTCGCAGTTCACTCCAGGCTATACCATTTGCTCTGTCCACACGCAGCGCTCGATGATTCGTGTCCAGTCTCTTCATTGCACAAAAAAAGAGGAAACACGATTGGGACTTCCAGAGAATCTCCAAGGACACTCCATGGTGGCAGGCATCCATGATACCTATGACACGCATAGGTCTGGTTGCATCCCGCAGACACACGATCACCACGGTGACTCTCCTCGGCAGCCTCGATACTTCACCCCGAGTAGTACTGCTGCACATCCACGTCCCATACCATGACCGATATTTTCATCGAGGGCTCACTCCTCGGTAGAAAGTCACAACGACGATGTATTTCGTTGATATTCAAATAGCAGTTCTTCGTTTGTAAATTTTACTTGGACCCAACCTGAGCTCTTTTCGCTATCTAAATCTCTCTGCCGAAAGCCTGCCGTACTGATCTGATCAAGGCTGCCGTTCTCTTGCCGTCAGGTCGGATAATTCCGAGTCCAAACTGGGAACAAGATCCAACGTCCGTGATCAACCGATTTGAACCCTCTTGTTGCGACGCGTCATTAACGCTTGTCTACGGATATCTAAACCAAATAGGTCCACCTGACATTAGCACAGCCACCATTCAATCTGACCATTCTCTGCAACTTTTTGATGCTAGACCTGATACCCGTTTGTTTCACGATCTGCCAACGCTGAGTTGTCTCATTCGTGTCATGGAGACACACCACCACCTCATGATATTTCCTCCAGCAATCTAAAATTACTTCTAACATCACGGAGTTTCATATGTAAACATCGCAGGCAAGCAGTTCTCTGCTATCGCGACGGTTGGCCAGATAGGGTGTTAAGGGTGTTTGATGCTCGCGAGTTGGATATCGGATGTTCGTTCGTTCGCGTTGTTCCTATCCGTCCGAGCTTTTGATGATGCTTGTCAACATCGCATTATGGTGCCAACGCATGACATACATATGTCTTTCGTGTTTTGATGTGATGCGTGATGCGCATCTGGCCTTTACGCTTCGTCTGTTGTCAGGTACTTATGCACGTCGAGACCTCGATGATGCACCTTCTTTCCTCCCTGCTTCACCCAGCCTACACGCCTATTCGTTCGCCGTGATTTCTTTCCTTTTTTTTCCTCCCCTAGGGTCACGGTAGCCCATTGGTCTGAGCACTGTGCTGCTTGTATTTATTCTTTTGGTGTTTTTCGTTCACCCACTCTACTGTGATCCTGCTCTGACCGAATGTCGACCCCTCCCGAGACGTCTCAAGCTGGGCCCGCTACAGCGCTAATCCCCCTTCCACCGGGTTTTACACTGGACCAATTCTTCGCGTTCCAGTCATCTCTAGGTACGTGTCATCCACCTCGACTGCCCGAGATTTCCGTTAAGACAGCTCTTACCCTCAGTCACAATCTCTATCACAGCCGCTGTTGCGTTTGGTATTGTTGTATGGGATTAGTGAGCGTCAGGTCTTGCGGTACCCCTCCCTCGATCGAAATAACTTTTCGTATCTCAGCTTCCACCTGCTCCCCAACGAATATAAACTCTATATGAACACAAAGAGGGCGGAATGGAGAACCCTAGCGCCCTACGCGTATGTTTTTCGAGGTCATCAGACATTGGCAGCATTTTTACGATCCCGATGGACAGATTTATGACCCTTCGAGGCGCCGGAGTTGTTTCTATCCTTGCAACGATGTGCATTTCAAGCTTTCAAAGCAACCATTGTCAGATCGGATTTATGGTTAGCCAAATCGCTGCCGTTGTCACAGTTGTTACATCGGGGATGGCTTTCGGTTACCGCGTCATGGACTTCTGGGGGGCGCAGAATAGGGCTGTTGCTGCTGTTGTTGCGGGAACATATCTTGTGATGGTAATATCATGGGTGAGTAGCGAAGTTTCCGCTGGCTGTTATGTTGACCTGGTCGTGGTCATAGATCGCAGTCGCGTCTCAGTACCGCGCAATTAACGGCCCTCCTACTCCTTTCGGATCTAATTGTCAACTTCTACCCTTCGTTGCCTGGGCGCCGTTGAGCCACGCATCTTCATTCGTCTTCAATTCCACCATCCTTATCCTGTCAGTCTTAAAATTCTCGGAACAGTACAACCAGCAATCCAAGGTCGCTTTCCTCGCATACCGCCACTCTCTAGCCCACGTAACGATTGTGACCGCGACGAGCGTCACCTTCCTAATCGTACAGTTACTGACACCCGAGTACAAGCTCTCGAAACAAGTCGCACTACCGTTCTCCACCCTCGTTATGGCCACAATCGGTGCACGCGTCTTCTTGTCACTTCGCCTCTCACGATCCGGTCCACCCAACGCGTCTAGACCAGTCCCAGAAAACTACATGCCGTCAATCAAAACCTTCGTTCAATACAGGTCTAAGCATGGGACGGATAAAGTGGCTCATAGTGTGGGAGGAGCGTCACCTCTTATCGCTCCCAAGACCGACTTTGCCGATTCTAAAGAGGCTCTAAACCCATATATTCCATCCCCACCGCGCGTGCCTCTATCCGCTTCATCTGCTTCGTCCTCACCGCAGCTGTCTCGTGAAGTCCTGCCAAGCTTTCCAGAGGACTTCCAGGGTTCACCGACAACCAGACCGGCTGCAACTGGTCCCGCTATAGCGCCTGATTTGCCCCAGAATCCCTATACAACGTTCCCGCCTCCGCCACCGAGTCCACTTCACATCCCTCAAATCGTCAGGGATGGTAGCATAGACTCGGCGACGCCGCTTCTCACGACGAAGTTCAGTATACCGGGTCTGAGTGGAAAGAAAAGCCAGAAAGAGGACGACTATATGAAGTCTAGGTGGATCTAACTGGGGTTTGAGGTCCACTTCACGACGCTGGACTTGAGGTCCGACATCATGTGTGGCGATTATTCGCTCAACCTGTTTTTCACGACTCCATTGATGCCATATATATATATATACCGGACACTTTTGTGGACGTCGTGTTCCTTCTAACTTAATATGATATTCCGCCGTTTGTAACGCCTAATTTAAAGATACAGTGTAGTTCACCACCTTATTTTCGTTGACAGAGTCTTCAGTCACCAAGATTGACATGTAGATGTTATACAGGGATCAACGCTGATCTAAGTGTCCGCAGAGAGGACAAGTGTTTGCACAGCCACTGAGCCCGTCTCCAACCCATCCATCTCTCGGTTTGCTCGCAGCTGCAGCAACCTTGCCTTCGCATCATAAGGAGGTCTGTCGGTCATGATTCCATTGTTGGGATGGCATTTGAACCAAAGTAGTGACAAGTTCGTCTTCTCAGGCCAACGTTTTGTTGATGACGCGTCATCTCGAAAGTTGATCTTCCTCTCTTCGGTTCACAGAGAACACTTCCCCGAGGAAAAACTTCGTCCACAAGTACAGAAAAGACAACAGGGGCACCGCCGAATTGTTTCCACTCCTTGCGACCTGGTCAAATGAAAACTTTGATTTCGACGCGGAGGTATCACTACGCGCGCCGCATCTCAAGTTTTAGCCACGTCGTGCTGCAATCAGCTGTATACGAAACACCCGTCCTTCTGGCGTTCGGATTCGTTTCACATTTGGCGCATTTCGCTGGTTATGTAACGCCCGTTTGCGATGCGCTGGGCATTCATGCGTGCTCAGGATTCTATTTGGCGCATTCTAACGGGTGCATGGGTTTCCTGATCAGATAGGCGTCCACATTCGAGCGGTTCAATTGTGTATGGGGCGTGGTTCATCCCTCTTCCAAAGCTCACACCTGCTCACGGACCTTTTCTCGCAGTTTTTCACAGAACATCGAACTTCGTGGGACTTTCTAGACACGAAAGATTGGCGTTACAATGCTTTGGATGACGTACCCGCTGTTGTATTTCTGTTATTGTCGCGACTATGCTATCATGTTGTTTTCCCATGCACCAGAGTGTTCTCAACTATGCGCACCTTCATTTCGAACTTCTTTCCGACATCGAGACTCCATCCTTTATGTTCTTCCCTGCTGTAAACTTTCTCGGACCCGTGCCTCGCGAACCTTTGTGATGTCGCCCGTTCTTTCTACCACAGCCATGGAGCAGCAACGACGACCAATTTCTTCATAGGGCAACACTCGAGTTGGGAATACAGGCTCAGGTGAAGGCGGAGGGTACGGTGAGATCTGTCAATATCGCGTTGCCGCTATTGACTGTCGTCTTGTCTGTTAAGCTGCAAGATACCATGGTGATGCGAATGGCAATCGCTGACGGACTATGGCAGCTATTCAAGACACCACCACGATATGTCGGCCACCCATACCTCACAAAGAGTGGAGTGGCCGCCTCGACGGAGATATAAATTGCAGTGGCCCCGCTGGGCCAAAGCGGTTCACGTGTATTTCGGCCAAACAACTTAAATTCAACGAAACGCGCTTCACGCGTCTCTCTAGAGTTGGCTCACGCAATTTTGACATCCCGCCTCCCACCTCCTCTCGTCGTATCTCGACGCGATGTTCTCTACTGTGACACAAACATCTAAGCCTGGACATATCCCTCGGCCCCCAAATGCTTGGGTGTTATACAGGCGGGACAAGGCCCTCAAACTTCCTCCCTTAACAGATGGACGAAAACGAACGCAGACAGAGATATCGCAGATCCTTGGGCTAAAGTGGAAGGCGGAGACTGAGGAGGTCAGGAAGGAGTATTACGAAAAAGCGGAGAAGGAGAAACAAGAGCACACCATCAAGTACCCCGATTATAAGTACGAACCAAAGAGCAAGGCATTGAAGGACAAGATCAAGGAGGAGAAGAGGAAAGCACTGGAGGTGAAGGGTGGCTTGACGAAGAAGCGGAAGTCAGGGTGCCCTTCACTGTTTCGTACTGTGCCACCTACGTTTTTGCCCACTCTTGCCACCACCGCCGCCTTCGCGGCTGCATCCTCTTCTTTGGGTGCCATTTCGTCAAGTTCTTGGCTGGGCGATCATACCAGGAATTGTCTCCAATTCTCCGGTAGTCATTTTTTCCTCACAACACCGTTTGCCAACTTTCAGCCATCCATTCAAATGCTGCCACCTGCACCGCTCGACTACAGCCAGCAGAATATTCCGTGCTCATTGAACGGCGCTTCTGGTGCCACTCGTGTCGAGCAGCACACCTATTCCGAAGATCAAGACGCACCCCGCCAATGTTTGCCACTTGACGACACATACCCTATCCAGGCTCCACCAATGCGGGAGCAGCAACAAGTAGGTTCTCCGAACAGTGGGGTGGGCAGTCACAGCGGGAAAGGCGGTGTCACTGGAGTACGTGCCTTCCTCAAGCTATCCCGGACCTTAGTTGACGTCAACTCGATCCAGCAGCCCTATATTACCTACAACTTCGCAGAGGAGGTTGTCCAAAATGCTAGTGACTGGGACTTGAACCACTCCGTAGGACACGACTCAGGTAGTGCGCTGACGGCACCCATCAATGATGCAACGCAAGAATACAATCTCAGTAACGCAATAACTGGTGAACTCCAAATCGCAATGGGCCACATGGAGCCAGGCGACACTCTTGCTGATTCTGTGGAGTTTCGCGGTTGCGAACCACCCTTCGGCCATGGATTTGCACAGAACGGCGACCTCGAAGGGTTAGAACCATCCACGGCAGGAGTTGGGATCGACACGTCCGTTATGCTCTCAGGAGACGCTGATGTGTACGAAGGCTACTCCTTTGAAGACTTCATCGATTTCGACGGTATATGTGATTGAGGATACCTCAAACTGCCTGCGACCCGCTAGCCCTTTTCCCGTCCACAGATCGATCCTACCTACCCCGTTACCGCGCTACAACTCACGCCATCGAGTTATGCCTCTGAAACTTCTTCGTTTCTTCCCACACAACACTCTGACACTCTCCCGCATTTGATTGTATTACTATTGCTCTTGTATTGCATGCTGCCGCTATCGACATCACGTTTTCTCGCTTTCTTGTACGGTACTACAACCACATGGATCAAATACATCATTATGTACCCCATTACGAAACGGTTTCTAGAGAACACTGTGCTACGGCGCTTCATGATGCTGCTCAGAATATACAGTAACATAGAAAATCGTGTCACTGTAGGGTCATTGACATGTTACAAATTCGTATACCTGCCAACATTGTAGCCCCTACCTTTAAATGAATGTGGAGGAGGTTTGCCTTTCATGCCGCACACCAGTGTCAATGGGGGTACGGCGACGTACATGGTAACAGGTATTATGGCTGACGTCGACTTCGGTGAGATGCCAAAGAAGTGCTTGTCTCTGTTTTGTATTTTGCATGCTGCGCTTGAGCGACCCGTTTCATGACAAGTTTCATGCAGCCCCCCCCACCGCCAAAGAGCCGTGTGACATCGAGGCGAAGTGCGTCCTCATCGACACAGCTGTGTGCGAATTACCTCAAAAGGATCTGTAGTGATTCCTGGATAATTTGGGGAAGGGTTACCAGGACTGTAGACATTGAGGATGCTGATACACTCTAATGTCGAGCTCTCTCTTCTATTAGGTACCTCAGGTATAAGTCTCCCCGAATCTTTAGGTAATGCGGACTGTCAGTTTCTCTGAGTCTGGCGACCACTGAGGATCGACTTTCAATCCGTGGGTGATCTGCGCCAGAGTATATATGATTTCCTGCTCCCACAGCGGATCCTGCCCGCACTCGCGCATCAACGTGTCACACTGATACAAGACCCTAAACAGCTCCTTCACATATCCACGGTATTGTCCAAGATCACGATGAACATTCTGGATCAATCCAAGCGTTCTCTCCGACGAGTTAACGATGGTAAAACACCCGAACTTCACTTCGTTGGGAAACTCCTCCTCGGTGACGGTGGTATCAGTGCTAGAAGGAGCTTGTGAAGTGAAAATGTAGAAGGAGGCAAATCCGCAAGCCCACACCTCACGTCCACCATTTTCAAGCATCCCTGCGGCCGCGACGAAATTGAAGAAAATGTAGGCAAGGAGTGCTCGATACCCGAGGGCGGAGAACCCAGAGGTGTAGTGATCGGAGAACGTACAAAGCCCCGCGAATGCAATGTGTGGATGGTTGGCTAGCATGAGGGGAATATCGAGTCTGCCTTCACTGAGGAGGATCTTAACAGCCTTGGCGAACTGGTCCGACGCCTGCGTCTCATGCTGGGTAAGTTTTGTCCAGCATTCGACACGTTGGGTGTCTGAATCTATAAATTCTCGATGCTGGTCGCGGAGGGCGTCGGTGAAGAGATGACCCGTTGAAGGGAAATTGAGAGTCTCTGGCGCGGGGTATTTTTCACGTTCAGTCTCAGCAAAGGTCATTATCCTGTGAGCCAGCACCCGAGCGAAGTGATTTAGATCCTGCGCTTGCCGAGGTTTATTAAGTGCAAAGAACCCTGTCCGACGAGGAGTGACGTGCGGGTTCTCGTGGAAGAATTGAAAGTGCGACGAAACAGTTTTCCAGGGAATGGCGTGTTCCTGATGCATGATGAACTCAAGTGGCAGTTAGTATTGACAATCGTGACGAGTACTGTTCCCATAACTCACGGATTGTAAAACCAATATTCCCAGAACGACAGAATGAGGCTAATGAGGTTAAATACGACCTAGGGAGCGGGTGAGTCAGATTTCCAGATGCGCTCATTCTGCCAGGCGGAACCGATATGCATAACGCATCCAGCTGTCACCCAACTGACATTCGACAGAATTCGGAACGACTTAGCATGACTCCTCCTACCCGCTGTGATCGTAGACCGCCGCTATCTCCATTCACTCTTGAGCAGCACAGCAGAGGTCAATTGACATCCATTGTTGCGGCTCCGAAGATGGTGAAACAGACGCGTCGCAGAAGCCAAGCTTGATACAGTCGATTAAACGCCCCCTCTCCATACAAAAGCCACACAAGATCAACCTTTAACGAACGGTTTTCGACGGCGTAACCACTGCCACGATTCACGAACTAACAGGGCTTCGGTAATATCGATCAACATTGCCCCTTCAGAAATGAATACGGGACTCACCGGTGTACATACGCTGATGTGCAGAGGGATTTTGGAAGCACCGCGGGTTGGGTGGCCTTCGACGGGATAATTATATCCACCTGTTTAGAACTCGCCTGGCGAGCCTTGACCAAAAGACGACCCGCCCCGAACAATTGTGGCATACTCTTCGATATCGCGTTTCGTATGACCAAATCAGGAATCGGACCATATTTGACGAAATTGAACTCGACGACTTTCAACGACAATGCATGACATTGTCTGGATAGTACCTCATCTATCTTACGATATGACGATGGGTGAAACTGGCCCGTGTTGTTCGAATTTGGCTGGGCGAGGGTAATGCAAAATGAGATGGAAACCTCAGCAAGGTTGTTCGTGGCCGGGAGTGACTCGAGGAGGCGAGGTATCCCATCCACTGGCTCCTCTAAATGCGGCTCTAATCTTAGACGGCGCAGTGTATGAAGACGTGATAAATTGAGGTCCATAGATTCCTCTTCGATATACGGACATTTCAGGAAATAAAAGGACTCATGAGAACTTTGTGAACTTACTTGCGTGGACAGAAAGCTCAAGCTCTTCTATGGAGGAGGAACCGTGAAGGCCTAGTACCGTCTGCCAATGTGTAAGGTCGTCGATGTTCCAAATTCCGATCCTGAGTTTGCGTATCCTGGTAACGGACAAGACTGCGTATGGGTCCTTAAGGGCAGGTAGAAACGTTTCGATGCATGGAAAACGACCGATCACGGAGAGATCGATGTATTGCTGATTATGAATAGCACTGGGCTGGGACAGGAGGACCCTCTCGTCCAGGTTTGTAAGGAACGAAACGTTGATGAATTTAAGATGCTGGAGGTGGAAGCAGGAGTTGAGGAAGCTGGCAGGGAAGCAGTGCGCACCCTCGATCGACAGTGTGCGCAGAGTGGGACACTGGACAATTTGGCGAAGCACACTTCGGAATGGGTGTGGTAGCGATTCCCACAGATATCGATAGCGAAGAATGGGAGTTGCGAGAGTCACTTTTCGTACCCGATTCAATGTCGGGAGCGTCTCCAGGGCACGCAATATCAAATTGGAAGGGAGGTAGAAGAATAGCTCTTCTACGAAACTGCACAGTCGCGCACTGCAAGCTAGAACATGGACTAGCGCATTGTTCCCGGAGAGGTGAGATTTGTCTAAATGGAAATGGAGGACTCGCAACATCTGCCTCTGCGCTGGGTCACGGAACGACAAGGATACAATACTGCAGGTTTGCAGAGTGTGAATGTTTTCTGACGTTGGCTCGATCTCCTCGATGATCTGATCGATGATTTCCTGGGGAAGCGTGGGCGATGTAGACATCCTCGATGCAAATGAAAGTCGCTTAGGACTGTGGTTGAGGAGAGGAGGCCTGGATGGCGTCCAAGGACCTCATTGTCTGATTGCATCGGTATATATAGATCGAAGTCACGTACCCGTGGAAACTTTAAAATAATAATATCACTATAAATTCAATATCGAGCAAGCATCTTATATTCAAAAATATGCATCCGTAAATACGGAGGGTCGAAGACTGCAAATTCTGGAAATACACCAAGAGGTGTCACTTTCGTCACGGGATAGCGAGGATTAATGAGAACATGAAATGACCAGTACATGAAATCTAGAGTAATGGCGGACTTCTCACCTCTCGAGCGAACGGTTCATACGCGTACAAGCTCAGGCCATCAGTCAACGAACAGCGACGAAGAGGGGGGTGGCAGGAAGGGGCGTAGATAAAGAAGGATGAGCCATGCACGTTTGGCGGCAAGGGTAGGGATGGCACGACTGAGGTACTACATATCGCAGCATAGACCCCCGCAGAGTTAGTGTTGAGCATCCTCGTCGAGAATGCCACTCACCCTGCTCGCCGTCACATCCATCTCTCGGTCCTGCTTAGTCTGGGTCCTAGAAGCGACGAGATGTCCAAGCATAACAGTGAAAACCGAGGCATGGGCGACAGACAAGGTTGGGGTGCCAAATTTCTATGAGGTACCACCGTCGGACATCGCCAAGGAAAGACATCAAGCGCGACGCTATCGAAGAATGGAGTTTTGTGGAGTTTGGGACACTCAGTCTGAGCCGGCCGCCCCACTAATATGTTGGTGTCTCCGACCCTGGTCCTTGAGAAGTCACGCTGCGAGACGGTATCGTATCGCTGTGAGGCGACAGAGAAGGCAGCATTAGCAGGTGGAGAAGTGGGGGACGGAGCAGCCTTACCATAGCATTGGTCATGACATGCGCATGACATCCTATAAGGAGAATTTCGAGCACTTAACACCTGATGTCTATGCGGAAACAGGGCTTTCGTGGGTTGTCGCGGATACGAGACGGCTAAAAGACCGAATGTCGAGGCAGGAAGCAATATCGTGGTGAGACAAGTAGCCTTTACTATGCCAGCACTCGAGGAGAAGCTACAACGGGGAGAATTTAATTCTGTCGTCGGCGTCATAAGCAGCAGCCATAGGCACTGCCTCGGTATCCCACCATTGTTTGCCTCCAGCTGCGTTCAACCATCCATCAGCGCTGTAGCTGTCAAGCCGAGGCGTCAATCTGTGCGCGCTATCAGAGCTCTCCCTTTGTCAGAAAGACGCCCGTGAGGTGAGTGTGCACGTCAGCAATGTGTTTGGCACAGAACACGACAACGCAGCGTCCGCTTAGTTAATGACGAGTATTATTGCAAACGTGTTGGCACCGATGTATGGAAATTTGGTGTAGTAGGAGAATGCGACGACATGCAGCACATTTCGTTGTTGGCGTCGTTGACAATGTTTTTGATCTCCCGGTTTGAATCCGGCCTGGTGCCCGTGACTTATCGAACCGCCAATCAGAGCTCTTGACCAAAGCCTCATTAGCGCTGAACTCTTTTCTCCCATGGTGGACTTGGCATCTTCTCCTCTTTTGAACGGGCTAAAACTCGCGTAATGGTTGTTGGACACGACAAGCTCTCATGGGAGAACATGCATTTTTGCCAACGATGTCTGGGTTTCACCCTCAAGATCAATGTTAATCACAGTCATGAAGAGGGGAAATGATATGGGCGCAGACTTATAGCCCACTCGGCGTTATTTTACAGGCTATCATGACTCATTGTACTCCGTAACATACAGGTCTCGCTGGAGATGTGGGTTATCTTTCTTATCATTTTCTGATTATTACGTGTCAGGAGTTATTGTATTTTGGTCTACGACTACATTGATACGACGCTCCACTTAGCGCAGGTGAGTGGTCCCCAATCCTCGATTCGATGACACCAAGATCCGTTAATATGCACCCTCCAACTTGCACCCTCCAACATTCAAGCACCGCCCTCTCTCACAACAAGCATGGGTTTGTCTATATTTCCCTAGTGACTGACCCTACATTTTACTCAAATATCTCACGTTCAAACTCAGGATACCTTACCCTTCTCATTCCTGAAACCTCGGATGACCCGAACCGCTTCAGACGGCTTCGATGACATTGCGGAACCGTCCCCAGTCCCCAAGCCGTTCTAGTGCAACGGCTACACACCACCAAGCGGTGGGACGCGCCTTAAACACGAGCGTACCATTCACAAAGCGTAACCTGTTTGACTTAGGTGCTCGTAATTGCCTCCAAGCAAGCCTTTTGTAAGTCTCACTGTCTGAACAAATAGATACGACAAAATCTCCAAAGATGTTCAAGTCCTGCTCGTGTAGCCGTTGCATAACCGTACCTATCGGCCCATGGTTTAATCGGAGGAGTGCACGGTAGAGACGCTCGTTCGATTCGAGCACAGGGCAATTAGGTCTTTTCCCTCTGCTTTTTTTTCTTTTCTTTTCTTTTTTTTTTCTCGTTTGTGGTTATCTTTCAATTGTATTGACTGGCGATCATGTGGCATAGACAGACGCATCTATATACCTGAAAAATTGACGGCTGCAAGGTACACGATTGTCGCAACCCACTGCATCAGAAGAAAGAAAAGAAGGACGAGGCTTTTCATATTCAAGCCCTGCTGGTGTAACGGATACAGCAACACTTCCCATCGTCATATAGGAGCCTACCAATTGGTAAAAGTAAACATTCAGAGGGGAAGAGGCTCGTTTGAGCTCAAAGCAAGTGGATATATTTATTTTAAATTTAAATTTCTCGTTTGGTCGCCAAACGAGGGCGGACCAATATCGTCGGGTGGAAAGCCACACATGCAGCTGTTCTGGTACTGCCTTACGTGTTTTGAAATTCTTCGGGGACGAGGCAGGCTCCATCCGCGTGCCTTTAGAAATAGAGACCTTCGCAATGCTGCCCAATAGCCATGTGGGGAAATGGCATCGCACTTGACTACATTGATTGATCCACAGGTGCTTATTGTAATCAGGACATTGCAGGTTCGATCCCTGTCTCGTTCGATATGGTCCCCGACAAGCGTACCCTTTTTTTAGTTGTGATTTTGCTCGATTAGATTTTTGCAATCGCAGCACAGATTCGTGTTGCTGGAATCAATTTATTGTCATCATTACTCTCGATCGCGTAGTGTCGGCATAGAGAGGTACAGAAAAACAGCATCTGACGAATGCTAGTGACCCCAAATAAGGTGGAATGGGGCTGAATGCGGGGAAGGCAGGAGGCGAGATGACATAAGAAGATAAGGTAGGCGTAGAGAAACTCATTGTCTGATATGTGGAAATTCGGTGCTTGCGGCGGCTGAGGCAGGTGGGGGAAGATAACAACCCCCTGACGCAGACAACAACCAATGGGATGAAACCACGTTCACCGCAAAAAGAGACCAGGATGGTATGAACACCCGTGCACCTGCTTCGACGCCTTGACTTTATCGGGCTGAATTCCTATGGAAAGATTCATCGTTTAGCCCCAACGAAAAGACGCCTATGAACCTACAAGGCAAGTGGCATCGTCATACTCTGGTATTGATTCAGGTTCGTGTCTGCGATCGATGAAGGCGGCGCTATAGCAACGGGAGGAAAGCGTATTGAACGGGGGCGCACTAGCATGGCATGGTATCGGGGCTCAATTCTCAGCGTTATGGGAAATATGCAGACGAACGAATTCAACCGCGAAAATGGTTTGGTATGACGCCAAAGACGAATGCGCTGCTCTCGAAGGAAGTGCCCCTGATCGCCAACGATGAGATGTAGAACGGTTGTACAAGCAGAGTGTCCTCTGGGGGATCTGAAAATAAGGTCTTCTATGGCTTAAATCCGCAATAGGGGTTCGTCGATTCCAAACACCCAGCCCCAAGCCACAGGATGTGCAAAATATATGTAGTTGAAGTCGATGATGGATGCTCGGAGCTGGGAAGATACGGAATTCGGATGCTTAACGTGGGACCAATCTCGCCACGACGCCAATGACGACGATCACAGACTCTCCCCAGCACTTAGCTCGTCTCCACGTTCACCTCGAGTAATTGTCCAGATATTGGAGTTGGTGTGCTAACGTTCACTCGACCCCATGACTGGGACATGGACTGCGTGTCACTACCACAGATACCACTCGAGATCCTCCTTCAACCAGTTTCCAGACGCGCTGGATGCGTCCCCACCTTAGCACTATCGCGACTCCCAGATTCCTTGCATTTTATTCTTCCTCGAGAGCACATACACAAATGTTCCGAAGTCTGAGACAATGTACGGAGCAGATTGAAGGTGTCCCAGGAGCACAAGATATTCTGCCAACGTTAGATTCCGATCCCTCGTGAAGACAGCATCCGACATGGGATCCGTACGACCAACCCGCGAACGGAATACGGATGAGGCTAGTAGGCAGTGAGCGACGGGCTTGCGCATACTGATGAGAGAAGTTCGGAGGATGTTTTTCCAGGCTGGAAGGGATCACGATTTCGGTGAGATCATGGGTAGGTAATATTTTTCCGCTTTCAAGATCTCTGCGTCACTTTCTCTTTCAGTTTGTCGCTGTCATATGCTACCGAGCCTCTCGCTATGGGCCGATGCCTTCGTCTTGATTCCTCGTTCTCCCTCCCCCCTGTTTTTGTTTGCATTGCTAAAAGCGGTGTACAGTAAATTGCTGAAGAATTGTCTTCACAGGACGTTGGCTGCACCCTCGACCACGACGAGCATTTTATCTCCAGCATAGAGGCATTCGTAGGGCGTAAGTATGTGCCCTCAAACCCAGACGGCGATTTCCCTTCCATGAAACAGTCACGCCTTGCTCCTCAGAGCATTCAGTATAATGGTACGCGATTCTCACCGCTGTTGCTCCTGCTGTGGGCCAGGACGGAATGCGTGAGTTGAGTCACTCGCTTGAGAGGTGGAAAGCCCCCCCTCGTTTTGGATTCTATGGGCTGGTCGTTCTGTATTTTTACAATACTACTACGCGGTCCTTGATAGTGCAGAGTTCACGAATACACGTCCCTGAACTGGGTTCTCGGATATCGAACTCACAGCAAGCGTTTCACACTTCTCTTTCGATAATTCAATCAAAAGACTTGCGCCTCTCACGGGTACGCAAAATCAAACCTTATTTGCCGATGTCATTGGGCAACGAGGTTCCACCTCTACCCCGTCGTTGCTTCAAGCGTTTTTCACTCGCATCAACGATGTCAACGCCGCCCACAATCCCTCAGGAAACTATCAATCAAATCATCGAAGAGATCGAGCCAACACCAGACAACGCCCATACCTTGCGAAGCTGTGCTCTCACGGCATCATCATTCCGAAACCCCGCACAAAGGCAGATGCTGCGAGTCCTCCATGTCTACTTGGATGACGCTTACACCTCCAGGAATAAGATACTAGGCGAGGTTCTAGCTTCAAGCACGCGGTTGTGCAATTTCGTGGAAGAGCTATGCTTTTTCCTTCCGCTCGAATGGCGGATCATATATAGCTTGCCAACATTCCCGACATTAAAGCAGATGCGAAGAATAGCTCTCAAAGCTGCCAGTGCTCAATTTCGGTATGCATGGACATCGCTACCAGCTGCATTCCGGAGGGCGTTTCGCGAAATTGTCCAGTGGCCCACTCTGCGTGAGCTGTCGATCAAGGGCGCATACGGCTTCCCTATCACCTTCCTGGACCACTGCTTTCACCTCCAGCGTCTTGAATTCCTCGACGTTTCGTTCATCACGGACCCTTTCCAGAGAGTCCTCTCGTCCCCGCCAAGTGGTGTCCCTAATCAGGGATATATCGATCTCTCCATCGATGGTCCCTATACACCCGTTGGATCGCTTGTATCCACCCTTAAAGACCAGTATTCAGTCATGTCCTTGACGAGGATACGCAAAATGAGGATCGTGATTCGGGACCCCGACGACTTTATTCACTTTCGGGCAATCTTTGATCTTAACGGTTGCTCCTCCCTTGAAGAGCTCGAGCTTTCCGTTCACGCAGGTAGGCTTACCGGGTTTCTATGGACCGCTTTCACTTCGCTGAAATGTTCCGCGTTTAGGAGCTGAGTCTGTGGATTTCAATTTATCGTGTCTTCCCGCACTACGCCGCCTGAGAATTGAGGCGCATATGTGCGCAATCTCTGCCGTGCCGCGCCTCTTAGAGTCACTCCCGTCCACGATCAGCACTTGCGAAATTTCCATCTCTGTCGGCATTGCTCCAATCCCGTCGGATTGCAATGTTTCGGGCAATCCGATGTGGTCTTTATTTCGGCGTGTCGATGAGATGTTCGCTGCAGAACGCCGTACACCGTGTTTGAAAGTCGTCGAGCTTAACTTCATTAAATCTGGTCCCATTTCTAATTCGGTCATAAGAAACGCTACTTTGAACAGTATGCCACAATTGTTCGCAGCAGGCTGTCTTTTGGTCAGGGCTCTGGGGGCGAATTTTAAACAAGTGGATATAATCATTCCGTTGGGGACCACCTAACTTGGTACTCCTCAAGTCCCTCCCGCGGCATCGACATATGTACAGCAGTGAGTCGTGTAATTATCTTTGGAGAAACACGGTTGAGTGACGTTGCAGGTCCCTGCCGGTTCATGAATCGTGCAAGTGATTACAGGAATTTTTTTCCGAATTTTCATGCGCAGTCGAGCAGTTTATTATGAATGTCATGGTTTGTATTCATCACTGAAAGGAAAGAGTGGGTTGTTGGTTTCTACATTCATCAAGAAACGCACCTCAACGGCACCGAGTGTCGTTCGAAACGAGATATTCGACATCCACTCGATTCCGCCATCCACAGATAAGCAACAAGTCGACGCGCATGGGGCGAAAAACGTTGGCCTACACTCGAATTGAACGAGCTCCGCCCTTGTGAATTTCCACCCGTCTAATCGATCAACGCAGGGTGCGGTCATTATAGAACAGGAGTTGGATTTTTTCGACTTCCAAGTCTTTGTAGAGGAGCGTGCTTGGGTCATGTGTCCACGAGGAACACCTGCGTGTGGCAGATCAATAACAAGAAATTCAGGACATCCTGAAAAAAGTGCGTCTGACTGGAAAATCATGAATTGCCCTGTGCTCGAGTCGAACAAGCTCAATTCGGCGATTATCTAGATTGGACAAAACTCAAAGGGAAGCCAGGTTGGCAGTATCTCGGGTAGGGCGTGGAAATGCTTGAATATAACCATAGGCATAAACATGTTTGGCTTTGACCGTGGAGGTTGATCTAGCCGGACCAGCACTAGACGTTGCGCCCACCTTCATTTGCGGTGTCCAAGACGTCCACCCCTGTGCATGGATTCAAAAATAGCCGGCTATGTAGGTTTGTCGCCCCCTAATAGATACAACGGTATAATACACTCAACCTAATGCTAATTGCTACATAAAATTCTGCGATAATCCCCGTGCCCCGAAGTCGTCAAACCGCCTCATGTCATCAGGATCGTTACACTCAATGGCTCGCAATCGGCGTCATCGTCTTCCCAGCATCCAAGTTCGCGCCGATTTCGACGCCTACAGCAGTGGACTCCTGCATCTTCTGCGTGACCTCTTCCAAGACGCGAGACCAGACCTCCGTGACGCTCTCCGCGTCGAGACACGAACCAGGCGCGGAGGTCATGCTCTCGAGGGTGTCGAGCCACTTGAACTCGGAGGGGTCGTAGCCGCAAAAGGCGACGAATTCGGGCGGGCTCATGTTCAGTTCCACGAGCGGACTGAGATCTGCCTCAGGAAGGGGCTCAAATTCGAAATCGAATTCGGACGTGGTTTGATTTTGGATGGAGGGGAAGCTAAGGAAAAACGCAACTGAGATGGTGGACGAGGATAGTACTTGAGAAGTATACGTACCCTAGTTCTGCGAAGAAGGCGTCGACCTCGGGTTGGTACTCAATGTGTCCTGCACTGGAACTGATTGGCGATCAGTAGTGACAGTATTACGAATAGGACGAGGGACGTACCAGAGTTGAACGAATTCTTCGTCCGTAAGGCCGACAGCGTTCAGTGAATCTTGTTGAAAGAACGCCATGATTTCGGCTTCAGTAAAAGGTGTCGAAGACATGATAAGAGGTAAGGAGTGACAAGACGTATAGCGTCAGAACTTGAAGTATTATGGATGGTGAAAAAGGGACGCTCGTAGACCAGTTATATAGCGCAAAGGGCGATAAAATGTCAATTCAGGATATTCCTTTGAGCGATCCAGTTGGGGGTATGGGACCCACGAAGAACAAGGCTATTATATACACGGAAGGTCAAAGCGGACACCCGTCTGGATGATCGTGATGGAAGCATGCCCGAGGCGTGGGTTGCCATATCACTAGAAGCATCCGATTGGGGAACAAGGCAGCCAAATCAGCCAGTGTGGCGCATATCGATAACATCGATTCACAAGAAGAGCCTATAAGGAGAAACAATGGCTTCTCTGTAACAAAAGCTGTGGGATGTGTCAACAGTTATGGATTGTAAGAACGAGGCATGAGCCAGGCATAGTCCTCGTGATCGTCCTCGTGTCTTGCAGGGTCCTGCATAAAGCGCGCGAAATGTTGACCTGCTCTCATGTAAGGCCGCTACCAACAGACAGGTTGTTGTTGGAGTTCCAAAATGGTCATTGCGACAATTCACCGAGGGAGCCGTGGTATGAGCCATCGCCAACGGCGAACAATGGCGAGAACAATGGCAGGAGAATGGAAGTCGGGACTCGGGAGATGCTCCATCATTGTGCGTCATGTTTAGGGCGGGTCATTCCGCATTGCACTGCCTTGCATCCCTCATTCAACCCTTGTTCTGCCTCTCGTGGCGAAGTGGCCTTGAATCTTCAGTAACGGAGGATAACAGTAATACTAGCTCTATATAGCCTTGAAGGACCATCGCATGTCAATCCTTTTATCACCCTGTCCTATCTGAAGAGTTTGAGAGAATTCGAAGCGCGATTTTGGAACACTCTTGTCTTCTTGGATGCTTGTGCACTTAGCAGGAAGTTTGGTTTCAGGCAGTAATCATGTAAGAGGTATTTACTTCTTGAAAGGCATCTCTAAACCGACCTGACCGGCTCGCAAGCCAAAAAAAAGTGCAAATCCAGATATCCAGTGCTCCATCGACCGAGTTTTATTTCCATAATATGGGGATCCAAGATTCTAGACAGTATAGTAGACCTCAATGTGACGTTCAATGTGAGGAGAGGTTAAGCATCCCTTAGGAGGATCCAAACGTAAGTCTCGTTCTGACTATCAGTCCACGCTGCTTCAATATGCATCTTGCTATAGTTTCGGTGATGCCACAGGCGGGAGCATAGACCATCGCGTCTTGCCTCATCTCTCTAAGTTCTCAGTAGGCAGTGCAAGGACGGGTACTGATTGTCACTCGTCAACCATGTAACCCCACTAAAGTAAGACATTACAATACGATCCTGGGTCGGGAATTCTAAGTTCTGTTTTGTGTAGATTCAAGAAGCTTACAATGAAGGCTACTGCTCCCTCAACACCTACGAAGCACCCTTATTATTTTAACGAATCGAAGCGGGGAGATCTGCTCACCTGTAGACATCTTCCTCGTTGACTTGATTGACAAGTCATGGCTTGAGGGCCTCGCTCTGGTCAAGCTCAGGATCATTATTGTTGTCCAATGGGTACGTTTCGTTGGGCATCGTTCCTAAACTCCAATAATCATCTTTGTAGAGTCCGTCGATGTCGACATCAGCCTCAACAAGCGTAAGATCTTCCTGCGCGGCAACGAGAACTTGATCACAGAGTCTAAAGTATGTACATCCCCGTCCTGTCACCCCGGTCTACACTGAAAAGGACGCCACGTAGGTTGCCTTCGACGCATCCCATCCGGCTTATACCAGTAGCTCGCAGACCTAACACAAGACGCGAAGCACCCTTATTGTTCCCGCCAGCCTTTTTCGATTCATACGAGGACGCAAGCTAACTCGAAGATCCGTTGATTGAAGAGTGATACCTTCGTTGTTAAGGCGGGCCACGCACGAGAGCGTTGGGGAAGATGCTTCAGGTCGCCAAAAAATCACGTGACTCCGTTTGAGGTGTCTTGTGGTTCGCAAAGACTAGCAGTCCGATTCTAGTGCTGAAGCACAGGATGAGGATGAGGATGAGGAGAAGGCGGAGGACTTATGCTGTGATGATTCGGCTAGAGAAAAAACCTGTGATTGCGAGGAGAGAGATCGCCACCATGGAGATTATTGGGCAGCATAACCTTGGATGCATCATAACACAGAGGCGCAAAACTGTTCTAAACAAGGTCGAAGAGGGAGGTCACCGGCAAGGAGGATATGATCGTCGTGAACCAGCACATGGCCGATGAGAAATACAAATTTGAGCCACTGCAGCATCTTCAATGATGCTGATGGATGACAGGCAAGCGATATGACTGAGTGCGTCGGGCGAGCTGCTTGCCCCCCCCCCCCCCCCCCCCCCAACTTGAGAACATGGATGTGCCCCAGTAAAACGGCTTGAAAAAACAGGACCTAGAGTGCGTGGCTCCACTCACGAGTCAGGCAGTTAACACGAGTACGACCTTTGACAACGTGAGTTCCCCGTCCATCTTCGTTTAGATTGGGGAAAATGATAACATAGAGGCGGCATCGTGCATCCCGAGCAGCTCATGCATCTTCTGAGCAGACGATGGTGTGCTCCAAAGAACGAGCGAGCTCAGGGTACCTTTACACTCTACCATGGTACACGCCACCGATTGTGCCCTCCCTATTATGAATGTCGGTTTTGATATTTCCGTATGTCCTGGTAGGCTTTATCGCGAAGACAAGCGATAACCAAGGACGAACCGTGTAATATACTGAGCTTTTGGATTGACAATTATCTCCGTTAAGCTCTATCAGAGCCCACTGAGACATTATTCTTTCGAATCCCGGGGCGCCGAACTCCTATAGTTTCAGGGTGCACGATCGCTATACCGACCTCCTTATCCGTTGCATTACAACGCGCGGTGAGCGAAACCACCACCCGTCATATCCGTTGACCGCAACTCCAACAATTTTCCATCATTTTTCCCCGCTTTAGTTGCCGAGCGCTTGCTACTTATATCTTACCGGAAAGGTCTCGAATCTTAATAACACTGTGAATTCTATTCGTCGAGTCTCAAACTTGCAAACTTAGCCAGCTCAGCGTCAACCTGGGCGCGTTCCTCCCGCAACCGCCGCAATCCTTCGTCTGCGACCCTCTCTCTCTCGATGAACGTGGCTATCCTTGCGACTCTCGCTTTCTCGATGACCCTGGCTTCTTCCTTTGCGACTCTCATTCTTTCCACCGCGATTCTGATTTCTTCCTTTGCGATCATCATTTCTTCAACCCGCCTCTCCTGCTCTTCCCTTTCCATATCCTTCTCCAGCAGCTGGAAACAAAAATGCTCAGAGATTGTCAATCAAGAAAGTTAGACCACATACTCTCTGTTCGAACTGAGAAACCTCTGCCTTAAATTTAGCTTTGAGGTTGTCCATGTTGGCAATGGCGGCCGCATCATCAGTATCGGATGGGCGGCCGATCACGTACCACCAACCATGTCGTAAGCTTCGAGGAACCTTCGCCTCCAAATCTTTGACCGTTCTAATCCCGGTTTCCTGTTCGAAAATGTTTGTTATCGCTCCCGCAAGGTGGTGTTGTCGGTAGCACTCGGGTGATTTGTGTAAGAGATCGGCGAGGATGATGACGTGATAAAGGTAAAACGATGGCGAGGCCGGGAATGTGAGGGTGCCGAGAAGACGGTCTCCAGAAAGTCCCTTGGGCCGCCGGACCCATAACACTGTATCCTCTACAGCCACATTCTCGAACTCCGATACGGCAAACATAGGGGAATTCGAGGGCGAAAGTTCAGAAGGCCAGGGCTGAGCCTCGCACGATGTGGATGGAGAAACAGGCGGAGCAGGATCCTCTTGGAGGGTGAGGGAGCTGTCGGTGTTGGGGGTCGAGACAGGTTCTGGCGGACGTGACTCGCCCTTGCGGTCAATACGGAAGTGATAATCAACTCCGGAAGAGTGCTTGGCAGTAACGACAATGTATTCGTTGCTTGACCAAGTCCGCCGGCTGTATATTGAGATCCTTTGAACGCGAAGTCTTTTGGAGTCGGCAACTGCATTGTAATACCGTCCCATGAACTCGAGATAAATTCCGACTCCAACCTCCTGTCTTCGGAATTCAGTGCTGCTAGGGGTTTTGTTCTCTCTTCGGAATTCGGTGCTGCTAGGGGTTTTGTTGAAGAAGAACCCAAGAAGTTTTCTAATGGGAGAGAAAAGCGAGACGTTGAGAGGAATGTGCATTTCAATGAGAGACGGTAGTAATTGGTAGATTGGGGACAGGTTCAATTAATTGTGGTCTTAAGCCACGAGCTTGCCACGAGTCAGATCACGTAATCGTGCCGACTTTCATCATAACTCGCGTCTTCACTTGACGGCTCAGCTCGTCAGCAAGAGCACAGTCTTTGACATGAAGGGTTCGCAATCATACCTTTTCGATTCAGCTGGAGAAATCCTGACTTGGGGACGGCACTGTAGATCTCGAAGAACTGATACACCATTGCGCAATCGGCCAACGAGGCAAATGTTGAGGTGCTCCAAGGCACGCGCGATGTTCGCAATGTGGGCGTGTAGGAAAACCGTTATGGCAGGCATGCCGTTGAATAAATAACAGAAATCTCTATCGTTCAATCAATATGGGCTAAGATTGGTGTCTTATCGTGTTTCCTCACTAGGTCATCAACCATATAGACATGCACCAACCAATGAATTGTCCCCACGGAAGACCCATCACCCTTTGGATACCTTGGATCTAAAGGTGCTTTCCGGAATGCGTAGCCTGAAGAGGAGAATAGACTGCTCTACCTTTCCCTGTTCCAGACAGATTAGGGTCCTTTGGAACTTCATCTTGGCATACACCGCGCCTTAGCAATGTGTTCCTCGTTAAATCTGGTCAATGCGGGCTCATACGAGCAAAGTACTGCACAGCTTCTGGTATCATTTTTGAACATATGCAAGTTGGTTCCTAAAGCATGTGCGTAAATACCCTATTTCGACATGTATATGCTCATTCGCACACAACAAATCCAAGGTACTGCCCCACAGCGGCCTCCACTTCATCGATACTATGTCTAAGCTCAAGAGCCAAGCTGGAGTCACCTCCTAGCCTCTCCTAGCTACTTGAGGTGTATAGAAACCTCCTCTTTCGCTGCATAAAAGGGTGCGCAGACCTCGCATCCAAACCCCAGCACAATCGTTTACCAGAATGAGACGTAACATCCTCGCCCTGATTTCCCTCGCTGGTTGCGCGTTCGCTAGTGCCAGTTTCGACGCTGAGAAACGTGACGTTTCCACCGACTCGAACCTCGCCAACCGTGATGGCCTTGATGTTGGCATCGAGGTATGCATTGCCCTTTGCACCTATCGTTTTCGCGTCCTCATCACCCCTAAAGTCGCTCAAAGCTTTCGAGAACAATGCGTTTGTCGGACGTGACAATGCCGACGTAGATCTTGAGGTACATATTGCCCCTGTCTTCCTGATCTCACCGCCTGCTGATTCCCTGCCAGACCCGAGACGGCGTTGATGATCTCATTGGTCGTAGTAACCCCGACATCATGGTACGCATCATCCGTGACCCTTTCGCTTCATTGTGTCCTGATCCCGTCCAAAGGCAAGACAGCCGCAACCCATCCCGCCGTGGTGCCCGCCGCGCAGGCAAGCCACCGGATTTATCCGACGCGGCCGATACTCCTTCTCGACCACGTTCATCATCGGCTTCTTCTTCCGAACCAAAAGACCGCACACCACCGCCCTCTACCTGATTTACAAGCGCAGCACCAACGACTATTTCTACACCACCAGTGCCACCGAGGCCAATCGTGTTATTCGCAACCAGGGGTATAGTTATCGTGGGATCGCGGGCTACGTCTTCGTCGATAGACGGTGCGGTGGGGTGCCTTTGTTCCGCATGTTCAACAAGGGACGGAGACAACACTTTTACACTACTTCGGTCACGCAGCTGAATACCGCCAGGAGATTTGGTTATTCCTTCCAGGGTTTCTCGGGATACATCTTCAGATTTTAGCTTAGTCCCCAGCTATAGACTACGAGTAAAACATTGATCCTAAGTATTTCGACCCGCCGTATTTCTCTCGTTCGGATTGCCGCAAGATATTTATCCACGCTGTTTAAGGTTGTGCCCCACAGTCCCTAAATCTGGTGAAAACCGATCTGTCCTCAGCACTCACTTGTGATCGCACCATGACAAAGTAAACGGGCCTCCTCTTTGTCAAACGCCATGTCCAAGGCCAGCCAAGATGCTACGTTCGGGCCTTCTACCTAGACATAAGGTGTATCCCTCCCTCCCTCTTTCGTCATATAAAACCGCAGAACCAAACCTCCTGCCACGATCCGTGACGGCCTGGTCCATGTGTGTGTAGTATCGCTACCGCCCTTTGACCCGTCCCATCACATTCTATCAAAGTCACTCAACACTCCCGAGACCCAACCAACACTAAGTTCCATCCAATCGTCTATTATCGTCAGTTAGACGAGTACATAACACACCCAACATATATACCATACTGCAACGTAAGAACAGAAAGAAAGAAAGCCTGAGTATTTATTAGAGTTAAGTATACAAAACAACAGCTGTAGTAGATATTCAATGCTAAAGAACGAAACTCACGATAACGATAACGAACGATAACAGGCGACAATAAATGGGTTGTGGATTGTAAGCTGGTGGAAGGGAGGGGAAGGAGACATGCATATCTAAGAAAGAGAGCAGAATGGAATGCGTAACCAAAAACCATAATACACTTTAACAGAAAAAAATGCGAAAAACAACACCATCGAAACAAAACCAGGAAAAGGTGAGTACAAGTGCGTAGTAAGTTAATTCCAGATATCTTTGGTGGTGGTGCGGGGTGATTGCAGCATATGCAAATACAGATACAGTGATACAGATACAGAGAGACGCCAGTCGACCGACCCTGTGCGCCGGGCGAGGAGGGGCGGGGGAGGGGCAGGGGGGTGGGCGAGGAAATGGGGATGCAGATGCAGGGGGGGGGGGGGGGGGGGGGGGGGGGGGGTCCCGGGATGGCGGAACATGAAGACAGCGAAACGAACAGCCCAAATCTCACTCAAGAGAGGAAGAGGGGTGTCGTTGGGGTGATGGCAATCAAAACACAAGCAGCTGCCCAATAGGCGAAAGATCAAGCGGCGTCGGACGGTGCCTACGGTCCTTCGGGCCCACGTGCGGGGGGGAACCACCACGACTACGACTGCGTGGCCGTTCCGTCATGTGGTGGTAAGGCGTCGACGACCGTGACCGTGACCGCGACCTTGACCTTGAGTCGGGGTATAACACGGGTGTCGCGGATATATACTCGTCGGGGGGTACGAACGGCGTCGTAGGTCGTTCTTGATGCGTGTACTGCTCGCGCTGCTGGTGCTGGTGCTGCTGGTAAGGCGTCGACGTTGCCGAACGGTGAACATGAACATGTTGCTGTTGGTCTGACGACCGATCAGGGCCGGGGGTAGCTCGTCGTTGATCAGGAATATAAGGAGCCAACGCCGAGGTCGATGTGGAGGACTGGTGAAGATGATGACGATCCTCAGTAAAAGCCCCATTATCATAAAAAACCGCCTCGGTAGAACGTCGATGGTCGAGAGGGTATATCGTATTCAACGTCGACGATGATGATGGGCGATGTTCGGTGAAGTTATATGGCGTCAGTGTTTGGGGGCGGGAAAGGCCGACGTGATAGGGCGACGACACACGTTGCTGTTGTTGTTTTTGTTGTAGTTGCTGCTGCAGCTGCTGAGGCGTCCCACCCCGCGGAGGAGGCGCATATATCAACCACGCCGACGGACGCGGGAAGAACGGCTGCCCATGTTGTTGTTGTTGTTGTTGCTGCTGCTGCTGCTCATCCCTCCCCCACCTCCTCCTCTCCCCCTCCCTATCACGACCCCCACCCCCATCCCCATCCTCATCCTCATCCTCATCAGTCCCCTCATCCTCATCCTCAAAATACCGCATCACCGCCGCCCCCCACTTCGAACTCCTACTCCTCGCCCGGCTCTGCGCGCGCCTCTTGTCCCTACTCCTCCGCGTCGTCGCCGTCGCCGTCTTTAGGTTCGGGTTCGGGTTCGGGTTCTGGTGCGCCCCATTCTCTATGGAGGGCAAGGCACCGAGCGGGACAGTCAGACTATGTTGAAGCATCGACGCAATATCTCGGTCGAGCTGGCGCACTTCGGAGGTAAGGCGCGGGTCGGGGTGGTGCCAGGACGACGTGTGTAAGTGTAAGTGGGAGCGCGAGTGCGAGAGGGCGGGGGTGGGAGCGGGGGCGGGGCTCGGGCGGTGTGCGGCATTTGACTGGGATTGGGATTGGGATTGGGAGGGGGTGTGACGACGTTGCTGCTGCTGCTGTTGTTGCTGGTGCTGAGAATGCTGGACGAGCCACCGCGACTCGATACCGACGTCTTGTGCAAGGGCTGGCGTCGACCGATGACTACTAACACCCCCAACCCATCGCGGGTCCTGAGAAAGTCGCGGCCCGAAAGGCTCCACACGACCTCTGTGCGCCCACTCCTCCCCCACCACACCACCATCAACACCATCAACACCATCACCATCATCACCACCACCAACAGAATCAGGAATAACCGGCCCCTTCGCCGTCTCCGCATCCCAACTATTAACCGTCCTAATCGCATCCTGAATCCGGGCTTTCAGCTCCTGTCGCTTCGCTTCGGACCACAGCTCGTAGCTCATCGGGGCGGCGTCGGTGTGGAGCCATGATTCGAGCGTTTGGGGGGTCCATTGGACGTTGTTCAGGTTCGTGCCGTTTCTGTCGGTGGTGTAAGAAAAGAGGATTAGTCGCTTGGTTTGGGAGGTTCGGTAATCAGAATGGGAGCCGGGTAGCCGTGCGTCATGGAAATCGGACCGAAGTTCCGAAGCGTTCCATTCTCTCTGTCACAGCACCAGGGCACAACAACACCGCAAACAGAAAACACCAAACGAAGAAGGGGAAAGACAAAAAAAGAAAAAAAACAAACCTTAATAGTAAACAAATATCGCCAGGGTCATATTTCGTATACCTGACCAGCTTGAGCGCGATCGACCAGACGGGGGGAACACTGATGAGGGTCAACATGCCGTTCGTCGACGTAAAGACCGTATGCAGGTGGACATTGTTCGGCTGTACAGCTCCATGATAGATCGGATCGTACTGCTTTCCATTCGCACTTCAAAAGAAAAAAAAAAACGAAACGTGCATAAGCCATCTCCCTTCGACGACACACGCAAGGAGAGAGAGGGGTAGGGACACTCACTCAAACGCCATAGGCAGCGCCACATCCGCATCACTATTCATCCAATCCTCGCCCAGCCCAAACCTGCGCGCCGTAATCCCAATACACCGCCTAATCCTCTCCCCCGCATCTCTCACCCCCCGCGCCCTCCACTCCTCCACAAACGACCTATGCACATAATCCACGTCCCGCGTCGAGATTCTCCGCCTCAGCAACAGCTTATTATGCGGTGCATTCCGGGGGGAGGTACCAGCGAGATGGTGTTGCTGCTGTTGCTGTTGCTGCTGCTGCTGCTCTTTGGAGAGACTGGAGAGACCGGGGTGGAGGAGCATGCATGCGCCGCCGTGCACGACGAGCCGGATGGGGAGGTCGTTGAAGTGCGAGGGGATGAGCGTGGAGAAGTGGTTCAGGATCGTGATGAGGTAGTCTCGGGTGAGCTCTTTTTCGTTGCGTGCGGGGATCGGGATCGGAATGGGGGGTGCCTGAGCCGTGGTGACAGCAATGGGGGGTTGAGGCTGGGGATGGGGATAAGGATTGGTGTATTGGAAGGGGGGACGCGTCGGCGCGTGGAAGGAGTCATGGTTGGGATGGGGCCAGGTTGGAATCGCGACCGCAGCCATGATCGGGGGCTCCGTTCTAGGAAGGATCAATGGTTGATGATAGAGGAAGGCGCTAGGACGACAATGATGATGATGTAGACAGAGGGGGAGAGAGAAAGCGCTCGTGCGGGGGGTAGATTGTGTGGCTGGTATTTGTAGAGTAGCGTGTGGTGGCAGTAGTCTCGACGTGACTGACTTGGTTTCGACCAGGGTCAAAGTCAAAGACGGACAACAGGGTGTACAGGGCCCTCAGAAATTAGTAATTATACCCTCCAAAAACGCCCCACAAGGGCCACGCAGGGCCCCCTTTTCTCCAGAACGAGATGCGTGTACGGAGAAGAAGAATAGCTGCCTCGAGGCTACAGCGTGGCGACCAAAATAGGCACAGCCTTCGAATGTTCGATCGGACGTGTGACCTAGCTGTAAGTGCGTGTGTTTTTTTTGGGCAAGGGAGGGTTGGGGGAAAGAGCTCGTAAGATTCGAATGGGAGACCGAGTCGTTTATAAGATAGCCATGAAGGAGTGGCGGAAAGAGATATCGATGCTATAGCCTGGAAGTCTGGAAGAACAGCGAAACGAGGACGGTGGCGGTGCAGTGACCGAGTTCTTTGTTATCCCGGTCACATGTTATGTATATCCTTTGTTGACCATTGGGCACCTCGGGGGTATCCTGTGATGCGTCTGAGCGCTTGAACATGCCCAACAACCCAAATACAACGCCTGACTCACAAATCAAACTGACGGCCCGCGGCACGTAAATCCACCAGTTTCAGCCACTGACAGACAGCGATGCACAGCGACCACAGCACACCTCGTTGTCGTCGAAGTTCTAATTATATGATGATTGAATGGGTTAGTACTATGTAGGCTTCTTCAAAGTGCTGTCGCGGGCACTATTTTTGCTTTTTGCTGTTCTATATCATTATCATTTTCCGCATGTTGGAAACGTGGTCCATGCCATCATGCGATGTGATAACACTTTATGTAACACCGCAGTAAACGCCAACTCCACTGATAGACACACATACTTGGACCCACAACCCACGAGGCGGCTATGTATGCATATGTGCGCGTCAGCGCCAATCTCACGATCACGATCATGCGCAGTTCCTGACTTACATAGGGTTTATTTGGACGTATATCCAATGACTCGGTCAAAGGTTCTGTGTGGCGAAGAAGAAGGAAAAGAAGAAAAAAAAAAGAAGAAAGAAAAAACGAATACGTATGGCAGGTGCATTCGTCTATTCGTCACAGTGTCCGTCCCACGCACAGCACCTCCGCTCCAGACTCCTTCGAAATACCCTACACTCCTCATCAACCCGTCGTTCCCCCACCACGTTTCTTCCGCAGTTCCCGATCTAATCATAAATACCTACACCTACAACAACATATCTCGCCCACACCCCAGATCCCATCGGGGCATATATGTACAATGATTCCTCGCCCTGTCTGGAAACCCCTTTACCTCCGCGGCCAGGTCCGTATGTAAAGGGTTTTGCTTGGCGGTGTCCTTGTTGCGGAGGTTTCTGCGTGGTGTGGCGGGAAACAGCGAACTTGGTTCTCAACGATATGAGTCAACAATAAGCTATATGTTAACATATGCATACATATGCAGCATCGTTAGAAAAATCGTGTATCAGCCAAGCGATCGACGTCGCCCCACCCCGCGCCGCCCGCCCCGACACTTGCGAATCGTCAGAAACAGAAACCCGCCCCCGGACACCAACTGAGTTCTTTTTTTTTCTATAAAGCTCGAGTTAAAAATTTTACCATGACGGACTTCAGAACCGTCGGGGGGAAACATAACCTCTGGTAAAAGTTGAAATCGACGTCCAAGGCACCGTTATCACCCCCTGTACGTCACCTACTCGAGCTAGCAGATTTCAGACTTCAAGCGCTGACGCTACTCCCCACACAGCTTACCCGCTCTACCAACGGCCTGCGCGGCGCGGTACAATCGAGATGACGGGTCAAGGGGGGGGGGGGGGGGGGTGGACACGCGTTCTAGATCTCGGCTTCCACCACCCCTCGTTGGTGCCGGCGAGAATGTGCCCCCGATGACGCAGAAAGTCGACCCTTCAGCCCGCTTGGGTTTTCGGGCCTTTGAGATTGAGTCCCGTGTCTCAATGCGGCGTCGAAGCTGCTTTTGAGATTCCGTTTTCCATCGACAGGGTCGGGAAGAAACCCTCCCTCGACCCATTTTCGGCTACAGACGTACATATCGTCCTAATTGTGAGTTTCCGTCCTAGGTAATATATATCGGAGCCTTGAGTGTTCATGTTCGAGCGTAGCTTCTTTTTGAGGACGGTAACGACAACGACATTAACGTCTGTATCGTTAGCAGCTTTGAGTTCAGGTACCGGACTTGGCTCACCACAATTTCGTGGCTGTCGCATGCGTGATAGGCTAGTCATGTTTAGGTTGGGAACGTACGAACGCGGTGCCGAAATTATGAACGTGAACGGATATAGAAAAGTACATGCGCGTTGATGAGTTCGTTCCAAAACATTTGGCGAATAGGGCGGGAAGGTGTGTGTGTGTGTGTTTTTCCTCCGGTAAGGTCTACGTATGCAAGCTAACCCGTGTATATAGCAACAGCTAATAGCTTGAACAAAGGCTAAAGCCGGAATGAACATGAAACAGATGTTTTTCTCGGAACAAAACCACCTGGAGCCTGTGTGCGGATTTCGAAGATGAGATGAGATTTTTAGCTATTAAATTTAGAAGAACCACAAGGACGTTGCTGAGGCCCGTTTCCCCGCAGCAAGATAGAGGCATCGAAAGCTAGATATACGGTACAATGCACTGGTTTAAACTCTGAAGATGTATCCGATGACACCTTCGTCGACCCACCCCCACCGTCTAGCGACATTTCTCTCCCGAAGCGAAACAGTGTAGAAGTGTGTTTGCCTCCTGCTGTTGTACATGCGGTACAACGGCGACCCACCACAGGTGGTATCTCTGAAGATGAAGCCTTTAATTCCATGATTCGAATACCCAAGGTTATAGATCGCATTCTCGCGCTCAGACGCGCTGGTGGTGTAGAAATAGTCATTAGTGCTGCGTTTCAGCAGGAAGTAGAGAGGCTTGGTGTTGAACAGTTGGAGTCTGACGATGAAGATCCAGCCGATGATGGTCGAGGTTGGGAAGGGATATTTAGGAATGCGGCGGAAGGGAAGAGCATTCCGGCGCTTGGGACACTCTTCCGGGATAGGCTGTCTTATCTTGGGGAGGGAATGAGGACATAGCATGCAAGCAAGATGGCAAAGGAAAATTCGTACTTCCATGTCGGTGTCAGTGCGACCGATGAGGTCAAGGTCAGACCGGGCCTTGTAAAGAATCAGGACATGATTATTACAAACTGGAGTAGCGATATGTACCTCGATGTCGATGTCGACGTTGTCACGACTAATAAAGGCATTGGCTTCTGGAACCTCAAGCGACTTAAATAAGGCCGATGAGGACGACACGAAGACGGAACAATGTGGCGGGTAGCTATACATACCAGACCATCACGGCTGACGAGATCCAAGTCAGGGGTAGAGTCACGGATCTCAACCGTTTCGAAGGTGGCACGAACAAACGCGCAGCTAGCAAGGGCAGTCAAAAGGGGAATATGACATTTCATTGTGGCCAACGCCCATGTTGTGAGCAGGATGGAGGTGCTCCGCTTTTATTCGACGAAAAAAGGAGGTCAGAGTACACCTGATGTCTAAGGGGATTCCCTGAATATACCGGCGTGGCTCTATGGCGGGGGCTTGGACATGGGGTTGACGAAGAGGAGGCCGTTTTATGTCATAGGCGTCTCAAACAAGAGCTGAGTACAAGTCGTTTTCTGCAGATTCGGACTGTTTGCGGCGTGACCTTGGATGGAGCAAGCTATTCCTGTAGCACGCGGATGAACGAATACGGGTCGAAATAGGGTCGATGTCTACCGGTACTCGATAGGGGAATGACTTAAATTCTGAAGATGTATCCCGTAATACCTTGGTTGAAATAACCGTATTGCTTGGCGATATTCCTCTGCGCGAGCGAAGTAGTGTAAAAATGTTGTCTCCTTCTGCCGTTGAACGTGCGGTACAAGGGCACACCACCGCAGCGGGCATCGACGAAAATGAAGCCAGCAATTCCACGACTTGTGTACCCCAGGTCTCGAACAGCGCGCCTGGCCTCGGCGGGGCTGGTGGTGTAGAAGTAGTCATTCGGACTGCGTTTGTAGACTAAGAAAAGGGGGGTGGTGTTGAATCTTCTTGTCTGGAAGAAGAAGCCTATAAAACTCAAGGTCCGGAAGGGGAACCTGCCGCGCCGCAGGAAGACGACGGCTTGCCTGCGTGGGGGGCACTGCGGTGGGATGGGTGGTTGGGGCTCTCTTGCCTTTGAAGGGAATCAGTACACCACGAAGAAGGGCTACAAGTGATGCGTACCACGATGTCGGGGTCACTACGACCAACGGAATCAAGGTCGTATCGGGCCTTAAAGGGAATTAGAACGCTGCGGAATCAGGCAAACGCGGTAACATGTACCTCAACGTCGACGTCGGCGTGCTCACGTCCCACGAAAGCATTGTTCCCAGAAGCATCGAGCAACTTAAAGGTGATAAGGATGTGATAACAACGGGAGCAAAGGGCGATACGTACCTCGATGCCAACATCTAGGCCTTCACGGCTGACGAGTTTTAGGTCAGTGTTAATGTCACGGTTCTCAGTGTCGAAACTGGCACTGGCGAATGCACAGCCAGCGAGGGCAATTAAAGCAAGAATGTTACGCTTCATTGGGATGAACGATCATTGCGCTGGGGCGGGTACGAGGCTATGCACCCTTTTATGCAGCGAAAAAGGAGGCTGTTATACACCTCGTATGCTAGGGGCATCTCGCCTTGCCTCTTGATCTTGGACAGGGTGTTTATGAAGAGGAGGCCGTTTCTTGGCATGGTGCAACTTTGAACAATAGGTGCGAATACGCCGCTTTTCTGTGTAAATTTGGCTTCTTCCCAGACATGGCGATGGTAAAGGGTGTTCTCGCTTGACCTGGACATAGTTCTCGTGAAGAAAAGGCAGCATGCGTGATCTTGTGGCACTACCTTGGTTCGCGCAAGCTATCCTTGTTGCGTATTGATGAAATGGACATCGCAATAGGGTATATATAGCATACTCTGCTGGAACCGAAATACATAAATTTAAAAAATGGTACTGAGAGATATGCCGTACTTTGTTCGTATCGACTCATGTCCATCAGAAGCGATAAGGAATGCATCACCAAAAAAGCGGCGCATGCAAAGACGGCATTTGAACGCCGTGCATCAGCGACCAAAGGTAGACCAGTCTACTCTCCTCTCCAGCCTACGCATTCCGGAACGCATCTTCGGATCCAAGAGATCCAAAAGATGGCGCATAGTGGGTCTTCCATGGGGGCAGTTCCATGGCTGGTCCATTGTGCCCATGTGACCGACCACCTAGACGCAAAGTACGATCAGACAACAAGCCCAGCCTCTACCGCACGAAGGAAGACCCACCAGAGACATCTGCTGCTTATTCAACGGCATGCCCACCATGACGCTCTTCCTACACGCCCGCATCGCGAACATCGCCCGTGCCTTGGAGCACCTCACCATTTGCCCTGTTGGCCGATCACGCAAGAGATGTATCAGTTCTTCTAGATCTGTAGCACCGCCCCTAAGTCAACATTTCTCTAGCTGAGTCGAAAAGGTGTGATTGCGAACCTTTCATGTCAAAGACCGTGCTCTTGCTGATGGGCTGAGCCGTCAAGCGAAGTCGAGAGCCATGATTACATTCATCCCCATTGACTTCATCCACCTCGAAGCCATTTTGCCGAAGCACGTCCATGTTCTCGAGGGCGAGCAGCTCGTCTGACGCTGTTAGCTCCATCGCTCGTGGTCTATTATACAAGCACTTATCAGTGTCGTAGGGGATACGTATGGGGACATTAAACATACCTGAAAAGTTTTTGCGACTTAATGCTCGTCGTCTGTTGCAGCGTCTCAAAGTTATACTTCTCATCCGCTGCATGCTGGTCCACAATGAACAGATCATCCATGGCCGCCACAGCACGTTCTCCATCCACGCCGTCCCCATCCTTCCCACCACCAACAGTTTTACGCCTCCGCGTCACGATGAATCCAAGGTTAAACTGCCCCACAATCTCCATGGCCGCAAAATCTCTCTTCTCGATAACACGCGCGAGCGCATCGGCCGCTCCCTCGTCATTCTCCGTATTCGCTACACTCGCATCTTTCGGTACCCTCGGGAGGGCGAGCTGCTGGGATGAGCCCTCGCCTACGGAGACAATTCCGTCGGGCAGGTGCTGCCAGGTGTAAGAGATCTTGGAGAGGTCAAAGCGGAGCGTAATGTCCCCGTGCCCATGGTTCGGGGTGCGGATGACCTCAGGGCGTGAGATGGGTTTGTTTGATTGCAGAGATGAGGAGGACGCGACGTCGAAGATGGGCGTGATGTAGGCATCGTCGAACTCGTCGTCAGAGGCGACGTCAATGGGTTTGGACGTTGACATGCCAGCGTCATCTTCAATAGGTATCGGCAGTTTTGGTCCTAGACGGCGGACGCTATGATCCTTGAGCCCCACGAAGTCCTGCTTAAGTTCATCAACATCCGACGAAGGATCCAACTGATCTTCCTCCATGACGTCGGCCGTATCGGCTTGATACACACCCTCCATTTCCTCCTCATCTTCACCCTCCTCCTGCTCTTCTGTAGCCGATACCTGGCTCCCAGTTCTCGCAAAGCCAACAAGTTTGTTTCGAAGATCATCACGTGACCCTTTCAAGGACTTGAGCCGCCCAGCGCTTCCCTTTGCTAAAACGCCAGCGCCTGTGTCGCCTCGACCAACGGAAGGAGCACCAAGGGCGGGTTCAGATTTCCGCTTCTTCCGTGCCGGCCCCGTCGCTTCCTCCTCGATCAACTCCCCCCGGATAGCCACCTCCGGTCGGGCGACACTGCTCCAAGCAGCTGTAGTGGTATCGACTACGACACTCGCTTCCCTCGCTCGACACAGTGCAACGGGACTCGGTTCCCGATGTATAGCTGCGAGGTCTTCTTCGTCAATATTCATGTCATCGGCATCCCGCGATTCGTTATCATGGGCCTTCTCGGTTACGGTTGAAGAAACCAGCGCGGCGGGTGACGAAGGCAGACGAGGTTGCCGCGGCTCGGTACCTCGTGCAATGCGCGCATCAGCCATTTGCGAGATAGTAGGCGAAACCGGGCGGTCTGCGAGTGCGCCGCCCGTCCCAAGCGATAGTCTAGACGATGTCGTCGAAGGCCGACGACTCTCTACACTGATGTCCTCCGACAGGAACAGCGGCTCCTCCGAAGTGACAGGGCCATGTTCCCGTTCCTGAGATAGTTCGAGGTCTGTGGACCGGGATGGAGATTGCGGGGCAGAGACTTTTCTACTTGGCTGCGCGAGCCCCTCGTCCTCGTCCCCAACCTCGACTTCTCCGGGTTCAGATCGCGTCCTCTTGTGAGTTGGAGCATGGTCAGTGGGGACCGGAAGGATGCTCTGCGTTTTGCGTTGGGTCTGCGAGCTGCCAACGTCGTATGTCGAGCGGGACGAGGCGAAAGCTTCTTCGAGGGCAGCCTATGTAATGTCTTTTTCAGTACACAATAGCGTAACGGGACAAGGACGCATGTACCTTTAGCCTTGTGATCAAGTTGCCTTCACTGTGCAGGAAAATTGTCCGCTTGTCGGGGCTCACATTTATGTCGACCGAGCCTACAAAGATAATCAATTGAGGGAGAGTAACGGCTTGCGTAGCGTAGCATACCCGTCGGTACAATGAAGTCGGCCAGGATGAAGGGTGCTTGATTGGCGTTGAAGGAGCGGTAGACTTCGTTGAACGCCTTTTGAATCTACACAGAAGAAAACGGGGTTTAGAATTCGCAACCGTTATTCGCATTCGACCGCCATACCTTGGTGAGATGACAAGGTCGGCCATTGACATAGAAAAACTGCCGATCAGTGCCTGTTCTTCCGCCCCCCACCGAAAACTTCGAAATCAGGCCCTTGACCGCGATGGTAACCGGGTCCGAATCGCCGCTTGTAGCATGACCAAGGCTAGGGCAAGAGGCGTTCAGAGACAAGATGGAGTCGTGGCCACGACGAGACTTACGTTTGAATTCTCCTAAGGGACGCCTTATCTCTCTCCACCTCGAACGTCAGATCGAGGTCGACAATATTATCCAAGGCCTTTGGTCCCCATAGAGCAGAAACGGAGGCACGAGTCGAAGAAGCGCCGGAGGTCCGTATTTGCACGTTCTTCTGACTTACGATGCGGTCAGTTCAATTTGAAAAGGCACTGCGTCGAGAGCACATACCCCTTGTCGATCTGATTACTGACCGTCAGCCGAACTCCCGCCCCAGAAGTACAGCACGGCCCCAACGCATATGCGTTTAGTAAGGCCAGGGCTTTTCCGAATTCGCGCTTCGAGTTACGTTCAAACTCCTTCCGTCGGACAGGGAGGGGTGCAAAAAGGTTTGTCAACCCAACCGTCGTTCCACGCTGCGTAGGTCCCGTGTGAGTGAGCCAGAGAAAGACCAGGATCGCTGATACCGACCTGCCGTGCAATTTTTGTCCGCTTCCCTACTTTCCCACTCGTCTCCATCTCTAGTGACACACCCATCGGGGGTTCGGTGGCCGTAGTAACGACAACAGACTCTGACAAGGCACATAGAGATGAAAGAGCTTCCCCTCGGAAACCGAACGTTCGTACAGTGGCAAGGTCTGAAAACGACGATAGTTTCGACGTGTAGTGCTTCAACGCTATAAGCTGAGATTATTAACACGTAGGGACCTGCATGATGTGAAGCCAGGAACATACCGATGCTTTCGTGGCATTCTTCCGCAATCCCACTCCCGTTGTCGATGACCTCGATGCTCTTCAGCCCATACTGTTTGAACCGAACCTCTGGACGCGTGTCAGATCCCATATTCGTCATTCGTCCATTCAGACAAGCATTTACTATGCGACTAACCGATATTCGTGGCCCCAGCATCCAGACTGTTCTCAACAAGCTCCTTTACAGCGGTCTGGAGATCGATGACCACCTGGCCCGATGTGATTCTGTGAATAGATGTCTTGTCTATGGGCTTTATTGCGCCCTTATTCGTCATTATCGAACCCTTGAGGTTGCTTGACCATGGAGGGAAGAAAAAGCGGTAGTTGGTGGACAAGACGAGGCGGAAATTCTGTCGCAGGCGATATGACTTGCCCTAAACATGATGCATGATGCCTCGGCTTCATCCCGAGTTGGTTCATGGAATATCCTGCATCCCATTTCAAATACTACTTCCACGGGAACATGTACTTGTCAAACCAAGTTTTCTACACGCAATAGGCCCAGGGAGCTCAGCTTACGGATACCCTTCTTGACAGCTACTTAGGATTCCTAGATGCTGACAACCAACGCATCGATTACCGAGTAAAAATCTGGCACACAGGCTGCGATGCGCCTCGCTGACACCGCCGGGTTTTTCTTCAGTGAAAGACAACTTGACACCTCGTGCTAGCCGACCCTCCTCACATTTTTAGGAGCCTTCGTACCTTCTCCGATCACTACACTACTGGATTCTCCGGGTAAGCGCGTCGGGTGCTCATTGCATGCGTCTTTTTCAATTACTCTGCTGCTGGAATGCTCGAAGAGACTGGATGCGGAAGCTGAAGACGTCGTCGTTTTTGTTTACGACATGTACGAGTTCCTTTCAGTACTCGACAGTTTCGAAATGAACGTTATGAAGTGGTGTTCGGCCATTTACCATAGCTGCGTCTTCGTTGAACACCGTTGGATGGTTGAACGTAGAAAAGGCTTCGCCGTCGCTCTCTACATTGTTGTAACGATCACGCTTCGCAATTTAGGAGCATCTATTTGCATCTGAGACTACCCATTCATGAAGCATTCCCTTCAGACAAGCATCTCTATGTCGTCCATCAGTACCGGTTTATGTATAGTCATATCACCGTTGCCCACGATGACCAGACGCTACGGGACCGATACATGTCGGTGTAGTGTCGCTGAACATCGCCGATGGTGAAAGTCGATACGATTACATGAGCATCGATTACTTGCCTCAGCCGATCTCCTCAGACTGCAACTTTGACGCATTCACAATCGATATTTAACCTGTCCTCTCTTCAACATGCGCTTTTCCTTCAACGCCCCACTGCTCTCTCGCCTTCTCAAACGGTTTGGAATGCCCGCCAACGACACCCCTAACGGCATTGAATTTCGCGCGGAGGAACTTGGAGTTACGCCTTACCTGGATTTCTTGGCGTTGACGTATAACACCCTCGCCGATGCTCAGAAATTGACAGTTATCAGCATCTCAATATATAAACAGCGAAGTCGTTCGCAGCACGAGCATCTCGTTGTCACCGTTCAGGACACTTCCGACGGAACCAGTCATCACTTCCGCATTGAGCGGATGGGCGATACGCATCCACCAGAGCCTGTCCCAGTACCCACCTCAACCCCTGCCACCATCTCAACCCCCCCCCCGCCGACGATTCCCCATCCCACCAAGAGACACCTTCTCCCATCTTGCCACCAACGTCTTCCTCTTCTGATGTTCAGTCTCATCCTTCTCAGCCTCGTCCTGCATGTTCCCCTATAGCAGCTACACTGAGGATAACATCCTTGGACTCACTTCTGAAAGACGAGGTTGCAAAGGATACGGTCATGTGGGTCCGGAATCCCAAGAAACTTTCTTCCGACTGCCCCCTCGGCACCCTCACATTCCCATCAGCACAACCCTTCTTTTTATATCATGTTATCGTACTTGCGGTTGCTCTCCACAAGGCCACCACTGGCTATCGGTTGTTTTCGTATAACTGCTACTATTTCACAGGAGTGTTAACAAGCATCTTCGAAGAACTTGCCAACAGCAACATGGTTTAGGAACCGGAGGTGGACATTCCGAAGTACTTACGTCAGGGATCATCATTTTCTGTCAGTCACACATTCAACCTACATGACGCCGTTGTTCGCGACCTCAAAGCCACGTACGAGACGGAAATTATTTCCTTTGAGCAAGCGGTATGTAACGTGACTTTGTTGATCAACGATTTCTGAGTATTTTTTCCAGCTAATGGCAAACGAGAGGAAGACGAAGGAGGATGAAGAGAAGACGAGGGCACTCGAGGAAGCTGTGAGGATTGCGAAGGACAATGCGAAGGCTTTGCAGGAGGAGAATACACGGCTAAAAGCCGAGCTGGCTAAGTTTGCAAATGTGAGACTCGATGGTCAATAGAAGATCAATTGTTACGCTTTTCGACCTTTCCAATAAAATATGGCACGCGTTCAACAACCTTCCGCAAAGCCGAGCAACCACTGCAGAGAAGACAATGGGGAATTCCAAAATGTGTTGCCGTGGCAGGCGATGTGTTTCGCACGCCATGCCTCTTCATCCAGTGAAAAGGAGGTCAGTCTAGCCATGGACGTCCTTGACCGATAGGTGTTGTATGCGCGGAAGTGGACGGAGTAATCTCTTGACCTCTGACAAATCTCAACCAGAGATAATTGACATTCCGAAGGCCCACACAGTTCGTCCTTAAAGGTCGTTTTTCTTCTTGGGAATTTATGGGATCGTAAAAGGGTGATATTCATGACAAGAAGGCACGATTGATGATTTATAGGATAAACGCCGTAAGCTCGCTCGTGCTTAGGAGCACCTCACCATCCGCCTCGTCACTGGTCAGCCGACCGCGCACAAGATGCATCAGACCATCGATATCTACGGCGCCGCCCCTAAGGCAGCATCAGTCAGGGATATTGATTGCGAACGTTTCTTGTCGGGCACAGTACCCCTTGCTGAAAGGCTGAGCCGCCATCCACGTCTATATCCTCAACTTTTTGCCGGAGCACGTCCATACTCTCGAGTGCAAGCAGCTCGTCCGACACGGTCAGTTCCATCCCTCGCGGCAACCCCCTCCCGCTGGCGATGACGCGTCATTGAAGGCCAAAGGTCATGCAGGCGACGCCGGTTATAAGAGATCCGGGACTGACTATAACGCAGTCCAGGGTGCAGATGACCGCTGAGCGGAAGATGGGTTCTTCCTGCAGCACCTAATGAAAGATTCAGCTGGTGATTCCTACATTTCATCGGCCGGATTATCACGACGCACATTCTCCACGTCTTCCTGGCCTACTGCACTTGTTTACATGGCTGTGTCGCGAAGCCAAGTTTCCGTTGAATGGCGTCACGTGATCGTTCCAACGACTTGTTTTTCCCCAAGGCTCATATGAGCGCGTGGCCGCCTTGATTAACAGAGAGACCACTACCAGATCTGCGCTTTGTTGAGCCAAGCTCGCGTTTTCGTTTTTCTTTGAGTTGAAAAAAGGCGGGTGGGAAGGACCGTGATGCTTCCCGTCTTGTCTTGCATTGTATGCGCGGGTTGTTAAAGTCGTATGTCGAGCGGGATGGGGCGAAAGCTTCTTCAAAGGCAGTCTAAACCATATTTTTAGTGTATAGCAGTGTAACGAAGAATGAGTGTACCTTCAGCCTTGTGATCAAGTTACCTTCGCTGTGCAGGAAAAGTGACCGCTTGTCAAGGCTGACATTGGCGTCGACTAAATCTACAAAGATGATTAGTTGAGGGAAGAGGCAAGGGTAGCGCAACATACCCCTTAGTGTAATGACGTCGGCCAGAGATAAACGGTACTTGGTTGGCGCTGAAGTAGCGGTAGACTTCGTCGTTAGCAATTACTCCCTGCCCTTCCATCCCCCACTGAAAAGTTCGAGATGAAGCCTTTAATTATCATCATAACGGGGTCCACGTCGCCGTCCGTAGCGTCACCGAAACTAGAGTTAAGACGCGTTCAGAAACGACGCTGACTCGTGGTCTAGATGAGACGTACATTTGGATTCTCCTCAAACTTCAAACACCAGATCGAGGTCGACGATATTATCCAGAGTTTTGGGGTCCCATAGGGTTAAAACGGAAACCCAAATCAGAGAAACGCCGGGTGTCCGTAGTTGCACGTTCTTCTGGCTTACGATGTGGTCAGTGAAATTTGAAAAGGCACTCCACCGAGAGTACATACCCCTTGTCGACCCGGTTACTGACCGTCAGCCGAACCCCCGCCCGAAAAGTGCAGCACGCCCCAACGCCTAAGCGTTCACTAAGGCCAGGGCTTTTCTAACTTCCCACTTCGAGTTGCGCTCAAACTCTTCTGTCGTGAAAAAAGGTTTGTCAACCTGATCATCGTTCCACGCTACGTAGGTCCTGTGTGAGCTAGAGAAAACCAAGCATCGATGCGACCGACCTGTCGGACAATTATTATCTGCTTCCCTGCTTTCCCACTCGTCTCCATCTCCAGTGACACACCCATCGGGGGTTCTGTGGCCGTAGTAACAAGGGACTCTGACAAGGCACATAGAGATGAAAGAGCTTCCCCTCGGAAACCGAACATTCGTACAATAGCAAGGTTCAAAAACGACGATAGTTTCGACGTGTAATGCTTCAACGCTATGTGTGTTCGTTACCACGTAGGAATTTGTGTAGTTAGGTCTGGGAACATACCGATGCTCTTGTGGTATTCTTCCGCAATCCCCCATTGTCAATGACCCCAGGGCTTTTCGACCCACACTGTTTGAGATGGACCCCTATACAGGTGTCTGATCAGATGCTCGTTCGGTTAAACAAGAATTTACTGTGCAGCTGATGGATATTCGTCGCCCCAGCATCCAAACTGTCCTGCACAAGCTCCTTTACAACAGTCTGGAGATCGATGACCACCTAGGCCGATGTGATTCTGTGGATAGATGTTTTGTCTATGAGCTTTACCACGCCCTTATTTGCCACTGTCGAAGTCTTGAAAGCTGCTTGACCATTGCGGTAGTTGGTGAAGAGAAATTTTTGGCACAGGCAATTTGACTTGCCCTAAACACGACGCATCCAGATGATCAGCATATTGATCCAACCTCTAAGGTTCTGTGTGGCGAAAAGAACTTATTGCTAGAGCATTCCACGCCCTTTCCACCAAGGCGAACGCATAGCACACCATTCCAGACCCGTTCAGATTCAGCCGCGACCAGCCGCCCGGCGTGTAGTAGAGTATACAATGCCCGGAAGTATTTTACATGTTTGCCGAGTGCGCAAGTTGGAGTGCTAAAAACAAGCAACACGTTCAAGGTTATATGATACCACTGGGTGAATATCTAAATAAGCACCTTGTCCTAGCGCTGCACGGGATATCCGAAAATCACCTTTCCGTACTTAGACGCCAAGGCAACGGGTATCCTCTTATTCCGTTGACGAACGTTTGCAAACCTACTGGAACAACATAAAGATGGACAGAAAACCCCCGGATGATGCGGCCGCGATGGAAATCTGCTTGAAATCCCGTGACAATTTTTTTGCCTGGGATGTAATGCTCAAGTTGACCTAAAAGGCGACACTCCCAAAAGATCGACCCTGGTGTTTGGATGCTACGAGATCATTGGTGAATGTTGAACGACAAGTATCACATGGCCGGAAAAGCTTCAAGTGCCTGAGAAGAGAAGTAAGGTTAGATTCCCTCTCGATCACAAGCGCTCGAAATCTCGCATAAAAGATTCTGTCGCCCGCAGTCATCCCCTTCTCTCGATGATCAGCCGACCTATTTATTCATATATTTGATCATCATCAGTGATGACAATCCCATACAGCGGCCACATCGATACAGCATTGAGATCGTCGGGCTCGCCTTCCTTTCTCCCAACAATATCCTGTGATTGGAAGATGGCCTTGCCCTATGAGGAGCACATGTAAACACGCATCGAAATGCAGGAAAGAATACGCACCAGTCCAAGTGTCACTTTGATCGCAGGTGGGCCGGGGGTATACTGCTCGAGAGGCTCGTTCACCCGGTTATTGTTACCGCAGGAACGTTTGATAAGGCGGATGACATTTCGAGCGGCGACTTCGCCCTTATGTGCAACTGATAAGTACACGAAAAGGCGTAGTGAGGGGACGGAAAGGATGACAAACCTGGTAATAGGCATTGTGGCCAGCGGGTATGACGCTGAAGGCGTCCGCAGAGTCACCAACGACAAAAATATGGGGGTATGGGGTATCCTCCATAGTCCATGACTCTTCTGTCTTCGCCTCGATGGCCGGCGCAGACGTGGAAGCGGGTTCCGAAAGCGCTACCGGCTTCAAAGCGGCCTCCAACTGACCGGCGGATGCTTGAGGACACGGGAGCAAGCCCAACTGCATTGTTCGGAGGACATGGGCCAGAGAGTCGCCCGGGTTCACCGTATCTGTGTCCAGTTCTTTGAGAAGGCCGATATTCGGCGTCTGGCCTGTACAGAGGAGCTATATTCCGAAAGGACGTTATAAGCCACGACTGTGTTGGTGTCGGAGATGGATTGACGTACGATGATGTTGGCAACGATTTCTCGCCCAGTCGTGGTTCGGACGATGCGCTGCCCGAGCTCGTTCGTCTTTTCTGCTTCCTCGTCAATGGAAGAGAGGTCCAGCCGTTCATCCAAGATAAGATTGATGTTGCGTAAGGAGTCTATTGTATTGAGTACTGTACATGTTCGAATGGTTAGCCATGCATGGATCATTTGTGTCCGTTTTGCTTACTTTCGGTATGCATTGCAGGGTCGAACCGAGAGAGTAAGCGCTTCCTGGAATGGAGAAGAGTGACATTCTTCATTGGGTATATGGTGGCGATGTCCGTTGCAAATTCTAGATGAACGTAAGTAACACGGGCTGGAGTCAGCATATACGAATTCCGAGTGCGCCGCCTCCCACAACGACGACGCTATGGGCCTCTTCCACTATCTTCTGGTGTTCCTGCATCCAGGCGATCCATTCTGCCTTCATTCCTTGGTAAATGGGGAGTTGTCGACCTCTCATAGGCTTCCGCGGTATCGGTTTGCCTACTGAATCGGTGCCCCAGAGGTTTAGAGGTGCAGGCAGATGCGAACCAAAGGCGTAGACGAGATAGTCGAACGGGTCTGCTCCAATTGGCAGACCATGTTATGGGAAGGCTCGCGAGAGTGTCAGAGACTTCCGGCTGATCGACGTTACGGTGGCTTGAAGGCGGCGATGAAGCAAAGGTGGTTCCTCGGTGAGAAATATTTTGGTATTGGCGATGACTGGTGGTTGATAGGAAACGCGTTCCGCGCGAGAAATGGAATTACACACATGCTTTATGTTCATGTCCAAGGCAAAACCGCCAGCCCAGGGAAGATGTAGATGTCTACAAGATGTTAATGCCATTCAGCTAGAATAACTACACAACACTGACGATTCGTATGACTACATAATTCGGTAAGTTTCAGTCAAGAAAATCAAGTTGATATCGACTTGCGAATTACGGTCAATCAAGAGCACTCCCCAACCTGTAGGGATGCCAGCAGCGAGAACTTGTGCAGCTCGTGTTCCTGTATAACCATTGGATTCATGGAGAGAAATAAGGCGATTAATTTGAACGCATCATACCTCCATAGGCTGCACCAAGAACAACGACGGTTCTCGTACAGATCATGTTGGGGAAAAAAGAAATTGGCTGTTTGATCGAAAGCGATTGTCTTATCTGATAAGAATTCAAGGCCTGCTGAGCCAAGATCTCGAGGTAAGCATGCCATTTCGGACGTTGCCTCCGACAAGCCGATTGGGCTCGGTCCATCTACGCTATTAGCCTCGACCTCTGTCATGTTTCGTACGTCGTCTACCCCACCCTTGAGAAAGGTCCCCGGATAGCAGCTACGCAAGGGTAAGCGCTCAAATCCTCTGGTTGGGATATCTATCTCTGAATTCATGCTGGTGGAAAGTGTAATCATTAGCTTTGGAATACCGCACGATTACTTCTAGACCAAGATCTGTTGAGTAGAAATATGAAGCGTCATTTCCTAAAGGCCATAAATCGCATAGTTCCCAGAATACCTGCGTCCCACTGCAAATTCATTCACGACAATAGTTCACATGTCACCAATTGCATCCGTCGTCGAAACATCATGCTGATGCTCGGGATGAAGCTCACCAGATCTCAGCGACCTGCACTATTGCCACGTCTCGAGACGTTGTTGGCTCTGTTCGGGGAGCAGCTATTTCATGAATGCCCTCAGTGACATATCCCGGGTTCTCACATACATTGTGTCGATTGCGATCCTCAGCTTTCCGAGTAAGGGCGAAGGACCAGAGTTCTTCAGCGTTGCCAAGCTTCCACCGAGTGAGGGCCACCTTTCGCATTAAGTTCCGAATCCTCGCATATGATGTTCAGATTCCTTTGGGCCTCTCCGTTTGCTCGCACTTCCTACAACACCAGGATTCCCTTGGGTTGGAGTATGACCGCTTAGTGTTTAGACGAGAGCATACTGTCGGGCTCCCGATTCCGCAACGTGAAGTAGAAGAGGGTGATAAACCTGAGCACGTCACTCGTTTGCATGCATGGACATCCGGCATATGATGACATCGTGTAATAAAGACAGTGTCCAATTCCCACCTCGCGTTTTGGTTACGAGGTGAATTCGGATGTCATTCAGTCAAGGTATCAATTTTCTAATGCACTGCGACTCCCGGAACGCTACCAATACTGTCATTGATAAATTATCGTCAGTTGGGACTAAAAATTTGCTGGACATGCGACTCGCCTTCTCCGTTATTCCTCCCAAAAACTGATTCTGGACAAGTCCGGGTAAATTTTGCTCAAAGGCAGACCTATGGAAAGAAGATCGCATTTTAGTCTACCCGCTCTCAGTGACGCTCCAGCACCAGACTAAGACTTACCCCTACGAGCAACTCACACCTAGTACCAGGGCAGCAAGACAATGCGCCGGCAAATCTCGTGCAGAATTCACCGCGTGATGCGCATGCTTGAGCCGCTTCTTCTCTTGGCTGTATCAGGGTGGCGGCGGCACTGGTGCCCGCAATGAGAGCCAGGCAGGTTGCGACGATAGAAAAAATGCGCATGCTTGCGGTGGGTTGTACGTGGTGCTGGGCTTAGGAGAAATTCCTTGGGACTAGGAGAGCGCATATTACAGGTCTTATATACCATTTTGCCCCAATACGTACAGCATCTTCCTCATACAGTAATAAGGAAAGAAGGCGTTGTTGAGCGTATTGCAGGACGCACTAAAAACACTTTGAGTGAGTTCATCTCGGCAATGAAGGGTAATAGATAAAGATCAAATGAGACATACCCATGACAGACGGAATGGTAAGTATATGGACCCGAAATGTAATGGCAATGACTCTTCCTGGTCGTCAAATCAGTGACACTATCAAGAGGTGAGCACAACCCACCATGCGGTATGCAGGTCATCCGGGTAACGCTTGGGATATTCCCGGGTCATAATTGGAATGACTTCCTGATGGGCGGCGCCGATAACCAGTCAGATTGACAGGTCAAGACAAGCATAACGATAGGAGAGACGGTCATTATTTGGCCTCCGTGTGTGTGTCAATTCGCACATCCTATTATAGCTCACCTTCGTGTTGATTATGGCGCCACCTTGCCACTTGCCCGCTGCAACGGGAAAAACGGTTGGGCTTCCGACAACGGAAACTGTCAACATCAATTGGTGTCATGGTTACTCTGAGCACCGTCATTGGCTCGCGCTTATTCGGGTGGCGGTAGGTGACGATTGGCCCCGCTGGAATAATGAATTTCGAAAGTGTTCTCTTTCTCTGTTGACAGTTATATGAGATAGACAGACAGAATTTTCATTGTTATGGAGAGCGGGCGATAAGAAACCTGATCTCATTGAAAGTTGAATATGCTAACCGTCGCGCCAGCAATTGGTCGCTGCAGAAAGGAGAGCCTAGGAACAGCAGTAGCGTTAGCAAAATCATAATTGACGAAGGTCAGCCCTCGCGTTAACGTCCCAGATTACACCATGATATTAAAGCTTCTGGTCTGGTCAGGGGTGTGTCAGCGCGAGGGGCGTACTGCCACATGAGCAAGGCAATTAGATAGAAATCAACATTAGCAACAGACGAGGGGATGAAAAAATTACTCCTGTAACCAGGAGCCACCTCGTCTTCAAGGTCTAGGCCACTGCTACCTTGCCCTGGACGCCTGCAACGCGAGTCTGTATGAGGTAGCCTGTCAGCAGAAACCAGATACAAATGACAAAGCCCGTACACGTGCTTCATTGAAGTCTTCAATCAATGTAGCTGGCTCTACAGCATCGATGCTGTCTTCGGCGTGAGATACACAATGAAGACGGACAGGTGTTGAAAGACGACAGTGTGCGCCGGTCCATACATCTCTGTGTCCTTTGGCAGGTTGCTTGATGGGTGTTAAGCGCACAAATCATGGGTTCGTGCTGGTTTGAGTATTGTGATTCATGAGGTATATGCCAACCAGGTGTGGAGTGCCTATCCTGGTGGGAAGCGACGGAAGTTGATCGTAGCGCGTTTGCGGTGTCCGTTTGAGCTGGGCAGGCATCGTAGGCCTTGTTCTACGGTGTGGTCGAGATTACCGTCTTTTACACGGAGTATGGTATCCCCTCGCACCTGAAATTTGATTAGTCTGTATATCAAACTTGGGAAGCGAAGATACAATGCATTCTTGTCCTGATAATTCCAACAACCTCGAGGTTCGTCGTAGGTGTGTGTGCTAATAAAGTTAACTCTTCTGAAAAGATAGTAGGACTATCATTGGCAACAAGTGCCTTTCAATGACTTTTTATACCGGTTCTAACGAGTGGGAAGAACAAAAGAAAGAATGAGCCGCCGCACTGAGTATTGGCTCAAGTGGTGTGTGCACACGATGTCAACACTTGGAGCTTGCGGATCAAGACCAGAACTCCGCTCGGAGACGCCCGGCCGGGTGTTCTCATCTCTGGCTCCCTCCACGCGTCCTACACCGCCAAATCCGTCCAATTTTGTTCCATCCTTAATGCCCTAGATCTTGTGCTAGCTACCCTCATTTCCATGTCTCCAGAATGATAACATGCCCTCCTCTGCTACCAAAGCAATGCGAGTGGCAGTAGAGGTCGGCCGAAGCGGAGAGAGGAAGGGAAGAACCCCACCGGCATAACATTGACACAGTTCCTATTCACAGGTCTTCTGCACCACAAGAAGATGCTCATGCCGTGCCAATGGGATGTCTGCGCCTGACACCAGCATCATGCCATCATGGGTGTTCCTGGCCATACGCGGTTCTCTTGTACGCTGCCCCTGGACCCCACTTTAACAGGATTTTCTTTTTCTTGGCGGGATGGACCGCCGGTTCGGGCGAAGCGTCTCGTGCGCTACAAAACTATCCTCTTTTCTCAAGGTCGAGCGAAGGGTGTTGACGGTGGGCTAGGCACGACTCCATATTGATATGATACGTTAATTTCAGTATGTTTGCGCCATTTTTCGTGTGTTGAATACAGCTGAAATAAAATAAGTTCTCCGAGGATATGATCACGGAAGGGCTAACGTGTCTATGAGTCGAGAATTAAGACGTGCACTGTGTGGTGTTCATGGCTTACAATGGGGCTTAGAAATTGCTCGACGCGGCTTTGCAGGGAGAATTTATTATGCATTGCGCTACGTATAATAATGATGGAATGCCAAAATACCCCATCAATGACTTGTCGAACAGGCGTTCAAGTCCGTAGAAATCGTAATATCTGTGGCTACGTATCGAATTACATTGTACAATGAACATACATTATTACTATGTTTATTATCAGTTTGCACGACGATCAAGATAGACTAAATCATCTCGCCCTGCTGGAGGCATATCCGCAGGATCGTCTCACGGACTGTTGCTTCCCCATGCAAATCTCAGTTACTGCATGAACATCGGAAAGGGACAGACTACTCACTTCCCAGAAGAAGGGCCGCCATCGAGTTGGTATCCTAGATCACTCGTTAGTCTGGATCAAATGGCAAGGGAGACAATCTTCCAAAACGAGAAAGGGACGTACGATGGCGGATGTCTCATGGAACATGAATGGTCGTGGAAGGGGAGAAAGCCTCCGCTACAAAGCATGAAGTACAAATTAGCGCTAGGTCGTTGTATAGTCGGAGGGGAACGAACATGATATGTTCGAAACTTATCACAGAAATCTGGACCGAGGTCAAAATTAGCAGCTGAAGGGCGCTCGTAGCGGTAGCTTACATTTTGTTACAGAGGCCACGTCGTTCGGAAGGTCGCCAAATGAGGGCACGTACTTCTTGACTTTGACGCCCGCCGCAAGGGTGGAAGCTAGAACATCCTTCTGTATAGGGGGGTAAGGAACGTTGTGTCCTTGACCTTAGAGGAAGATGTACGTGCCTTATTGAAGAAAAGGATCAATGTACAGTTTGCTAGAACTTTGTTCCGGCAGATCTCTCGCCACAGCATCAGACTGTCTTCCTGGAACATATCTCGTCATTGTCAGCGTAGACGATTGATAGGAAGGTAAAATACCAGGCGATTCATCTCCGAGTCTTCTTCGAGTGCTTGGTTGAAGGCGAGGGGTGCGAGGAAAAGGATCGTTTGGACTGGAGGCATCGTTATTCTCTTTGGTTCGACCAAGAACAGGCGTTATTACCGTCTTCGAAATATGGTATCCATCGTGGGCGCTGAAAGGCCGTCAGTAATCTCTTACTAGGCGACGATGATACAACGTGAGGCGAACCTGGCTTCGGCTTCCCCCAACATCCGTGATGTACACTTCGGAGCCGACATCAAGCCCTACAAACATCCGCTTAATGAAATTGATCATTGACAGTGCCGAAGCACGGGGAATACCTTTTTCGATAACAAAATAATGTTCCTCAACGCCGAGCGTCCGTACTCGCGCCCGCATGATGTCCGCTAGGACGAGAATGAGCTCATGTCATAGGATGAGCAATTCAACGATAACGCACCGTCCGTTGGTAGGTAATTTGGATCCGCGATGCGTTCGATGTCGTTCAAAAAGCTATAAACGTGAGCCCTTTCAACAATTACGAAGAAGAAATCTCGCTCACAATCCAGGCATATCCTCCATCCTCACCCCTCTCCGTTTTAGCACACCTCTAACATTCGCGTCGTTCCACAGCACCAGAATATCGTCCTTAGACGCTACCAGCACTGACGTTGCGTCAGTCTCCTTGCCCAGATGATTTTGCGAGCGCCGCCACTTGCCCCCACCAGAGGGGTCCTCGGAGGTCATTTCTGCCCGGGCCTTGAGGATAGCTTTCCAGTTGCTGCCGGGGCGCACGCAGACGTCGCGGTGTTCGTGGGTGCCCGGGGAGATGAGCTGCATGATGTTTTGCTCGATGAAGAGAAGGGGTGAAAGGCCAAGTCGTATCCGTCGGAGGTCGCGGTTCAAAGGCGACTTTGCATCAAAGTTGGTCGAGGTGTCCCACTCGTGCTGGAGGATGTCGAGAATCAGCTTGAGAGAACTGACAGGGTATCAGGATTCCGCAGTTCAGACGCAAACGGAGAAGAGGCATACCCTATGAGGTTGAGTTGAATGATTATTTTCCACGCCAGGCGTTCACTGTCGAACTGCTCTGGTGCGAAGGCTAACTGGAAATCTGCGGGTGTTTCAGGTTTCTCGACGCAATAATTCATTAGAGAGGACATACTTCGCAAGATAGAACTCTGCAAAGGACCGGGCATCAGCATCTACGTATTCGAGAGCACAGCTCTCTCACCTTTCCCGATTCAGATTGCCCTTTACGGTTCCAAGCGTCCGTTAACGATTGAAAGACACAACAATGAGAACGATCAACGCACCAAGAAGCAGTATCTGCACAGACTTTTTCTTTCTCTCCATCGCCTTCTTTAACTCCAACAGCTGCTCGTCGATTTCCTTTGATAGTTTCAACGATTCCTCAAATGAACGTGAAAGGCTATCGTCGTCGCCGTCATGTCTAAACGGCGGGGCGGCTGTCTCCCAAGGCATCGTGGCCTGCGCCTTCATCGCAGTGATGTCGTACATCGTAGTTGAAAGGAAGTGGGGGAGATGCATAATTCTAGGTCCCTTGAAGGGCTTGAAAAGGAAGAAGCTGCTGAAACTGCAGCCGCACCATATTCGGGGTCCAGGATAGGCACCGCAACGTGGAGGAATATAATATCGGAGGGCAGCGGATATGGTGTTTCGTGACAACCATCAGAGATAGGGATATTAGAATTTTATGATCTCTCGAGACCTCGCACGTTCCGGTGCTGGACAAAACGTGTACGGTACAGTAGCCATGTCTGTGTAAAGCTCCATCGGATTTCCCGTACATCTATCTTCAAGTGTGGTAGAACAACGCACCTTACAGTCGAAATTCAGTTTGTTCCTCGCGACTGGCATGACTGCTGATCCGACGTCTTCAAACCCCTAGAGAGACTGATCGCGATCCTTCGCGACTAATTTGAATGCCGGCGGCTGAGTTGGAAATTCGACCCTTCCCTCCACCAAACCAAAACAGGTTCTTCGGACTAGTGAGCGAATGTCTCTTTGGCAAGCACCGCGTTCGCCGGCATACCTCTGCTCGATCCGACCACGTAAGACAACGACAAACCTGGGCGATGGAGGAAGGGATATCCCCTGATCACTTTTACCACATGTCTTCGCGGTTGAATTTGGATAAAAATAGCGTTTTGCCTCTCCCAGGATCAAGTCAATTTGCAATATTGCGCAGGTGTGTGGTAGCATCATGGCTACGGGAGTAAATACAAAGTTTCAGGTTTCAGTTTTTAATACAGTGTCAGGATTGCGTATTGATTGGAAGAGACAGAGCCGCGCGACGTGGCGTTGACATGATGTGCCACCAGGGTGCTCGTCGTCGCTGAAGAGCTTCAAGAGGTTACAACGGATGGCGGATGCATTACGGAACGTGCACCCGTTGAAAACCCTGGGCATATTACCGCTTTTAGGGATTTCGTGACCTAGTCCCGATGAACTCGGATCAAAGGCACATGAAGGCATGAGGGATGAGAGGAAGCACTTCGGAAAATCAGCATGAGGTTTTCCGTTGATCATGAATGTATGTGAATGTATGGCGTACTAAGTGACACAACGATAGCTCATAATGGCTTCGTATCGCCTCGGGATACCTGGGAAGAGAGAGCTGAAACAAAAAGCGCTCCGTTGGGCAGAGCCTCCAGACCTGAACACTTCAGTGGAGTATTTCCTTCTGTTGTACGGCGTGGAACGGGACATTGTGTTCAATGCCAGCCTCGTAAACGCTTCTTGTTGCCGCTCGACAATGCCGTTCTCGTGATGTCCTACTAACGTCGGACTCTCAACGAAGATTCCTAACGAAGATCGATAAATTCTGTGCACAAAATGGAGCATAAACGTGAACAGCGTCCAACACGTATCACCGTAACGAGACCCCTAATTACGCACGCGTCGCGTGGTAGATAAACGTTCCAGGGTCCTTCATCGCCCCGAGGCTGGAACTGCGCAGCGGGCACCACCGACCAATGGGAGAGGACGGCGGAAACAACGAAACGAAACACGGTCGTTTATGGCTAGCAGCTCCCCGACGTTGATCAGCACGACGGAGTGTAAGTATTTGCACGTAGCTAGCTTGAACTTGGCCCGAAGCCCAATTAACAAGGTTTCTTCAGTTTCAGGGTGTCCTAGGCTCTTCGTGTTTGTCTACCAGTTCCAAGAAAACAAAGCACCTCCCCTGCATTTCAGTAAGAAGCAGCACGCGTCAGTTCTATGTCCTCGGCTGTCCGATAATTTAGGTCAGCCATGTGATCATCGAGGAACATGGTTTCCGTATGAGATACAAAGAACTGCGTGGAGGATTTGAGACCTGTTGGTTAGACTTGAGCCGATACCTGTGAGCTGCCTTAAAGCAAGTAAATAATACTCACTAGGCTCACCCAGGATCGTGCACGCGAATACCATGATTTCATTAGTAACCACTTCAGTGAAAATCGCTTTGTGACCACTGGACACATGTGGCACTTATATTAGTCGCGTTACGTGATAACGCGCAAGGCTCCAGAACATAAAGAAAAAAACGCACCAAAGACGAGATCGCTTCTTGGTATTCAGTATCCATCAGCGATCCGCGGCCTAATCGCGTTCCGCAATTTCGATTGTATATCGTCGCTGGGCACTGGAGACCTGTTCCGAAATTCACCTCACGCCCCGTGAAAATCTCCGCACGCTATACGCAAATACGCCCCGCACACGCTTCCACTTGCCTCGGAGAGTTACGGCGGATAGAGGTAACGGAGTCCATGGTTCCAAAAAGATTTTCACGCATCCCATCAATTTTAGCTTGTTTGGCTGGACCTTCTGGCATGCCGAGCGCGATGTTGTGAGGCATTTTTTTTGGTGTTGTTTCGACAATCACAATGGCACTCTGGCCACTATTCCACTGCATCTCATACAATCCCCCCCACGAGTTCCAGCTCATATCCACAATCCTACCGTTCAAATGGTGGTGAACATCCTTAAGATGGCGCCGAGTCGTTGTTATTACAGTTCTTACGGTCCGGCTCTGGACTGTTGGTCTTAAGGTATTTTAATATTATGATATCCGAACTACTTGATTCTGGAACACGGAACCAGAATAGAGAAAATACCGCGGTCTTTTCTTGCTGCTGTCTCTATCCCGGTCCAGGTTCTGAAGCCCAGCAGCAAGTACTAGTGTCTCGCTCTTGCCCTGTCAGGGCACACTTTCCCTCGAGAAGGGCCCAAACACGAGGAGTACTTACGAGAACGTCAACTGAGCCACAGATTGTTATAGCGCCATCACAAAATTACGACTCACTACAACGACATTTCTGATGTTTCCTTCGAGCGACGTCGAATCTAGTGGAGGATTGATTTATCTACTATACGAGTTCATTTCAGTAACTCGCATCTGCGTTCTTATCCAGTGCCGATGTGCCGAAAAACATCAATTTACGGATAATCCGCTGTCATAAGAGGAGGTCGACGTATCTGGCCGAGTATGCTCACGGGTCAGATGCTCGAATCATTCATATGGACTCAAATTTGGTAGGTCCCTTCTGCCGAAGTGCCCCAGGTAAACACTGGTCCAGCAAAATAGGCTCAACGTGGAACAGGAGTACGTATACTCCTGGTGGAGTAAAGAACGTAACCTGGGGCTGCCAGCAACACGTTAGATATGTCATGTGAGCCTCTCTGACTCTGCGAGGATGAAAAGTTGATGGACTGTTACGGTCGAGGTGCGGGCCGAGGATGGGCGTCTAATTCGAGTTCGATCTTCTTTTGGATACAACCTCGGTTAAACACACACTTTTCCGACAGTTACGTAGATCGCTGCTCCGTCGACCTCCGTTCGCTCCCCTCATCGCACCGAAGATATACCATGAGGACCAGAACATACGTTACTCAACAAGGCCTATTCTAGGTTCGCTCATGAGTATAAATACAGGCCCATACTCTGAAGTGAGAGGCATCCTTCAAGCCTCACCTTGATCTACTCAAATCCTTAAAAGTTCAAAAATGCGCCCTTTCGCCGTCTACCTCGTAGCCCTGATTCTTGCAGTCTCGACCCAAGCGGCTATTAACTCACCTCCGAACTGTAACTGTGTACGTCCCAATTGCTGCTGCCCGTCGTCCAAGAAAACGAGCCTAATTCAAATGTTATACAGTTTGTTGACTGCGACGTGAGCCTTTCGTGATCTGTCTAATAGCAGTCTAGTGGGCTCTCTAACAATGGTTCTATGACAGACCGATCTTGTAGGGGCCTGCAGTAACTATGACTCGGCATGCGATTATAGCAGCTGCTGCGCGTACTGCGGTTGTGGCGCGTGCCCAGTGAGTCCTTTCATAAGTACCGTCGTCGTAAGATCGCTAATAATGACCTAGTAAATTCACACGAGGCACAACAAAAAAGAATTGGATCGTTTCGTACATACTGGAGATGGGACAAGCAGTGCTCCAGGTCATCCAATCCTTACTATTAGCGATTGATATATGTGACAATCGGACAGTCTGATGTTGAATACAATTTGAGACGGAGTCAAGACGGGGGGGGTTAAGAGAACATACCAGAGGAACCAATGCCGATAAGCAGTGGCGCCACATGCCTTTCAAATTGAATTCAGTTTTATCGCCTTCGACGCCACATCTACATCAAGCCCAACGGCCCGATGTTAGGAATGCCAAGAGGCCTACCGCGCGAGAATGGCCGGATCAACAGCGAGATTGTTATGTATAGCGATTCAAAAGCGGACCAGACACTATGACATGAGACCAAGGTGATATCAAGTGACTTCTCGAGGCTCCAGACGACGAGCCTTCTGACGATGAGGAATGGTCCACTGATGCTGATTAATCCTGCGTTTGTTTCGCGCCCATGCTCCACTGGCCTGCGGGCGCGTTTCCTCTTCAAGCATACGTCATAGGCGATGCAGCGCATACGAGCCAAAGTATTCATCACCTTGAGCCGGTACTCTCTACCTTGCTCTTTCTACGTATCTGTTGCTCTGATACTTTTGAACGCGAAGCGTCTGTGATCGGCCCAATAAGAGCCAACAAAAAGCGGTGATTAAGGTTTTCACAAGTACCCTAACCACAAATCGTTCTCTGGTGGGTAGGCATGATTTCAACCTTCGATAGGGGCAAATACTGTGGCAAGACCATGAACGAGGATGAGATAGATGAATGAAAGTACATACTAGATGTACTGCAGCGAGATGGAATCTACCTAGTGGCAGCTATAAGGATCCCTTGGTAGATAATGGTAGCGCCCAAAAGGCTCCACTTTGAGCCATCGAAGAGCTCACGCACCGAGTGCCGAGCTTCGCGATTACAATTTGTTGTGCTGATATGGCTGAAATGTGCACCCTCTCAAGATTGGCGCGGACCAGCTACATTGACTCCCTTGAAAGAATGCATTTGGTACTTGTGTGCATGTGAGGGTACCATAGCCGTGGATTGACGTTTATAGTGACGACAGTGGTGGGGAGCTCGTCGGAAGTTGCCGTCGACTCGCTGATCGGCCATCTCGGTCAATTCCCTCGGCATTATCCAGAGACCCGAAGAACCATGGACCTGGTTGTCTCAGAATTTCCTCGTTCATCGAAGCAAGAGAACTCGCGTGTTATGCCTCATTTACGGACACTTGACCTATTTTCCAGGTCTTTGCTTGCCCTTGTCTCGCCGCCTGTCACACGACATGTGGAAGTCGGAGCCGTTGATTGACGCTGGATGACTCAAATGCTGCGGGCTGTAGTACTATCGTCCTATTTGTACACAACACATCTCGTCTACAGAGCTCTTAATTAATCGCCAGAAAATGGTGAGCGACCTTCAAACGACTGCAGGTGGCTTCCTCGATCTGTCCAAAACACCTCTCGCGAATGACTACCCGAACTGTTACATCAAAGTCCTCGACAATGTCTTTACACCCGAGGAGTGCGCCTCCTTCATAGAACTCGCTGAATCCGACCAGAAATGGCAGACCGCTTTGATATCCACCAGCAGAGGGGAACAGGTCGACCTGGACTACAGGAACAACGACAGAATCCTGCGGTTCGATCATAAGACCGCCGATCGTATCTACCAACGACTGTTGCCGCACATTCAGGAGATTGTTGAAATCAAACCTGGCGAGAAATGGGAGGGCGTAGTGGGGAAGCCAGGTTGTGTCTCGGGGACGTGGAAGATGCTTGGGTATGTCGTCCATGATTGCTTTGGTCCAAGGGCTGATCGTCGTCAATATAGGGTTAATGAGAGGTTGAGCTTCCTTCGCTATGGACCAGGCCACTATTTCATGCCACACTGTGATGGACAGCTCCAGCTACCCGATGGACGCATGTCTCGAGTTACGCTTCAAATCTACCTCAGTGATGAGGGCCTCTCAGGCGGGGCGACTCGTATCTTTGGTAACAGGCGTCGGTACTTCGATATTGAGCCGAAGCTTGGTCGGGTTCTAATCTTTCAACAAAGATCCGTTTATCATAGCGGGGAAGAGGTTGTACGAGGGATGAAATATGCGTTGAGGAGCGATTTCATGTATAAGCAGATTTCGGATTGAGTATGTACTCGTAGTAGGAATTCGTTGAAGGCATCGTTCAGCTTCCTTCCGCATATGTCACAAATAGTATGCTAAGGTTCCCTCAGGATAATCGTGTCAATGGCATCTACCGTGAGGGGAATATTGGCGTCGTCTAGACCTTCGGATTGCATATCCAGGTTGCCCCCCCATTCCCCTGGTAGCCTGGTGTCCTCTAGTTGCAAGGCAGCCAGTCGCGATACGGCTTGTGTGATGCTTAACCGGCTGTTCGGATCACGCACCCAGCAGCCGTTCATGAGCGCCCAAACATCCTCCGTCAACCCCCACGCAAAGGCTCGGACCTTTAGAGACGCTGGCAGCGTCGGACGCGCTCCACCGCCGACTTTGAACGCAACCGTATGCTCACGAGGGTACTCGAAGAAGGGAAGACGCCCCGTGAAAATCTTTGTATCTCTTCTAAGAACTGGGTATCTTCACGATCGGCAAGCACACTCACCTCGTAGCATACACAGGCCCACGCATACATATCTGTGGCCTTGGTGTTGCGCGGACCGAAGATCTCGTCTTCATTTTCATCTCCATCAACCTCGATCATGAACAGTTCTGGGGCCTGCCATCTGATGGTACCCCCAGTTGATGCGGCGGCTGATTGTGAATCCCAATGCAAGATTTCTGGATCCTCTACCGACGACAGACCAAAGTCGGCGACGTAAGCTCTGAAGGACCCATCAATCAAGATATTTGCCTACGACGAAAAGGCTGAGAGGGTTTTAGCATCGCATGCAAGTAAGAAGTCTCACCCCCTTCAGATCACCATGGACAATGTCATTTTCGTGCAAATATTGAACACCCTGTGCTATGTCCATTGCCTGTACAGGTCAGATTCAGTCCCTATGACTCGGAAGAAGGGATATCTGACCAGGAGAACCCGATTTGCGGTCGGATGGGTACCCAGAAAGTCCACAACATTGCCGTTAGTGGCCCAAGGCGATACTAGTGAAAGCTGCTGGCCAAGCCGATATAAACCATACAGTGGAAGGAGATTTGGGTGGGACAACTGCGCCCATAAGATTGCTTCTCGCGAAATGATCTACTCGAGAGTCCAGTATCATTCACCGTGCATCGTATCGAGGTGCAGGCGTGCACTGACCTTGACGACATGTTCGTATTTTGACGTTTGGTAGATCCGGATAACCTTAAGGCAGACTTCTTTTCCTCGGAAGGTTCCTTTATGGATATCCGCATAGCCCCCACTAACTACGGGTCGCTCGTCGAGTCGTTGCACTTCTCCAAGAATAAAGAACGCAGGGCAAAGGTTGGTCTTGGAGGAGAGTCTCTTCGTGGCAATAACGAGGTTCCGCCAGACCCGACCTTCGGGTCGATTTAACCTTAAAATCTGAAAGGAGGCGGCTCAAGGGTCACAATCGAGAGATACACAGAAGACCTAAGCGCTCACCAGTTGAAGCGTGTCTAAGAGTGCTTGAGCTTCGTGTCCTTGGCAGGATAACAGGCGTTTATATTCAAAGGTATTGTCGAATGCTCTGGTTAGCCTCGCATGAATTTGTTCAAGCCTGGTGGTAATATTTACATCCAGTAACTTTTCTGTTGCCTCAGGGTCTTCGTCGTCAGCCGTATCTATGCCGCTATCGTTTCCTCCCTTGGTTGGCTGGCGGCTTTGCAAGACCAGACCGAGCAAAAAACACGTTGCCGATAAGCACAAAGAGAGGTAGATGACCAACGGGCGCTTTCCCCAAGCCTCCTCTTCATCACCTCCTGGCAGTGGCTCCAACGTCCCAGGCAGGGGTAGCTCCTCTGGCATGTACCACAGGGGAGAGCGATGAAACAGTATACCGCTCAGCATCGCGCCTACACACACCAGTGCCAAACATAAGAAACACTTGACGAGGAAAACTCTCAGCCGTCTCCCTGGTTTTGGCGCATTATCGTAGATATTTTCAAGGGGCGTCAGTGGAACGTAGAGGACCGGCCGAGGGCGAGCCAATAGTCTACCACGTAGTGCTGGTCGAAGCCTGGGCACAGGGAGAGCGCTTGCTAATTTAGACTGCACCTCAAGGAGGCTCGCTACGCTTGCGGAGGCCCTATCGATGATTTCCCATGCCGATTCCGATGTATCCCTGAAAGAGTGAATTGTATGCCCATAAGCGTTAGAGAGATCGCTTTCCCGCCGTTTCCCTGATTCTCTGCGAACGTGGCCCCATTTTGTTGTCGCGATCACCAGATGCTCAGCGAGACCGGGTATGCACAATTTCTGCGGTGACATCTGATGCTTGCCATTCTGGGGACAGCGCTGGTCGATCTCCACAAGATATATGATTGCAACCCTCATGCGAGACCTGGGGAACGACCTGAGATTGGTTTTAGCCCTCACTGAAACGAATAGTTGACTGATCTCGCTCACGACGCCTTGAGCCAATGTAGCAAGATATCTAGGATTTCGCGGTCCTCCTGAAACGGAGAATCGAACCCAGGAACCTCAACGAGTACATGGCGACGTTCAGGATAGATGGGATGGTCGACGACGAAGTATGATATGGACTGAGGTTCAGATGTCAGGTCGTGCCCGACGAAGGCCAGAGCTTGGCACGCAGCATAGTTGATGAGCTGAATATGGCAATCGATGAGCGTTGAGCGAACGGGCTGGAGTTCGTGATGCAAAAATTGCCTCACCATGCTTTTTCCAGACCCCGTCTCTCCCAAAATCTTGCATATGAGCAATTAGATAAACAGAGATGGAATAACAGCCTACGCACGTACAGAACAAGGGTATCCTCTTCCCGCAGGTTCAGCATCGTATGCAATTTCTGAGATATTTCGACGCAACTCAGATCGGCCGCAAGAAATGATGGATGGTCTGTTGAAATTATGTGCTCGGAATCGTTGCTCAGTGACCATCAAGAGATTGTGCTCTCGGAATTTTCCGATCACGAATTGCTGAAGTTTGGTTGACTTGGAAGTTGGCCCACCATTGTCACTAACGTCGTTTCTTTGCAAGGAATTGCTCGCCCACCAACGCCCATTGACTTTGTATATCCTGAACCACTCAGTTTGTTCGGCCTAGTGCTCATCGTGCTCGATACCTTGAAGGCCCTTGATGTCAGGTTGGACGGCTTCGATATGGTGGCATGTCGTGCCAGTGTTGCAGCCTGATCAAAATATGTATTTATTAGGTCTCTTACTGGTCGCTCTGTCACATCATTAACCGCGTTTTATTAGCACGGGAAATATCCTTGCCACCTTCATACAGCTGCAGCTGGGCTTCTTGACCATTCTCGCACACCCTCAGTAGAAGGACTGCTCACTGTTGCACCAAAGTCCCTAGCAACATTTTCACGCCGTGAGAGTGCGCCTCTCCCATAGTCCCCGCGGAATACGACCAGGAGTGGCGTACCAATATGGTGTCCACGGCGATGGGCGATTGAGTCAATCTGGATTGCTGCAGTAACAACAGGATCTCACAATTCGACTACGCTTGCTAAGTACCTCACATTCAAGAACTTTTCGAAATCAAACCAGGTGAAGAATGGGTTTCTGATAACTGGAAGTTGTTTGAGTACGTAACCCTCCCCTCCTGAAGTAGGCGTTGATGTCTTGATCTGCGTATATACTGGCAGTGTGAACGAGCGCCTGAGCTTCTTGCGTTACGGTCCAGGACGTTATTTCAAGCCGCACTGCTATGGCGATCTGGAGCTTCCGGATAAAAACAATTCTCGAGTGACGCTCCAGATATACCTCAACGACGAAGGGCTTTCGGGCTGAGCGACACGGATTTTGACAGTGGCCGTCGATATACCTCGATATTGCGTCGATGGGCAGGATTCTGATCTTCTAACCAAAATCTGTCTATCATAGCGAGGAAGCAGTTGTGCGGGGAACGTTCTGAGAAGCGACTTCATGTTCGAGCAGGTTTTCCATTCGGGGGACTTGTGAACGAAGCCGTACCATCAGTGTTCGTACCTTCATCAGCGTACCGTATCACGACTGTTGAAACGTTCATTTGCTCCTCAGAAGTCTTCGTGCGTGCGTGCCAGCTGTCCCAACGATCTACATGGCCATGGCTATCTTTTCCCCCCGCGCTCCGCCCCTTGACCCGTATACAAGTGTATATTCCAGACATGCACTGCACCTCTAAGTTTTAGCTTGACTTGGCGTCAGATGCTCGTTATAATGGCACCCTCGTGCGATTCTCAGCGATGGCCTCCACACCCAATGATTGTGAGTAGTGCCCCTTATCCGAAACCCACCACTCTGAACAACGCACAGGAGCAAAACGTATGTCATGGCTTGCTAGCATAACTGGTTCAAGGGCGTTTTCCCACATTGCCGCTATTTATAGACCCATTTGTTCTCAAGGAGCCCATCATGACCAGGAGTGACATCGTGGGTTGAAGGCAGTCTCCTGAGCGGTTGATCAAAACGCTCTCTAGTCGTATGACATGTTAGCGTCACGCCAAGGATACGGCGATTGAGAGACTGATCTCAGTGTCAGCTAATCAACGCCCTTCGGGCCTTGAGCGTACTGAAAGTCATAATGGGGGGTATCCCCGCACGGTCGTCCTTCTAGACTCTCAGATCTGCTATACCTCGTCACTTTAAAACGACACTGTGTCAGGAACCTGAAAATCTGGGAAATCTCTGCTGAATATGTCAAGCATCACGGAAGCGCCGAACACTCTGACAGGCCTACCACCTGGACATGAAGCAACCTTATGTCGCTGTATCCTTTGACGTCGGACGTCTGATCACGTAAACCATTCTTCCGCGGAGGCAGCCTCAGAAGCGCTGGGGGTTAGGAATTCCAGCGGACGGGTAAGGTCCCATTGTATATATAGCAATTGGTTCACGTTCCGCCTGCGATCGCCATCTTCCCGACCCCCTGCAGTTCAAAAGCATGTCGACCGACTCGTACACCATTACGGATGCTCAAATTGAAATAGCGTGCGTCATTTGGGATTACGACTGCAGCTGATCTAAATCTTACACCTTAATTCCTGTCCAGGGGTGTCTTGGCGTATGCGTGCACGATACCAGGGACGATCGTGTGCGGTCTGGTCCTGATAGCCTATGGGTTAACAGCACTGTCTCCCATTGCCAGGAAGTCCTTCGATCGAGTGAGTTTTCGTCTATTGGTGTATTCCTTGGTCTTCAAGTAAGCCACAATGCCTTTGTCTGATTTCACCAACTGATCCGTGAAACTAATTCCAGCGTCCTCTTCGGTATTGCATACGCTGCTACTCCAACGAGCCCTTCTATAGGATGTAACGTAGGAGCGTTCGCAGTCAACGTGCGCTTGGCTTCGTCGCCTCTGCAGTATCACCTCTTAAACGCCGGTCTCTTTAGTTTACGCTGTGCTTTGCGACGTTCTTCACCACCTGCATCGCCATCAATCTCCAGTACGCTCCATCGTAGTTCATCTGATAAAGCCGCGCTCACCTCATATGATGTCTAGGCTTGTCTTGGTACACGGATTTAACGGTCAAAGACTGGAGAAGTTCTATCTCCTCGGTACCATCATCCTCAGTCTGGCCCTGAACATTCCGACGGTGGCATTACATCAATTTGGGTATGTCCGGCAGCCAGGATCGTCATCGCACGCCTAATGAGGCACCGTTTTTAGATGGAACGAGCTGAGCGCGACTTGCTGGTACAGTAACCCCGACGACAAGGCTCGCTTGCGCTGGATCATCGGCACACAGTCGTTCTGGATCTCCTTGGCGGCCACCATTGAGACTATCTGCTCCTCGGTCGTCCTCTTCTGGATGTATCATTTCCAGGTCAGTCCGAAAACGCGTATCCTTTCAGTGCCGTACTAACGATTGACATGGATATTTCCAGAAAGATATCAAGACATTGAATAGATCTTCAGAGTTCACCGTAGGGAAGAGCGGCGGTAGCAAGAACACGAAGAGCACTGCCAAGTCCGGTCGATCATCATTATTAACGTATGATCCGAGATATAGAACGATCATTCTGAGAATCGGTGAGCCTTCTTAGCATAGTCAGTCGTCGCTCCCTCACCTCTGTTCCCAGCGCTGTATCCTATTGTCTCGCTCTTGATGAACTTCTCTACAGTCATTCTTGATCTCAACATGAGCATCGTTGGAGTGAACACACAAATGGTCTGTCTAGCATCTTCTCATAACATCCAGAGATATATTGACGGCTCTCCTGGAAGGATTACCGGTTACTCGTCGCGGGTAAGCGCTTTCCCATGCGCGAGGAGATATGTCGTTGACGGGGTATCCGGAAAGATCTTATTCTCTACGGGCTACGCACACTTGCCTATGGCTTACTTGCTGCTGGAGATCCTGTAAGCGAACAGTTCCTTGCGGCGAAGGCGAGCGCACTCAACGTCTCCCGTTACTTGCAGTCCTTTATCAACGCCATCCGGGAAATTCAGGGTATCAGGAGAAAAAGTATCACCACGCAACGCACATTCACGACGATCGAGTTCGCGTCAAAGAAGCCTGGTACCGTACGGTCTCAGGCCGAAGGAGGAACGGTCACGGAAGGTGACCTCGAGCCTCAGGGAGGATCAACGTCGGAGGCTACGACCAGCAAGGTTAGCACGGAGGGTCAGATCGACCCCGAGCGATCGAGGCGAGAGGATGACGAGAAGGAGATGCGGAAGATTGCACGTCAACTCTGACTTATTCAGGGTCGACGGCTGTGCTGGATTTCATGGATTATTGCGGTAATGCGCTATGACGGTATATATCGCCCTCAGATCCGCTCTGAAGATGATAGCATTCGGATTGCATTCGAGCATGGACACGGCGTGTTTTTTGGTTGGGAGGACAATTCATTCCAAACAAGTCAAAACAACCTTCTCAACTTCCACCCCCACCCGCTTCGTCGTCTTCCCTAACTTAAAATCTACCCTATATTTCTGTACAGTACCCCATAACCTTCAAACAATTCTGGATGCTCATGCCGTAATTGTCTGCGCTATTCTGCTCCTCTACAAATATCTGGCGACACAAGGGGTGACGCCACGGGTAATTATAGCCACCCGTTTCCGGATCAACACTTAAGGGTTTATTGGGACAACTGGGTACGGCTGAGGGGCTCATTTGCTGCGAGCTACGCTTTGCTGAACTCTCGCCTTGGACCAGGTATACTGCTCAACGAGTCTTGGAGGCCCCAGAAGCCAAAACCGACTTCTGGAGAAATTGGCAGGCGACCATTGTCAGGCACGACTCTGCGGGACAGCGGTCAGGGTTGCTTTATGGCAGGATGGAGGGACCCATTAGCGTCAACAACCCCTGGCGATGTATGCAGAATTCAATTGATGACGCCGCTTCACCTCGACGTTCAGGGCTGCTAGTGCATGAAAATCTACCCACTAGAACCAAGAAACCGAAGAGATCGTGTGGATAATTCCCTGACTTTATTCAGTCGGTCCATAGGTCTTTCCCAATTTGACTAGAAGTTCCAGTCAACGTCGGCACCTGGATGCGAAGATCGCACGAGGAATAAACTATGAACCGAAAACTATGTACGGACATGTATAAACTTAGCTGGGGATTTACATTGTGTAAAAGGATCTGAAAGAAAATATTGGCAGGAGGCAGGCATGGTCGAACTTTTCATCTTTCGTGAATTGTTACAGTGACTAGCTTGCACTACGAAGCACTGCCCGCCTTATTTCCTGTTTTGGCGGTGGAGCGCTCCCACGTGAACAACGTTTGCTGAGAGAAAAGTGGTGGGATTTTTTATTATGAACACGAAAACGGTGGGATTCTTCCCCACTCATTCAGGAATTCCACTTCTGATGCATCGAGAATTTGCCACTCGGAATAGGCCGATTCTATGTCTGAGGAATCATCAACCTACCTTTCGCTTCTTCTTGGGGTATGCTCATCGCCAGTTTGCTTGCACTAGAGCTGATTCTTTAACAACCCCCTCAGAAGGTATAATTGCAAAATCCACCCATTTCTAGAGTTACGCCAAAGCAATAGCTAGGAACAACTCGGGCCTTTTATGATCGTTTCATGACGTAGACGGTGCAGCCCTGACCAGCTTCCAGCAAAAGCGTCAACAACCCTGAGAACGCATTCGCAATGACCCGGTCTACTCAGGAGCTAGCGTCCCTCGATCGACAGGCTTATATACATATAGCTTGAAGCTTGACAGAATGGCTAGAAACTGAACCAGTCGTTGGCGTCATGTCAGACTCGCACGCGGAAATGCCTGCCATCTCTGAGGGTCAAATGTATTTTGCGTGGGTCATATCAACCGTTGTTGTTTGCTCATATTCTCACTTAACCGTACAGCGGAGTCTTGGCATATGCATGCACGATACCTGGGACGATCGTCTGCGGGCTGGTGCTGATCGCCTACGCCGTAGTGGCCTACTTCCCCAAAGCAAGGAAACAACTCGACCGCGTCAGCTTTCGCCTATTGGTCCAAGCCTTGATATCCAAGTACGCCTCAACTCCATATCCTTTCAGATGTGTGGCTAACTGTCTACAGTGTCCTTTTCGGCATAGTGTATGCATGGACACCGATGACTGCTGGACCAGCATGTAATTTTGGAGCTTTTGCCATTAATGTACCCAGAACTTCGGTAAATCCTTGAACCTCCTCGTTGACGTTCTTTATGCCTCGCAGTTCACGTTGTCATTCGCAACATTTTACACGACTTGTATTGCGGTGAATCTGCAGTACGTCTCTTCTGTTCTTGGACGCCGGCTAGTGTCTCATAAGGTATCGAAGGCTGGTCTTGGTCCATGGGGTGAACGGGAGAATGATGGAGAAGTACTACGTGATCGTCACGATGCTCCTCAGTTGTGCGCTCAACATCCCCACATACGCTTTGGGTCAGTTTGGGTACGTGATGTGTTTGCGAACTTAAGTTAGCATCGTAAAGTATCATATCATTTCTCCAGGTGGAATACTCTCAGCGAGACCTGCTGGTACAGCAACGCCGACGATCGGACACGACTCCGCTGGATTATTGCTACCCAGTCCTTCTGGATCTCTCTGGCGGCCGTTATCGAGACTATCTGCTCATGTATCGTTCTTATTTGGCTGTACCGCTACCAAGTATGTCTGAACTATCTAAGAAAATGTGTCGTTAATCTTTTGTTCGCAGAGTTCTATCAACTCGCTAACTCGAAACACTGCCTCGTCTGATCCTTCCAAGCGTGATAGAAACGAACACGCAAGGACACCCGGGCTTACCGGGGATAGCTTGTCCACCACCCTCACTCCGGATCCCATGCTCCGGAAGATTGTCATTCGAATTGGTGCGTGCCGTCATAGGACATGTAAACCACATCCTTACCTAATCTCTAGCTCTATACCCCATCGTGTCTCTAATATTCAATTTTGGAACCGTTATTTTGGACCTTCACATGAGTATTGTAAGCGTTGAGTCGCAGTTGGTACGTCATTGCGACCTCGCTCGGCGTCATGAAACTCATTAGATTGTTCAGGATTTCCGGTTGCTTGTTCTTGGTGAGCCTCCTGCATCTTCAAAGCGTTTCACTGGCTGATCGAGTATTCTAAGATCTTGTGTTGTACGGCCTACGGCCTTTCGCGTACGGACTACTCGCCTTCTGGGACCCCGTGCGTAGTTTTCTTTCCGTCGTTGGATATATTTGACAGAGTGGCCCAGTCATTCGTCAATGGCACGCAAGAAGTTCAATATGCTTGGTCCCTGTACTCCTCTCGGACTCGCACCAACCTCAAGTTCGCCGCAACACAGACCACTACCAACGATGGGAAGCTATCTGTCGACGTCGAGAAGCAAGAAGCCCCGACCAGTTCAGAGAGCCCACAAAGCATCTCTACGTTGGACGAGATCGGGCGTAAGCAGGGGCACGCAGAAGACAAGGGCCCACTGCGTTCTCAGGAGGACCAGGAGCGACGAAGCATCGAGCGACAATTATGATCCTCAAGACATAGGATTGTCTGGCAGTGGAAAAAGGATCCATGATATCATTGCGCCCGAGTCATTCGCGGTTCCGTAGCTCGTCGTGCTCCACTATATTTATAGATCAAAAATTTGAAGCTAGCGTTATTCGTTGTGGACTGTTGAGGGTCGAACCGGCTCGTCTGATAAATTGTCCCTCCACCGCCTCTATGTTGTTAATGTTCCTAGCTTTTGATCTAGTAGGTGGAATACAAATCCAGCACATCTCAAGGACGATATACAAACAAAGAGGGAGTCACTGCAACGGTAAAGTGCACGCAGGCTGCCACAACTACCCACGGTTTGTTGTTGCCCCCTCGCTCAAAGTTCCCAAGTGCCCACTATCAAACCCTACTCGAAGAAACCCGAAATTAGAAGCATCCTCCAGTGCATATAAAATGTTGCTCCCTTGAGTGACTCTGACATTTCCACTGTCAGTACAAGATGGGGACACAGCACCGCCTCTCTAGCTTAGCAGTCATGTACCTATATTTATGGAATTGACGGTTGGGAGAGAAGGAAAATACGTGTAGCTAAGGAGAATGTTCAGTCACAGAAATGAGTCTCCCAAGGCCGGCAAACATAGCCAACGCGCGATGCGGCGGGATCTTCATAATGGTTTTAGCCAAAACAAGCGGTATTAGATTATTTAGAGACCTACCTTGCCCAAGGAGCTTAGTTAAACTCTGTCAAACGTTAGCGTCGGAATAGGGGCAGCTCCGCGGTTATGTTGTTCCGAGACATCTTCCCTGCGACATCAGTCTGTTGAGCATGTGGACAAGATGCTTCTGTACATACCATAGAGATTTTCTGCTGTACGGGTTTTGACATACGATGCAAAGTCTCCCATGAATCTTGGCGTTGATACCGTTAGAACAGTATTTTCAAATGGTCGTTGTAGAGGCGAGAGCAGCTAAGGGCGGGTTAGAACTTAATAAATCAGAGGCACACCGGAGTTCTAACGTTGTAAGAATGGCTTTTGGGTCTCGTTCGTGTTATTTCAATATGGAACAATACTCGGTTTAGGACCCAGCTGAGTGAATCTCGCGCGACGACCGATGAAGACGACAACGCCAATGGAAACGGACTTGAGATAAGCGAAGTGAAGAACAGAAAACAACACAGCGTGACCGTAGGTGAGCGATAACAGGGGTATGAACATGCGGTGCCTACTCGGCCATCTTCCTGCCGAGGAAGACCTTCTGCAGCCGGTTTGGGCACACAGCTCGAGGGCCTCGTCATTCAATTTGACTCCCTGGCACGCAAAAACTAGGATAACAAAAGGATGAATGCATGGGTGATCCTAAAGCCCGTGTAAATGACAGTGACAGACTCGAGGCGAGGGTCAGAGAACACACCGAAACAAGATAACAATGAAACACGCAGTCAAGTCCAGTACTACGGTAAGGAAAATCAAAGTCAGAAAATCAAAAGTACGAAAAAGATGCAAACGCGAGACAACTGATTGTGATGAGGTTCAAGTTGTTGTGGACCTACCGCTGACTTCGAATTCGTTGAAGGCGAAACAGCAAGCGTCACATCATGTGAATCTTGTGACTGAACGCGAATTTTCGACTTGTGTCAAAGAGGTCAACCCCCTGAATTGCCTCAGTTTCTTTTCTAAGGCTCAGAATGCTGCGATGCCTGTGTTTTCGCTCGATCTCGGGCAGGAACCTTCCAATGCTTCCGGTACTTTGGTATGCTATGCCATTCGTAGACGCCTGCGGTTGATTGACGACCACACAGGCTGATTGAAGAGTCGTCCATCTCCGCCATAGTCGCTCTCACGGCTTGTCTAACGGGCTTATCGACGCAGTGTTCAGTAGAATCGTAGAATCCACAAGCGGCATATGAAAGTAGTCACAAGGGGCACGATCAACCACACTGCAATTCGTGTACGGATGTCAGCAGGAAATTCAGTTCAGCAGTGCCGATTTTACAGGCAATGCAAGCTGCCTTCGCAGGCGATACCTCAAATTATTTGCTTCTTCTTGAGCATATACGCTCTTCTACTCGTATTTGTGTTCAATACGCAATCAGTAGCAGCTCCCGCGGACTAGTGATGGCTAGACTAATCCGGAGCCTATCTGCTCGAGGTGCGTCTCAACGTCTGTGAACTCTCTTACTCCAACTCAATCCGATAGGTATCTTCGCAGACACATGTCCGCATAATCGCCTTCATGGCACGCGTAAGAAGACACCAGTCCTTCGTCCTACAGAACCCGTCTTGTGCCGTGATCCTTAGCGTTCTAATAGGAATCGATGCCCGTTTGTTCGTTAGGTCCCGCGTCGACCATCAAGCTATGTTCAGGTGTCCATCGACGCCTTTCTATTGTCTAGCGCCAGATGAGTAGCTGCTAGGAACCATTTACTAACTCAGAAGGCTTGGCGGCTTCGATAGGAGAAAGCAGGCTCTGTGAATACGAAAAGGCCTAGGTAGAATTAAATCTCATCCGGGGAGCATCTTCGTGGCGTCGTGATACCTGCTTCCTTACACTTAACCATGCCGTCGAAGCTTATCGCATGGCCCTTCCATTCGCTCTTCTGGAATAAACCATTGGCCATAAGAGGTCCCGGGCGGCATGCAATTGCAATTCTGCAGGGCATACAGCCATGTTATCTGTACGTGAGGCCATCCCTCTAGTAATCACACGCAATTCAAGGCTTTTTCATCCTCCAGGTTTTCCGTCTGACGCAATATTGGTGGCTGTATTTTCTATTACCCTGACCCTACTTCTGGGCCGGCTTCCATACTACTCAGCCTTTCGTACGTATATGGCCGTCCTACACATCGGTTTGCCAAAGCTCGCTCGGAAGCTTACACGTCATGTGGGGCGGCTCGAGAAGGCTCCAGGCTTGACGCCTGACCCAGAACTGCCATACAGTCGATAATTCAGTCGGTCCAATTGCCAGATTAGTCGTCGGACATAGTCTGCGGAAGAATACCCATTGAATACGTTGCTTGTAGACCCTCCCCGGCGAACCGCTTCTATCAATCATAGCTGTTACACGCGGTTGCAGACTTCTTCGGTTGAATCATCAGTCTACGTTCCACTCAGCTGACGTTTGAACTATCGCTACATTGTCAATTGGATTCCCCCGTCCAGTGAACGACACGCCCCATCACCCTTCTCAATGCGGTTGGATCCTGTATAAAGGACCGCGACTTTCAACAACGAAAAATTACCTCCCATCCCTGCTTCGCCAGTAAGTGGTACAATGCTATCCTCCGCTCTTATCCTCTTCCTCTGGGTCACCATGGCGCTAGCATCGCCTCACAATGTCGCGCGGCGGTACGTCTTTGACCTCTTGATTTATCTTGCTGAAGCTGACAACGCATCTAGCGTCTGTGGCACGGTCCCAAGCGACTCGGATGTCTTAAGGATGGAGAAAGACTTCCAGACCATGGGAGTTCCAGTCAGCGATGTGAAGGCTTCGGCCAATATTTCAGTAATCCTCTTCTGGATCACTTACCTCGCCTTTCTAACGTTCATTCATGTAGGTTTACTTCCATGTTATCAGCAAGGACTCGACCCTGGCTGGAGGCAACATCCCGTGCGTATTTGACATAAACACAGAATAGAATATACCACTGGACATGACCTACCAACAGCGACTCCCAAATCTCTGATCAAATCGTCGTAATGAACCAAGCGTATGCCAGTGCGGGCATCACATGGGTCCTTGCAGCCACCGATCGCAACATAAACGCCGCCTGGTTCAATTTGGCAGGCCCCGGGAATAGCTTTGAGGCGGCCATGAAAAAGGCCCTTCGAAAAGGTGGCCCCAACGTCCTTAATGTGTATTCTGTCGGGTATGCCTTCAAGTACATCGTGATTTAGAAGCTGATGTACCGCGAGATCTTAGCTTTAAAGGAGGTTCTGGCGCTGGTCTTCTCGGATACGCAACCTTCCCCTCCAGCTACTCTAGTGCGCCGTTGAACGATGGCGTTGTAATGCTCTACTCTACTGTTCCTGGTGGCACGACAGCACCGTACAACTTGGGTCAAGTCAGTGCATCATTCTTCCATCGTATCACTGAAATTTCTCAGCCTAATTTGTCGACTTGTAACAGACTTTGACACATGAAGCCGGCCACTGGGTGGGCCTCTATCACACTTTCCAGGGTGGCTGTAGTGGATCTGGTGACTCTGTCGATGACACGCCTCCAGAGGCAAGCCCTGCTTATGGTTGCCCGACCGGACGCGACTCCTGTTCCGGCGGAGGAGTTGACCCCATCCGTATGTCATTGTTCGTTCATAGATTCCTTGGGTTTCTGATAGAGGGAAACCTCCAGACAATTTCATGGATTACACTGATGATGCGTGCATGTCCGAATTCACACCTGGTCAGATCACCCGTTTCAAGTCCCAAATCGCTACATATCGTGGGATTACGGCTTAATCAAGATTGGCAACTTCATACTAGTGTCTGGTTAGAACGTTGAATGTAACTGGACGAAATATACATGGACAAAGATTGGCACCGCAATCATACGAAATTGAACATGATACCGTATGCCGAGTAAATGCTCGGAGACCAAGAATCAAGCGTTTCGATCAGGTATGAATGGCGGGCCGATTCGGGAATAGAGGTTTGACGGAGAGGTATCCTCCAGTATCCAACGTCAGTCTAAAACGGCGGAGGACACGCCGGCTCGTTCATTCTCCGCGTAGCGGGGGGGCGGTGCATTCTGTGCCTCTTGTAGCTCATTTAACTACCTGTCTATATGTACGCTGCACCATGGGCGCTATGCGCCCCGAGCAGAATAATATGATTCAAAAAAAAAAAAAAAAAGTATCCAACGTGGTCATATTCTAACTCAGAAATTCGACCCAAGTCCGATCGGAGTAAACGCGAATGTCGATGTATACTCGCCGTAAGGAACCATGCTTCTCTCGTCCAAGTATGTGATCAATGGCTGGTTACTTCCTAGCATTCTCCACTGTCGAGGAGGTGCCCCTGACAAGGAAATTTATCTCCACCAGGCGATTATCGTTTCAAGTACATCGCCCACTTGAGGGATCGGGAGTTCGGAACACCGAGAACATCACAACCCAGGTTGGCAAACTTGTGAAGATCAAGATGCGCTCAGGTGTCTACGCTTGCGTTACGGTATTAGTGACTGATAAGGGTAAACATAATGTTTTTGTACTAGAGAGTACATTGAGCTCGAGCTCCTGCAGAGGAGCCGCAGCGTCGAGCACACGTTTACAAAGAGCGATACGGTCTTCCTCGATGACTGAGCTCTCGAATTTCCGCAGGACCTGGGATGGTCGAGAATACGTAGGACTTGGCGAGAGGGGATCATATGGCGTACAACGAGAGACTCGAGGCGTATGGTACTCGTCGGTAATTTGATCGTTGATAACAACGACTCCGTGTCCTCCTGGTCGTCAAAAACAGCAGATTGCGAGACATCCAAGAGCCGCAGCTGCGACAACAGCCTAAAATCTCCAACGGAAAGCGATTTATGCCCCTCAACATAAGATGCTCCACAGATTGCAGGAGTGATGATATTGGTTTGGACGTGGATAGATAAGGTGCCCAATCTCGTAGGGACTATGGGTGGGCGCAGTATTCAATAGTAGGAGGACGCACGCATTTCAATATGCCAATATGGTGACCGTAGGGACCGTCGTCGTAGAAAAGATGACGAGAGTAAGAGTTTGGACCAAACCTGGGACCCGGGGATTCGACAAGAGAATTTGGTGAAGATCGCCGTTGCGAACTTCCTTTCCTGGAGCGAAATCAATGGTAATTGCCTGGAGTATCTTCTTCTGGGCTGGTATATGAAAGGTGAAGGAAACGGATTTGCATGCGATCATCAAGGCCAATCATCCCCTACATAGTAAACGATGGCATCGACGAGCTTCAGTGGGAGCTCAGGAGGATTTGCTGCCATTGAAAACGCTGATGAGGCTAGAGGTCCAAAGATAGGCAGACCTAGGATTGAACGTTGAACGTTGATGTTCAAAGGAAACGTGTACATAGGCAAAACCAATGCCCAGTCGCCATCAAACCACGTGTTTCCTTGTTGCAGCGGGGAATGCCGACCTATCCGAGTTCACTTGTTATATCTTACCTTTGTCTTAACCACTAGCAATTTCTTCTGCTTCTTTACCACTTCGTTTTGAGAATGAGCGATAGGTTCATTCCCAACGTCTCGTAACCTCTACTTCGGTTGTTCTCACCCTCAGTGCGATTCCTTGAGACGCTCATAGCATTTTACAGTTCAACAGCTACATATAGCTCGTTCATCAATCACGATTCCGACTCTGCTTCTCTGCGAAGGTTCAAAGAAACATGATTCGGTGCCATAATCATTGATAGCTGGTATGGTGACAACATCATGGGTGTATTATCTGCTCGTATTAGGGTGGGTACTACTCCATTAGCGCCCTACCAAGAAATATCTCGCTAGTCTGTTGTACGGTCTCTCCTTCGACGCTACGTACTAATTCTCGGAACTCCAGTTTTTTTGCAATGATCGTTGGCCCAACACCTTAAGTGGTCTACGTGTGTTTTGCACCTCCGTATACATTGGGCTATTGATATACCAAGACCGATATTTTCGCTGCCACAATTACTGCCAGACCGGTATAGATTCAATTGTTGTGTGCTTGCTTCTCAGTGTTGCGAGCCCCCAACCGTCACGATGCTACAGTCGCGACTCCTGGTGGACTTTGATGAGCGGCGACTCTCGCTCTTCAGTGGCGTCAACCTGTAGGACAGCGTGGGCTCCTACGCACTGCTTGGAGACCTAATACATTGCCTTTGTGTTGCTTTGTGCAAAAATAATGCGTCGCTTGACATGTACCTTCTCTGTCAGGCTCATCAAGGATGGTCGTCAAGTTCATCGCATAGTCCAGCTCAAACTTTATTCACTTGACCTCATACACCATTCACGTCTTTGTACCACGCCCGCATCGTCGTTGAATCGCGAGCCCGAGCCATTTGAACATCTGTATCAGCCATGTCGCAGGGTATCCGTGAAGACGATCCCGTCATTCTGTGGGTATCTATTCTCCTGATCCAGGCACTATGTGGCTCATTGTCGATTCGCAGAATCTTAGGAACTGCGAAAGTTGGAAAGAGCACGGTAAGCACGTTTGCGAAGGCTACCCCGCATGCTGATCGACTCGGTATACGCAGTTTATCAATTGTGCTACAGGGAATGATGTAGCCTCCGTCGGGCATGGATCTGCTCATGAGACGCAGTCAATATCACACTTTATCGCCTCTCACCCCATCCACCCCGGCCGTCGATCGATACTCGTTGATACCCCTGGGTTTGGCTCCACAGAACTGGGAATGCGGGATAGCGAAATCTTGACAAAGCTCGTTGACTGGCTCGGACAATTGTACGCGTCCTTTGAAGTTGCACTGTTCGTCACACTAACTCCATCGCAGTTTTTCACCTCAGTCCCGGCGGAGGCTCGGCGTCATATACCTATTCGGGCTCGATCAACCCTTTCCGGGTGAACGCGAAGACATGATGTCCCCCAAGGGATTGTGCATAGACGGCATAAGCGAGGTTCTGGTCATCGCTACGACAAAGCTGAAATCGGAAAAGGGCTTTTGGCGTGTGGAATATCTGAATGGGAAAACGGAGATCGCTATTGCGAAGGCGTATAAACGCAAGGTTCCTTCGTTTCACGCTACGCGGGAGTCAGCTTGGGAGATTATCGATAGTATTCCTGACGTCGTCGTCGATGTCACCAACTTTCGGTGTAAACTGGCAAATGCGCTACAAACGTCCCGGTCCCAGACCCGGTTGGTTGGTGCGTTGTCATGTTTCATTCATGGTGGGTGATGAAACGATTAATCGTGCCACAGCTGCCCCGAACACACAGGAAGTTTCAGCCTCTCTACTTCAATTGTCAAACGAAGGGGCAGAAGTGTCATCAAAGCCGAATGTCACTACAAAGCTGGAAGAGATACACAGAAGACTGACAATGATATTCAGGAGCGAGAACCAGTATAAACGACTCCTGTCCTGTCAGGCCTCCGACGCCCAGAATCTCCTGGACACATTCCAATCAGTGAGCCTCTCGGTTTACTATGACAAGTTATCGCCCATGATATACTGATTGCACGTCTATGAAGATCTTGAGGTTGGGTTTATCCGAGGGTCATGACAGACGAAACTTTATTGTTGCCACCAAGCGCCTCTCATCCAAAACCGGCCTTTACCCTCGTTTATTCATTCTCTCTGACATCGAAAACATCAGCCCACATCCCGTTGCAGGCGGAGGCTATGCCGATATACACGAAGGACATTTCCGGGGGGAGAATGTCTGTGTCAAGGTCATCAGGGTCTACGCGACATCGTCAAATTATGATCACATCATAAAGGTCATCGTTCGTCATTTGAGATTGAAGAGTTTCGTCTGAACTCTCTCGTCCCAGACCATCTCTCGGGAAGCTATTTTGTGGGGCCAGTTGTCGCATCCCAATCTTCTTCCCTTTTATGGGCTATTCAAAGTTAATCGGAGACTGTCACTGGTGTGTCCGTGGGCTGAAAACGGCAACATTGTCGAATTTCTGACAAGGAACGCGAATGCCAACCGGATTCTCTTGGTTAGCTTGATACATGTCGCGGTGTGATGCAAACTGACCATATATCCTGTACTAGTGCTCGGACATCGCGGAAGGTCTAGCGTACTTACACGACAACGACATCGTCCACGGTGATCTCAAAGGGGTGAGCCACTCTTTGCAACCTATAGCTACCTGTAGAACAGCTCAACCGGCTGTGCCAATTCCAGGTAAATGTATTGGTTGACGGATCACATCGAGCGTACCTCGCGGACTTTGGCCTATCAGCAGTGGAAGACCCGGAAATCTTATACTGGACGTCACAGTCAGTCGCCGCTTCGACGGGGGGCACCGCGAGATGGCAGGCACCCGAGCTGTTTGACCTTCCTCCAAGTCGGTCGAGCGAGGATGAAGACTCCCTTGAGGAGAGATCTTTTAGAATCTCGAATACGAAGGCCACGGATATGTATGCATGGGCTTGTGTATGTTATGAGGTGGGCACTGGGTTCGATCAACTGGACATCTATACGAGGCTGACGGGGAACATGAAGATATTCACCGGCCACCTTCCCTTCTTCGAGTTTCGTGAGTATCTCGTGATTGGGAAAGTCGGTGCTGGCGCCCGACCGAGACTGCTAGGGGCATTGAGGGAGCGGTGCGTAGCGTGGGGCTTGACGGAGTATATTTGGGCTCTTATGAATGACTGTTGGGGGCATGACCCCGTTAATCGCCCGGCCATACATCAAGTCTTATTACGCCTGGAGACTGTGCGGCCGGAGGATCGCAGACCATCGGGGCAATGGATGGGTGGACCAGCGTTCCGACGGGAAGGTTTGGACGAATCTGATGTTCCACTGACGCTGGAACGCCTCGATGCGATTCTGGCCAGCCGGGGTTCATAAGACGCCCATATCCCAGGCTAGTGTTTCTTCACAGGTATGTATAGGCTGGCATCGTAATCATGACGATCAAATTAATCATGGCGCCGATAGTAGAACGACGAAGTCGTAATATCACGCAACTTCCCGTCTGCGAGTCGATCCACGTTGGATGCACGAATTCATATACCCATGCTGCAGGCGCTGACTACTGAAGCCTGCAAACCGATATCAACCATTGCGTGCCCGCAGACACGCCTTCGACAATATATATATCATCCCCCGTCTCCCCAAGAACGTTCCGCACACCCTCTCTGATAGCAGTCTCGAACCCAGCCATACCTGCACACCCTATACAAATAGCCTTGACATCCTCATGGTCCCGCGCGAGCTGCTCAGCGGCTGACCGTATCCTGTCGCGTACCATTGTCGCCTCGAGGTCGTGCAACTCTTTAGCAGTCAATCCCGTCGTCGCGACGCCGGCGAACTTGGTAGAGCTACCCTTCGAGTCAGTGATGCCGAGGAAACGCTCGACACCGCGAGAGAGCTCTTCTTTCCATATTTCTCCGGTGGTGACGATACCGAACTTCCCGATGCCGAGGCTCGTCATAATGCTAGCTTCAAAAATTCCGATAACGTGTTTTCTTCGTCTTCCTTGCACGGTAGCAATCATTTCAACCAGGGGATGATCTGAGTAACACGCTACTAGGTAGCCATCGTATTTATCGCTGACTATGAGCGGTTCGAGGTGCGGAAGGCAATATAGAGCGGAACGATAAGCGTCGTCGGGAGAGTTTATGCTGGGTATCGCGCCCGTTTCGGATGCGGATCCTGGTGCTGGTGCTGGTGCAGTGAAGAATTCGACTTCGATGTAGCCGGGGGAATGCAACGAAAGAACGGAACGGACAATAGGCCTGATCAGACCTTCTGTCATAGATTGAGTGGTGTTAGGATTGATGACAAGGATTTTAAGCGACTTTTTGCGATCAAATGTCTCCGCCATGATACGCGGCGACAAGTGGGGTGTGTCTAGATGTTGGAGTTGGCAGTGATCAAGGATTACTGATATGCCCGATATGTCCAAGAAGAAGCGATAGCTAGCTCTTAGAACAATGCTGACCTCATGGGGAACGAGAGCCACATCTGTTGATCTAGTTGAAAGGTGACCTGGTTCGACAATGTACTACCCATGACAGCTCCAGTCGCAGCTCCTGGCACAAAACGAGCCATAAACTTTCAAAAGCTAACTCAAACCAGACTGACCTCAGTCGTCCACCGTCATCGTCTAACAACTCACGTCTCGTCAGTGGCGAATCTGCTTACCTACAAGAAGTAACTGCGCGCCTTCCTCCAGCCCTCTCACGCGTCACTTTGGTTTTTCGCCCTACCATCCTCAGCCCTCCCCGTTTCACATGTTGTGCAGGCCCTGCAGGGGAAACGGCAGGAAATATTCCCCCCCGGTATTACATGAAGTTAAAAGCATTTGGCGCATGTAGTGGCCTCTGATGACATTGCTAGTGTCGTTCGCAATTCTCACATCCTGTATGCCCTTCCTTTCAGCATCTAATACTCACCTCATGAAAACCTCAGCCTTCTAGGCACTTCTGCTGAAGATGCTCCAATTTCAAATACTAGATGGAGAACATACCCTGCTACGTCTTCTTAACGGATAAAATCATGGTACTTATCATCTACAGTATCACGTCTCGTACGTCTGTCCTGATCTTTCCCCTTTTTGACCTCTTCTAGTTGCTCCTTGCACCGGCCCTTGCACCTCGTTAATACTGCATCAATAGCGTCATCCGCCTCAGAAGTTGATAGGTTCTCGGTACGACGACGTGGCTGGCCAGAAGGTTTTCACACTGCCAAAAGAACCTTTCATTGACGAAACTCCAATACCACGGTGTTAAAGCCGGGATTCTGAACGGCATATCAAATCAGCACCTCCCGAGAATCTCCGTCCTCTGAGATGATTCCGTTTTCCTGGAACTACCCCCGTTGTTTGCGCGTAGGGGCCGCGAACCCACCCATTGACTGACGTACGGCATGATTGTATTCACGGGGGCCCAATGATACATCTCGAGCAGGAATCAGGTAGCCAATCGACACGTCCGAGTCTATGTAGAATGAACTGTTGGCAGGGCTGCCCGACAACGCAGAATAAACACAAAACGAGGACAGGACTTCCTCACAGGTTAAGAGTGATATGAGTCCAAAATCAATCTGGATCGAGAGAAAGAAATGCGGATGACTTCACAGGCTGCATGCAGCTATTGGCGTATTCTAAGGAATCGAAGCCCACTTCTGGGGTTCCTGGAATGGCGGTTCGAGGCCAGAGACGTCATAGGGTTATCATTAGGTAGGCAATATTCCCAGACGGGCCATCGCGCTAACACCTGAGAACGATGTTAGTTTGTCTCTACGTGCCAGTAATTGAACGATATAGGGAGGTAGGCAGGAGATGCCCAAACGGCGAAAGCGACGACAAACACTACAAATAGTATTTGCTCACCATGTGTGATAGCATCGCCGTTGGTGTGCCAATCTGCCAGACATTTTTTATGTAGTTGAAACTTAGAGAGCTAGACAAAAACGAGAAGAGGCGTAGTAAGGAAAAGGCGAAGGGAGAAGGCACAAAAATGAAGAGGAGTTGCACGGGTGCAATCTTTTCGCTCTCGGTGCAACTTCAGACTTCGCTCTCCTCCCCCTCGGCATTAAGTTTTACAAGGCTACATGTCCGATACCACGTAATTTAGAAGTCGAAGACTCTGAGCCGATTTCTGTGCGGATAGAGTTTTGACCGAGGAGTCGAAAAGCGGGTCCCAAGCGTGGGACCATATCGAATTCCATCTTTCCACATGGCCCCAACAAAGAAAAAGCGAAAATTATCTGATCTAACTGTGGACGACGCCAATGCTCTCCAACGCACTCTTTCAGAGTTCCAGGCGCAGCTTGATGAGGAAGACGAGGCTCTTCCAAAGGGTCTTATGGATGGACTTGAAGAGTTACGTAAAAAGCTTCAAGTTACCCCGGTGCGCATTGGTCTTCTAAACCCATTCATGCTCTGCTCACTTTTGAGTTTTTTAAGCATACACCGTTTTCTAAAGCTGACGCTTTGACCCTTCTCCAGGTGAAAATCAAGACCGGACCACTTCTTCTCTCTCCTGGCGTCATACCAGAAATCAACAGTTTGGGGCTCACCTCGAGGTCGCCTGGCCAAAAGCTGTCGATTGAGTCCCTACGAGATCTGATAGAACTAGTTAAACGTCACGTCTCTGTTGTTGTGAGCATTGCCTACTCCTCATCAACCCGCCTCCCTGAAGTCTTTAAGTCAGACTGAAGCTGGTAGCCGCATTCTCATCAACCTGATATTGCTTCGCGTCGTTTCGGCTATGTCCACGGAAGACATGGATGTCAACGTGATTCCCGAATTTCCCATCCCGAAAACTACGTTCCCTGGCAGCTTTTCATTCGGTGGTGTCGTCGATCTCTTGTTAACCAAGTTGCCATCACGGTACACTCGTGAGATGACCAATTTGGGGTCTCTCAACCACTTGACGTCTGACCTTTCGTGTAAGGGTTTCTCCTGGAGGATCCAACATCTGCCCTCGGTAACCGGGAGGCCATCGATGGGCCGATGACCTCAAACTTATTTGAAGCCAAGCGAGATAACGTACGGGCTGCAATACCGCAGGCTGTGATGGCGGTCGCATCGCATTGTATACAACATGAGTAGGTGCTCTCACCATTGCATGACCCGCTGTAACCTATATTCCTTCTTACTTCAGAATCCCAGTGTTGAGAGGTTGTACTACGAGCGGCGAGCAGTGGATATTTTTTGTCTACAAAGGAAATGAAAACGGCGGCGGATACGTGGCATGTTCTGATGAAATTTCGCTGGGTCCACAGCTGGAACGGTTGCCACTAGTTCTGGGCCTTCTTACAGACTGGGTATGTCAACCTCTCAGAATAATTTCGGAGGAACTCTTATCCGCTTTTCCAGGTTGACCATGCCACCGAATATGATCAAAGATTCTTTACATATAAGTGAATTTGCGATTTATTGACAGTTTCTTTCTCTATCGTAGCCGGCTACTTGTGGGTGTTTCGGTTGAAGTTTCGGCTGTTTTTTTAATCATTCTGATTGGTCTTCAAACTTCACTTCCTTAATTCATGGCACCTGATTGTACCACTTAACCCTTCATGTTAGACAGGTAACTAGCTATGTAGTTATTATGCCTCTAAGAGGAGGGAAATAGATGTAGCATCTGCGGAATGGTTACAACCAACGAAGATGTCTCGAGGATGGAGAAAAACTTCCAAGCAAAGAAAGGCCTAGTCAGCAATGTGACAGCTTCAGCCACCATTTCGGTAGGTACCTTACTACCTCTACCTTTTGTCTTTCGAAAGTGTCTGTCCGTGTAGGTATACTTCCATGTCATTAGCAAGGACTCGACCTTATCAGGAGGCAATATTCCGTGCGTATCCGATGTGCTAACAAATCAGATAGAATCTGACATTGACAATCACCCCCCACCAGCGACTCACAAATAGCTGCGCAAATCTCTGTAATGAACAAAGAGTATGCCAATGCAGGCATTACATGGGTCCTTGCAGACACCACGCACACCATAAATGCCTGCTGGTTCAATCGGGCAGGCCGTGATAATCCTTTCCAGACTGTCATGTAAAACACCCTTCACCGAGGTGGTGCTAACGTTCTGAACGTCTACACTGTCGGGTACGTAGTTGAACGAGCTGTTCATCGCAGCCCGGGAATTAACATAGCAACACAATTATTTACAGGTTCAAATCCCAGTCTGACCACAATCTTCTCGGATACGTAACTTTCCCCGCTGACTACTCTGACGCTCCGAGAGACGATGGCGTTGTAATTCGCTACTCCACCGTTCCTGGTAGTACTAGCAAGCCAAACAACTTGGGTCAAGTCAGTTTCAAAGTGATCTTTCTTCCATTGGTGTGACTTAAAGATTTTCCATACATTAATTTCTCTATTTTTTGCTCGTCCCATAAAACAGACTCTGACACATGAAGCCGGGCACTGGGTCGGCCTCTATCACACTTTCGAGGCCGGCTGTAGCAGGGCTGGTGACCATGTCGACGACACTCCTCCAGAGGAACCCCCAGCTGAAGGCTGTCCGATTGGACGTGACACTTGCTTTGGAGGAGGTGTTGACCCCATTCGTATGTCTTCTTTGTCTCTTATCCATAATTCCCCTGGGTTTCTGACAGATGGAAACTTCCCGGTTCCAGACAACTTCATGGACTACTCCGAAGATAGCTGTATGTCCGAGTTCACACCCGGTCAGGTCGCATGTCTCAAGCACCAAATTGCCACGTACCGTGGAATTTTAGGCTGATTTTGGAGAGGTGAAGTTCTCGTGGTGGTCCTTCAATGAGCGTGTTTACGTGGACTTTTAGATATAATATAACTTGGTTGCACGGGTTTGGAGAAGTCCTTTTTCTTGCAGACCGAATGCGTTCAAATTCGGGTGCTTTGAGAACCGTCTGGCTATTCTCACAAAGATGATTGATGTGCAGTGCTCATCATATCAATTCTGTTTGACCCGTCATTGATGTTCCTCCAGTGACGCTCCAAGCACTGGTATCCCAGCAGGTGAGCCAGTGTTGTTAATGCTGTGGGTTAGAGGTGGATTGTAGGTTCTACATCTATGGTCAACGTGCATAGACGCAGCAAAACGGAGCTGAGACGTAGCCAATAACAGTGATGGACCCTGCATGCCAGAGAAAAAGGCATGAATGGCGTCCTGTCGCAAACATGTGAACATGGTGTACGTATGAGATAACATTTGCTCTCCAAGGAGTACGTTGAAAATCGAAACCCAAAGACGAGGTTGCATATACATAAAAGACGTCAGCCATAATAAGTGTCAATAAACGAACCCATGAGGCAGCCGCGATGCTGTGTATCGTAGTCCCGCTCCCCAATCACCCCGATCAATAACTGTTCTGGAGCTGAAATCACCCTGCAGACAACGAGACACATTTTGGAACGCTATTCTGCACTTTTGTTCATGATCAGGTAGAGGAAGGCCCAAGCAAAGCCGAAATCAACATTCTTCTACTGTGTCAGCATTGAGTACCATTCAAGACCGTCAAACCGCGGTGGACGTTTATTTGTGACTTTGGCCAGGACCTTGTTCTATCATCTGCTATACAACAAAAGGTACAGCTCCTGTCGTTTTGGAGGAATAGATTGTGGCGGCCTACATTGTCCTTGTAGATATGCCTTTCTTCGAGAGCGCAAGTCAGTTCAATATCTACGGAGGTACCTTCACCGAAAACCATGGCGATCCTGGTATGAACCATCACTTTGAAATTATTTGTTTGTTAAGTCACATCAATCCCGACAGATACTCTAAAGGCCATCAAAAAAAACCTTGAAGGTATGTCGCCCTCTTGCGGTAGAGTGACACTATTCAACATTACGTGGTTCCACCTGCCAGATAAAGAACGACAGAAAATCTTAGCCTGGGTGTCACCCATGGATTTCTACGCCAAGCATTTCGACATATCCGAGAAACGTGAGCCCGGGACTGGCAAATGGCTCTTGCAATCCGAGGAATTCCAGACTTGGGAACGGGGTACAGGTCAAGCGCTTTGGTGCTCAGGAATACCTGGAGCGGGAAAGACAGTCCTCGCTTCACTCGTCATTGACCACCTCTATGCTCTTCAGCGTCATGAGCCATTTGGTACCATTGGCGTTGCGTGGTTCTACTACAACTACAAGGAAGAAATAACGCAGACCCCTGACGCTCTTCAGCTCAGCCTGATTCGGCAGTTTGGGGTATTTTCAGACGAGCTATACACCACCCTACAATCCGTATACAACCGAGATCCTGCAATTAGTCGCCCAACAGGCCGTTATTTGGTACCTGACATACGTGCTTTGGCAAAAGCGTTCAGTGCGGGCAGAGTTTTCATCGTCATCGATGCTCTGGATGAATGTGCCTCGCGTAACCGTGACAAGATTCTCCACATATTTTCTGGTTTACAATGCATAGGTGCAAATATCTTGATTACGTCGCGCGATAACATCAAAGAGAGTATCGTGGATTCCGGACTTACAGATTTACGGAGGCTCTATATACTTGGAAACACCAATGATATCATGAAATATGTAAAGGCACAGTTGGTGAAACAAAGGCGCTTGGATAGGATCCTCCAACTCCAGCCGTCACTGCGCGACGATATTGTTGGAACTATTGTCAATGCGTGTCAGGGAATGTAAGTGTTCCATTTTCGGAGTCATCCATTATGGCGAGGAGCTTCTGACGTGCTCCTTTCATTGAGAAGGTTTCTCATGGCTACGTTTCATGTTGACTCACTCGAGCAGTACCTCAATGCTGGCCAGATTCGGGATGCTCTCAAATGCCTTCCGACCACTTTTCATGATATCTATGATGAAGCCATTTACCGCATCGAGAAGGATGACCACTCAGTCGATGCGCTGCGCATCTTATCATTTCTTATTCACGCTCGCCGCCCACTTGCTGTTACTATCACAGGGGGGGTGTTTATGAGGGTATCGTGATTATAGATCTGATTTCTTGACACCATTTTGTCTCCCATTCCTTCCACACTGCACATGACACCCTGAAATTGTGAGGTGATGTTTTCATACATGTCCTTTATCTACTCCATGATTTATATGAATAAACGGTCTTGTTGCCATTGTCTGGTGAGGTCAAAGATCTTCATACACCAAACTCACAGATACAAGAGGACAACAGTTCTCAATGATATAAAAACCTTTCACTCCCAAACTTTCTACAGGCCTCCTGTGGCATACCATGCTTCCTTTTGAACAGTGACAATGACCATGGGGGTTGTGTGAGCTGCGTGAGGCACTGGTTGGTCCATTGGTTTATGGATTTGCCTGTCACAGCGTGATGATTTTGAGATACCGCTAAGCGTGAAATGGCATGAGTCAGCATATGCCGTTGTGACATTGATGTGACTAAATCTATAACCACACCCACTGGTGTAACTAGAATCGCCATTTCTCAGTATATCATTCGTAGAACTTCAACAACTTCTCGGAACTCTAAGGCCTTCTGAATCTCAATTGAGTGACTTAATTCAAGTACTTTTCTCACCAACACTATGTTCAGCTGTGGATTGGTTCCCATTCTAGAGGCTAATCAATCAAAATCTATAATCACCCCCCCAGTGATAGTATCGAACTCCAACACTTCCTTGCTGTCACACCAGGCGACTCCGAGCTCCGTGATGATTATATCACCAATGAGGACATACTAGTTTCAATCTGCGCTGGGCTGATTGTGGTCGATTCAAAAACTAGCATAGTTCGGCTGGTTCATTTTACCGCCTACGAATACTTTGACCAAATCCGAGCGACAAAGTTCCCTGACGGCAACCAAGTCATTGGACACACATGCCTTGTATATCTCTCCTTCAACACTTTCAAAAATATTTCCTACTTCTCATATAAACTTGGTTGCCAACATGTCCTTTTGAAATACATTGTCTACCACTGGCACGAACACGTTCGAAACCACCAATTGGCTCTTAAGAGCCCCTTGACTGTTTTCCTCACGGATGCAGCATTGATCCGTACCTATGCCACTTCCATTTCCATGAACACCCTGCACTCCCTCACCAGGGCTCTTGATGAAGATACACTGAGCTCAAGATTTCAGTACACTGGGCTACATGTTGCAGCCGCCACCGGACTCCTTCATGCCATTAGTTGGCTGCTGGAGGGAAAAGCTGATGTCGATGCACAAGATCCTGGCGGACGAACAGCATTGATATATGCATCGCAAAGAGGAGACACGGAGATGGTTGGTCTCCTCATCACTCATGGCGCCAATGTTACCACCGCACCGGGAAGCGGACGTACGGCACTAGATGAGGCAGTATCTGGCAGCCACGAAGCTGTTGTGAGATCGCTGCTTGAGCATGGCGCTGATGTCAATTCAAAGCCTCGAGCGGATAAAGGAGTGCTGGAGGTGGCAGTGGAGAGAGTTCATGAGGCCGTTGTGAAAGTGCTTCTTGAGCACGGCGCTCATACCATTTCATCTGGACCTGATAATCATGCAGTGCTGGGGACAGCCGTAGAGAAACACTTGGAAGGGATCGTGAGGGCACTTCTCGAGCATGGAGCCGATGTCAGTGCATCCGGAGCAGATAACAAGACTGTGCTGCAGATGGCGGTATGGGAAGGTGATGAAGGGATTGTGTGGGCACTTCTCGAACATGGTGCCAATCCTAATGGAATGGGCGCCTACACCCCACTGTTCCTGGCATCTTACAAAGGTTACGAAGCGATTGTTATGTTGCTGCTGGACCACGGGGCCAACGTCAATTTGGGGGTTGAAAGAAACTCCACTGCACTGCACGCAGCGGCACAAAGCAGTCAGGAAGCGTCGGAAGTGATTGTGAAGTTGCTCCTGGAGCATGGTGCTGATGTTGGCACACGGGATCGATGGGGGCACACTGCGCTCGACCTTGCGTCTGCTAAAGGTCACGATGCACTCATGCCATTGCTGACCCGATGGCTGGAAAAGTCTCAGGTAGAAGGGTTTGACAGTGAGCTCGGGCATCACTTCTTAGGGTCACAGTCACCAACACCCCTGTATCATCCACAATCATTGTCTATCATCCATACACATGCGGGAGTCCAAGATAGTTCTACCAAAGCTGATATCACCCCCAGGCTGGGGAGACTCAGCACCAGGCTAATGAAGGCATTCATAGATGCAAGTGAGTACAAATGACTACTATCCTGTCGCAAGGACAAAGCCCAAGCCCTCCTCGAAACACTCCATTTGGTAAGCGCCTATTACTGAGCTCTAAGATCAAACTTCAAGCTTTAACGCCTGACGATTTGAAGATATTGAGGATGGGTCTATTTCGGAGTCATCACCACTGGCGGAATCTTGTTGTCGCTACAATACGACTTTCCTCAAGAACGGGCCTTTATCCTCAGCGATTTCTGATAAACAATGTCTGGCAGCTCGACAAAGAGCCTATGGGTAGCGGAGGTTTTGCGGATGTGTACAAAGGTCTGTTCCTTGGGAATCAGGTTTGCTTAAAAGCTGTCAGACGGTACCAAACTTCTTCCAATGATGTGTACCAAGTGGTTTGTGTGCCTTTTCATTGTTGGCCATGCATCAGATAACGAGGGTTTCCTTTGCCAGGCAATTGCACGCGAAGGTATCTTATGGGAACGATTGTCACACCCAAATATCCTTCCGTTCCACGGGATATACCAGTCTGGCCCAGTCGCATGGCTTGTCTCTCCTTGGGCTGAAAATGGGACTGTTGTTGAGTTTCTGGAGGCTAATCCGACAGCAAATCGCATTCAATTGGTGCGGCATATACTTATCTTGATTCTAGAAACTGAAAGCTATCATGCGGCGTAGTGCTTGGACATAGCAAGAGGTGTCTCGTACCTGCACATGAACGACATTGTTCATGGTGACCTTAGAGGGGTGACTCAGTCTTATCTATTTTACAAGCGAGATGTCAACTCACGACCGACAGGAAAATGTTGTGGTTGATAAATCCTGTAGAGCTTACCTCATTGACTTTGGTCTGTCTGCCGTCAGCGATCCAGACATCTTACAATGGGGTTCGGAATCTCCAGCAGCATCAACAGGCGGCCACCCTAGGTTTCAGGCTCCTGAGTTATTTGAGCCCGTCAATGACCATGACATGGAAGGGCCCTTCGAGCTTGCCAATACAAAACCTACTGACGTCTACGCATGGGCTAGTACATGCTACCAGGTGAGATCACGGGTCGGTCATACGGAGGTCAGTGAATCCTAATGAAAGCAAAGATTTTCATAGGGAAACCTCCACTCTTTCAGTACCGCCACGCTCCTGTAGTCATCATGAAAGTGATGCATAGTGCACGACCCACCCGTCCGGCCGCGTCAGAGGAGCAATATACGGCACTTGGTCTTACTGAAGTGATTTGGGGGCTGATGAATGACTGTTGGTCACGGGATCCGGCCAGCCGCCCTACAATTGCAGAAGCTTTATCATCGCTGGCAGGTGGGCAACCCGTTGATGACAGGCCACCAGCAGAATGGAAGAGTGGACTAGCAATGCAAAAGGAAGGGTTAGGAGCCGCCAGTCTTCCTCTCACGCTGGAAACCCTTAGTGTGATCCTCTCGGGAAAGCCATCGTATCGATGAAAAGTCTGGTTTTAGACTGTGGTTATTCATACGACTGAGATGGTTGGTCTAGGATGGAGATTACCGGGCGTTTTCGACTTGAAGTTTGGTCCCAAAATCAGGAACACCCAAAACAGCAGGCGTTCTGAAATGCTGGAATTGAAAGAGTGGGTAAGGCAGCTGGCGAGGGGTCTAGTTAGTTCCGGGCTCAGCTAGGCTCGATGGCAATGGTGCGTGCCGTGCTGTGTGGCTACGCCGCAGCGAAGAGGGACGGATGGGCTATGTGGAGGGAGTAAAGAGGAGGCGAGATAAGGTGATGGAGGGGACTGACAAGTGTAGCAAAGCGGGTGCGGACACTTTCAACTGAGAAAGACCACTGCTTGTCGTTCACGAAGGATATTCAATATTTATGTGAGGACCTCTGACAAAGCTCGGGATGGGCAATCATTTTCTATGGGCAGACCTGACCCAGCGTTGCAATGGTTCATAGGGCAACGATAGCGTTGTGGAGGTGGTTGTGGCAGTGTCGATGTCCGAAATAGCCGAGAGGGGCCGATACCATCGTCGCGGTGGATCATGATCGCTGTAGCTGCGTCTCTCGCCAGAAAACGAGTGTTCGGAGACCACCAAGGCCTCGAGCCTCAACCCTTTGCTTCGTAGGCGCATTCGTGTATAATGATATCGGGGTATGGCTGCAATAGTCCAAATACATTCAGTACAACAAAAGTTCCTTCCTTTCCAAATCCTTCCTCGTTCGGATCCAAGAGTTATACATAAATAGGCAGAGTTGGGTTGAGCCCCTTCCATTCCGGACCCGTGACAAAGTCCTTCTCATCGATGAGAAAGTCCTATATCCAAAAAAAAAAAAAAAAAAAAAAAAAAAAACACAAGCGCCCGGACATCAGCACCCGCGATATGCACACCCGCACCCAGGGATGAATCAACAAAAAAACGCACCATAGGACACTCCACAAGCGCACCACGGACCAAGGAGAGGCGGTTCTTGAGGCGATCGAGGGTGACGCCGGGCATAACATGTCCCGTCTTCACCTTTGGCACATAATTCTACAAAAATCCCACCAAAACAATCAGCCACAACGACAAAATCCCGCTCATATTCAAAAAAAAAAAAAAAACACACGCACATCATACGCAGCCCAGTCCCTGACCAAGTTCGTCGGCACAGGCCTAAACAGCTCCGTGAAGATCTCGCGATTCTTCCGGGCCGTGTCCATCCAAAGGCGCGTCGTCTCCTCTGCGATGGGGTCGACCACGAGCATGTCGTGGTCCGAACTCGTCTCGTCCTCGTTCGGGTATGGTGCGGGCCGCATGAAGGATGTGATCTCTGGGTCGGCATGGTGGGCCATCTGCGGAGGGATAAGGCCAAGGTGCTCTGTGGAGAATGTCAGCGTAAAGTAGAGACGAGGGGGAAACAAAGAGAGAGAACAGGGTGAGTGTACCGTGAGTGGGAGAAAGGGGAACGGGTTGGGGATAAATCGGAGAACGAAAGAAGACCTACCTCGGAAGAGCTTGCGACGGAGAGTGGCAGCGAAGCGTGCAGCTTGGAACGGCTGTCCATCCATGTACGACTCGATCTGATCGTCGTCCTCAACGACGAGGCAGATCTCCGAGTCTCCGTCGCCCTGTAAGATGACCATCATTAGTATGTCGAAGTTGGGTGGGGGACGCTTAGGAGAGGGGCTAACCTTCTGGCTGCGGTCATTGATGTTTGCTGATCCCATCTTTCAGATGCACCCATCAGCTCGCCTGTCCGACATCGCGCACAGAGGAAGGAGAGAAAACACATACAATGACCCGTTGATCATCCACAATCATAAGCTTCGAATGGATATACAACAACTCCGAGACATACCTACCCCCGACAAAAAATATCAGCACCACATACCCCAACAAAACAGAACCAAGAACGACATACGCATTCGACTCCTCCTCTTCAGTCCCCAACCACACCTCCTCCTCCAACCCCGTCCGATCGCTCAACATATGCTGCGCAACCGTATCCGCCACCTCCTCGTCTCCCCTCAGCCCCTCCGCCCCGCTCTCAAACCTACGCACCACCTCCGCCGCCGCCTCCGCGCTTTCAGGGATCGCCACCGTGACCGTCTTGGCCTCAGTCTTATCGCTCACGACGAGCCCCTCCTTCGTCGGCTCCTGCAACGTCAGCGTCACCTCCTTCTGCGTGGCAGCAGGGTCTTGCCCGATCCATTGCCGCGCCAACGCGACCTGCGCATTATGGAAGGGGACACCCGAGTTGTCCTCCATCTTTGAGATGAAAGAGGCTGACAGGGAAGGAATTAGTCAAACAGACATCGGAGGCAGGTGGGGGAGACAGAACTAACCCATCGGCGCGTTAATCCTGTCATACGATCTGAGGTGGTAGAAGCGGACATAATCCATCCTGAAAGGTGGAGACGGTATAAGCAATCAAGCACAACAGAAGAGAAAAGGAAGTCACATACGGCTCATACCCCGCCTTCCTAATCTCCTCATAAATACTACTCCCACCGCGGTTCATCGTGCGGTACTGCGCCGCCATGATAGTCTTAATCGCACTCTCGTCCTTAACGGCGCCAGCAAAACCCGGAACCTCTGGGATGCACACGATGACCTAGTCACAGATGCAAAACGCACCAGTCAGCGAGGAAAATAGATATAGAGGCTCGCAGGGATGGAGTTTACCTTGAACTTGGACCCGTCCTTCGCAGCCCGGACGATACGCTCTACGAGCGCTTGCCCAATGAGGTTCTTGACCACCTCGCCTTCTTTGGTCGCGGAGATGCTACACAAAGGTAGTTCAGCCATCGAACCGCCCCTGCAACCATCCGGTGACGCAGAACGTACAAGAACTGATTTTCTGAAATGAACAATGTCAGAACCGTCGTTCGACAAGCCCATGACTTAACATACCAATATAAATGAAATGCTTCGCCTCCTTAATCAACTGCACATCTACGCCCCCACGAACATGACGTTAGTTCATTTAAGCATCAGAGGACAAGAAGGAACAGAATACTACTCACAAGCGTTCTGAATACTATGCTCCACGAGCACTCCGTGTGACCAATCCGAAACGCTACGCACGACTTGGACTCTACAGCTGGCAGGGTGCGGCTGGGGATAATCTTGATCATCGTCCTCCCCGTCGTCCCCATCGAAACGGGCGTGCCAGCGCTGCTTGTATCGGTGCCCCACCCCGCGCCAACGCTCAAGGTGCGGGTGCCCTGTGTCGTTTATGGTTGTGATTACTCGTTTCGGTGGAGGGGAGGAGGGGCTTACGAGCGACAGCTTCGTTGGGCGCGGCTTTGACGTTGTGAGGGAGGTCTAGCCAAGGGAATTGTCTAGGGATAAGGTCAGTGATGGACGATCCGATGAGAGGTGGGGCGGACTCACGGGTCTTCGCGGTACTGTTGGTGCAGAGTGAGTACTAGCCACTTGGGAGAATAAGGATGAGATTTACCTTGCGTTTCTTAATCTCGTTCCAACGCTCTACAAAATGCTGGACAATATCCAAAACAACCGGACCCACGAGCGTCATATGGACCTGAACGCGCAACATGTACTCGTCAGATATCGCGTTTCCACAAGTAAGAGGCGACAGCCTACATCATGCCACGGCATCCTAGCCGTGTCCAAGATCGACAGCGTATTGCTGGCGTAGTTGTACACCTCCTTGAAGTCCATGACGCGTGCGTTGTTGTAGTCCTGACCCGGGAACAACGTGCGTGTGAAGTCGGTGGGATGGACATCGGCGAGAGAGTGAGTGTGCGTGTCCCAGCGGCCAAAGCACAGGTCAAGGCCGCCGATGGCGGCGTAGTGGTTGTCGACGACCACAACCTGCAACATCAGTGAGCTGTTGTGTCCGAAGACGTGGAAGTGGTAGAGCATTGGGCACCTTCTCGTGATGGGACCAGAATTGGACACTATCTGTCGGGACGGGTCGCGTCAGGAACAGGTCATAGGAACCCGGGATGAGGAACACACCTTTTGCACCAATGTGGTCAGGGTGGCGCATGCATGTGATGTTAGGATGAAGGCGTTCCAGAGTGTTCTAGAAACGTGTACAATGTGAGACGTGGGTATGGGTGCGCATATAACGGCCAATGGATTGACCTTAGTATGCTTAGAGCTCATGGCCATAGTCTGGGTGACCTGGATACAAAAACCCGTTTTTGAGTATACAATCCGCATGGTATATGCACAGACATACCTCCTTATACACGATAACGTGGATCTTCACACCCTGCTCCGCCTTCCTCGTCAAGATTCTGTCGAGCCTCCATTCAGGGAAATGAGCAGGTGGGCGTCGGAGATACAACTCTGGCGTGAGCCACCAGTCCTATGAAGGCACAAGAAGCGAACAGGGGCAAGTCAGCAGACACGACAGGTTGCTTCGAGGCGGGCAATCACGTACGAGGATGAAGATGGCTTCTTTAGCGTTCTCCAACATCTCGGACAGCGCCCACATGTAATCGTGTCCGTCAATGTGCCTGTTAGGAGCCAGTTCATTAGCATGTAGTATCCTTGAGGCATCTAGAGAAGACGAAACACGCACCACTTGACGTCGTTGTTCCCTCTCTCGCCCGCAAAGCTCTGGAAACGATGGGCGGCGTTGATCTCGGCCCTTATTTCGTCCTGGGCAATCTCTTCGGGCTCGTCATGACGACCTATCCGCAGCAGTTGTTATTATCCATTTCTTCACGCATATACTCGACATAGACATACGGTTGGGGTTTAAAATGCCTATACAACGAGCAGAGAAGGTCCATCGTCAGTCTCACTATTCCTCTGAGCGCGATAGATCGTAACACCGACCTATGACTTCCTCGCGAGCGTGTCCGAGGCCCTTGGGAATGGCGTTCTTGAGGTTAGCAAAGAAAGACATTGGGCAACACCAGCAAGCTGAATGACGCGTAGAATAGGGGTTGGGAAGACGATAAGCAAGGTGATGGGGGTTGGATACAAAGAAGTGGAACCGTTTGGAAACTGGATCACTTGATAAATGATCAAAAGGGCAAACTTTGCCAAGCAAAGCCTTGTTTTCGGCGCTTCCATACTACCGCGCCAGAAATCGGGCCAAAATCGTAGCAAATATGAAAGCATTGCGAACAATTTCCCTGGTCAAAGTGGTGGCATGGGAGAGTAATGACGACAGATTTGGACGCGATCGAGGACTCGAACAGATTGGCGCCATATCGGGACACCAAGTGACATTCCGGACACGAACCTCCCGCTCGGATATTCGAACGCAGACTCTCAACGCAGCCAATAGCGTTGGCGGAAAAATCGACACCTCAAAAATACATAAAGGCCTACGTAGTACCTACCATCCTGATATTCCCCCAAAACAAGACCTCCCGCCCTCCCCACAACGACGACGATGGCAAACCTCCAAGCATTCCAAGCCATGAGCAAAGCGCTTCTCCCCTACCTCATCACGCCGCCCATCCTCCCGCCCGCCGAGCAACACGACTACCTCGCCGCGAGCCTCGAGTTCGCATACACCGCCGTCGAGCTCGTCGAGGCGCAGCTCGAACGCAGCCTCCGTGCTGCGCAGGCCGGGCTGGCCGACGCGGTCACGGAGGAGGAGGTGCTGGAGATGGAAAGGCGCCTGGTGCGGGAGCAGCAGAAGATGGATGAGATGAAGGCGCGCCTTCGTGTTGACACGAATCGGATGATTAGGTCTAGTGCGTTCGTTCGTTCAGTCACGTCAAAGCTGGGGTAGTTGCTAATCGTTGTACGCGTCCGGCAGAGCACCGTGGAATCACGAAGTCGAAGTAGGGAGATGGGAGTGACTGGATGCTTGCTTTCGCTTTGGCCTGCCTTGTTCGACTTCACCCATTGTTCACTCTCAGCTCGTCCTTGCCTACTGTCTATCCTTACATGAAGGATCATGTACCTCTGACTCCATGCATAAATACAAATGCAATCCTAATACACAAAAGGTTGGACATCTCAGACCTTGACAATATCAACCCAAGAGAGAGAATCATACATAACAGTCATACTCCTGTCGTAACATTCCGAAATACAGGTTCAACCCAGAAACATACGATATATACCAATCATCTCTCACCCATCTCACACAATCCCCACAACCGCCCCCACCACCAACCCCACCGCCACCCCAACTCCAAGCATACACCGCCCTCCCGCACGCCCAGTGGTCGCCCTACTAGCAGGCGGGACGAACGACCCCGCTGCACTCGTCTGCGGCGCCGCCTCAGGCACAGTGGTGACAGTGAACTGCACGACAGGCGAGGTCGTCGTCGGGAATGGGTCCGTAACCGGGGGCACCGTCGCCGAGCCCGACGGGAAACGGGAAGAGGAGAGGGGTAATGTGGAGCTGGGGCCGGGGGCGAAGAGGGTGTGGGACGGGATACCGGTGCCGCTGCATGCTTCGTCGAATTCTGTGACACGGGGGAGGGAGGGGGAGGAAGGGGCAAGTGAGCATGAGAATGTGAGGAAGGGAGGGTGGGGGTGCTACTGCTACGTACTGTCATAGACGTTCTGGCCGGCGGCGACGACCGTAGGGTCGCCAGGCGCGAAGCTGATGAGGCATTCGACACAGGTTTGCAGGAGACGCGAGTTGGCGGTGGTACAGAGGCATGCGATGCTAGCGCAGTTCTAACACCCCAGTCAGGTCAGCAAGCAGATATGGGGACGTAAGAACGGGGTGGACCTGCCTGGATATTGGTCAAGACTGTGGTACAACCTGTTTTGCACTGCAGATCTATTATTAGAACACTAGGCAACGATGGTTATGAAGCGTTCGTTTTGGACGTACGGCTGGTGGAAGGTCGGCCGAAGGATCGGTTTGGCGAGAAAGGAGACCGTGCAGGACAGTCCCTGCGCTGAAGGGAATCGCGGTTGCTGATGCTAGGATGGTTCAACAAGGAGGATATTGTTCCTAAGCCGGGGGCATGCTGCAGCAAAAAACGTGTTCATACCTCGAAGCGCGAGCCATCCCGAAACAGATAAGATGACTGTTGGGAAGAGGGCAAACATCGTTGGATCGCCTGGGAGGAGGGATCAGACAGAGACGTCGACCTTGCAACGGAGAAAGAAAGCCAGGGTCTACGTTGTTGTTATAAGGCACTGCCAAGGGCGCGTATTAGATAAAGGTACAAGGTTCGAGTAAATAATAGATCACCTGGGAGGCAGGCCTGAGCAACGTTGTTTAGTTCCTTGAATGTCGGCCATCATCGACGGTAGTATATCATCGACATCGAGGGCATCAATATCAGCAGGGTTCGTCGATCCAACGAGTGCCGATTCGATTGGATTCGCGCCTTTTGCTGCATGATCCAGTGGATATCAAGCAGCAGTGAATACTAAAAGCTACAGTCCCCCCGAAAGGAATGGCGACTACTGTATGACGAAAGTAAGGTTTCTCCATGACCCGAGTTACCACAGATTTATGATTGGAACGATACACTATCCTGTGGAAGTTATCGTCCAATGCTGATAGAGCCTGAGGTCCATCGTGTCCTAATACGACTAACCATTGAGACAGGGCATCATACCATCGTGATCAACGTAGGGTCATGCGTCAACGACGTTTCGGCGCTTCAGGTCGATCCTGACAGGCGCATAGACCCGACCCCGACACACGTGCATTCAGCCACAGGAAGCATTGGTTGGATTCCCGTCAGAGAATCCGATGGTTACAAGTGCTCGAGGACTCCAGATAGAAGGAACGTCCCAAGGATTTACACTGTCCGATACAAATAAGTTTGGATTGCTGCACAGCAACCACGTTGTATCATGCACTCGGCTATCTCAGCGATATAAGGAAGTTGAGGAGGGGAAATGCCTTGAGCTATGCCGAAATTTATGCCAGTCGGAAACGGTGGAGTCTTCCGCATGGTGATCGCGGTACAAGCGCTGGCGGACCTTGAGTGTTGTGACAATCGTATCAGCTGGCTTCGAGACAGACTTCGATTTCGAAGGAAATTGAAGGCGAAGCACATCTTTCCAAAAAAAAAAACGCATGATTCCGCGTCCTTACTCGGAGGCCAAAAATACCCTCCCCCCAAATAATGATCTGTCAATTCGATGTCGATGTTCAAACAATCAATACTCGGCGCGACAGGGGGATATAATCGTTATTATTATTAGGATAACATGCTTCGTTATAATCGTAAACTTACGCTGTTCGTAGTTCATTGAAGCTGCAAGCACAGAATGAGAGAGCGTATATGCAGCGCGATGCGACAAGAGTAATATGGAGTCCTCGTTAACTTCAGCATGTTCAGAAGAAGACCACCAAAACAACGGCGGCAGCAACCGCCGCACCAACACTCTCACGTCCTCGTGTCCGCGGTGCGCTGTTCAACCCACTCAAAGGGTTACCTGGGCTCGGCGTTGCAGCGCTGTCATCACCAGCCTCCGTCGGATCGGGGGCAGAAAATGTCGTCTTCGGCCCCGATGTAGGCGTGCGTGTCAGCAAAACGGACGTTGGGCGAACGGTGTTGCTGCCAGCGGCGGGGGTGGATGTGACTTCGGTAACACCCCCGCTGATTGTGGTTGCGGGGAGCGCGACCCCAGCACGGTTACATACAATGACGTATTCTAGGTAGGATAACGATTAACATTTAATCAATGACGAATGGGAGAAGACATACGATCGACGAAAGCTTGTGTGTTGTCGATAGCCTCCTGAGACGGTGTACCTGTGCCGAGGATACAGTTCAGACAGATGACGAAACCTCGCTCCTCAGTGGCAGAGCACCCGCAGGACGCTACAGTTGATGATTGACAGGACTAAAGTGAAAGACTAGTGAGCGAAGCATTATAGAACCGAGGCAACAGTCACTTACGGCGATGGTTGAGGTGAGGATGCCGCATGTGTCCCTGCATTGAGCGGGGATTGTGCTCGGGTCAAAAGTTGATTGACGCGTAAGAAGTTCGTGGATGTTGCGTGGAGCGAGTGTCGTGGCCGACGCTAATAACAAGTGAATCAGTGACGGACATCCTCTCACGGGGGTAGCGTAACGAAGACATACCATGGGAGGCCAGCAAGAGCGCCGACAGAAGGAAGAAGTTGAATGACGACATTATTATAGAGACACAATTAGAATGAGCACTCGTCGCTGGATGAAGCCAGCGATGTTGTTTCCTTGCCTCTTATACAGATTTGTGATCGTTAGGCACCTAATCATTGTCGGCATAATACTTTTTGGAAAGTTACCGCACATACAGGCTCATGAGCGCTAGTACATGTCAACCTATCCCGCGAGTCAAGGATGTTAGATGTTCGTTTGACGGGTAAGAGTAGCGGGACCATATGTAAACAGCTTACCTGCTCCCGGTTATTGAACACAGCAATCGTACACCTTCGGGCCGTGTTGTACAGTGTCCGATTGCTGATCCCCGGTCAAAATTGCATCGAGAAAGTGGCTCATTTGCCCCGCTGGCACTCGATTTACCTAGAAATTAGATTACAAGATGAACCATTTTCTAGTTGGCATTCGCTAAGGTAATATTTGCCTCGATGCAATTTTGACTGGGGCTGGTCGAGAGGTCCCCGTTTCGTCTAGATTCGTAGGTCCTCGGATTCAGCGTTCCCTGGCCTCGACTAGGACTAGATAAAGAAACGATTAGGAATCGTACATATGCCATACGTCGTAGAAAGTTGGAAGGCCGCCCAACCTTGACTGTTGATGAGAGACGACAGGACCATGATTGCGATGATGGAAGTTAGAAGTGGGCGCCTACTGTGCGGCATGATTGCCGCATAGGCACACTACGACTGCCTATGAGGCAAGGCCCACGCAGCTACAATCCAGCGCCGTAGTGTAATTCAAGCCGTGCCAGCTCCGTAAGTAGAACGATTAACAAGTTCTCAAGCAAGTCTTTCAGAACGTCGTAACGGTTATATTTCTGAGGGGCAGTATCGTTTTCTATGCAGCGCCCGAACTCTGTTTGAGTGACACCAGTCTGCCATGTCACTAGTATTGTCAAGGCAACACGCGCGTCGGTGCGGAAGGGGCGAGTGTCAGTAATGGCTATGTACTTACATAGGACGATGGCCGTTTGAAAGGCGGACCAAGTTACATGTTGAAACCCCCGAGCTATGCTTCGTCATTTGAGCAGACGCATCGTAATGAAGAACAAGCAATACCCCGGCCCTCTGGGATATACATCCTGACTCTCATTGAGGAGTCACGGCAGCTGCTGTCAGAGGCATCAGGTTTTCGGGATATCACCTTCTGAGGAATCTTCGGGAGTCGGCCGGAGTAAGAGAGGGTGAAGCCTTGGAAATCGCTAAATCAGGAAGACGACGACGGGGAAGAGAAACGTAGACGTGAGCGCGAATCTATCAGCATGCAAAATTCAACGGATGACCTAGTTAGTCAACACAAATGAAAAAGACGTTCAAGCGATAAGACACAAGAAAAGCGTCCATTTAAAGGACAACACCGGTTGCACATAGACAGCTTTCGTTTTTTACGTGTTGAGTCGGGTTCCTCAACATATAAATGGAGCTATCCTGCGTCGTCAATCGCCAAGGCGGTTTGTAAGGACTAACTCAACGAACGGATTTCTGGGAGATCCTTACTTTTCTCATGGTGCAAAAGGGCCCCGTCGTCAACCAGATTGACTCAGAGTCAAGTGAGAAGTCGATCTTGGATACGGGTGACTCTGCGCATTAATTAGTCTTTGTTTAGAAGTACCTTCGTACCAAGGCGAGCGACGTGTCGCAGTCGTGTTGAAGCTGTACATCAATAGCATTGCGACATTCACTGCTGGCAGGGACTAATTTTTCCTCTGAAAAACCTATTGGATAAATGTTTTCTCAGATCTAATTAGTTTTTCTTGAGATAAATTTCTAGTTTATATTTTGAAAAATAAAATAAAATATCAAACTATTTCTGAAGTCTTTCTTGAGAAAGACAAAGCCTTTTTCCTACTTTTATCTCAAGAAAGGGATGGGAAAGAGGTAAAGTTTTTCTTATCTTTTTTCAAAGAAAAAGGTGACATTTATCAAAGGGATTCCATGAAAAACCTGTGATGTCACAATTTATCTCTGGGTTTTTCATGGAATCCCTTTGATAAATGTCACCTTTTTCTTTGGAAAAAGATAGGAAAAACTTTACCTCTTTCCCATTCCTTTCTTGAGATAAAGGTAGGAAAAAGGCTTTGTCTTTCTCAAGAAAGACTTCAGAAATAGTTTGATATTTTATTTTATTTTTCAAAATATAGACTAGAAATTTATCTCAAGAAAAACTAATTAGATCTGAGAAGACATTTATCTGATAGGTTTTTCATAGGAAAAATCAGTCCCTGCCAGCAGTGATTGTCCAGTCGTCATGCAGAAGACAGCCAAGACTTGTCCCATTCAATGACACGTGATGAAGATCAGGAGCCACGTGGCATGCACGTCCGGCGCGTAGGCCGGGTTTGGTCTTCCGATTTTACCTGCCGCAATCATACTGGAAAACGGAGCATGACTGTATCGTGCCGGGACAGATGTGAACAAAGAAGAGCTCGGTCAGCGTGTCTTATACCTGACGACTTTCATCTAGTCATCGGGTACGTTGGGCATCGAATATTGACCTCTGTTTGAATAAGCTTTTGCGATGGTAGTTAACATCACAAAGAAACAGATTTCCAAAGCAAAACATCCCGTACATGAGCAGCCTGGCCGAAGTTGACCTTTCATCGCAAAACGATAATTAATTCACGTAGATATCATCCTTCTCGAACTCCTTTGCTGAGGCATGCCAGGCTTGCTTCTCTGCCGGAAGACTAGCTTTTCAGCTTGAGATCTAACACCCGAAGTCGCATCCGTGAGGCTCGACATGAGCCTCTTACCCAGATGGCTTCACATTTGCATTGTCGTCGTGTCTCATCACTCTCAAGGTATATATCGAGCCAGTAACAGCTTCCGGGCAACCTCTGGCGAGATGGTGAGGGGGATGGTGATGGCGTAGTCCATGGATGGGGATCTGGCGCGGATGGCGCCACGATTGGTGTGTGAGTGGGAGATGCGTCTGGTACACCAAATTCGGCCAAGGGTGTTGGCAAAGGAGGATGGGAAACTTCAAATCTTACACCAGCATCTGTCCTTTTGCGACTCCAATGATAATGTCCGCGCCTTGGGACACGAAAGCGATGACACTGATGAAGTACATGGTTTTAGAGAGTACAGACTTCTGTAGCCAGGCATAAGAATGGGTCGATGGGTGATCTGGGGAAGTACACACGTTGAAGCAGCCCTCGTGCCGTGATCCCGCGACTAACCTATGGACGAACGAGATCACTGTGTATGAGCGACGCGTAGTCTGGAACTCCCGCTCACCAGCTAGGACAAGAAGCTTGGGTACTTACCGCTGAGATGGGGAGCGATAAAGGCACGACGGTAATCGAAGACCGCCATGTGAACGACATGATTTTGAATTGGTGTGATGCATATCAAGGGTCAAGAACCAAACGGTTACAGCAGACAAACGTTATGCGATTACTTAGAATCGATGTCGTTGTCAAACGCTTGCATCTGACTTGAGTGGGTCTGCACATCAACATTCCGTGTTTCTGGGTTGCCAATCATCATACACATAGGATGGAGAGGTATACTTGACTAATAGGAAAAGAACGTCGCATTCGATGGTGGACCTGATCTACCATTTCTCGTGCGCGGGGCGAACTAAAAGAGGCAAAAGGGTGAGCAGGGACAGGGATGGCATAGATTTATCCCATACGGTCGAGCTCCCAGGTCCAAGATGATCTGTCTTGGTTGACGAGATAGAGATACGACTGTGAGACCATGTGAGCGGTATTGAATGTAGAACAGGGTTGACTGTCTACCTCGGCGATACTGTCCGGACTCAGCCTGACGTCTGGGTTCTTTGCCTTCTCGGGCGCTTGTTCGATCAAACGTTCGGTGGCAATGCCTTCAGAGGTGATGCTTCTGTTACGCGTGGCATACTCAAGGGAAAGAGCGACACGTACCACCGTCGATGATAGCCTATTCGCCATCTAGTCAATAAAAGATCACAATTCGTGAAGAGTAACACTTACGTGGGCGACCTGGGAAGAATATCAATCACCGTGTCGAACAAAGAGAAGACGAAACTCACGTGGATATTTTGTTTTCCAAATTCCTTCGCCAAACTCTGCGATAGAGCACGGACTGCGAACTTACCCGCCGCGAATGCGCTCGTCGTTGTATTTCCCCTCAAGCTCGCGGTGGCACCAGTGAAGATCAAAGTGCCCCTCGTCCCCTTCGGCTCCGATATCTCATTTTCCTTGAAAGTCAGGATCGCCTCTCGAGAGAAAGCGAATCCGGCATCGACGTTGCCTTCAAGAGTGGTGCGAACATCCTCGGGTGTGATCTCCAAGAAGGGCTTCCATACGCCTACCCCGACGTTGAAGATGGCGGTATCGATAGTATACTTCGGTGTTGTGTATTTGGCGCGGATCGAGGTCCACACGGATTTCATCGTCTGGGCCGTGTAGGATTCGACTGGGAAAGGAGCCGCCTAAAAAATCAAAGTGAAGAACGGAAAGCCATGGTTGCACAAAGAACGTACATCGCCTCCTGCAGAGTTCAACTCTTGGGAAAGCTTGTCCAAAGTTTCGGCACCCCTGGCCACAAGGGCTACGCTATAGCCAGCTTTGGAGAACAAACGCCTGCGATAATTCAAACTATAAGTTCTTCACCGAAAGCGTTGCGACTTACGCAGCTGATGCGCCCGTCCCCGAGCCCTTTCCCAACCCTAGGATCATCGTCGGTGCAAGTCAAATTGTGCTAGCCATTAACCCTACATACCTGCGACAACGAGAACCTTGCGAGCTACTGCAGTTGACATGGTTAATGCCTTCTTGACGTACTGTGGGCGATGAAGAGGGAGAAGTCTGAGACGCGTCTATAGTTGCGATATTCATTTATAACTGTCAGAGAGGACGACATCGCTGGTGATTTGGAAGCAGGTCTTGCACCATCTATCGTGATAGTAGCCTTAGTCAGACTACCCTGGTCAGCGAATAGCTGAGTGTGTACAGATTTGTAACAAGCTTTTGTCTTCGCGTCATTCAGGGGCTAACACTGCTGTGATTTCTACAATGAGAGTTTCATACTCGATACACCTTATTCACTCGTACTCCCGTTAAGAGGTGCTCTGCTTGAAGGCGTTGCTTTGCGTCGAAGAGACTATTTATTGCTCCCAACAGATCATCATTGTCAGTAATGGTTCCATTGATCATGATGGTACATTGGCGTTCGCTCGCACACCTTATAAGTGAGTGTTCTATCAGGTTCAAGAACTGTGTTCAAAACCACCCAGAAGTCCTGGAAATCCTGTTAACAACTCAATGACGGAGCCCCGCAAAGTCGTCGTACTGATGGGTATGGCGACTGGCACTCCCCTCCGCGCCCCCTAACGACAAATGTTATCTTTCAGGTGTAGGGGATGGGACGAGTTTGGGCGGCGCGCTTGCGTACGATAAGATTCTCTCACACTGCCTTCTTGTCTGGCGAGCTCAGTGACCTGTTGTGAAGTCGCGCGTTTTCCAAAGCTGGATACAGTCTTGCCCTTATCGCCCGGCGCGCTGATTTCCTTCGAGAGTTTTCCGACGGATTAAATTCAGCTGGTGGCGATGTATGATTGTATCTGCACCTCCGGGTTGGTGTTGTCTGACTTTTTTCTCAGGCAACTCCGTTTCCTGCTGAATCATACTCGGCCGAGAACATCAATACCGTATGGGATGCAATCCGAGCTAAATATACTGCACCTGATTATATTATCAACGTGGCGATATTCAACGTCGTGCAAGGCTTCTGGAAGCCTTTCCTTGATGTAACCCCGGAAAACGTCCGGCAAGCAATGGAGGTCAACGTCGAGGCAGCATTCGCTTTCGCCCGCGAAGTTATTCTAACTTTTAAAAAGAATGAAATCATGGAGCCTATAGGGAAAAGAGGGACCTTAATTTTCAGTGGAGCTACGGCAAGTATTCGAGGCAATCTCATCACGAGCGCATTCGCTGCAGGGAAGCATGGCATTCGAGCGTTGGCACAGAGTTTAGGCAAGGAATTTAACAAGGAGAACATTCATGTGCGATGCAGTCTTGTATTCAGCATTCGATCGAGCCTTACTCACGATTTCTAGTAGGTTGCTCATGTAAGTTTTGAGACTGCGCCCTGCGAAATCCATGAAGGAACTAAAGTTGCTATACCGAGAAAGGTTCTTGTTGATGGACGTACGTTGTCAGATTTTCTCCCTCTATGCAGCTCCTTGACTGACTTGAATTCTCCCAGCCATCCGGTCTCCATATATCCTTGGACGCTACCCGTATCTTGTAGGCAAACCTGACCTCTCCTTGACTGGAGAGGGCATCGCAGAGGTACAATCCTCCTCTTGACACCCTCACATGCACTGACTTTTTTTCAGTCCTATCTGTTCCTTGTTACTCAAGGCAGAACGGCATGGACCAATGAACTCGACCGTGAGTGTGATGAAAGGTCCGCAACTGAATGCTGAGTCGAGCAATGTATTTTTTTAGTGCGTTCTGCTCATGAGCCATGGTAATCGCATGAAGATAGTACCTTGTTGCGTGTGTATGTATTCAATACAGTAAATGTATTTCTCGTGTATGTGTTCGAGAGCGTTTCGTCGCTGTATCTGTTGATACCTGAAACTTTCTATATGACCTTGAGTTCGATCGTTATTGGTTACTTCAGAGATAACGCTTATCTAATCTAAATTTGTAGTATGACCCGATTTGTTTTTCTGGTCACGTAACCATTTTGGCAGTAACGCGCCATCAACTGGGCCTCATATTTCTTTCGAATGAAGAGCCAGTCGGCAAGCCCACCAGCAAAGCGCGCAAAACTAGAACCACCTTCGCCATCTGCGGTCCTCTCTGACGCCAGGAAGTTATGCGAGGAACAGCCATCAGCTGTAGATGACGAGGCCGACACCGAATTCCAGTGCAGCATCTGCTTGCAAGCCATCGTAGACCGCACCGTGATACCCACTTGCTCACATGAATTTTGTTTTGAGTGCTTGTTAGTTTGGTCGGGTGAGTCAGAGAATCTGATCGCCAGCCGACTTTCACGTTGACTCAGCATTGCATTCCAGAGCAATCTCGACGATGTCCATTATGTTCGCAGTCCATTGGAGAGTACCTGATCCACAATATCCGATCCAAGTACGACTTCCGGAGGCACCATTTGACACCCTTGAGGACATCACCGCCGCCAGCACAGCGCAGAGCAGGTCCGGTCGAGGCTGTACGTCGGCGTCGTACTGCCAGGGAGAGAGAGCGCGAACGAAGGCTCAGGGAGCAGAGGGAAACTACTGACAAACTCCAACGCTCTATAGAGAAGAGGAGGTGGATCTACCGACATGATTTGTATGCAAAGGTGCGTATTTGTGTCACTTATGATGCTATATATTTTGCCAGAGGATCAACGTAGCCGAGAAGGTCTCAAAGCTGTCATTTCTCGCGTACTGCAGCGGAACCTCTGTGATGCGCCGTGAATAGACTTGCCCATAATTTCATTACGCTTCCATCCGTGTATCCACAGATACTTACGTGAACCATTCCAATAGCATGTCGCATCCAATTCATACACGCGATACCGTCCATATCCTACACCGGCACAATTCGCGGCGTCGCCTGAGCTCATTTCTCGCACGACGACATTCCTGCGAAGAGAATTACAGGTATGGGACGATCTTGATGTCGAGGTACGCTTGCTACCTCTAAACGGTCTTTCGGAACTCCGTTCACATATTACGTCTATAGTTCCTCACCACATTCACTATATCGATGATGAAATCTATCGATATTCGATCTGAATCTGCCATTAAGCTGCTTGCGGAGTTTCTTGACATGGGTGCTCCATATGTAGAAGGCGGGCGGCATGTTAATGCTGAGCATTTTGCCCATGGTAAGTCGTAATCGGCGCATTCCTATGCCGGTTGCACTAGTAATTTACCCGCGGTATAAGCTGATCATCAACTACTTTCTAGAGGTCTATTCTTACGTACGATCTCCCTTCCGTGATCTTTTTGTTTACGACACTGTGGTCCAAGTAAGTCCCCCGCGCTCCCAGCTGCTTTCCGGTGTTGAGCCGCTCTAATTGATGTGTCGTTATTGAGTAGTATGATGCGGTGGCCGAAATGCCTCCCTCCGAGCAACGCCGGGGCCGCAAGTGGCTAACGCGGTCTCAATCTCCTTCTCGTTCTGGTGCTCGTTCATGTTCACGGTCCCGTTCCCACTATAGGTCTCGTTCTCGATCCCGCTATGCCCGATCGGTAAGCAGGGACCGGTCGTTGTCTTGGTCGCCATCGGGCAGGCGTTACCAAAGTACACATAGTAGGCCTGCATCTCCAGATCATCTCCGAGTACACAGCAGAGAACGTCGTCGCCATCGTGAGCTTTCAAGCGATGTGCCCCGCGAGCACCAATTTTTGGCTTCCAAAGACCCAAGTCGTCATCCAATCCCAGGTAGGCACTTGTACAACGGTCCCAGATCGTGTGATTCATACTGACCATATATTTGGGACAGAGGATACTGTTCACGGCACCTCGCGACGGCCAACAGGAACGGTTAAGGGGAAAGAACGAGCAGATGCCGAAGCTGGTTCAGTGATCAGCGAACATACTATTGAACCCGGCTGCTCGGGATCCCCATCTGCGTTTGGAGCGGAGCTCGTGGCGCAGACAAACAACCAGCCGAACCTTGAACCGCCTGAGCCGCGGCTCCCCGCGTTAGAGCGCAAGAAACCTCCAAGAAATCGTTCCCTTCTCGAATCTGTGCATGCACATCTGGGGACTAAGACCCCTCTCAGTGGCAACTTAATTCAATCGGAGAAAGGGGAGTTTCTAAATGCTGAACGCCACCACATCGTGCCTTCCTTGCATCGTAGTGATTCTTCCACGACTCCAGCCCTGTTGGCACGAATGTCGGATCCCGCGGAGACGGCGCAGCGGGCGGAGAGCGGACCCAGGTTGGACACCCAGACATCCCTACCGAGCACAGCCCACTGCCACATTCAATCGGCTGCTGACAACCGACCAAATTCACGAGATACTGAGATATCTGAACCCGAGATAATGGCACGAACACGCGCACGCATGGTTAAAAACCTTGCTACTTCTGACCCTCACTTCGTTTCCCAACTTGAGACTGCTGGCTCTCCCGCACAGCAGGCAGGATTCCAGGATATAGCTCTCCCTCAGGCACCGGCGCCCGCCCGGCCACTTCGGGTAGACAATGATAGCGTTGAGGATTTACCGGCGCAAAAGCTGCGTGATCTGAAGAACACTTCTAGCTCGCCATCTACATCTACATCGATATCAACCCGTAGTCGTGCCACCAACAGAAGCCTGCTCGACATCCACCAAACTCCCATATCGGGGGTGCCAGGCGATCTTTGCGATCAGGAAGAGCCGTCCAACATCTACCACATGGCAATGCGGGGTAACCCCATTGGTGATGAGCGCCCACCTATTTCCACCAGTCACATTAACGACACATCCCACCCCTCCGCTTCTGCCGATGTTCGCACCAAACTACTCGCTAGACTCGCACAAGAGAAATGCCATGCCCGCTGCGTCGATACCCGTCAAACTGCGTCTGAGCCAGGCCATGACAGAACCCTTCGAGCCGTCGACACTGATGGACGATCACTAGTCACCCCAGGACCGGGCGTGGAAACGAGTGTTGTCGATCCGCAATTGATAGAGACGAAGCTGAGAACACGGGCCCAGTTACAGGTTAGACTCGCAGCAGAAAAAAGAAGCTGTGGTGTATAATTCAGTCGGTTGCTTCTCCACGGCCCTTCAGGGTGCGAGGGACAGTCGGATGCTGTGCGTCAGCCACTGAGAATTATGGAACAGAATGTATTAGGTAGTATTCTATGTTGTGCTATTGTAGATATATATTCGTGGAAAACGTGAAGACATAGTTAAGTGAGCGATACAGTGAGGCTTGAGGCACCTCGTATACTAAAAGGGTGAATTAATCGAACAAACGGTTGGGGAATTACAAGTACGGCGAGGCTTCTACAGTGATTATAAGGACTTCGTAAGCAGGCGAAAGAGTGACCTAGATAGACAGTGAGTATAAAGACAGCTTATTTTCAATTCAATAACGAGCGGTGAGAGACGTTGGGGACGTTTAATTTGGCCGACGTAGTGAGTTTCGTGAGAGGCGTGAAACAAATTATGGGTGGGTGGGAGGACGATCATCTCGAGCCCCTTCATGGACGTCCGTGCGGCGTGAGCTACCACTTGCCTCTGGAGAGGAAGCCTGGGGTGTCTCGGTGGGAGTCGTGTATATGAATGTCGCACGGACGGGGTCATAACGCCCTGAACGCTGAGGCGGCCCACCTTCAGCTAGCACACCTTCTTGCTCGTCTCTGCGACCGCCGACAACCGGTGGACCGAAAATTCTCGCCAAATGGGTAGGTGGGGTGATACTACCGCTGGCCGAGCGTGCTTCACGCCGCGTCCATGAAGGCGAGACGGAGGATCGGAGAGCAGCAGGGAATGTGGAACTCTCCCACTGAGGCCGTGGCTGAAGTGCATAGGGTGGAGGAAGAGGGGGAGGGTACACGGAAGCCGCCTCGGGAGGGTGGTGCGCGAAGGTAGTTTCAGGCGAGATTGATCGTGTGGGGACATATGGTGGGCTGAAGGGTGGGCGTGAAGCAGCGGGATGCATGCCATGGGGACCTGGAACCGAGAAACTTGAACGTTCCGGCATCGGGCTAAATACTAATGGAGGCAGAGTGCGCGAGAAGTCACGGTCATGCAACCTGCTAGTTGTCGTGGGTCTAGACGAGATGGGATACAAGTGATGAGGGCTCGGGGACCGCACGAAATGCAGCCTGGCGCCAGTGTATTGTGAGGACGACGTTAAGCACGGGTCGACGGTGGTACTGGTTCTTAAGGGGATGATAGGACGTCCTCGATAGGGCAAATCAGGCTGTAACTCTGCGCCAGGCATCCCTGGGCCTAACAGCTGCGTCGGCGATTCGAGTGAGGCGGAAACTGACTCCGAGGAATGGTAGCCGCTCGAAGTCGGGTATCCAGCACTACCAGGAGGTGCAGAGTAGGATGCATGGCTTATATGAGAGCTGGAAGCTTGGTCGGGTGTGAGAGAGAACGAGCCAAGGGTGGACGTCTCAGGGCCGCTTGGGAAGGGCCCGTACAGAGGGAATCGCCTTCGAGAAGTATCACTTTGACTGCGTGGGCGTCGGGCCTTTTGGCGCTGATTCTAATATCACAGATATTTGTCAGTAGAATTCTTGACGCAGACTGTTCATCAGAACACACCTGAAACCAGATCTGGAAGCCGGAGACCGATAAGTAGCGTGTCGAATACGAAGTCAAGTGACCGCTTACCTGTACCTTGCGAGCGCTCAAGCCAATCGATCGCCCAACCTCTTCGCGCATCGCCGTAGTGGGGAAACGGGACTGAAAAAACAGGTATTCAGTTTTATGAGTTATCTCGTCGACATAAACATGAGAAAAAAGGAATTTCGTACCTGAGCGAGAAGCGCATGCAATACGGCAGATTGATGTGGTGTTGTGAGAGTCCGGGTACGCTTTTTCTTTGCCGGAGGGGCGGCGGGCACTGGAGCCTCCGACTGCTGGGTCTGTCGGTCATCCATCTCCGTGTCCGCCATGTCATCTTGTGAATCCGACGAAGGGCTTGATTTGTTGGCGGGTTCACCCTGCGATTTTGGGGACTCTTTGCGCAATCGTTTCGCCATTGGTTGATCAGAGGGGCTAGCTTCAGCTCGACGAACTGATCGTGATGGGCGGTGACTCGTTTCGAGGGTTAGGGGCGGTAAGGAGTGAGGAAGGGTGGGGCGTAAATTAAGTTGATGTTCGATGCCTCCAAAAGTTGGAACGGAAGGAATGTGCTCGTGTGAGTGGGTTCGTGAGGTCGTCGATTCAGAGGACGGTGTGATATTAGCGGTGGTGGAGAATGTATTGGGTGTGGGAGTAGGTGAGCGAGATTTGGACATGCAGTTAAAGGGATAAGCAGAGAATGAAAGAGGCGGAGAGTCCTTTGATGCAGCCTCAACACATCTGGGACTCAACGCGAGGCGGGAGAGGGCAAGAAGATGGTTGTTGAGAAGAGAAAAGAGCCAGGGTACCACTGGTGGGTGGAAACTCATGTGCGTGTGGGTGTGTGGTTGCCGACAAAGCAACCGCAATTATGTATCGCAACCAAGTCATAACGTTAGTGACGTCCATTAACATTCGCCGGATGAATTGTATGGATGACCTGCTCGGCAACAATTCCTGTCCCCTCTACCATTGGTTTGGACTCGTGACTCTGGTTAATTGTGCCAAATTGAGAGACGGAAATTGCAATCCCAGCTTCTGTAGTCTCCGAGGCCTCCGTAATGGCTTGTAGGCAAGGCCGCCAGACCGGTGTTTGGACGCCTAGTTCCTCAAGGGCGGCAATTCCAGACATACAACGGTTGCGCGTGATGGATGGCAACGATCTCGAGAATATTAGTGGACCTGTCACCTGCCGGATTTGGAGATGATTGTGACGTGACAACGTGTTTGGCTGATCGGTGGATGTTGCCTGTTTTTCCGTGAAAACATAGATATCACACGGAAGTCTGGCTGCAGGGACTCTAATCCAAGGCGAGAGTCCCTGTAACCAATTTTGCTTTTCATAAAGTATCCATTATAGATGCCGATTCAAATTGCTTCAATGAATGCTTTAATTAATCGAAAGCTAATTGAACCGATTGTGTCCGTCATCAACGTTGCATCAACCAGAATGGTGAGAATGGTCTGGATATTTGTACGGAGAACTGAACTTGGATAAAATTGAAAAGATAATCTAACCGAAATCGGGTACTCTCCATTTGCAAGCCAAATTTAACCCAAACCTGTGGTGAGGCGAAAGGTCGGCCGGTTGGCCAGACAATCTGGTCAACTGCGGTACAGATTCTGTACGTCGTCAGCTTCAAGACATGTACAGTTCCTTGACCCGGGATACAAAACTTTTAATCTCCACGAGGACGGTCCCATGCGACACGCTATCTAGTCAATGATCATTACTTGGGCATCCTTTCACATATACCTAACGTGCTGTGCTGCTACAGGAGAGAATATGAATATGTGAACGGAACGGAAAAGGCGACGTTAATATTACGGACCTCAGCTGGCATCGGTGGTGATTGCGGCGAAGAATGGGAAGCACCCATGAGAAAAGTCAAACTAGTCACTGTGTAGGAAGACTTGTCTAGAATCCTCTCTGCAAAGCGAAGCGAAGGGTGTCCAACAAACCAAAAGTAATTGTTCCTGTATGGAAGCACCTTGATGCCGAAGGTCATCTCCAGAAAATCAATAATTTATTGAACGCTTTAGGGAAGGATATTCACTTGCCGGTCCTATGGAAAGATCTGATCGCCTCTTGACCTGGTAGATGTTATCTCGGGCGCCGGCGATGGGTATGCAGGACCTAGATATCAGGCAGAAACTCATTGGATACACGGGAGTCGTTCAGATTTATGTACCCTAGCTCTACGAGCGAGTCCTCTAAATACTCACCTTCGACATGCCGGAGAGTCGCGTCGGCATGGGATGCGTTCGCTTGCGGATCCACTGGCGCAGTATGAATCTGTTTGATACGCCGCCATAAGCGAGGGCCCAGGCCTCGAGGTATACACCCCGTAATTTGTTATTAGAGTTTGATGCTCTCTAAGAAACAGTGACGAGAAAATGGAAGACTCTAGCCATGGAGGAAGGCGAATGTGATGCACGCAGAGTTTGGAGATACTTGATTTGTATTGTGAACCGATATGCTGGTTTGCTTTATGGCATATAGTTTTTTCCACCGGCAAGTTCCTGAGTTTCACAGCCCAATCGACCAGAAATTCTGTCGAAGGCAGATCTGCTGAGACACATAGCCAAATCGCTTCCCAATTCCAGTAGAAACCAGAGCTCCCGGCAGGACAGCAGCCTCAGCTTTAACGCACGGTCTCCCTTCCTCATTGCCGCAACGGTTCGCGTTTCAGCCATCGGCAGGATATGTAAGCAATACCCTAAAAATTCTGTGGAAACGAGGTCGGCACGACCTGCGCGACAGCGGGCTGCTGTTGGGTACCAGCGCCCATAGGAATTGGATGGTCAAAGCCTTGATACCATCCAGATTCAAAGGAGATGTCGAGGTTTTTGTGATGTACACTTTCAAGGTCCGCGTCGCACCTCGTGACCAAGCCCTCGTGACACGGGACGAGCTTACATAACGTCGAGCACGCTTACCACTGATAACCGCCAAGTCACACATTTCAAAATTTCGAATGGATGTTGCTGAACCCTTTGCACAGGGCTACAGTCAACCAGCATCTCCTTTTCAGAATGGTCTAGCAAGGTCCTCAAACTCCAGATCGTCTGGGCTCACGTTGGTGCTGCCAGCGCTCAAGGGTGGCAAGCCTGTCAAAGGCGGCAAAAAGTCGAAGCAACGATTCAGTTCTCATGGGCTTCAAGAAGAAGAGAAGAAGACTCCACGACCGATCAAGCTAAAGCCGCTGAAAGAGGTTTTGATGAGGCTCATAGCTCAGATAAAAAAGTATGTGAACTTACTTGGTGATATTCACTCGACTCCGGTGAGCTGACTTAGACCCAGGAAGGATGACTACGCGTTCTTTCTGAAACCTGTGGATACCACCCAAGTGCATGGATATACCGATGTTGTGAAACGCCCAATGGATTTCGGCACCATGTCTATCAAGGTGGACAGGGGGAAATATCGATCGCTAGAAGAGTTCGCGGTGTGTAGTTGGCATTACTAAACCGCGACCAATGAATGCTTACGCCACATGCAGTCAGACCTGCGCCTCGTCGCCTCGAACGCCAAGGCTTTCAATCCTCCTGGCACGCTTTACTACACGGAAGCCGAGCGGATTGAGGCATGGGGCCTGGATCACATCTCTAAGGCTGCCGCGACCGTGATTCAATACGAAACGGACTGGAATATAGAAATTGAGAGGGACGATGAAGCAACGCCTGTCATTGTCGATGATGATGAGGTCTACAGCACTGGGACACCTATGGAGGTTGAGGATGTCGGAGCTGGACGCAATTCACCCTCCGTCGCTTCGCAAGTTCAGCCTGGAACCAGTCGACGCAGTATGCGTGGGCCTCAGAAGAAGCCAGCACCGAGCAACAAGGTCACAGAGAGCATCGATGCTGAAGGTCGGCTTCCAGGTTCTAAGGATGGTCTTGGAGCTTTTCCTTCAGGCTCCAACTGGGCAAAGACGATGCTCGCTCTCAAACTGAAAGGTGATATTCCAACCCTCACGACCCTCGGTCCGAAATGACTTTTTTTTCGTAATAGGGAAGCGATACAAAACCAAGAAGGAGAGACTGCGGGTAGAGAAAGAGGGGCCCCCGGTTCTCGCGGACGGCAGCTTGGATTACACTGAAAGTACGTCTGCACCCACAACTAGCAACCATCGAAGTTTCTGACATGCTGTTGGACCTGGTAGTGGAAGACCCGTTCTCCGTTCTTTCTGTCTTCGCACCAGAACCTTCTTCCCGACCCTGTGTTACGCCGCTTCGGCCGCCGTTCACCACACCTTCCTTACAACCGCAGTACGACCCGTCGTCATCGCAGTCACAGTCGCAACCACCGCCATTACCCGCACCCTTTCCCACGTCAATCAATATTTCCTTTGATTATCGGTCCCCTCAACTACCGGTCCCTACCACAGCGACCCTCAACCGCCCAACACCTGATAAGCGCCGTCACTGGGTGATTGTGCGCAACCCGACACGAAGTAAAGGGAAGGACAAAGAGGATGATGGCGAGGTCGCAGATGGACCGGCATGGCAAACCCCACGTGAAATTCACACCACCGATTACGGTTCGTACGCCGTGCTCGCCGGTGCACTTGAGGAAGAAATTCGTCGGAGAAACGTAACGGCTCATGAAGGCGAAGAGGAAGACAAAGTTTTACAAGCCGTTCGCGATACTCTGGATTGTGAAGTCTCTACGGGCACAGCCTTATCGGAAACAGCCAAGAGCGATACCGGACTTCGGATACACGACTATTGGAATACCCAGCGTGCGTCTGTCGCGGAGGGATACATCAGGGACGTTGTGTATGGCGGAATCGATGGCCTTGCCTACGTCAGGAGTCTTGCTGAGTTTGTGACTCCAGATCGGTGGGAGGTCTGTCTTCACTCTACTCCGCCGCATTATATCTAATCAACCTTCAGAGCGATGGTTCAAATCGTCCTTCAGGCACGCCTCTGGCGACTTGGGTGGAGCGAGAGATTGTTGATCCATTGACTGACGGTCGGCATGCCCTGCTTCGCGAAACGGCCATCGAACTTGCCAGGCAGATGGCCAAGTCACCCGCATCACTAGTGCACCAACACACGGACCATAAACCTGAACGGCCGCTTGCTTCCCAAGTCAGAAATTCGTTGTATCTCTATCCATCAGCGACAGTTGCCCTGGCTGCCCTATTGCAAATTCAGACGCACAAGATCGACATGGGGTCGCTGATCAAAACGCCCGATGAGCTGTTCCAGAGTGAGGAGGAGTGGGCTGGTAAGGTGTTCCGAGAGCGGAGGAAAGCGAATGGGAAGAAGGCTGTGAAGGCTGAGGAGCTCGACGGCGAAGGGCTGGAGACGGAGGAGCCTGAGAGGACATGGATGGACGTGGACGCCTCTTCCAAGAGCTTGAATGGTCAGGATGCCGAATATGAGCTTGAGGGTCCCGAGGAACTGAGCGAGGTCATGGAGTACGTCGCTAACGTCATCGTCGCCCTCAACAAGCAGATTAAGGAAGAACGGAACTCCACATCGACCGCATCGGTGGGCAGCTCTGGGGCGCTAAACAAGATCAAGCCAGAGTCAGGCGACGCCGGCGAGAATCCAGTTCTGCGTAACCTACGTCTCAACCTTTTGGCACTTGCAAAGCGCGCACCACTAGATACGATTGCTCGATTGCCCAGGGATTTGGTGCCTGAGCATATTCGACATTTCGTGCCAACGCTCAGCTCGTCGACCTGATCATCATGCACAGGCACCGAGCAACCCCATGGTACGCATGCGGCTTGTTGACCAACGCATGAGTTATCCGCGTTCGGCATTCAACCCGAGTTGGACTTAATTACAGACTGCGTGTCGTAATGCGGTCCTTCTGTCAACGCATGAGCAATCAACTCGTTCAATATCACATTGCGTCGTTATCTCATGAGAAGGCAGGTTGTTGTGCAAATGCTATAGGCAATGTAGCCCAATAAACATGCTCTCTCCCCCGCGCTGTCCGTTACTCAAGGATTCCTTGAGTGAGATGATTGGAATCATGTCTCGCCTTACGGCTGTTGTTGGTGTGAGATGTTACTGCTTGACAGTCACGTTATCTCCCATTTTATGCTTTCTGCTCTTCCTACGATAGTCTGCCCAAATCGTTGTGTTGCCGACTTTCGCAAGCGCAGTCGAATGGCTGGAGGATTCCCACAGGGTGGTCTTTGAAATGTTCATGTTTGACAGGTGAAGAGGTCCGGCCAAGCGTTAATGACCAGTGCTATTTCAAATGTTTTCCGGCGGACACGGTCCATGTTTGACACCCCAACTCTTGACTTTCGGACTCCTTCGATCGAGGCAAGCATCAGTTGAAATCACATAACTCTGGTTTGGGTTGCCTGCTGCCTGACTGGCGTCAATATACAGGTGAATTATCGAGAAATGCGAACGACGCTCCCTCCCTCCCCCCAGCTTTTCTTGGGCGAGGAGCGATTGAAATTTCGTTTGGTTGCCCACCCATAAGTGGCATCGAATGATATCACGAGGGACGTTGCCGCCTAATGGGTTTTCGGATGTCCGCTACACCACAAGGCTCGAGGGGCGCCACCTCTGATTTATCTCAACGTTGCTTTTGATAGCGACAACCTCCATCCTCGAAAGGCTTTCAGGTCGTATGACAAGATAAGAGTCCCGATCGTGCCCCTCTCAAGTTGTCATGGTAGGAAGCTGTTCTTTCCCGGCATTTTCCAACTCGTCTTGGTCTACTTCTCGAGGCCTGCTTGCCCTTCTTTCATCGATTTTATCTTCCTTCGTGGACCTGTTCATTTCCTGAGGATGGCTTCGGAAAAGTTCCCGATAGACGCAGCCCAGCTGGTAGCCATGTTCATGGCCAGCGTATTCTATGGGTACGTCACCGACTCGACATGCTCTCTTATCACTGACCTTCGAAATACATGTTTTGGTTGCTTAACAGTCAGCGGCGATTCTCAATTTTTCGATGATCGATTGACCTCTCATGTAGGAGTATTCCTGGTCACGTTCTTCGCCTGCATATGTGTCCTTCTATTTCCTGACGGGCACTTGAAATCGGCGAGAAAGATTGACTTCAAGATGTTTACCGCCGCCACTCTCATGTTTATCTTCGCATCGATGGATGTCGCATTCGGGCTGCAACACAACATCGAGGCCTTCATACGTTTTCAGGGTGACCCGATCGAAGAGTTCAATGATACGTCTGACTGGATCAATGTCATGAAGATGGTCAACTACGTAGCTCAGACATTTATCGGAGACGGAATTCTGGTGCGGGGTCGCGATAGTGGCTGAACGGTGTCCATCATACTCATGCGACCACCTAGCTCTACCGCTGCTGGATCGTTTATAGCAAAAACTGGATTGTCATCATTCTTCCTGCACTGATGTGGCTCGCTGGAACGGGTGCGTATCATTTTGTTTGTTGTGCTGTTCCGTGCTACCTGTGGTTGATGGCTGAGATACCTAGGTTGCGGCATCATGACAGTCTACATTGAGGCTACAGTCTCTAACAATCCTGCTCTTCTGAACGCTAACAACTTGGTCCCGTTCATCACCAGCATGTTGAGTCTCACTCTAGCCATGAATATCATCACAACCGGTCAATATTTTTCATATACTCCGTCTACGTTGACTCTAACTCAAGCCGCGTAGCCCTGATCGTATACTATATCTGGTCGATCCAAAAAGCGGTCAAAGTTCGGGCCGCCGTGGTGGCTGAGCGAAGTCCTTTGTCCAGGGTCATGCGTGTCCTCATCGAGTCCGGGCTCATGTACACCATATCAATCATCATCCTCTTCGGTCTATACATGGCTTCGAACAACGCCCAGTATGGTGTCTCCGACTCTGTAAGTCATTTGAGTTCCATTGCCTGATGCTTTTTATCTCACCCTGTGCCTGGTTTCCCTGTTCATAGGTGGTCCAAATCATTGTAAGTTCTTCTGCTACACATTCAACTTACTTCCAAAATTCTTCCATCAGGGAATCACCTTCAACCTCCTCATCACCCGTGTCCATCGAGGAGAGGGGACTCAACCCACGCCGCAATCCTACCGCTCCACCGTGGACAATAGTGTTTCACTACACGCCATTCATGTCCAGACGAGCATCTCCCGATATTCAGATCCTACAGAATCATGGCTTAAGGACTCGCCGGTACCGAAGTCCACAGCACCCATGGAATGGAAGTGATTCCAGGTCCTTGTTACATTACGGGTGGGGGGGCTGCTGCTGTCAATTCACGACACTTTTTTCATTTCTATTCTTTCCCTTACGGGATAGGATTTAGTGTAAACGTTGAAACTGGGTTTTTTGAAGTGTATATAACTGTATTCTTGTTGTTCATGGCCGGCCATATACTATCGTTTAACGGACCGGGCGATTATTGACGTTGATAGTGCTGTAAAAAGCAAGACGACACCGTGCCCAGGGAATAGGTGCAAGAATAGGAGCGTCAGAGACGCGAAGGACTCTGGTCTGTTTAGCTTTAGCAGTAGTCAAAAACCTGTGAGGATAGATATTACAACCTGAAAGAGCGAGAGTAAGAAAAATAGCTGTTGTCAAGTGGGATTGGTGTGCGGACGAGAAACGCTAGACCGCTATAATTGGCAGCTCTAACGTATCGCCTTTTCGAGACCGCCACAATTATCGACAATGAGCCGATGACTACTACGACGGTTACCACAAGCCGCGCACACCCCCTTTGTTTGAGGCTCTAGACTTAGGTCTTGGTTCTTATCATGAGGGATACTATCGTACGAGAGCAATCACTCAGTGATTCCTTTACTGATTTATTGCGGTTGGCAGCACCAATCCGTGCCGTATTCTGATTCACGACCACTGGTAGTGCCTCTCGCCATCCAAATATCCCAATAGAAATTGTAAAAAAGGTCAAATGAAAGGAATATCATCTTTCCTTCAAAGCTCTTCATAATCCTCCATCATCTCTCTGATCGCCTCCCGGGTCGACGCAGCACGGGGGTCAAACCGCACCCTGAACGGCAACGGATGCGTATTTGCGCTCTCGTTGAAAGCAAGGTCATCAATCGGGTGCTTGGGGTCTTGGTGGACAGTGAACGCCCACTGGATCAACGCAGTGTTGAGCAGCACCGAGCTGTGCCAGCGTCAGCTCAGAATCATGTTATAACGAGACAAGGAAAGAGGAACTGGACGCACGCAAGAGCGACGTGCTGCCCAGGGCACACACGACGACCAAAGCCAAACTGGAACGATTTGAGGTCCTCGCGGATCGTGCCGTCCGAACGCAACCAGCGTTGCGGATTAAAGGTTTCCGGGTCGGGGAATAGCAGCGGGTCGCGCCCAATGGCCCTATCACAACATAATACCAGAATGAGTCAGTGTACCGACGATACCACAGGGTAACACACCAGTGGTTGCCAATGACGGTCGCACCCTTCGGTATGACATAGCCATTCCAGATGATATCCCTGGTGGCCTTGTGTGCAAAGCCTGCCGACCGAAGTTAAATTAGCCTCGCCTACAGGCGAAGGGCTCGAATTAACCTACCCCCTGCTGAAACTGGCCTCCACCTAAAGGTCTCCAGCACAAACGCTTGCAGCTCCCGCAGCCCCTCACAGTCCCTGTGTAACGGGGGCCGGGTCCGGCCCACCACGCGGTCGAGTTCCTCTTGCACACGCTTCGCGGCAGTAGGGTAGCATGCGGCGGCGAGAACAGCGATGCTGATGGCCGAGGCGCTAGTATCAGAACCGGCGCCGAAGAGTGCACCTGCGAGGTAAGCAGTCTCATCATAGGAGAGGCCGAGCTCTGATTGCCGCTCGAGGAGATATTTGCTGAAGGACTCTAGGGTAGGCTCATTGCGCTCCTGGTCAGGTAGGGTGAGGTGGTGAATTGGTTTGGAATGATCAGGAATTGGAAGTGGAGCAGTAGGACTCACCATCTGGCCCTTCACGGTGGAAAGATGCTTCTTGAAGAGACTAAGCTCTTCCTTGTGGCCCTCTTTCAGCTCGTCGAGGTACCCGGGGATATAACTGCTCCCAACCCGCAGAGTAAGCTCACATCCAGAGAAGGGGGTACGCCACCCACCGAAGGAGCGGGAAGACATCAACCTTCCAGGCGCCGGGACGTAGCGTGACGCCAAGACGATGGAGGCAGCGGTTGACGGCGGTGACGTCGGGGTCGTTGGGCATAACGGAGGGCTTGCCATATGCGAGCGCCATCACGACCGAGGCCGAGTACCTTTCAACGGTTAGCACGGAATGGGGGAAGAAAGCAGGAAAGGTAATGGAAGACATACCGCTTTGCGTGGCTCTGGTGGAGGTCAGGGTTGTCGAGGATATCGAGAATATGCTCCTTGGCGCTGTGCGTTAGGACGGGAATATACGACTGCACGATCTTGGGTGCCAGATGCGCGTGCAACGCTCTGCCACCTTGTTAATCATCACTAAAAAGTCTGAACGTAAGCACTCCACGCACTTTCGCATCTTCTTGAAGCGCTCGCCGGCCGGGGTGAGGAGGACACGCATGCCACCAGACAGCGTTTCGCCAGCGGATATGGAGACCGGGCGATCAACAAGCGCGGCACCCTCGTGCTCCATGATGTCCACGGCAGCCTGGTAGCGGTTGATGACGACGATTGTCGTCAAACCCTGACGCAGTGCGAAGACGGGGCCATATAGCTTTGCCCACTCTTCGAACGTGCGATATGCGCTGCATGTCCATAGACAACATCAGCGAATGATGGAGCGACGGAGGACCTGGAGCGACGTACAATGCCTTTGGAAGTTTGTTGCCGAAGATCCAGCTGTCGGATGGAGGGCCTGGAGGGAGTGGAAGTAAGCGGCGGGTAAGTTTGCGATGTATTACGCAGAGCAGGGTCGCGCAAAGCACCAGTACGGCGAGTGTCTGGGGCTGGGTGAGAATGTCCAGGATCCAATGCATGATCAAATTGCGAAATGCTGGGACGCGACGTTCTCTGACGCTCAGGATCTGATGGTATTGACGCTGCAGCCGGAGATCAGGTCTTGTGCTTTATATATGACTTCACTGCTCACCACGTGTGAAGAACTGCCCTAAAAGCGTACCTGACTAGTGAACACTTGATACGGCTGGCTCGCCGAGCCTACTCACCCAACTCTAATGTTTTGTGGTAACTGTTCACAGGCTATTGTACGAAAGCAGCAAAGCCGATGACGCTACAACGATGAGTAGGGCGAGCGAAGAACACGAAACATCGCGCTTCCCAACACGCAACTCCTCATCCTTGCCCGTCGGACGCGTACACCGGTCCTTGATTCCCGTCGCCGATACCAGACCCTTTATGGAGTCTTCTCGGTAAGCACGCTCAGCTATGATTTGAATCACAATCGCAAGATAGACAACCCATTTTCATGACCGAAATGGTATTCTCCTTCTGACGTTGCGCGTTCTCGCGGGTCGCCGAACCCGATTAAGGACGCACACGGGAAATATATTTAACCGTTCGATGAAGGGTGATGCATCCAAGGCTGTGGATGATGGCGATGACAGAACATGGCCATATCATCCATACATGAGTTTATGGTGGACTGTTAAAGCCAACTCCGTAGACGGAGTGAGCTACGCAAATGGCATATTAGCTAACACAGCGAGACGCGTTGTCATTTCACGCACCAAAAGGGCGCCGGCGAGCGCACAGTTGTTGATATGCAGGGCCTGCACGATGGCATAATTAGCCCTTTCCAGCAGAGAACCCCTCGGTGAGACGGACAACCCGTAATTCCAGGAAACAAAGCATGGGGGTTTAATTGGCCGTGTCTATGAGTGGGGGGAACCGCGCAGCTGAACTCGAGGTCGGTAAGGGTGGGAGTGTGGTTAGTTTCAATCGTCGACATGAACTTCAGGAAGTTATCCAGCGTGAACCTATGGTCCTTCTCCAACGCTGAAGCAAAGGTCAAAAGCGTGAGTGAGAGATCAGTTGCACGGAGACTGGGATTGGCTCGTAGACAGGACCACCATATGGGCAGGTCTAAGCAGACATAGATGAAGTTGCGTCCGTCGATGCCAATTAGTGCCAATCAAGACAACAACAGGTGGTTCATTCGGAGGCACCAATGGCTTTGTGCTCAAGTCGCCCGAAGCCTTCTTATCGCCAATGAAAGCTCTAAGTGCTAACGCCATGAGGGGGCAAAAGCTGGGCCATGGGAGTCGCCGGAAGTGGGTGGCGTGGGGGAAGTTTTGATGACGTAAAGTGTTCTTAATCAACGCGCAGTATGTGCCGGTGGTGGAGTTGAGGAACGATGAGGGCAATGGCCGTGCGGCAACGTTCATGCTCCTCAGGATCGACGGCGGGGGCGCATTGGAACGTTTCAGTTGTAAACATCGATATCTCCGCCCTTCGATAGCTCGAGCTGCTTTCCGAGTTCTATTTATAGAACGAGGTTATTCCTCCTGAGCTCTATGGTGGGAATGTCGGCACGATCGAGTGATCCCGATTCCATCACTTCATCACGGCATTCCCCGTCCTTTGCTTCTCCGCTTTCCGACTTGTATCCATGTTTTCTCTCTTCACGCGTTTTGTATAGCCTCTTTCTCTGTTTGCTGTAATTAATTATGTATTAGCAGCAGCTAGTTACTTCCCCTCTGTATCCGATTGAATCCGTTAATGAAATTGGTCATATTGATCAGCAGTGTCAATTTGAGCCAAGTAACTTCTTTGCGTCTACGCTATTAGTTTAAATCTGTTGATGAACTTCGTCACGTTCGTCACCAGTGTCAATTGCTAGTCAATTACTCGGTTTTCTATCAAAACACATATTTAATTAGCATCTTCATGTCTACGCTATTACTATGTCTTGCCTGATACTATTCAAATCATTACTTGTACACCTTACTTTGTGTATCGACTTAACCGTGATATCGATGTTGACCTCCCGTACTTTGTGCTGGTCTTCTCTCATATATGTCAGCTGCATACATACCGAGTTCAGCTTCGATGTTAGGTCAAGTCGATACACAGTTGGCATTCTTCAACAACTCAATAATATCGTCAGTGACAGGAATGATATCTCTTCGCTTATGGTACATTGACTTCACTATTGCTCTCCTTTTAACACCATATCTGCCATCTGCGGCCTGCATACATACCGAGGTCAGCTTCGACACTATGTCACATTCATTTCACTATTACTCTCCTTCAGTCTAGAAGGGGGTTGATCTCCATACCCTGACGCTCTGTACCCTCTGTACCCATGCCTCTCTTGCCTGCTTGTTGGTCCTCTGCATGCAAGCCGTTGGGCTCCTCGTCATATGTCACCTTACGCTTGAGGGTAACTGTAGGCTGTGACGGCGTCATGTTCTTCAACAGTTTCTGGTGTGAGTATGGATAAGTTTCTTTACTTTACAATTAGTGTGATGTCTCACCTTGTAACTGAATGCGCCGTTGATAAGTGCGACTGATCGCAAAACTGTCATCATCTTGTAGCACTCACCCTTCAAAGGCACCACAATAAATGAAATCTGTATCTCAACGATGTCTCCGATCCTGAATGACTGTGGGCGCATTTTCTCATGGCTAGAATGTGAGTTTAGCTTGTTTGCTTCATGTCTCGGTTTACCTATATGCTCACCTAGCTTTTCCATTTTCGCTTGTATGGCGCCGGAAATAAAGAACCTCGTTGTCCTCAGTGTGGACATAATCATCACCTGTCATCCCCTGCAATATGCCTTTTGGGTCAACGTCTTTGCTGAAGGGAACACTGTCATCCTTCAACGCGTCACGACCTGAGGTGAAGTATCGGTTGGAAGCTTCCAAAATATCGTTCCCTGGTCCTTGGTTGCCGCTCGGGGCCCAGCTTTCCAGTGCGCCTTCCTGAAATTCGCAGTCGAATAGGCCATATATTTCACCTGTCGCCACCAGTGCTGCTTCAAATGAGGATGTTCCAAGGCCGGATATCTTTACGTTCTGGCGCAAGTATCTAAACTTCCTTTTGTCGTTTCTGTATTGTTGTTAATCTCGTTGATCGTGCTGACTTTTATTTCGCATAGTTTATGTACAGTGGCTTTGCGACGATGGGTGGCAGGTCCTGACCGACAAGGCTACCCTGCACAGAGAAGACAACCTCTTCCATTGACCCTTCGTCACTGCTGCATATCAGCCTCCATGCCTTCGGCTTTTGGACCTCCTGGACCCTTATATGTTTCGCCCAATCCCCTGTCTTTACCGAAGGTGAGCATCCAAATCCTGTCTGGCCGATAGCGTGGTTCCTTACTTTCGCAATTATCAGCAGCCGTCTGTCTCTTCCATCCACTGCTGCAGATGCATATTTCTCTAGCGCCTCAGCTATATCATGATACCAATCAATACCAATGTCCTATATGCCTGCATGCGCTGCTATGCGGATGCCACATACCTGCTGCAGTAATTTCTGTGGTATTCATACCGATACGCAAGCTTGTGCTGTTCAATTATGCGCGATGGTGCAGTGTGGATTGTTTTCTCCCTTCATGCTTGCCCCTTTGCTATCGGGCCCTCCCTCGCCTACAGCTGCCACGGTCAATTCTCTTCTTGTTTTGGTGTGTATCCAGTCCACTGGTTCCCTTCCATCCTTAGTTTGTGCTTTACAGTGCTTCTGTCAGGATTTTCTAAGCACCGTTTCTGGGATCCTCCATCTCTCAAGCTATCGTGTTGCTTGCGTCCTGCATTTGACGTCTTGGGTCGTTCTGGTGCTTTGTTTAGTACTCGTATTTCCTTCCTCGTGTCTCGCGCCACTTCTGTCCAGGTTGCGAGGTCTGATGTTCTTGGTTGCTCTGGTTGTTCTTGACCCAGTTCACTGCGGCTTTTCGGCTGCTGGGTATCTGCTGGGTATTGTTTGTCCGCTGCCCGTGTATTTCGCCTTGTCTCCCATATTTGCTACATCTATTCCCTGTCTGTGTCTCCAATGTATTTGGTTTCGATTAAACTTCTCTTTTTGATCTGTCATTGTCCTTGTTATCTTATCCTTCTTAATCCGCGGCATTCACGGTTCCGGAGTTGACAGACCCGTCCGGGCTGGTTGATGGGTTCCAGATGTCCCACGTTGAGGGTTTCTTGTCTTGATCATGCTTGCTTTTCAGCCTGCTTGATTACACTTGATTACAATAGTGTGTTATTACCTTATTACCCCTGTTCTCTCAAGTTCTTGACTTATGTGTTCGTTTCATTTGCAGTGTCCTGTTGAAGGCATTGTGCTTTCAATATCTTATCGTCCTGCTTCATTTCCAACATTCTGTATTTCTTTCTGTGATGGTAACTTGGAGCACCTTTTCATTCATCACTCGGCCACTTACATCCGTGCTTCTTATATTGAGGCATGTACATGGATGATCTGCTTCTTAGGCGCACTGCTTGGGATATATATATATTTGGCTGCCGATGTCCGATGAACGACTGACTGCTCGCTTTTCCTTTGCTTGCTTTTGCCCGCCACCATGCCCCCCAAGAAATACGACTTACATGTCAAAGGGAATCTTGATGGGTACGAGTCTTGTTCACTCTCTGTCTACGTCTTTGCGTTTGCTTATGTGCGCATGTTCAGTCCAGCTCCTAGCAAAATCGCAAAAAAGGTCACAGCGTATGTTATATGCCAATTCTTTTCAAGTCTATCGTGTTCTGACTCTATTCTCCTAGGCCCGCCAGCGCTCTCGATACATATGTGCTTTACTATCTTTGCTCCACATATGGCCACATACATATTCATTTCTGCAGGGCTTTCAGTGCAGCACTATCTGGAGGGCCCCCTAGGTATGTGGTTGCGTTTGGAGCCCTTGTTGCTGCACTAATACCCACTCTTGTAGCACTATCAAGATTGCTCGTAACTTACCCAAACGCAAGGCTGCTCTGGTTGAAGTCGATTCCGAAGTGTGAGTTCTTTATTCCTTTACGTGCCTGCGCTATTCAACCTTCTCCTATGTTGCAGCGAAATTGTTGAAGGCCCCACTAACACATCTCCATCTAAAAAGGCGAAGCAAGGTCCAGCTGCTGCTGCTTCCGCCATCTCTAAATCCAAGCCTGGCACGCCCAGCATGGCCGCTCTACTGTATGTTCCATTTCCCCCTTCTCCCCCCTTTTCTCATAGTCTGATCGTGAGTTCTTGCTTGTACAGGGAAACCCTCGATGCATGCTTGTCCAAGCCTGACACCATCGTCACGTCCATGGCCAGTTCAAAGGACATTGGCCAGACTCCTGATGCTAGGCAAGTTCCTTCCTCCTTTATCCCCCTTTGTTGCATAGTTGATTCTCATACGGGTACTTTATTAGTCTTGCCGGTAGTCCTCGGTATGACAGATATATCATTTATTTGTCGTAGTATGTTTCACGAGTAATTTCTTACAGCCGTGTCGGTTCTAAGAGCAAGTCATCTGCAGCCGATGTCAAACCTACTATAAGGTATGCTTATGCTGCATTCGTCTTGAGCATTGCTTTATATTGCTTGCGCACAGCGATTTTCCTATGTCCCTCGACCCCGCTCTTGAATTGAGGTAAGCTGAACTTGACTCACATGCATTTTATATGTCTGACCTGCTGTTTTGCCCGTGCCCTTCAATAGCCCTGCCGGTAGACCCGTGTATGTAGTGTTCTTTCACCTATTACTCTCTTTATATTGCTTATGTTCCACGCTTTCTTTAGGTGAAAAAAGTCCTTGACAGAGAAGGCACAGATCGCTGAACAGACTACGATAGAAACGTATGTCATTCTGCTTATGCATTGCCTTTTTGGTTACTATTTTCTGACTCTCTATGTCAAGCAGTAAAAGGAAACGCAAGACCGCCTCTGAAATTCATGCCAAAGCTGCTGTTAAACTTGCCCGCTGGGAAGCGGATCAGGAGTACGCCTTCATTATCCATTTTCCCCTCCCCTGCTTTCTGACCTTACTGTAAAGGGTGCAAAGGAAACCTCAGATGGACGTCTGTGGCCGTGGTGATCCCGCTCCCGCTCGCGACCCCTCCGAGGACTCCGAGCGCCTAGATGTACTATCGTGAGCTGTTTTGATTATTCATTCTCTTCGAAGTCCTTGACTTCCTATATAGGCTGTTCCAGGCTGCAGTCGGCACTCCTCATGGGCGCCATGCGCACTTGCCTGTTTCTGATGACGAAGATAACGTCGATGACCAGGTGTACGTTTGTTCTCTCATCATATTATACTACTATTAGGCTAATCCACCGTTTTCCAGCTCTGATGCCGCTGACGACGAGTAAGTTTGTTATCTCATCGCATTATACTACTATTAGACTAATCCATTCATTTTCCAGCTCTGATGCCGCAGACAACGCTGCAGATAACAAGAATCCGTTCGTTGATCTTGAGGCCGACGATGACGCTCATTCTCAGGAATCCACTTCTGGTGAAGAGGGTTCTGAGGATGAAATTGCTGCCAGTATGGCATCTGATCCTTTGTCCGATATGGACACTGCCGCCATGGTCACTGATGTCAGCGGTGATTTGGACGCTGATTCCGTTATGCAACCACACTTGTGGCACAAGGCGATGGCAGATGGATATCAGAAGCTGCCTCACCTCAAGTAATTCTTTTATCTCTGTGATGTGGTGTGGTACAATCTGATTCATTTGTTTAGGAAATTTTACGACGTCACCCCCTACTCAATCAACAGTCAACAGGCTGACCTCACCACCCATCACGTCCCTGTCGAGGATATGATGCTTGCCATGCCTCAGGCCATTGGGTGCATACATCAGGCCTTTAATTGTGCAGCTTGTCTTTACATTCCTTCAGGACTCTGGCTGCTGGCCTGACGTTCGTTCAGGCAGGTGTCTTCGTTAACACTGCTCGGGTGGATCCTAGTGTGCTTGTCTACGATGCAAATCGCCTCAAGTTCACCGGTACCAGGCAGAACGCAGTGTCTGTAATGCTTGGTATGGTGACAGAAAGTGCCCTCTTCACGCCTGTCTTCTCGGGATCCCAGACCTCACAGTATGAGGTACATAGGATCACTATTGCTTCTGCTCCACAAGAGATGCGCAGAGACACCTCCGTGTGGGGACGGCTGCTCGCCTTCCCCAACGGAGTCATCGTAGGTCCGTCGAGCCCCTTGGGGTTCAGCTTCTCAACATTTCCAAAGAGTATGGGAGGTGGAGGCTCCTCCAGTATCTCCGGTATGTATCTACTTGTTCAATTCTAATTCCGCATTACTGATCTTCTGTACCTTCTTTCAAAGTGCCAACTTCTCCAAGGACCCCAAAGAAGGTCTTCAAGTATGGGGGGGGTGTCTCTTCACCCCATGTCGCCTCGCAGAGTGCAGGAAATTCGTTTGGCTTCCCTATCCGCTTTGAGGAGACCAGTGAGCATGATTTCATGTGGAACTGCACTTCACTGATGGCTGACGTTTGTGCTAGTCCCAGTATTTGATGGTCGCGCGAAATATGGCATGAAGGCCTTCATGTTCACCGATTCCGATTTCAAATCACTCCATCAACGCCGCCGCTATCGTGGAAACACGGTAGAAGTCCCCGACGAATCCATTGTTGCCATTGGGTACACAGTCGGGACGTATGTCTCCAAGGGTGTGTCAGGTGCAAAATACCTGTCTTCAAACATTCTCTTCGTCATTGTTCTGGGCACTCCAAATGACATTCCGAAGGTGCTTAGACAGGGTGCTGAAGATGATGGCGATGTCAAACCTCTGGTGGACCGTGAGGAGTAAGCAGCGCACTTTCCTTCCCTGATCTTGTCGATACTCTGCTCCCACCTCGTCTCACCGTCTATCCTCCCTCACCATTTATTAGCAGTCGTGCAGTTGTGTATCCTATTTTTGTAGTTTCGTGAAATGTATTGTGCTGTCGAACGTTCAAGAACTATTCCTTGCCATGTCAAGAACATCGATGAGATCTATTACCAGTATCAGAAAGCCAGCTGGATCTCTTACCAAACGTTCAGGTTGTGACCAGGACATACCCTACTTCTTTCTGCTGTACAGATGTGCACATACTCTAAAGTGGTCAAAAGTACGTGCTACATACATTAGGTATACAGAAGGTATAGCAAGAGTAACGGAAAAATATAGTATGACAAGGGATTAGAGCACTTGCATGGATACAAAAAAAGCATAGTCAATACATCTCCCAGGAATCAATCCAAGCCAACACTTCTCCTCTCCAGCTCGATGACCATATCCACGATATCCCTACTCTCCAACACCGCTGACTCCCCAGATACCATACTCCCAAAAGCCCGACGCCAGGGACAGTGCGGGAGGTGCAAAGGCCGAGACGGGTGTAGATGCCCCGGAGGTGGGGGAGGCAGCGTACATGCCCATGTTGATGCTGGAGTTGAGGTTGAGATTGAGAGCGTAGGACTGGGCTTGCTGCTGTTGTTGCTGTTGGTGAGCAGCGTAGGCGAAGGCGTTCTGCTGCTGCTGCGCATGGTCTGCCTGGGCCTGCTGCTGTCGCAGGTGATGCAGATGTGCACCACCCAGAGGCAAGTTCGACGCCGTCGACGACACTGAATACCCCATCGAATGTGGACGTGACGGGGGCGGGTGTGCGTACCCATTCTGCACGGGCGTCACCCTCCTGGACGGCGGAGACACTCTCCCAGGTCCCGTACTCTCATTCCCCATTCCCCCATCTTGACTCGTCCTGCTCCTTCCTCCACCCGAGCCCCTCGATCCAGCAGGCGACACCCTCCTCTGCACCTGTCCCTGTCCTTGTGCTTGGGGCGACTCCGAGCCCTGGCCAAATATGCTTAATGCCCTCGTATTCCCCACAATACCGAGGCCCGACGCAGTAATTGGTCTTCGGGGGTGGCCGTCACGTCGTTGCACAGCTCCATCACTGACAACCTCTGGGACTGAGGGCACGACTCCGAGCCATAATCATAGTCTTGCTGCTGGGGGTGCTGATGCTGGTGTTGGTGGTGCTGTTGTGGGTGGTGGGGATGCGCATATGCAGCGAGCTCCTCGTACAAATGTAACGGGCCATCCGGGCTTGCAAAGGTGCGTTCACGCGGGTTAAGAGGGACGGGCGGGGTGGTGCGGTGGTGCTGCTGCTGCTGGTGTGGGTCTGAGGGCTGGAAGTAGAAGGGCGAGTCTTGTGGGTGGGCGCCTGTGGGGGAAGTGGATGCAGTCGAGGAGACGGCGTTGCTGGAATCGTACCCAGCTGGTGGGCCCTGCGGTGGAGGCAGGTTGCTATATGTGTGTCCGTAGTGGAGAGCGGGCACGCCACCGCCATATAACGACTTGGATGTGTTCAAAGCGGGGGTTGGACAGAAGGAGGTGGCGGAGTTGGATGAGGAGGAAGATGGGCGGTTAGCGGTTGAGGGCCGTGGACGGAAATGGGCAGGGAACAGAAGGGGCTGTTGCTGTTGCTGGTGCTGCGACGCGGGGGAGGTGGGGAAGGGGTAGGATTGCTGGGCCTGGTGCTGCTGCTGGTATTGGTGGAGGGTTGCGTGCTGTTGTGGGGATGGCGGGGCCTGGATCGTCGCAGCAGAGACGATGGCTGAAAGTGGTGGAATCGCCCGAGGTGCCAGATGGGAGCCTGTGCCAGATCGGGTAGGGTCGCTGGGTAGGCCAAACGTGAGGGGACTGGGTGGGAGGGTGAAAGGACTGGGTGGGGTCGCGAAAGGACTGATCACGAAAGGACTGGCTGGCCGGGTGGTGGGGCCCCCCACGAGCTCAGCCGGGGCTCGAGGTCCGTGGCCTGGACGTGCCACGACGATGGCTGGTGGTACAGCACCCCGTGGTGCTCCTCCTCGTATCGTGGTGGTGGACGGGCATGGATGCGAGATGATGGTGTGAAGGCTGAGGATGAATAGAAAAGAACAAGGGTTGTTAAATAATCACGCACCATTTTTCCGAAACATACTATACGACCATCCGTCCACGCTACTCGCGCCAACTGTCTGTCCTACTCATCGTTCACTTGGTCTTTGCGTGATCTTTGTGCTTGATGAAACTTTTGTCGAACGAATCGACACGCATGTCCTCGAACGAAAAGTACTGGGTGGACAGTGGTAGGAGTTCGATAGCATCCCTTAGGTCGGAATTCGGGGCAACCTCGCGACCAAAGGATAAATCAGCGTTGGGAATCCATTCTGAGCCAGATTGCTATAAACTCACCGACGTCGATATGGAGCCTCGCTTGCCACCAGCTGAATCTCCGCCTTCAAATAACTCCATGCATTCCTCGAAATAGATCTGTAGAACTGCTGAGGACGGTAGCAAGTTCTGCGGCAGTAGGGTTATATGACGTCAAATCAAAGTGAGTGCTTTTTTCTGCGGCAACACGTGACTCGCCGCAGAAAAAAGCACTCACGAATTCACATGTCCGCAGCAGTCAGTCCCTGATCTGGCCTTCATCATGGCAAGTTCTAGCAGTGGTGAGTGTTGCTGGCTGGAATTTGACTTATGGGACTACTGACAACAATGACCTGCCCCCAGGTCCTACGCCCAATGGCTCGATGGTCTCGGATTCCTCAGGTGGCGATGACTCTTTGGAACGTGCTCCTTCCAAGTCCACACAACGTCACGGCGGTTCGTATTTGGACATTGGTGTGCCAGTTGCGCCTGATTGTTTGGCTTCAGATGCGGGCTCTGGCAGTCTGAGTGGGCCCGGGGTTGATCCGGGTACTCCAGAAGCGGGTGGGATGGATGGGCCTGGCTTATCGACAACCTCAGTAGGTCTGGACATTGTCACTTCCAGCACCTTTTGATTTTAGCTTTTCCAGCTGACGAACAGGTGAGCGACCTTTTGGAAGTCTATGGGTTTAGAGAGTCAGAAGCAACACCAGTAACCTACGGTATGTAGTGCAACGGTTGGGATGAGACTTCTAGCTCAACCGTATTTGCCCATTGGATAGAGGAACCCCGTCTTCCTTATGGATTCGTTTACAGGAACGCATCTCCTATGTTACCTCCTCGCGAAGAATATCTCTGGGAGGATGCATTTCCACCTGCGCAGGCCCTTCCGGACGTCCTTATACCATCTCCTGCAGTCACACCGGGCAAAGACGAGTTCTTTCCAGTTTCGCCCAACTGGGCTGCCGTTAGAAGCGTGGAGTATTCGAGCGGCATTTATTATGCCACTCCGTGTGACACCACCTCCGCCAGCTTGGAGAACGAGTATCTTCAGATGCTCCATATCGCCAACCCACCATCCATGGAACCGATCTGGGACAACGGAAGTTTCCGAACCCCTCCTATTCCAGGCATGGTCAAAATGCCGCTTGGGGTGCCATTTGCCTACCACGTGGATGGGAATCCAAACCATCTTCTCACCGTAGGATGCGTACATTCCGTGGACTCTCTGGCTCGCTCACCAGAGGGGCCTGAGATCAAGCGCTTAGCGGATCGGCTACTTACGCTCACCTTTGGCCAGGCGGCATCACCGGATAAGCCAGAGATATGTCCAATCTATGCTTTAGAAGGTCTCAAAAGAAACGACCACTCTTCACACCCAGACCTGAATGGCGAGCACCGTTATGACGGATCATACACTCTTGCAGCTACCGTAGAAAAGGGTCACGCCATGGGGAAAGTGGTTCCCGTAGTACAAATCGGATACCCATATGCCAAAGCACATATTGGAGAGCTTCTCGAAGTCGTCCATGACTTGTTCCGCCTGGTCATGCCACACATGCTGTCTAAATTCGAGATGGCCATCTCCGACTTCCACTCTATGGACAACAATGTTCTCTCCTTTGGTGGCCTCTTACCAGGCCCCAATAGCCTGCAGATGAATGTATCCTCGGACTGGGTATGGGGCAAACTTGCCATCGCCATTGGTAAAGAGCAAGGAAAGTTCCACAATGACGGAAAAGACGATATGACTCGCCTGACATACTTTGTCATGTGTCTTCGTCTCCCACCCGGTGAGTCTATTTCAACTTCGAAACCTTCTTCGGTCTAATTTGAAGACTGGGCATGAAATAGGTTCTGACATTGGGCCGTTTCTCCTTGGATGGCCTGCGCTTTACTGCCGGGAATCAGATGTCGCCATATTATTCCTCTCTTTCCGCGCCAATGATCAGCATTCTGGGACCACACCTTCAAGCCACCAGGAGTTACAATTTGATGATGAATCTCTTGAAACTATGCGTGCGATCGATGCCAAGTACCCATACGCTAGCAAAGTTAGCCGTGTGGGATTCATTGCATATCACAACGTCCAGACCACGCAGTGGAATTGTGCTCTGTCGCTCAGTCCCGAAACCTGTTTCGGGAATCATGGCACTCTAGATCACTCGTTGAGTAAGTCTCAGAACTTCACTCAACACGGCAAGCACCTTCTCGGTCCCGTCTTGGATGCAGAAACCCGATTTGCCTGGGAACACCTTTTCAATTTCACCAATGCTCTGACAGCCAGCGGGCTCCATCTCCAGGGATTAACACTCGATATGATCATGAACTCCATCAGATCTACCACACCCGGTGGTATTGCCCAACCGGTTGGCAGCCTTCCATTCAATGCTTTTGATCCTGAAACCTCCGCACAACTTAACCGCCTAAGGAACTATTACCACTTCTACTTCAATCTCTGTGCATCGATAATGCTTCCTTTGCGTAAAAGCATATACTTTGCAAACCATCGACGAATCCTCAAGGAGCAAGCCACAAGCAGCGCTTTGTTTCCTGCTATACAACTCCAACCAGTGACACAGCGGCCGAAGTTGACTGGTGATCATGTGCCACCACAAGGACAAGAAGGTGAATTCCACATAAGAGAGGTCCTCAGTCGTGAATACAAGGCAGGAAAGGTAAGCAACCATAACTCCACATCTTCCAGCCCTTATTTCAATTTATAGGTGACTTGGTTCGTCATCGATGGTCAAGGATCGAAGGTATGGGTGGACGATGGGACCCAATGGTATGCTCCACCTCTCCTCCTACAAGTCACCCAGGCTTAAAGGTATTGCAGGACATCTCTTCCAAGCAATAGAGCGAAAATTGCACAGTTTCTCAAAACCCACCCAAGTGTTGCTCACTTTACAATCGACACACCACTGCCATCTGGTCCTTCCGACATGGCTTCCGCTACTACAGATCCTGTAAGGACGGAGCCAAGCTTGCCTACAACTCATGACGCCAGTCCAGAGTATTCAGAATCTGTGCATTCTCCAACTAAAACGCCATCACTACCTCGCCGCTCAGGTCACAACCATAACCATTCCAAATCTATTGCAGAATCCACTTTGATACATCCTACGACTAATGCATCATCACTTACACGCCCCAGTCGTAAACGTAAACGTTCAACTGCATCTAGCACTAGCGGCAACAAGGGACTCAATGGACAGTCTGAGAGTGAAGACGAGAGTGAACGTGGAGAACAGACCAATGCTGGAGAAGAAAGCAGTCAAGAAGAGGCTGAATATGAAGTAGAGGCGATTGTCAACTCCGTAAGCGCCTTATACATTTGTAGTCAAGTATCAATAACATTGTTCCCTTCTAGCGATTGAATCAAAAAGGAGAACGCGAGTTCCAAGTCAAGTGGGCTAATTATTCCAAGCGTTACAACGAATGGTGTATAGCATCGCAGCTGTCGTAAGTCGCAGTCCTGGGTTCATCCATCTTGCATTATTGATCTCACCTCTTTCTAGCAAAGCACAAGTACTGCTGGATGAATACATCGCTAAGAATCCCATGGCATCAATTTCTCTGCAGCCCCAGCCTGAGCATCAGGACAGCCCGTCGGCTGGAGGCATAGCGTTGCTCGACAATGTTCGTCTGTTGCGGAACGTCTTTTCGACAGACAACATCCTCAGCGAGTTCGAAAGCCTCCAAGTCCAGCACGAGAAGACGACTCGCACTGACAAATCGATCATAGTTTCGGAAAGGCTGAAAGCCCTTCTTCTCAAGCTTTCAGATATTAACGATCAACAAAATCATCTTAGTGGATATCTGGTGTTTGACCCGTTGAAAGACGTTTCCAAGTTAGCTTCAGATGCGCATTCCGTGCAGTCTGTCAGCGCACAAATGGTTCTTCTTCGAGCGAATGACGCTCTTACGATTATGTCCGATCTGGCCATGATGAGCTTGGATATGCAGGTACTGAGCGCCATCATCCATTGGCAGGAATGCCGCAGTCTGTTGATCATCCAGGACTTCTATTTCCATAGCCTCCCCTGCCTCGCCAACATCCTCTTTCATGCTCTTCGGTATAGGGATGCAGACTTCTTGGACCAGGCCTATCCCCAATATGCGTCCCTGGTTACGTGCATCATGAGCTATGTACGTGCGGTAAAATCAGAGGCAAAGAAGAAAGCAAATGAGACGACCCAGAGGAAGAAACCAAACAAAAAGCAGTGGACCGTAGATGGCCCAACCACTTCCCAGACAACGTCATCAGGACCCAGTGCCAAAGAACTTGGTGTAATTCCAAAAAATCTTTTCAGACTTCGCACTGGATCTTTTCCGCCGACAGCCACCGTATCTCTACCAAAGGTTCCACTATCTTCCAGAGGTGAAGATGAGCTTTATGAAGCTTCGAAGAAATGCTTCATCGATACATTGATCGAGCATTGGTTAGCCCCACAAGTAGTTGACACTTACGCTGTTGGGGGAGTCAATGACGACCGTCTGTTTGGATTGTCCAGAGTCTTGGTACGGGGTGTGATTCTTCAGTGCATAGTGGATGGGATGGGAGATGAGTCCATCTGTGCCTCCTCGGACATCAGGGAGCTGCTCAAGACATCCAGATCTTTATTTCCTGACAAAAAAGCCAGTTCTGGAGAGCGGATACTCAGGGCTATTGCGAAAGACCCAACCATCCTATGGCCATTGCAAGTTTGGATTCAGGATAATGTTACTGATAACCTATGCCAGGCATCTAAGGCACTGGGGCGCTTCGTCCATCACCGATACCTGGAGTTTCAGTTTCACCGACCTATTTCCAACAATGAGTTTGAGAACCTGATTGAGGATGGAGATGAGTCCGACACTGTAGACCACGAGTTTCTTCGCATTCCTCGAGGAATTGGACCGCGAATTACCCTGTGTATGGGAACGATCCTGCAACAGAATGGCGCTCGCCCTCACTACGGGGTTTTGGGGTTGATACTTCGAGAAGCCTTGAATGAACGCCGGGGTCTGGAACCAGGGAAGGAGCAGCTGCGATATTTCCTCAGTGGCCGTCGAGATACAGATGGCAGAGGGAACGCCAATTATGATCGAGACCATGCAGATCCTATACGTTCTAGAAGTGTTGGTGCCGAGTTACTCAAGAGGAAGGTGCCTCCAAGAAAGCTTACATTGGCTCACGGCTTGTCAAACTTGCTCATGTTCATGGGGACCGGCCAAGGCAACAAAACTGCGGCATTCCTTAAACGAACTGACCCTTTATCTTCCAATCAAGACGACTGGTTTTTTTTCCATGACCTGACCAGCTGCATGACGATATTTGCACAAGCCATTCAGCACAACCTGCAAATTTATACGCAACACAACTGTCAAGACACCTTTGACCCTGCCAATGAAACAGCATCCGGAGTCCATATGCCTGATTTGGTTCAGATCTCCAATTGCCGCATATACAACACTGCATCCAATCTCCTGAAGCTTCTGCCTACGAAACCTGGTCCTAGCAAAGCCGGGTCCCCGAAACCTGTCTACACCTTGGCTGAAAAGCTTGAGCCATACTGGGCGCCGAGAGTCAAGGCATTGTGGGTTGACTTCCTTGGAGACTTGAAGGATAAAGACCCATTTCTTTGTGTTGACCTAAGGAGAAGTTGGAAGGAAGGAGTCGAGCTATTGGGAAAATTGAACATACTTGGCTTCAAGTCAGGTCTCATGGCTTTGCAATTTCTCAACAACCTTGTCCTCTCCGGCATCTGTCGATCGCCTAGTCCGGAGGAAATGGCCGACTGGATCTGGTCGCACAAAGACTTGGGTGCCTCCAAAGGTCTTCAGATTGTCGGTTTTATTGCCCTGAATCGGGACGCCGTTCGTGTGGCATTCACTTCCTTTCATGACCATCTGGCGCACTACCTCCCGCAAGCAGCCAAGGACATTCTGGACTTTGATTTATATGGTGTCATTCTAGCGGAGCACCTTCTTTGCAAGATTGCCCATTGGTCTAATTCAGTAAAGCTACTCAAGCAATGGGGACAAGAGGCTGAGGATACTGAAAAAGATTGGACTGGAAACCCATCGAAGACAGATCATACTGCCTTTCCAATTCCACTCCGAGGCGATCCCTGTCGTATATCACATATTCTGGATCTTGTCACGCAAGTGCCACGTAAGTCTTCATCTCACAAGCTAGTATCCTCCATAAATTACTTACTGCAGCACGTCACCAGCCTGAATCTGTTGCTCTGGAACACTAGTAGTAGTATCGCTTCACGTCATTGTAGCCAGAATTACCTTAAGTGGATTCGTTGGCAGTAGCTTACAACTTGAATAGCATGTACTAGCACTATATTCTACGAGTCACTGTGTACCATAAATTTTGAAACTTCACCACGATCGCAGTCGCTACAGTGACCACGAGCTCAAGTCTTCGTATGAGCTGTATGAATTGGCAATGGGGTGTGTCAGGTGGGCTGCTTGGCAGTCATTGGGTTACTGGCCTCCGTACCGCTTCAACCATCTCATTGCTGCTGCCCTCCCTTCGCTCATCGCCACATCCCACCGACCTCTTCTATCCAACCATGTTTTGCTCCCAGATCTGGAGGACCCTGCCGTTGCAGGTGTTCTTGGCTTCAGGAGCTATTGTGGTACATGAAGCCATCGTCCGCCATGGTTGTCATTTGTTGGCAGGGGTTGCGACGCGTTGAGTTGGTTTGCGGTCTCGGTCATGGCTGAAAGTGGTCAAAGACTGGACCCCGCCAAAATCATCAAGGGACACGCGTTGCTGACTGGTGTGATCAATTGTTTACGCATGCAGTTCGAAGAAGAATCTTCAGATAACGACGACCTTCCTTTACGTCCGACCATGGCTCTGCCTTCTTCCCCGCTGCCCATCTCAATTAACTCAACCCTCACATGGACAGTAAGCTCCCTCCTCCTCTGTTTTACTTTTAACTTTTTTCGTTCTGCTTTCCGATGCGCTTTTGGTGTTCAGAGTGGAAATGTGCTTCTATTCATTTCCTTACGTTCTACGTTTCCTTTTGTTTCCTTGTGTACTAATTCAACAATACTATCGCAGATAATATGGCTGTTGATCCCACCCCTGGCGCACCTTCAACCCCTTTGAATGAGCCTGACGAAGGCTTCCCCTCAATCGAGTGGATGAGTTCGTCGTCTTTACCCTTGACTGTATTCAGCTGATCCATGGATATTTGCTAGTACAAATGGACCATGAAATCCGTGAAATGCAAGCTGCCCTGCGTGCAAGCGCACAGCCATTGTGCTTCGATGATGAGAACCGGGATGAATGGGAGGGTGTGTTACCTCTTCTTTTGCCCCTTCAGCACTTAAAATAGTTGTTCTTTGCAGGGTACATGTCATGGTTGGTCACATCGCTTGTTGACATTACCGAGGACTATGGGGACATCGATTGGCAAGGTTGGGTTTGCCACCCTTCAACTAATGTCAACACCTCATTTCAGGTTATAGATTTTCAACTAGGTGAATTTTGCTACGTCCGGGGAGGTCATGAAAGCTATTGTATGGGTCCGTTCATGTATATGTATGAGGACGGATCATTTTTCTATGACCGGGAAGGTGTGTTCGTTTGCACCTCCGTCTCAACCGGTGCCTTTTGCCTAACGATCTATATTGGTGCTGCCTTTCTGCAGTTGCACAGGCTGAAAGAATGGATACTGATTAGATTAAGAGTGTACTGCTTTTCAGGATTTTTTGTACGAATGTCTAGCGTCACTACACCTGCGATGACTAGGTATTAAATAAAAAGTGCACTGGTAGAGTCTTGTTCTGGAATGTTCGGGCCTTGCCCGATACCACATGAGTGTGAGTGTGAGCAATTTCAACATTTGGAAGCTTCGAAGTGCCTCACTTTTCTGCATCCAACATCTTTCCCCATAACATCTCAGGTGGTTTCATGAGCCCCTTCGCTGCATTACTGTGCTTCTCTCTCTGTCTCTGGTGGATGGTAACATATAATCTGAACGATCATCCATCTCAGGCAATGTAGGTGCCCTTCGATTGTGACCTGCAAGCAATGTCTGACTCTAATTCTCGATACACAGTCTCAAAAATGTGTCAATCCTTCCCAGCTCGCATCGGTTTAGTGCAGCAGCTGAGGGCCTACAAATTGTGTGTAAATCTCTCATTAGAAATGCTGCTGGCTTGACATATTTCCCCTAGCATTCTGCATGTGGTTCTGCTGATTCTATTGGCTGCATGTACAATTTGTCTGGAGTGTCCCAGGAGGACGTGCTCAGCCCATTTGGGCACCAGTTAGGCCATGCATGTGCCTACGAGCCTTTGGCTTACCCCGCCCACATTGGGTACCTTGGAGTCCACTTGGCTCACCTCCCTCCTCAATTGCCCACTCAACTTTCTACCACATGTAGCTTCTTCTTGGTTGCTAGTGTCGCTGCTACCATAGATACTGTATATGATAAATGGGTTCTTGCCATGCCTTTCTTTCATGAACTGATTGAAAATACATCTGCTGCATGTTCTTTTGTTTTTCGTTTGCTCCGACGTGTGTCTGGTGACCGCTTTGTATACCTATTCCTCCTTTACTACCATTCATTGTTAAACCTTTCTATCTGTTTGCGTTGCCTTCCTAGGCCTGACATTCGCGCAGCTTGTTCCATCTTGCGGTGGCTAATGCAGCGGGGCTCCATGAATAGGCATGATTTTCTTGCAGGCTTTAGGATACGAGTGGCAGGTATTATGTTTGGCTGTCGTTCATTGCATGCATCTAAACGCTCCTCTAAGTCTAGATCTCGATACCTTAGATTCTCCCTCAATACATTCTTGCCATGGTATTTCTTGATGAGCGATGTTATTTCAGTTTTTTCAGTTTTTCTGTTCCCCCACTCAAATTTGGTCCCAGTCCGCTCGCCTTGTAGTAAAGCGACTGCCTCTTCCTCCTTCCCCATGCTTTCTAGTGATTCGCCTGTGGGCGGTGGCAGGAAGGGAACGATGTTTACCTTTCAAGATGTTGAACCATACATGGTCAGCGGATTTTGTGAGCAGAAGGATCATTATACCTTAGCATATGTAGACCATGTCGACAGTATCGGTCTCTTAAAATATCCTTCAAGCAAAGGTTTTGTACATACAAAAATGCCGGTTCATGACCTTGTGCTGCACTTACCCATGACAAAAATCAAAAAAATTGCTCACCTTCACCATGTTAGCGTGCCTACCCGGCCATATCTGAATGACCTTCAGTCACTTTTTACAAGTCACAACTGTGTGTCGTGCACCCTTTACTTCAGTGTATTTATGGCAAATCCCTCCCGCGCAGAGAAGGACAGGCTTACCAGAAGGGCTGTACGCGCTAAAGCAGCTGGAGCTCCTTCCTCTGTAAGCCTAGATGACGTTAGTAACAATAGCATACCTTTTCCTCCTTCGCCGTTAAAGCCCGAAGTTACTCGAAAAATTATCAGAGATTTCACAGCAGCTTCTGCACCAAACGCCTTGCAGGAGGCAGGCTGCGCAGTATGTGGGCGGTTGACGCCTATCAGCCAGTTAAGCCCGTTAAAGCACATTAAACAACTGCTCCACATTCTGGAAGGACCTGGCGTTACACGAATTGAGCGAAAAGCTGCAAAGCAAAAAATACGTGACCATAAAGGTCCGGTATTGGACTATTCATGTGATCGTGTTTGTCATGAATGCAGGGGGTGTATTAGACATGGGAATGTTCCTCCATTTGCATTGGCCAGAGGCCTTTGGCTAGGCAAGGTGCCCGAGGTTCTGTCTTCCCTCAATTTTATGGAGAAACTCCTGGTCGCACGTGTAAGACATAATTCTAATTTTGTTCGTGTAGCTTCTTCCGGTAGGCGGAAGATGGTTGCCCATCTTGTGGCATTTGAATCCCCAATACTGAAGGTCTACGACCACCTTCCTCCTCCAATTGAGGACTTAGATGATGTTCTTGCAATTTTGTTTACTGGTCCGTGCAAACCTACTGAAGAAGAGTTTAAACGCTCTCCTGTCCTTGTCCGATGAAATGCAGTCAGGCTTGCATTGGAATGGCTTGTCCTCAATCACTCTGATTATGCTGACGTTGGTATCTCTGACGAAAATCTGTTGCAGTATCCTGAGGATTCCCCTGTTGTTTCAGTCGTGTACCGTGAAAGTGATACAAACAAGGTTCCTGAGGCTACCAGTGTCCACGACAATGGTGAAGAAGACGGCATCGAGACAGGTGAATGTCTGTTTGTAGTACATGGTTTGACTGGTGGTCAGATGGGTGCTACTGCTATTGAGGCTCTGAAAGGCATGGCGTTAAAGCATTGGAATTCAGGAGGAAAGGCTCTTGGGGTTGGACAGCACCGAGAGATGGAGTCCATATATAAGAATCCTGAACTGTATCCACAGATGTTTCCTTGGCTATTTCCTTATGGGTTAGGTGGGATAGGGTCAACCTCCTTATCGGATGAAGCACACAAGAAATTCTTGCTCATGTATCATGACAAGCGGTTTCAGACTGATATTGCATTTCCCTTTGCCGCGTTCAGCCACCGTCAGATCAAAGCAGCTTCAACCGCAGGATATCTTGCAGTGGAGTCAAAAAATTTCCATGATGTTGCCAATCGACTTCTCAATGTTGACCAAGATGTTCTAGGCGACATAGCAAAGCGAATGGCTCGAGGTGATGTGGTAAAACCTGTGACTGAGGAAGAGAAAGCCTGTTTTCAAGTCATTCGGGACCTGGATCACGTTGGTGGGAAGGTGGATGGGTCTGTTTCTAGCAAAAAATATATGCGAAACGAAATTTGGTCTCTCGTTGCAAATCAAGGAGCTCCATCATGGTACATTACCCTCTCACCCTCTGATATGTCTCACCCGATCTGCCTGTACTTTGCAGATGGGAAAGAGGCATTTGAACCTGTCATAAGGACTTATGATGAGTGCTTCAGGCTTATTGCAAGGAATCCTGTTGCAGCAGCCCGCTTCTTTGACTTTATGGTCAAGCAATTCATCAAACATGTCTTGGGTTTTGGTATGGATCATCAGGGTGCATATGGCGACTCGTCTGCATATTATGGGACAGTGGAGCAGCAGGGACGCCTGACTTTGCATCTTCACCTTTTGCTCTGGATTAGGAATGGTCTGACGCCTGAGGAAGCCCGCAAAGCCATAATAGATCCCACTTCCCCTTTTCAGCAAGAGCTGGTTCGGTATTTGGAAGCTGCTCATCAGGGTGAATTTAGCACTGGGACAATGGAAGAGGTTGGGGCTGCTGTCAGAGCTGCAGCTGAAAAGCCTGGTTATCAAGATCCCACACAAACCTTGCCAGAGCCGCCTCCGGAAGAATGTGTTGAAAGCTGCACAAATGCAGACTGCGAGTGCTGCGAAGGCATAGAGTCATGGTGGTCACGCTTTCTAATTACTGTCGACCACATATTGTTCAAGTCCAATGTTCATAGTTGCAGGTCAACGATTAACAAAGATGGGTCCCAAAACAAGAGTAAGCAATATGCTGGTTGTTTGGATAACAAATGGGGTGCTTGCCGAGGTCGCTTTCCTCGGCCACTCTTCCAGGAGACGGAGGTGGATCCTGCGACTGGGTCGCTGCATATAAAAAAGCTGGAGGCATGGATAAATACAGTGTCAGCTCCGATAACGTACCTGTTCCGCTGTAATACTGATGTTACAAGTTTGCACTCAGGAACTGCTATCAAAGGTGTCATGTACTATGTTACAAAATATGTAACCAAGACTTCGCTGAAGACCTCTGTCATCTTTGAAACTGTTAGGTCAATTTTTCAGAAGAACACAGAGGTCTTAGGTGGATCAGCACCACGTCAAGAGAAGGCAAGATCTCTCATGACAAAAATTGTGAATTCTCTTACCACCAAATTGGAAATGGGCTCCCCCATGATATGCTTGTACCTCCTCGGTAATTCCGATCACTATACGAGTCATAAATTCATGAACTTTTACTGGCAGAGCTATGTTAATGAAGTCTTGTCAGCCTGGCCTGATCAGGAGCACAAGCATACTCGTCTCCCTGAGCGAGTGGTTTTGATTCAACGTAATGGTCGAGTAGTAGGTCTATCACCTGTATATGATTACATGTATCGCTCTTCTGAGCTTGAATCAATGTCGTTATATGATTGGGTTTCGAGATGTACACGTATCAAAGGCCATACTGATGATGATGCAGTGTCTGCTTCTGGGGAACTTTATGACCCTGAAGCCTACGAATGGGAGCATGAGACATCCCATGATAGTGATACATTGTCCTTTCCTGAAGGTGGTGGTGCAGAAAAGAGAAAGACGAAAAATGGCTCCACCATACACAGATTCTTGCCTGATCTCCATCCGTTAGCATCAACTCACAGTACTCTGTGTCTAAATGTCAAATATGCCTGCGTACCTAATTTCACAGGTTAACCGCTACCACAATGTGATAGGGGAGATCGTGAGTATTACTGTGCCACGATGCTTACTTTTTTCAAGCCTTGGAGGTCTGGTTTGGACCTCAAGTCAGAACTGGCTACATGGGAAGATGCGTTCGCAAGTGAAAAATTTTCCCCGAGGTACCACACCTTCATGAAAAATTTTAATATTCAGTATGAGTGCATGGATGCGCAAGATGACTTCCACGCGCAGATGAAGAAAGGTACCTCTACCTTGCCAAGTTGGATAGACGCCGAAAATGCACATATGGCTGAGTTTCAACAGGAGGACCATATAGTTGACTACACCTTCGACGAAGCAGATCCGGAGAAGATTCCAAGCTTTGACTTGATTGAAAATATTGGGAGGAAAGAGCTTTCAAGACAGGCTGCAATGCGGCAGATGACTTCTATTATGAGAAATTCGGGCTGGCATAATCCAGAACCCGGTTTGCTTCCTGCTGATATGGATCTGAAACCTGAGCCCCCGAGTGTGGTCCAACCTGGGAGTCAGTGGAAAGCAACAGTCATGACTGAGAGGCGTGCGATTCTTGAACAGCAGACAAGAAATTTGCCTGAAAGCTCAGAAAGATCCCGGAAATGGTATCCTGACCCAGATGTCGTGGAAGTGGTGGACAAGGCATATCTTAAAAAAAAGTGCAACTCTCGCGAATGGGCTGCTGCCATCAAGAAGATTATCATGCAGTTCACCTTGAACAAGGAACAACAGAGAGCATTCACGATTGTCGCAAATCATGCCTGCAACCCCAATTCTGAAGTCCTGAAGATGTATGTCGGTGGTATGGGAGGGACTGGGAAATCGCAAGTCTTGAAAGCGCTGATAGAGTTCTTTAATGTGAGAAAAGAGTCCCACTGGTTTGTGGTGGTGGCACCAACCGGCACTGCAGCAGCTCTTCTTGGGGGATCGACTTATCACTTTATGTTTGGAATATCCGACCTGCACGAGCATACTAGCACACAGCTTTCCCAGGTTAAATCTCGACTAACAGGTGTTGACTATGTATTTTTTGACGAAGTGTCAATGTTATCTTGCCTGGATTTGTACAGAATCAGTGCCCGTCTGGCCAAAGTCTTAGGGAACCCAGAGATTCCTTTTGGTGGCATGAATATGATATTTGCAGGAGATTTTGCCCAGCTTCCACCAGCGATGGGCGGTGAAAGTGTCTCTTTATACAGTAGGACAGTTGGATCACGAGGGGTGTCATTACAAGACCAGGAAGCTGCAATTGGAAAGGCCTTATGGCACCAAATCACAACTGTTGTTATTCTGCGGAAAAATGAGCGCCAGCAAAATATGTCTCCTGCAGATGCGAAGTTCAGGAAAGCTCTAGAAAATATGCATTATAAGTCATGTACACCAGAAGATCTAATCTTCTTGCACTCTCGAATATCAAGTAGTTTGCCTGGTCGATCATGCATTACTGAAGGGACTTTTCAAAATGTATCGATCATCACGTCTTTCAATGTTGATAAAGATGCAATTAATACCCTAGGATCTCAAAGATTTGTCCAAGAAACTGGCCAAAATTTAGTCGAATTCTTCTCTGAAGATCTTATGACGCCACTGGAGAATATGGAAGATCGTAAGCAGAGAAAGGCTGCAGGTAATACAACCAGAGTAAAAAAAATGTTGGTGGATGAGAAGATACAAAAAACTCTATGGGAATCTGCGAATAGCAAGCTCATACCAGGCAAATTGTCGCTGTGCATTGGACTACCTGTCATGATACGTCAAAATGCAGCTACTGAACTGTGCATTACTCGCGGCCAGGAGGGCTTCGTACATTCATGGCAGTCAGCACAGGGTTCACATGGTCAGAGGATCCTTGATACTCTCTTTATATGTCTAGCAAACCCACCTAAGGCAGTTAAGCTCCCCGGTCTTCCAGAAAATGTTGTTCCTCTTACTAGGAATTCTGTCCCTATCGTTTGCTTCCTCCCAAATGGCTCATCCATGAATGTATCTCGGTCTCAGGTAGAGGTTCTTCCGAATTTTGCTATGACTGAATATGCATCACAGGGAAAGACAAGAGAATCAAATGTGGTTCATGTCAGCAACAGTCGTACTCACCATGCAATATACACTGCACTGTCTCGTGGTAAGTCAGCAGATGGAACACTTCTTGTACAGGGTTTTGAATCGAAACATATCACTGGAGGTGCAACAGGCGCCTTGCGTCAGGAGTTCCGAGAGTTGGAGTTGCTGGACAATATCACTCAACTGCACTATGACAATAAGTTGCCAAAAGGAATGCATGATGCCGACCGAAGAAATACTTTGATTGACTCTTTCCGAGCATGTAAGGGAATGGATTACATTCCATCCTCTGTAAGGGGACACTATCTCATTCCATTATCTCATTCCTTTTTCCCTACTCTCGTTACATATATTTACTTCTAGGTACGACATCTCCGGACATCGCCAACTCCGCCGGCCTTTCCCTGCCACCAACTCCGATGTCCTGTTTCGTCAGACTCCGGACTTCGGCCCTCGGAATGCCATGTGTGTCGGCTCATTGTTTCGCCTCCGCTCCACAGTATAGGGGGTCTATAACTATACAGTTTATCAGCCACTGGATCGTATATACAGGACACACCTGGCAGAGGGATCCTTAGATTTGTTCTCTTTGGATTTCCCCTTTGCCAGGTGCGTCGTTCCCAGTATCTACATACCCTGTCTAATATACTTTGGATTTCCCCTTTGCCAGTCTTGTACGAGCCTACAAGCCTTTAAGGGTCGCCCTTACATCCTTGGTCAATCCTGCTGTAAGATGGGGCAAGTCTGATCCTTTTTTAGACTGGGTAGTTAAGGATGTGAAGTGGGAAATATTGGATAAGTCGAGTAAATCTAAGAAAGAGTCAGTTGAGTTAACTAATACCTATGTCACTGCAAGAGGCACTGCTTCAGGTGAGAAGAGGAAGCTCTCGGGAAATGGAACGGTTGGTGATCACCTGTCGATGGACATGCCCAGTCAAAAGAAAGCTAGGACCTCAAATGATGATACAGCAGCTGTTCTGGGGCAACACCATGATATGGATGCCCCACTAGGTACCCCATGGCGGCAAAACAGTTGTGCATATGACACTGTCATTGCAATATTTCATAATGTATGGCGCAGGACTGCAGAGGACGGTGCAGGTGCACTGACCAACCTGAATCCGGAATACCTGGGCCCTCTCGTTGCTGGATTCGCTGAATGTACTGGGGTTAATGATACACGTAATCTCGAACAGGTCAGAGACAACTTACGGTATGATCTATACCATTTTTCTCCAACAGTTTTCCCGTGGGGAGAATATACAAGCGTCCACGCCATGCTCGAACGATTGCTACAATCACCAAGTGCTGTAATGTCATCTATGAGGACATGCCTGAGAGGTCACAGCATGCATCCTTCTGCCAATACGATGTCCAGTTGCCTGATCACTCCTTTACCTACATTACGCAACATGCCTCTGCAGGATTATGTTCGTCGATTCAAGGTCCAGTCGGCTGTTCGCTGTCAAACTTGTGCCAGAGAATTATCCAGGCTTCATACATTTGTACAGGCCCCACCTGTATTGGCTTTTGATTTGCTAAGAGGAGGTCTTACCTTTCCGGTTGACCTCATGGTCCCCGTTGCTCCTCTCGATGGTGCCGCACAGTATGAAGCCTCTTATCAGCTAGTAGGAGTAATCTACCATGCGCAGTATCACTTTACCTGCCGAGTTTTTCCTTCCGCTGGAATTGCATGGTCTCATGATGGGATGAGTTTGGGAGGGTCTATGGTTTGTGAGGGTGCCATCGCTGATGTTGATATTCAGTCTTTAGGTGTTCGTGATGCAATCGTAGCCATATATAGTCGAATGGCTTGAATACATGTTCACTTGCTATGATGCTCTCTGCACCTTCCACTTTTCCCAGGGCTTAGAACTCGGACATGCCGTTTAGCGGCCCACATAAGCCAGTACAGATCTGTGACAGCGGAGTAGGACATGGATCAACAAAGGCCACTACATGTATCTAAAAGACAGAATCGAGTCCACGATATTGAGCTGGCATACATTCGATATGTTGTATGGCAAAGTTGGGCGGTGCAGGAGATTGTTGAACCACTGGTCTGAGTTGTAGGCCATCTCGTGCATTTGCAGTTATGATATGCTGATGATGTACGCGGCTGTGCTTAGCACTAGTACGAATATCCTGCCCGGATTCCAGGTGGACCTGAATGAAGACCAAGCGCAAGATTTCTGTTGGGAAGCAGTCTATAGGTGAGCCACGCGAAACTCTAGAGAGCAATGTAGAACTGGACATCCGATGTGATAGAAAGAAGAAGGGAATGGATTATGTAATGACAACTTTTTTGACGAATACCCAATTGTCACTGTTTCCGATTCTCCAGGGACTGTTGTCCCTGCTATGCGCTAAGAAACTGTAACACATGTCGTATATATATCCTGTGAGTAACGATGATTTTTGGCATTGGCATGGTGTCTCGTTGAATATATCAATCTTACCAGTCAACAATGGTCGCAGACTGTACCAAAAATAAGTGTCAGACAACACAATTGAAAGAGGACGACGTGGCCCTCTTCATGCGCTGGTCAACTCAGCTACACGAAAGTTGGGGCAACAGCACTACGCTTATATTCCACCGGTTACAATGCAGTCACAGACATACACCGACAACTAAATATCCATTTTCCATGCAGTCTGTACTACTACCACCGTCGCCTAAGCAGCCGATACTGTCATCAGAACACGCGGGTCGATGAAGATAGAGTCCACTCACGAATTCCGGCGAGTCGTCGTTCACTGGCAGGTGCCGTTGATGCAGATCATACCAAGGCCTTCAAGACGATGATTTAGCGTCAAGAGAAAGGTGAATAAGACCAAACGAAGGACGTACAGTCTCTGGATGACTTGCAAGACCTCCTAGCCACGAGGGTCTCAGGCTCGAAGTCCCTCTCGAAAACATCCCACTCGGCTGCATGGCGCGCAGCGAGCTTACTCGCAGTAAGGCGCGCGAGATCGCGTCCTTTGACGGGCTCAGCCTCGTGGCGGTGAGGAACAGCCATAGCGGTCATGCTGCTGAAGACGACAGGGAGGGCGATGAGGAAGGCAGAGGAGAATTTCATTCTTAGTTGGGTGGTTGTGTGTTGTGAAGAGACCGGCTCTGGGGAATCCATGGCATTGAGAAAGAGTTTTTATACCTTTTTGCCTAGACGAGGTCACATTTTTAGTGACGGTGCCTGCGTACAATGATGGTTCGGCTTGACATACCGTGGGTATGGAGTGGAAGCATGTGGTTCTTTGGCCCATGAACACGTTTCACGGAGGCAAGGCCTTAATCCCCTTCATGTGAACCTTGATGGGCATTCGGGACAATCTTCGGAATTCAGAAGTATCGACTGACCTGAAAGACGTGCCGCGTCCCCATAGCCACCACTGCGTCGCTTGCGTGCTAACATCAGGGAGTAACATGCTCCCAAGTTCATCGGGAAAAAAAAACTCGCTGGTTTGTTGACCCGGTCGGCGTAATATTCCTGACCTCGGAATAAATTCGACTGCAGCAGTACGGTGTAGCGTTGGCGAAAAACACACAAGGAGGAGAAACGACAGTCGCTCAACGCTTGATGGAAAATATTAGTCCTGACCTCGAAAATACGCAAGATGACCTGTTCTTCTGGGATGTCTCATCGATCGCAGGCCTTGAGCATCCACGCAACCCCGTCCCCAGCCAACCTCGCCCCAGGTACTACCGCTTTCCATATAAGAACATCGCACAGATCATTCCAGGCCTTTCACGATAATCGTCAAACATATCTCTTGCGTCTAGAACTCCTGAAGGTTGTCCACGTCAGGGTTACGGCGACCGAGGCCGAAAAACCTCAAACTCTTCGTAACCGTACACGGTTACATATGCAATGGCGGTGTGCATGAGTGTCGAGACAGGCGGTGCAGTTGCATATAGAACTATAGAATCTGGTCTGTTTTTGGGGCTCCGCGATGGTCATCTAGAGGTGGGAATAGGGGACCGAAATCCATTCTCCATCTCGGTACCACAGCATAGCGCTGACAGGGGGGTGTAATAAGATTGTCTTCGGCATCCGAGTTGGGGCATAACTTCGAGGGGGGGCAGGCGAGGACTAATCTGAAATGTGCATAGGCATAGGTACGACGTTACTTCGGTTAACAGGCGCTAGCTGGTTCACGATAGGCGACAAAACGACCTTCAGTATGCCCTCATACCCAGGAGAAGCGAGTACGTCCTGGATAAACCTAACAAGGGACCGAAAAAGGCGCCCGGGTGACCGTTGTGCGTGAATTGCATGGCTAAATGCGCGGCTTCCACCCTGTCAACGGCACTCTAGAGAACCATATGGGATGTATGGCTTTTTCGACAGCGTTGGCCGAGTACCTCCTTGGCAGAGGATGCGACGATAGCTTTACCAACTTCAACACTCTGCACGACCATAAATGGCATGCCCAGCGAGTATAACGCCACCCAGTTTCAGGCTGTGCGCTGTAACACACCCACCTCGCGGTGATAAATCATTGACGACTTGATACGGCGACTAGACACGTACATGCAAGTAATGTATGCTGTTCGCGAGGTCAGCATGGCGTAGAGGAGATGTACGGCTTCGGCTGTTTTGAGGATAAGTCATTCAAGTAACCCTAGAGCGTTAATCATCTGGTTGAGAGAGAGATGTTGCGGGGAACGAAATGATGTCTGAGTCGAAGGAGGCGGCAGTTCGAGTCCTATTTCGGATAATCAAACCATGATCTGCAATGCAGGATGGCGACGGCTAACATCATGGGGATGTACGCACGTTGTCCAGATGGGCTAGCCAGCTTCGCTTCCGTTCAATACATCCCAAGGTGCCCCTTCCATCGTTGCTCAATTCCAATAGGCCCGGTCATGTACAGGTGACTGAATACGAAAGAATATGACTGCGTCAGGAAGGTGTAAGACTAGCAACAGAAACCCTAACAATGGACGAATACACTTACTTTGGTGAAATACGGTCATAGGCATCAATTTCGAAGGGGGTTCACGAGGCCGGAGTGTGTCACACTGCTTGGGATGGCCGTAGTAAGATAGACGTGGTCTACAACAAGAATCGACCCGCAATGGTTGAGGAAATCATCACGTGGTAGGCTATATTCGACGCGTCGTGTCGCAACACATCCCTTCTGATACTCTTGAATCTTTTCGGCAACATCACTTGTCATATTCCACCGGCTACAAATGCAGTCACAGACATACACCGACAACTACATATCCATTCTCCATGCAGTCTGTACTACTACCAGCGTCGTCTGAGCAGCGGATACTGTCATCAGAACACGCGGGTTGACGAACTCAGAGTTCACTCACGACTTCCAGCGAGTCATTGTTCACTGGCAGGTGCCGTTGATGCAGATCATGCCAAGGCCTTCAGGATGACAATTTAACATCAAGAAAGTGTAGAAAATGAAATCCAAGACTTACAATCCCTGGATGATTTGCAAGACCTCCTGGCCATGAGGGTCTCAGGCTCGAAGTCCCTCTCGAAGATTTCCCACTCGGCTGCATGGCGCGCAGCGAGTTTGCTCGCGGTAAGACGTGCGAGATCGCGTCCCTTGACGGGCTCAGCAATAGCGGACATGCTGCTGAGGACGACGGGGAGGGCGATGAGGAAGGCAGAGGAGAATTTCATTGTGATAGTTGGGTGGTTGTGTGTTGTGAAGAGACCGGCTCTGAGGAATTCCATAGTTTGCTAGAGGGTTTTTATACTTTTTTTTGCCTGGACGGGGTCACATCTGGTGTGACGTTGGTATACGTGTTAGCTGTACGAAGGACGAGGGGAGCATGTGGGTCATACGATGAACTCGTTTGATGCAATCTTGCATCTGATGTGAATGATAAACTTTGATAACCCGAAGACGAGCTTTGGAATTCAGTGTTGTTGACTAACCTGAATCGTTTACCGAATCCCCATAACCACGAACCACACAGCTTGTGTCAACACAGGATCGGCATCAGAGATATTTTGCAACGATGGATGATCACATCATGCCTCGACACCCGAACCGAACGGTCTGTGTCCTCAAAGAACGTAGGCATAAGCACTGGTGAAATCTATGAACCTAGAAGTGACGCCGGTAGGACCAAGAGAGTAGTTTGGCAAATTTAAACAGATTGGTCCTCAATTCCTTTAAACGAAGCTCAGTTCGGGTTCAACACACTACGACTGCTCCAGTGCTTGACATTTGACTAGGTCAAATGATGGGCGTGTTGAATGGATCACGTAACTGCGGTGCTAGAGATTTCATGCAAAATTGCTCTAGGGGCCATATTTTTTCCAATGGTGGTAGAAGCAATGAAGAACGAATAATCGATGTAAGCGGAAATAATAGACTTGAAGCGCGGAAAACATGCAAGCATATGAGGCAAAGTAGCAGCGCCCAAAACCAAAACACATTAGCACTTGAATCAGAAAAACATTAAAATTCTAATAATAAACGTACAGATAACTGAACAAGCAGCATACGGGGCATATTCGAGGTCGAGACAAAGCATCTACAGCGACGGGGTCGGAAGTCCATATCTGAGTCCAGCAGATTACAGAGAAGCGCATGTCTCCCGCATGGCAGTTCTGACACACATGTATACGACACACGCGGCGACGAAAGCCAACACGCGCTTCATAGTCTTGCGCGGGGCGGGAGGTCCTTTGGCACCAGCGTCGTCGATAGCGGAGATTTCGTCGTCACTCAGATGAGCTAGACACAGAAAGAATTCAAGCATCAACCCACGAGAACCGAAAGACTGAGAAACGAAGCGTACGCAGATCGGCGACGGCGAGGTATTCCTCCAGGCGTGCCTTCTTCGAGCTTGTCCTGTATATTTCCCGGTAAGTCGAACGAAGGCTGCGTGGAGGGATAAGAGTACTGACGTTACGATCACAGCGCCCTTGGCTCTGACCCATGACATGAGAACCTGTGTAGGCGTGATGCCGAGACGTTTGGCGGCAGCGTTGACCGGTGCGTCGACCGGACCGCCAGGGAGCTTGGTTATTGGGCTGCACGCAGATGTATAGCTCGTCGAGCCAGGTAAAAAGGAGAACAAGGAGGACGTACGTGAGACTACTGTAAGCTTCGGTGACGATAGCGTGTTTGGTGGAGTATTCGAGAAGAGACTTGTGCCTGGCATAGTTGTATGGATGTAATTCAATCTGTACTCGGTGAAAAATATTCAGCTACGAAAATAACGGCTACTGGTCATATGTATGTACCTGGTTAACGGCTGGTTTGATCCTCGCGATCTTGATGATTGTCTGCAGCTGTTCGAGGTTGAAATTGCTGACGCCAATACTCCTGGAGCAAGAACCACGCGTCAAGTATGTTAACAGGAACAGGAACAGGACGCATTGAGATACCTGGCTAGCCCAGTTTCCTTGATCTTCTCGAACTCCCTCCAACCGCCTTCAAAATCGCCTTCCACAGAACGCGGGAAGTGAATGAGATATAGGTCGACATACTTAAGGCCAAGCTAGGTAGACTCTCTTGTCAGCACTGGCGCTCCTGGGATGGTGATATAGAGCAATCCTCACCTGTGTAAGGCTCTCGCGCACAATCTCTGGGATGGCTCCCGAGGAGTATTTGGTAGTGATGTATAGGTCCTGGCGCAGCAACCCGCTCTCCCGAATGGCCTCCCCAACACTTTCTTCGTTGCCGTAGTCTTCCAGGGGTGCAGTCAGCTTCGCCTGCTGACAGCCTGTCAAAGTTGTGTAGGTACTCACATTGCGCTGTGTCGATATGAGAAAAACCGCTGTCTATGGCTTGAATGACGAGGTCCGTGGCATCCTTGCCTTTATTGACCGAACCTGTACCGAACGCAATGGCAGGTATCTGTGGGCATAGATATGAGTTGGTCCAAGTGAGACGTCCAGACACTTACCTTGTTCCCGTCGTTCAACTTCAAGCTTCCAAACGGCATGATGTTCGGGAGAATGGGTCGTTAACAGGAGGTGGAGACGAGGTGGGGACTTTAATAAGCATAGAGCGCAGGACGGAGCTCGCCATGACGGGCGGTATAGAAGATCACACCATTGCCGTCATGGATTTCGAGTTCGGGCGGATCCGAACGTCTTCGGCGTCAAGATAGGGCAGTTCATTGCTGCTTCCCACGTTCTCTGACACTATCGCAGACGGTGTCGACGAGCATACCTATTCCCGAATGCGCTAACACAATCTAGCCTTGTCTACCATTCAACGCGACACTGGCGGTCCCCATGACTCTCAGATACCTCACCATCAGCGCACGAGTGCCGACCTAAATCCACGACTTCTCTTTCATTTAACGCCATTGGCACGATCCGCCGGCACTTCTACTCGGGTCAGTCTCTGCAACTCTATAACCAATCGAGGTCTCAAAGGGCAACACCTGGCCGTTCGCCAATTTCTCCTCTCCTGGTCGCTTCTGATTCATTCTGTCGATGCTTCTCAAGACATTTCCAAGGCCTCCAACCCCGCATTCGCAAATCTTTTCCAGTCCAGGGTTTCATCTTGGAAAGGGTACTTGAAGACTTGGCGCTGGTTCATTTATTTTCGTGCTGTTCACCGCCATTCTACGGTATAATGAGGACCAAACTTTAGCCTTTCAGAATTGCCTGCGTGGCACTGCTCACTTCACCGGCTAATGAAGGCAGCCACCACTGTTTTCATGGAGGAACTTGCTGAAATTGGGTTTTCAAATTACATGTCGGCCGTCTTCGCTCAGTCTCAGAATGAGAAATTGCGATTTTCATCTCATGTTTGTGAATCTTCAACACTCCTTATACCTCCTAAACATCATGGAAAGTGCGTAGTAGCCTGCGCGCCCGTCTAGAATCCTTGGGGAATCATACGCTGCGCTCGTTCGTGTGAACTATCTGCTGGCCGACGCTCTTGAACCTCATCCATGAAGCGCAATCTATAGAACCACCAATATACAAGGGAACGGCGAACTTCGTCACTATGTCGACCAACCCCTAGCCTCCTTTCTAAAGAGATTCTGGAAACCCTCCCCATTTGCACGATTGTCGATTCTGGAGCCATAGCGGGCAAGCATGACCATCCTTGGGCACCTGATTGTACCAAAGAGGGGATCCTCGTCTATAAAAGCTGCCGGATCTCTACGTCTAAACCCCAATACCAAGGGAACACTGCAGCGATGAAGTTCAACACCCTTGCCATCTCTTCGGCCGTCGCCGCCTTCTCGATCCTCGCCGTGAGTGGTCCTTCTTCGTTCCTCGAAATATCGCGACCAACTTATTCCTTCTGTTAGGTATCCGCCGCGCCCGCCCAAAATTGCGGCGACCCTAGAAGGGCGACGCCTTGGTATCGCGCGTTCAACCCCAGCGATGTCGACCACTTCTACACCGCGAACCGCGCAGAGTGGTTGAACTCGATCAACAACCTCGGGTACGACAACGAGGGTATCGCCGGCTATGTCTTCAGATCTACCCAGCCTGGCACGGTTCCCTTCTATCGCCTTTACAGCCCCGACGCTACGGATCACTTCTACACCAGAAGCCAATCAGAAAGGCAGAACGCCATCAACAACTTGGGATACGAGGATGAAGGTATCACAGGTTGGATCTACCCCAACCCCCTCTGTGGCGGCGTCCCCTTGTACAGACTTTACAATGCCGACGAAACCGACCACTTCTATACTACGTCCTTGGCGGAGCGTAATAATGCCCTCAACAATGGATACGACTCTGAGGGCATTGCTGGGTACATCATCCCGTACTGAACAACCCGGTGCGTCTATTTCTTTCTCTTTCGATCCACTTTTGACCTATCGTTAAATCTCAGTTCCATCTAACAATCATCTCCCCTACCTGTCGCTATACTGTCGGACACTTTCTTACTCCTACGTATCTACTGCGTTGGTGATCTCTTGTATAAAAAGTGCAATTCGATTTTGCGTCAGCGCAGCGTTGCTGTATCCATGTAATCCTCGTCGCGCAATGTTTTTAGAGAATTTAGAACCACATTTGCCCGAGAACAGGTGGTGAGCCCCTAAGCCCTAAAAAATCTGACTTCAGGGGATGTATGTCAGTACTTAGATCCCATCTGGGAAATCTTGCGCTTCCCGAGAATCGAACGCCTAGCTTGCAAAAACCTCGATGGCAAGTTGTCGGGACGAGAAAAAAGTGCTGACCTCAGCAGCTTCGTGGCCTGGGGCGGGTTGCTTGAACACATCGTCTGCTAAAATCTGAACGTCCACCTGGCTGTACTTATAAACTGCGGTCTCTAACACGTCCGGTCTCGCAAAAAAATTTCAAGATTTTTCCCCTGCGCGTATCACTCTGTATCACTCTCTACCGTTGCTCCTTATTTTTCTCATCCATAGCCATGGATTGTATAAACTTTGCCATCTCTTTCGTTCTTGCTCCCTTCTCTGACGTTGGATCATGGCTCTTCATGCATTTCTCACACATCGCACGTCGTATTCGCACCTTGTGGCACACACTCATACTCCAGGCCGAAACTGCAACGACCCTGTTGTCAACACATGGACTGTGGTACCCTTCGTTCTCAACAAGAGCTTTCTATCACTTATACACGACGAGCAAATCCGAGTCTGATTGATTACCCTGCGTCAACTAGCAAAGTGAGTCCTTGGCTCTCAGCTTTCCTCCACCTTCTTTGCCCTGCTATCGCTGTTCTATTGGACTTTCCCTTCTCCTCTACGTATCTCTTGTCGGTGAATCTTGTGTAAGGATGCAAATTTTATTTTAGCCTGAACCTGGGCATACTCTTCGGAACGCGCTTCCAGAACCGACGTTGATCTTTATCAGTCTGCCCCTACAAAGAAACCTTGGATTTTTTGAGTTCCTGGTGTACGCCTTGGTTGCGCGTAGTGGAATTACGGGAAACCTCAAAATCGCCCACCTCTTGGGAAACCTGGACCAATTCGTCGCCGGCGGGTAAACGTCCGATTGCTACAACGAGTAGCGTGCTATATCCGAATCAGGTGCCTGTCGTGCGCCTCCCAGGGGAAATCCCCGCCCGCGAAGACCCACTTTGATGATGTTTCATAGTGTGGCATGCACATGCTGTCACAGTTTTGGTATCGGGGCGCGCCACTAGCCAGGCTAATGGCTTGCGCTTGCTCCCTTTCGCATTGGGAGTCGTCATATCTAAATCAGTAACCTCAAACCTATTGACTCTGAACTCGCCCCACTCAGAAGGTCATTCGGGCGTTAGGCCTCAGGATCTGTCAGGCGCAAATTGCAATCACTGGTCGCCATGTGGAGCCACATATGGGTTTTTTCAAAAATTTCTACCATTGACAGGAAAATCTTCGAATTCTGCCACAGTGTCGATCTTAAGTGGCGATTTGCTTGAACCCTGTCGTATCACCGTCTCACCCGAGCCCTCCTCCCGCAGCTCTTCTTCAGGGTTTGCATATCGTGAGTCGTTCTTGGTATTCACTCTGGGGTTTGTGTCTGGATCCGCCCGGCAATTGAGATTTGAGAACTTAGTCTCCTTGCAGATGCGGATTGCTTTTCAACTAGTATCTTACGCGGGTGCCACTGCTAATTCTTCTGGTGCCGACATACCTCTCAGTGATTATGACGAAATTGGAGCCAAATGAACGAGGTAGCTACAGAAGCCATCTCCTCCCAGTCTCTCGGTTTAACTCATGCTAAGCAATCGAATCTGAGGTTCGGGTTTGGACCGCCTTCTGCCTTCGTAATACCACTGGATAAAACCGCCTTACCACCTCGGCTCAGGGATGGGGCGCGTACTGGGATCCAGGCGAGGCACAGATAGTCAGCGTTTCTTGTCGCCAGCGGACCGCCATGGGAATCGTCGAACCCTGCAGCTGTAATGCTATCACGAAGGGGAAGTTTCCATGCGTAAATAGCTGTACTCAATTTGCAGTTTATTTCGCCAGTTTATTTTTGAGCTTCAGGTACGCGTGTTGTGATGGAGCATGTGCAACAACGCTTGGAGTTCGAAGATGTCCCCGGAGATGGCTGAGTTCCAAAGCGGCAGACACTGTTCAGGACAAAGAAAGCATAGAGATTTCAAATTTCATCGGCAGAATGCAGCTATTCGTGGCATTTAGGGAAATGAGTATTATTGAAGTCGAATGCGCGGCGTCAGTGTTAACGTCGACGAGCAACTTCCGATGGTATCTTGTCTCGCTCTTCTATTGCTCGCCCTCGGCATGTCGGCAAGTAGTCCATCTCGCATCACAACGCCATGTGTGTAGTGTGTACCAAGCCATGGGAAATAAACTGGCGAAATAAACTGCAAATTGAGTACAGCTAATTATATATGGATCAATCTTTTCAAATTTGGCAACTCCCCCATCATGATAGAACAACAGCCTCCATCGCCCATCACATTCGGTTGTGATTCACCGTAAAGTTCGCTAAGGAGGACCGGCGACTCGCGTGGGCGCGTCGAACAGGTATAAAAAGCCTGTTGCTAAAGGATGGATTCCCCAGAGCCGGTCTCTTCACAACTCACAACTCACTTACTTTCACAATGAAGTTCTCTTCCGCCATCTTCTTCGCCCTCCCCATCATCCTCGCCAGCGGATCCGCTATGGCTGCCCCCCAACACGAAGCCCGCGATCTCGCGAGCCTCGCTCGTGACAAGCTTGTGGCGCGGCAAGCGGCGGAGTGGGACATTTATCGTCGGGAATTTGAGCCTGGAACCCTCACCCGTCGCAGGTCTTGCAAGACGTCTAAGGATTGTAAGCTAACAGTCATGTTTTATCCCTTCCTGATTACTGAACATTATCCTCCTAGGCTTGGGCATGATTTGCATCAACGGAACCTGCCAGTAAACGACTTTCGTTGAATGTTGTGAGTGCTTGCATCTCTCCCCCTCCAGTACACCAAGTATTGAGTTGATCATACTGTTGCAGATTCATGTCCCTGGTAGTGGTACTGGCTGCATGCAGAACGGAGAATAGTGCTAGTCGGTGTATGTCTGTCTGCGTTTGTAACCGGCGGAATGACAAGAGCTGTGTTAACTGGAACGAATCTGCAAGTAAGCCAGAACTGAGGTAGTTCATGAGAAGCAGCGAGAAAAGTGGAGAGAAGTATCTGATGACATTCTACATCTGATGGTGAACCTGCCCTGCGACGCTGCCTAACGGGAAGGGGATGTACATCGTGAGTTGTCTGGCATGGATCCCGATTTGCTAAACTCTGCTATGTATAGCTGCATACAATATATTTGTTCCTATAATCCAGGACGGTAGAATGGTCGAATATTAATATCTACTCATATCGGTAGGCTGACTTCAGGCATTGTCCGTCGTCGTTGGAGATAATCATGCGGAAGAATACAGCTTTCTCGGGTCAGGGGAATTCCGTGACATCTGTCGCTCTGGGCGTAAATCTACATCCGTACAATGGAGTAACACATAGATTATGGTAGGATGATAGTTTTTCAACAACTCCTAAGTGCGTAGTACAACGCAGGACAGGTTTACAGTTACTGGCGGGGCGAAATTCTACACAAAAGGCTATGCCACACCACGAATAAGTTATATCAATAAAATGGCATCACAGATCATGAGCGCTATTCGTGACTCAGGCTACAACACACTTGGGAGGTCGCTGACATCGCTGACTAGCTTTGTCTTGGTCACGGGCTTTGACCATTTATCTGCCACGAAACTGAGAGTGGTATCGAAACAAAGAGAACAGTGACGGACCGGGACAAGGCAGAAAGTAACCGTCGAGGGCGCTGACGAATCGCTCCTCGTATTCAACTGGTGGTATTACTGTGATTTCTCTACCAGAAGTAAGTCCTTGCTTCGCCTTATACTCGAGTGTCTTGGCGAAGGTGTAGCTTCCTAAGAAAGCAATCGTTCAGTACAATTGACATCTGGAAAAGGCACGCCAGAAATACCGATCGTATCCACCAGTCCGCACACTATCACTTTCTCTTCCTCATTGATCCCAACAAGAAGGCTGTTCAGCGGTTGTTAGTACATAGTCGCTGACGCCGCCCATCATACTCACGAGTAGTCCATGATATTACTCTTTGCAAGGAACTCGGCATCGTTCTTGACTGCAGTATGTAGCACGTGCTTGGAATGGGGGCGAACCAACATCAAAGACTTCTGTTGACCTGCAAGAATAAAGACTGAATTATTGACTCGTCGACGCTGATATCATCGCGTACCTTCGATCCACTCTCCGTCATACAGAGTCTTCGGATTCTGCGCCACTTTGAAGCCATTAGCAGGCTTGACCTTGCGGCCCTGTATTCCCTTTAGGTCAAACGTCTTGTCCACCTTTTGGTTGTAAAACAGGTTCTCCATGACCAGGAGGTCGGTCTTGGACTGAATGGTTCCTGTCTCCAGATTACGAATTTCAACAGTGTAGAACCCAATCATCTTCGTGATGACCGTTGGGTGCTCCGTGGTATCCAAATACCGGAAGTAGGATGGTCCAAGGTCGACTAGCACTTGTCTTTGTTCATAAATAGATGGGTCAGAGTAAATCTCATAGCGAAGACCTGCAAGTGACTCACAAGTCGGCAACATTCCAAGCGTCCACAAGCGTCTTGATAATAAACCTATCGTCGCCTGTTTTCCAGAAATTCGAACGACTCTTGCCCCCCTCCGCCTCCCAGTTCGCACTGTGCCGCAGACTCCTCGCGTAGATCTCGTCCACCGCACACCTCCGGCGCAAAAGATCGAATTGCTTCGCATAGTAAACCGTACAGCTGAACTTGAGCCGCTTCCCAATAGTCCAGTCGTACTTGATATGCGGCTGCTCGTCAATTCCCGCTGCGTCGAGAGACAATAGTCCATATTGGCCCTTCGGTGATGGCACTGTGGGTCGCGTAGCACCCCCTAGACCTAGTCCACTGTCACCGTCACCACCACCTTCACCACCACCCGCACCCCCTGCCCCTCCCACAGGGTGCAGCATGAACCGTATAGCATTACCCAGCCCACTCGTCAGCGTATTCGCTATCGACGACGGGGTCGTCGTACTAGAGGCATCCCGCGAGCGTTCCTGCTCACGAGTCATGTATTGATCATCCTTCGGGGGTAGAGGCGGCGGGTGTTCTTGTGCTTTCCCTGCCGACATCGGGGGCAAGCCCTCCCCAGCCTCCTTCCCACTCTGCTTTCCAACTGTCGCATCGCTTCCCACTGACTCGACCGACGACGTCTTTCCCTTGTCTTGCTGCGGCTCCGTGGCTCCGGCAGCTGCGCCCTGCGACAGGCGAAGCCCAAGGCGCGACGACATCGATTCAAGTTCCTGGAGCTTCTTCCCCGCCTTGCCCGGCCCATCCGCACGCTCCTGGGCCACAATGCCATCCGCCTCTTGTTTGCTGAGCTGGACATCCGGCTTCGCGCCCCAACCCGACAAGGGAGCAGCCCCTCGTCCGAGGCTGCCGAAGCGCGAAGATTCCGGGGCAGGCGACTTTTGCTCCCGACGCAGGACCTCCCGGATAGACATGAGGGAGGAGGTTACGTCGCGTGAATGGTCCATGCGGGAAACGGAGGCGGAAAAGTATTCCGGCGTATCCCAGGTGCCGTCATCCACGTCGGGATCGGATGGTTTTTGTGAGGACGAACTGGAATTTTGGGGGGAGAAGTAAGACTGGGGCTCTGAATATGTTTCTATGGTGGGAGGGCCGGTCTGCGGGTTTTGGGGCGATGTAGTGACCGAGCGAGGGGCGGACATGCTGTCTAATTCGCGCTGGTAATCGGACGAACTAAACAAGGCACGATGAGGGATCTGATTCTTGACGGGTAACAAAACATGACTGACCTAAGCGTGAAAGCAATGATACTCCCCAGATCGTCCTCTCGCATGATCACATCACTCCCAGGACACGCATGCGACCCCGGCTTCCACCACTCTGGCTCCTCTGACCCCTTCCACTCCAGACCTTCGTCTCCGTTCAGATGCTTCTTCCGCCACGCATCGAGCCTTTTCTCGGAACCCTTCGCGGCGGAGGTAAACGAGCGCCGTACATCATTCAGATTCGCCTTGGTGGTGCGAGAAAGCTGCGAGTACAGCGACTGCTCCTTGCGGTGAAATGTCTGGCGGAGGTTCTCCAGTCGCTCTAGCGGTTGCTGCCCTTCTTGTTGTGTCTTCTGGCTGTCTGGTGGTGTGGACGTTTCGGGTGGGGGAGCAGGAGGGGCCGGTGCATTGGAGTGAGCAGGTGCACTGGGAGGAGTTGTGTAGACACCGTGGTCGCCCAGAGGTAAGGCGGTGGTGTTTGAAGGTGTACGAGATACTGATGGTGTCACAGGTCGCATGATACTTGGATTTTTGCTCTCTCCGTCTTCATCGTGCTCATCTGTCGATGGAATGCGGGGTAGAGCCTTAGATTTAGATTTCCTAGTTTCATCAGTGTCGTCGCCGTGTGCAACTACGGCCTCCTATTGTTGTAAGTTAGCCCTCGGACTATGACACGACAGAGATCTACGCACAAGCCTGTCCATATAGTCGGCCACGCCCCTCCACCATCTTCTAATCTCCCCCCTCAGATCTCTCCTCTCTTGCTCTCCGGCCTTCTGCTCCACACTCTGACCATCACCCATCTGCCACGAGGCGTCATCGCGCGGAGGCCCCTCCCCGCGCGTCATCTGGAGCGGCGGGATGCGCAGCTCGAAGATATCCTCCGCCCGCGTGCAGGCAAACGACACGACCCAAGTGCGAGTGGCAAAGTGCCGCTGTATGTCAAAGCGCTCGGTGTGCGGGCAGTGGGCAGGACTGGGCATTCCGAATCTCGGAGAATAGATAAGGAGCTCGAGGAACTTGCCATACGAGAGGAGGCTGTAGGGGACACGACGTCTCAGCAACGAACGCAGATGGAGTGAGTACACGCACTAGGTGCCGTCAGACATATGACGCCGGGCTGAGCGCGACCTACATGTCATACAACTCTCCCAAATCTCAATCGGACCTTCCTCCCCCTCCCTCCCATGCTCGTCTTTCTCAACGGTGATAATGACCCTAACGTCGCCGTGCACGAGCCTCGTCTCATGCAGGCCATACGTATGCTTCCCCTTCGCAACCTCACATGGCCTGTCGGCCGCCTCCGCAAACTCCATCAACGCCGTTCCAAGCGACACATCCTCCTCCTCCTCCTGCGCATAGTACCGATACCTCCGCCACAGCGGGCGCCCGCACACCAGCAGCGTCTCCCCATCACACACTAGCAGCGCTCCCAACCCCGCAGTGAGGTCTGGCACATGTTGCGACTGCAGCACCTCGATGCCCTGTTGCCTCATGAACCCCGCCGTCCCTATCATCCCCCGTGCATGGTTACTCGGCCCCTCCCACCCAAGAATTGTCGTCATCGCCGCCCGCTCGCCCGCATTGAGCTTCAGCCCCATCCCAGTTTCACGTTCGGCGAGCCCGACGATGAGCGCTGGCGGGTCGAACCGCACGCCGACAGATGTAGAGAGGAGGCCTGCGTTCGCCTCGAGCAGCTCGAGCGTCCTTGTGAAAGGTGGCTTGGCGGCCGTCTTGGTCTCCGCTGCAGTTTTCTTGCCGAGGAGGGAGAATCTGAGGCTCGTGGGGAGGCCTCTACTCAGTTCTTGGTATGTGTGTGTAGACGCGGGAGGAGTAACAGGGGTAGCAGGAGGACTGAGTGGTCCATGGCCTCGGCCAAGGCGGGACATGGCGGTGCCAGCGCGTTGGCGCATCATGCTGGATTTGGAGAGGAAGGAGAAGATGCCGGGGTGGAGGAAGGAGGGAGCGGTGATGGTGGGTTTCTTCAACATCCCATCGATGGATTCGGAGGAGGCGGAGCGGCCGGGCGGTCCTGATGGGGAGGTTACAGAAAGTTTGGGCTGGGGAAAGATGAGCTTGATGCTGGAGTCAACGAGTAGGTGGCGCTCGAGCATGAGCGCAAGGTGGACGTAGACAGACAGCCTGAGGACACGAATGAAGTGTTTGTACTGCTCAGGCGAGGTTACGCCTTTGAACGAGAACGTTCCGCCAACGGAACGTACGAGACTAACTTCTGTAGATACAGGTCAAATTTGATTTACCGGAAACGAGCGCACAAGTGCGAACCTTTGTCACCATAGAGGATCGTGGCACCCTGGAATGCATACGTCCCTGACAAGAAGGTGCATCCTACGTCCCCGGATACCATGTCAAATCGGCTTTCTTCGATAGCTGATGTGCTCCCTGGCGGTGCGACACACAACAGCAGGTACTTTCCCTCTGGCTTGGGCGCTGTCGGCGGTATCGAAGGCGACTCTCTTGATGACTCAATTGAACTCTCCGCCGAGTCGCTCTGTTTCACACTCTCCCCCTCATCCGGCGATTTGGCGGACTTTTTGGCGTTGATAGCGTCTTGTCGTCGACCTTCTCTCTCGATTTCGCGTTCTCTCTTCCTCTTCTGCCGCTGTTGCTCTCGCCACCTTCTCACCCCGTCCAACCACTTTCCCTTACTAAGACATTGGCCCAGTTCATCCAGAGCCGCCCCGAGGACCTCAGCCCACGCATCCCTTCTATATTCTATACCAGATTCACGAATTTCCAACAAGAAATGGCGTATAAGATGAGCTCGGTGCTGCCTGGCCTCAACAGAAAGCTCCGCAAGCGGCGGGAGCGCTGGAAGAGGCTTTTGACCGACCATTATCGTTGTTTTTCAGCACGGTGAGCGGGGAAGAAGACAAGAATACTGAAAAGACAGCGCCTCAGTGCTCAATGGATTGAGATCGTCATGGTGGTCGTTGTGGAGAACAAGTTCCGTAGTCGTCACGTGTTATTCTGTCATTGACCAACGCAAAAATCCGAAAGGTTCGGCTTGACTCGCCCGCTATCAGCAGAGCACAAGGTACCGTTACTACACGAGATAACAGTCCACAAGTAATGGAATACAAATCTACTGCACCAGGTCAGTGTCTACGTCTCCACTAAGGCCATTTTGTTGACATGCCGTTATATATACTTGCCAGGTTCATTTGCCATATGCAGTGTCTTTCAGTTTGCTCGATACCTCGCATTGGATGGGGCTCGTACTAGAAGTACTCTCATTCCCAGCAGTTAAAAGGCTCACGAGAGTCTAAGAGTTAACCCCTGGAACGAGGCCCGATCTGCATACCCTTGTGCACCTACCCTACTCCAGAAGACAGGCGAAGGAAAGCCAAAATCACGCTCGGTATCTGTATGCACGACTGAACATTAACGCTATCTTGGGAGTAGCTGCGAGTCTCACCACCGGTTCTTCCTCCATCTTATTGCACCCTAAGAAGCATCCTTGAGAAAAAAGAGAATCAAACGCTGCAGAAGGTATGCAAGGGTATGTAAAACGCTCCAACTGCCAGATGCGGTACAGATGTAAAACATCCCAAGAACTGGGTAGAAGCTACCCTGAAACGGAGGTTTTACCTCGTCCAAGTTGGGGACCTGCCAAATGTTGGAGCTTAGCTACGGCGGTACAACTGACGACGATGGCGGGCAGAACAACAAGAGCAAAGGCAGCGAAGAATGTTACAGCGATCGTAAGCAGTTTGTCTCGCAGGAACTCGAGACAAGCTCTGAACGATTCATGCCTTCGCCGGAAATAGCTGATTGCATTGGGCCCTTCGAACACATCTTCCCTGCACATTCCTGTGGGTTCCGTCCAGTGAAGCTCCTGCGAGCCTCTTGACCATGTGCGCGGGTTACAGTTCCATGATCATGTATAAAGCCGAAATCTCCGTACATGTAGTCTGGTGCACCAGGATCATGTCGACTGCGGAATTCCTTGGCCTCCTCTCGAAGGGGCCGGTGGTGCAAGTAAGGCGCCGGTGACTGAGCTTGCATCTCCGCACAATTTCCAAGTACTACAAACAGCCTCGCGTAATGCTGGCAGCTCGAAGAACTTGCGGATAGCGCACGATAATCGTGTCGACTGGCTGCGAGGTGACCAGGTCACGGTCGCAATTCTTGGAGCTCCTTTGCCATCTCTCAAAGGCTCTGGCGATGCCAACTGGACGTTCGTGACCGAGCTATCTATCCTCACACAATTCGATACCGACAGCAAGAGATCTGTAGAGGCACTAGGGTAACTGGAAAAAGGTGAACTATGTTGATATGGATCTGGTACCGTTATTACTGCGGCAACCTACTCCTTCTCTGCGTTGAACCGAGCGGATTTCTATAGATACTTGAGGACGATCAGGGGTAAGAACGCGTCAGATTATAGGGTGTATCCCTTAACCTTTGTGTCCATGAGGTCTTTGGCGCGGAGCACCAATGTGGTTGATGGTACCGACGTCCAAAAGCGTCTAGGCAAACTGTGGAGGTATTCTTTCAAAGGAGCAAGTATCTTCATCTTATCTTATCGTGCGAATGTTAACGTTGAGATCATTTGTCAACATGAGCGATGTTGTTCTCAGAGTTGTCCTGTGACACTGCTGATGAAACTGACGTCTTCGCTCCTTCTTTCCATGCTTGCTTATTCTACAGAATACTGGTCCCCAAGTCTGCCGTTACCAAAGCCGTCTGATGTCGTTCCACCTCTGCCCCACAGCAAGCTCCCAGGCTGTGCCTCTTGACCCAATAAGACCTAGATTAAATGCCGTTAAACCTGGTTAAAACGGTTCATATGATTACCCACGCGCTACAAGTCGTTACGGTATATGTACAGGGATCTGTGCAGGCCAACTTACACATACGCGTCAAGATGCATGTTCGATACTCTTTCTCACTTCAGCGCCACAAGCTATGTCAGCAACTGCGAACCGGTCAATAATCGACATGCACCTGACAGGACGAGATACTTTTGCAGCGTAATTGTTTACCCCCGGCTTCTCAGATTCAGAATGTAGCCAGAACGTCGCATACAGAGAAGCTCTCTATCATTCTGTGGGAAAGCAATTCTAGACCAACCTCAGTGCCTCAATTCGCACTAGCGAATCGTGGTCGCGTCTCACTCTTCTTCTGCATCCTCGATCCACTCCCATCCTCGCTACCTTCGCTTGGTATTATTTCCACGGTCAATTAATGCCCTGAAAACTGCGCCTCTACCTCGAATCTCACGCTCTAACTGCTTGGAAGGCATGTGGTCCTGATCGGGCATACACCGCGTCACCTTCTCCCCGCCAATGTGTTACGCTTTTCCGGCTCGAGTATCATTTGACCCTTTACTCCCAGATACCACAAACACTTCTCACCACTCAGGAATAGAAGATCTCTGGATAGCATACATTTTAGACCCCGTGCGGAGCCTATCAGCTTAATGGAGAACGCGAACGATCGCGCCCCCTCCCCTTTCCCGCAACCACCGGTATCATCTGATGTATTTTGGTCGTTTGAAGCTCCCAGCCCCTGAAATGGCAGGCCTGTTCATGTGTTCCCTCAAGTATAAGAACTCTGGTTTCGAATGCCCCCATTTCGAACCCAAGGTGCTTCTAACCTCCGGTCTCTATTCTATATACTACTCCTCGTCAAACCGAAAGTAACAGCGCAATATGGGCCACCCCGAAGAAGTTGACATTATCGTCGCAGGAGGCGGTCCTGCAGGTCAGTAGCCTTCCTCCCTCCCTTCCTCATCTCAACTCATCCAATGTCTAGGATGTGTCGTCGCCGGACGAATGGCATATGCGGACCCTAACCTCAAGGTTATGCTCATTGAAGGTTCGTCTCTTACTCTACCTTCATCTCTCATGAGAATGCCAAGTTGTGCGTTGATAGGTGGTGCGAACAACCGCGATGACCCTTGGGTCTACAGGTGTGTGAGCTTTCCTTCGTCAGATATGTATCGATTCTGACGGATGTCGTCACTGTAGGCCTGGTATCTATGTCAAGAACATGCAGAGAGACGGAATGTACGAGCGCTCTCCCCTGTTCCTAACTTTTCATTCTAACGTCGTATGTCTCCCTTCTCCTCATCTAGAAACGACAAAGCGACGTTCTACACGGACAGCGTAGAGTCGCCTCACCTGCGTGGCCGCAAGAGTATCGTCCCGTAAGCTCGTGTTCTTTAACAATATAGCATGGTGCACTGACGTCGACTCAAGGTGCGCGAACATCCTTGGTAGGTTCATCCACTCTCAATCACTGTGAAAGCCTCTGACCAGGCATGTACATGAAGGCGGTGGAAGCAGGTCTGTAATCCGCTCATCTCGCAGCTTCTGTCCATGTATTGACGATGATTTGACTTCAAGCATTAATTTCCAGGTTTGTATTCCAATCACAACGTGGGGGGATCGTCTGACATCGTCTTACGTGCCTTTGTAGATGTACACCCGAGTGAGTGCACACTCATTGCATAGATGGGGCGTATCTGTGTCTGATAATTTTTTTTCCACCTCCAGGCGTCCGCTTCCGATTGGGGTGGGTCACAAACCTCTGCATATGGGCTAACCGCTGACGACTACATTGAAAACCTAGATGACTTCAAGACTCCTGGCTGGACCGCTAAGGATCTTCTCCCACTCATGAAACGTGTACGTACACGCTCGTTTTGTGCCCCGCGTTTCATGCTTGACTAAATATACACCTTGTTTGCAGCTGGAGAACTATCAGAAACCGACGAACAACAATACTCACGGCTATGATGGCCCCATCGCCATCAGTAACGGTGGAACGATTACCGCGCTCGGGCAAGACTTCTTGCGTGCCTCCGATGCGGTTGGCATCCCCTTCAGCGGTGCGTTCCCCTTTCACAGTGCGACGACTCCCACCATTGACTTATCCCGCGTTTATCCAGATGATATTCAAGGCATGGATTTCTCTTCTGGTCGTGGGTTAGGTTATTAACAGGGAGACCGAGTAGATCTCGACACGGCGCATGCGGCTGAGATTTGGGCGAAGTACATCAACAGGCACACTGGCAGGCGCAGTGATGCTGCCACAGGTAATCCAATTTCTATTAGCTCAAAAAACCTGACTGCTGATCTGCCCACGCAGCCTACGTCCACAGCGTCATGGACGTCCAGACCAACCTCTACCTTCGCACCAACGCGCGGGTCTCTCGCGTCATCTTCGAAGGCACCAAGGCCGTTGGCGTTGCTTACGTCCCCTCCCGCAACCGCGTTCACAATGCCCAAGTCAAAGAGACCATCGTTCGTGCCCGCAAGTGCGTTATCTTGAGCAGCGGAACGCTCGGAACGCCCCAGATCTTGGAACGTTCTGGCGTCGGCGCCAAGGATTTGCTCCAGAAGTTGGATATCAAGGTTGTCAGCGACCTTCCAGGTGTTGGGTATGTTTCCTCTTTGCGCTTGTCGTCAATAGTTTCGGGGTTACTGAATGTTCGCTTCAGGGAGCAGTATCAGGACCATTACACCACGCTCTCGAGTAAGATTCATGTGTCTCCATATCATCGCTCATCTTCGTCTCAACACCGGGTTTGATGACTAGTTTTTCGTGTTTCCAATGAGTCTCAGACGCTCGACGACTTCCTTCGTGGCGACAAGGACGCTCAGAGGGAGGTACGTCGCCCACTTCTCATCCTCTGCTAAAATATATTTACCTATTGTTCATAGCTCTTCGCTGAATGGGAAACCAGCCCCGAGAAGGCAAGGCTTTCGTCCAACGCCATCGACGCTGGATTCAAGGTTAGATATCTCTCGTACTATTGCTTGCGCTCGATCGTCTGACAATGTTTTCCAGATTCGTCCTACGGAAGAGGAATTGAAAGAGATGGGCCCAGAGTTTAACGAGGTGTGGAACAGGTACTTCAAGGACAAGCCCGATAAGCCGGTCATGTACGTCCTCCTCTTGCCACTGTTGTTGCTCGCGGCTACTTAAATCTTCGTCCACTCAGGTTCGGCTCCATCGTCTCTGGAGGTAACGGCACCCCTTATGAGTAGCACTCCTTTGGCTGAGTTTGTCTTCGCAGCGTACGCTGATCACAGCTTGCTCCCGCCTGGCAAGTACATCACGATGTACGTTTCTTGTATGTTTTAGTGATGATTCACACTCACTCATGCTTCTTCAGGTTCCAATACTTGGTAAGCGCTTTTTATGTTACACATAATGTCGCTATAGCCTGACCCCTGGGTAGGAATACCCCGTCAGTCGTGGAAAGGTCCGTTCTCCGCCTCCCGCTCATTATAGTTGCACTGACGCCACACCTCCAGATCCACATCAGTTCGCAGAACCCCTACAAGGAGCCCTTCTTTGACAGTGGCTTCATGAACAATAAGGCAGACTTCGCGCCCATCCGCTGGAGCTACAAGGTGACACGTGAGGTTGCTCGCAGGATGGACGGTACGCACGCAATTACGAACTCCTCTCCTCGACGTTACTAACTAGCCTACGTACTATAGCCTTCCGTGGCGAGCTCACTTCTCACCACCCGCGCTTCCACCCAGCCTCCCCTGCCGCTGCGCAAGATATCGATATCCAGACGGCCAAGCAGCTCATGCCTGACGGGTTCACGGTCGGGATTCACATGGGTACGTCCTCATCTTTCACTCTTCGTCATCTCTCTTGACTCATCATGTACGATCAGGTACCTGGCACAAGTATGTTTCACGTCCCTGTTTTCTGCCTACGAGACCTAAACAGAACGTCTCGCAACTCACAGGCCGGGAGAAGCCTATAACGCCGCCAAGGTCCATGAGAACATCAAGTACTCGGCTGAAGACGACAAAGCCATCGACGACTGGACCGCTGGTATGTTTACACTTTCCTTAGCGGACTTTGCTCTCACTGGGGGGTGTTAGACCACGTGGAGACGACTTGGCACTCGCTCGGTATGTCCTCTCGCGTTTTCCACTTATCTATCATCGCTAACACTCTAATCATGCAGGTACATGCGGTATGTGACCCTCGCACCAACCGTCTCACAGGCAGCTCATTCAACGGTCCGATTAAAGCTATGAAGCCCAGAGAGGAAGGTGGCGTCGTCGATGGCCGCCTCAACGTGTTTGGCACTCAGAACCTCAAATGCGCTGACTTGTCCATCTGCCCCGTACGTCCTTCGGTCCACATAGTACGCCGAGATAGGAGCTGATACACGGTTTGATTGTAAATAGGACAACTTGGGCACGAACACAACTTCCTCTGCGCTCCTCGTTGGCGAGAAGTGTGCTTCTCTCTTGCTCGAGGAACTTGGTACATATTTTTTCTTCCCTTTCAGCGCTGCACGCCTGACGAAACGTTGTCTTTGCAGGCCTGAAAGTCAGGGTTCCGCACGCGCCTGTTCCTCATGCTCCCATCCCGACGGGCGTTCCCACCACTCAGCAGGTGCGCTGAACGCCTCTCGCTCATGTTCACGAAGCCGGTGTGCAAATGAAGTGGGCAGCCCGTTGAACGGACTCGTGACCTGTGTGTAAGTTAGTTCTGTCGAACGCGAAGGAGCATGCACCCGATCATTTATTTATGTCTTCTATACCACCATCCCCCGCCACTGTCGCCACCCCCTATGTTCTTTATCATTAACCTGTATAACCTGTACCGTCGAGCTGAAATTGAACCTTGTGTGTATCATCATCACTCGTGCATCACGATTAACCAGCTGATGGCCCTGAACATGGTGTTTAAGTCTGAGTTGTGCTTCTTATCTACAGTACAGCTCGGGGATACAGAAGGACAAAATGTCTCTTCAGAAGACGCGAAGCACTTAACATTTGGCTTGCACCGTCAGTATCTGTAGCGCGTGGAGTAATCTAGAAAGGATGTTGAGATAAGTTGGTCTGAATGACCTCGATTGAGATCTTCGTACCTTTCGGTGACACCACTAAACCGCGACCCTTTGAGGCTCCACGATAGACCGTTTCAACAATATCAATCATCTGAAGAGTCTATCTTCAGTACAACCCCTAGTAGAAACAAACCAGTGCACACACCTCTTGCTTATTGTCCATCGCCCAATTACTAACAGAGAAGAGACGTGGGTTAGGAAAGACACCCCGAAAAACGACGACGCTGATCCACGTACATCTTGTTATTATTACCAGTCCCAAGATCAATCATAATATGTTTATTCCTGCCCCAGAGAAAACACATCCAGTTCGATAACCCTATCCAGATATAAGAAAAAAAAAGCTCTTACCGATAGAAAAACATGACCGTGCATGGATCATACAACTCATACATCTAGAGCGTTCCCCACAAAAGAACCATTACCAACAATCCAAAGGACCAAACCGACATACGAACGCACCTTATTGAAATCCGGAACGTCGGTGATATCAACGAGGTAGATGACGGCGAAGTTCTGGACCTTCTCGGCAATGCCATAGAGGGTCTCATCCATCGTCATGCACTGGGTGTCCCAGTCATGGCCGAACCGAATCACAACGACACGATCTTCCTCCGATTTGATGGCCTCGTCGACGTGCCATCCGGACGGAAGATGTGGAAGGAAATAAGACATGGGGGAAGGGGAAAGAGAGAGTTGGTGGTCGGATTTCGGAGGAGGCTGTGTCACTGGGTCTGAAGACTTTCGAAGTCACGAGTGACACGTGCGCAGACGCGTCGCGTCCAGTACAATTTTCAGCTCATTCAGTTCAGCGAGTTGATAGGGTTTCGAGGCAGGGGACCACGTATTCCAAACTACACATGTCATATATAACGCGCAGGAGGTAGGAAGTCGTAAAACAGCTGAAATTAAACTACAACAAGCAATACAAGCACACGACATAGCACAGGAGCCCCAACACACAAGCAGACCCACAATGCGAACAGCGCACAGAAGGGATATACAGACAACCCGCACCTACGGGCACACCGGGACCATCGAATCAAGGAGACGAAGCAAAAAGCAAACAAGCGAAATCCAGTAACATCACCCAAGCACACGCTCCAACCATAACCAACACTCCTCCATCGCTTCCTGCACGAAAAAAAAAAAAGAAGACAAGGTCAACTACACACCTACGGCTGGCAGCACACCGCCGTCGAATCCCACCGCTCACGACCCCAACCGGGGGATCCATCACCAGCCCATCCCAGAAAAGCGAAAGCGATAAAACGAAAGCAACTCACCTCCGACACACCCAACAGCACCTCCACCTCCCGCCTCACTTCCTTCACAGCGCGCACCGCCCTCCCCCGCCTCTCCACCCCCCTTGCCTTGATCGCGCCCGTGTCCGCCGCCGCCGCCGCAGAGCAAAGCTCGTAGATATACCACGGCGCCGCATCCTCATACCTTCTTACAAGCACCGCACACACACCGTGGAGGACCGCGGCGGCGGTAAGGAGCGACAGTGGGAAGCGCAGCACGTCGGGTTCTCCAGAACGTGCAAAAAAAAGGGGTTAGTGTGGGTGTTAGCTCCAAACCCGGTGTGGTGTGGGGAATCTCGACCTCGTGCAGCCGCATGGGCATGGATAAAGACGGAGAGAATCAAGGGAGGAAGAGGAAGGGCGCTACGACTTACCTACCACAGCCTTAAAAAGCACCCTCCACGTCTCCCGTTGCGCGCAATTCCACTCCGAGTTCCGGTCGCCATCCTCTTCCCCGTCGCCGTCGCCGTCCCCACGACCAAGAAGCCTCCGCAGCGACGGCAACGCACTCCAAAGCTCCGACAGCAACGCCTGCGGTGTGTCCCCGAGCCGCCAATCCAGGGCGCACAGGACGTCACGGTGGGCGATCTGTGGTGTCAAATTGTGGTAAGCGTCGTATTTCTATATACCTGGAAAGAAAACGCAAGAAGGACAGAAAGGAAAGGGGTGGAGGAAGGAACCGTACCTCGAGATCGTCGTACGAAAGCGGCTGCTCTCTACCATGCGGAGCGAGGCTCTGGAACTCGAATGCATACACCGGGAGGAGCGGATAAAGAAAGTCGCGGTGGTACTGGAAAAAGCAACTGCGTTAGCTTCCTTCTCTGGCTAGTGGATTTCGAGGGGAGAAGGGAGAAGGAGGGGAAGAGAAAAAACTCAAGAAACCTACCTTGACGCTCAACGCCAAACATGCCACAGCAACATCCCACGTAACCAGCACCCTCCCCTCCTGATCCAGCTCAGCCCCGAAAACGAGCTTCTCCTTCTCCATATCCTTCTCCTTCTCGCTGCCGCCATTCCCATTCCCGCCGCCACATTCCAGGCCCTTCCCGGATTCCGATTCAGCCCCAAGCGTAGACGTACCACCCCCCCAGCTGACGGCGTGAAAGAACCGCAAGAAGAGATACGCAGCATGGAACCGGGTCTCGGGGGACGTTGCGAGCTGCTCGTGCAGGTTCGAGGGGTACCCCGATCTCGGTCGTGACTTTTGGGCTGGAGGTGTGTAGGAACAGGTGTAGGCGTGTATAGTGGTGGAGGAGGAGGTCGAGGAGGTTGAGGGGGAGTAGAACCGAATTCGGGGGGTGGGCGTCAGACCGATTGCGGTGGTTGTGGTTGTGGTTGTGCTCGTGGTTGAGGTGCTTGAGGTGGAGCAGGAGCGCGAGCTACCGCTGCCGCTACCAGTCGAACATGTCCTTGTCCCTTCAGAGGACCCACACCCAGTCCCTAAATCCTCTTCTTCCTCCTCGCCGACGCGATCCTCACTCTCCAGCGAAACAGAGCGAGCACAAGCATGCGAATGGCGTCCCGCGGACCACTGCCCCCCCAATATCGGGGGTACGACCTAATCAACACCAACACAACCCAATGAGTTCGACTTTTCTATCCAAGACAACGAAGAAGGAACGAAGCTCACCTCCATAAACCACTGCACCACCTGCCCCCTCAGCTCATCGCCCACACCCTCCCAGTCCCAGACCGAGCCAGCCCCTCCAGCATCCGCACCCTCAATTCGCAGCCCTGTCTCCGCACGCAGCTCCGCCTCCCTTTCTAGTAAGCGCTTGACTCGCACCAACGCGGGAATGTCGCCCGGAGGCGGAGGCAAGACTAGTGGCGGGGCGATGATAGGAACACGGCAGGGGCCGCGCCTCGTCCGATTCAGAACGGTCCTGCCGTCGTCCTTGACGGTGGTTAAAATCTTGGTGTGAGCAGTTAAATGACATTGGTAGGGGGTGGGTGTGACGGGGACGGTTGGGATTATCTCAGGAGGGACGTTCTATAGCGGGAGCGGGGGGTCAGGTCAGTGAATGTGAGGAGGTGGATGTATGCGGGGTATATGTACCTCTTTTTCGTTCCCCGCCTCATTAGTAGCGTCGGTGTCGGAAAGAGACCGTAGCGACGCCGCACGCCGCACGCTAGCCGGTGCACGAGCAAGCTCTGTGCGGATGCGCGGGTGTGTCGATGTGCGCGTGAGGATTTTGGGCCGCTTGCGAGGCGGGGGTTGCATGTCTTGGTCTGTACCCAACCCAACGCCCATGTACGGAGGAAGTACGTGGTCCAGACGAGGTGGACGATAGGACGTGGCGCGATGGATAATTCTGTAGCTGTAACCGGTCAGAGGCAGAGGCGTCGGGAGGGGTGGCTTGGTTTGAGTGTGACTGGGACATGTGGTGTTTGAGCCTGAATCCGAGTCTGAGGAGGGGGAGGCGAATACGAGCGGGGAGAGTGTGATTTCTGTGTCTGTGTCGGGCGGTGTGGTGGTCGTGTGCGTGTGCATATATTGAGGTGGGCTTCTGGTCCAGTCTGGCGTGTTCAAGGCCATCGGGGTGTGGTGCGTGGTATCTTAAGGAGCGGATATCAGTATCGTCGTCGGAGCAGAGATAATGGAAGGTATTACCTTTGTCCATCGTAGTGACACCGTAGGAGCGAGCACTGCTCGAACAGGATGCCGGGGACGACGAACATCTTCCATTCTCGTCGCTATCGTCTCCCATGTCATTTTTTATGTGGCCCTTGGATTCTTCAGACTCGCGCTTGCGCATAACAAGCAGTAAAAGCTCATGCAAGCGACGAGTGAAGTGGTCCTCGGGAACATTACAGTCCACCAGCACAGACGTGGTGGTGCAGGTGCTAGCAGTCGTGGCGGACTTCTCTGAGCCATCAGACCACGTAGACTGGTCGGACACAGGCGAGCTTGTGAACATGAATTCCGTGGGGCTGCTGGAGAACGGCGGCGGGCTTGAGCTCGCCATGACAGACGACTGTATGCGCGTCTGGGTGCAAGTCCAGTGCAAGTGTCCGAAGTTGCAAAGGTCCGGCAACCAAAAAAACATTTCGGCAACTCAAACTCTCCTCTCCTCTTAACCGTCATGTCTTCAAGTACGCCTGCCCGCCCCGTCGTGTTCATGGACATCAACATCGGCGAGACGCCCGCAGGTCGTCTCAAGATGGAGCTCTTTAGTGATATCGTACCGAAGTACGTGTCGTCCTCGCTTGCCCTCGCAAAATAAATTTGAAGGGTAGACGATGATCCTCATCAGAACGGCTGAAAACTTCAGACAGCTGTGTACGGGCGAGTACAGGTAAGTCGCTCCCCATTGATTTCCACCAAGCGTCTATGTACTAATATGCAGTTAACCACCAGAGTCAACTCACGACCACAAGGCTACAAAAACGCCACATTTCATCGGTGCGTCTCCGCTCTTTATTTTCAAACCCCCCAATCCATCTGATCTCTCAACAGAGTGTAAGCTGAATCCAAAAAAACACGCCTCTCATCCATACGCTGATTCTCGATGTCGCCGTAGGGTACCGAACTTCATGTGCCAAGGCGGCGACTTTCTCAAAGGCGATGGGACGGGGTCATTTTCGATCTACGGCGACAAGTTCCCCGTATGTCTCTCTTCTCCTCATCCTCTCCTCTCCACCCCCTCCCTCCACACTCACACCCAACCAACCAGGACGAAAACTTCCAAGAAAAACATACCGGTCCCGGCCTGCTCTCCATGGTACGTTTCGCTGCCTCCCTCCCCCCGCCCCTCTCCTCGCCATTTCCCCCTCTGCAAGCTAACCTCACCCGCGCCCCCACCCCCGTTCTGTAACAGGCAAACTCAGGCGCTAACACAAACGGCTGCCAATTCTTCATCACCACCGCCAAATGCGATTTCCTCGACGGGAAACACGTCGTCTTTGGTCGTGTCGTAGATGGTATGCTTACGCTGCGTAAGATTGAGAATGTACCGACGGGGCCGAATAATAGGCCGAAGTTGGTGGTGAAGATTACTGGTGAGTGCGTTTTTTTTTTTTTTTCAGTTGGTTGGGGAATGTGTGGGTGGGGTGGGATTGTGGTGGAGTACCAGGACGCTGACTTGAAAATTTTTCTCTCATAGAATGCGGGGAAATGTAGGAATGTATTGTATGTACGAGTTCACTTGCATCGGATTTCGCATAATCACAATACACACAATACAAGGGGCAAGGGGTCTAACGGGTTGTTACCTCTCCGTCTCTCAAAACTTAGCGGCCGCTCAACTCGCCTCTCGCCGCTCTGAAACATCCCAACTGTCTTGGGCTGCTCAGCGTCATTTTGGTTTACTGAGCTACTTCCATGGCTAACAAATGCTCGTTGTTGAAGTGAACTACGGACGTCGTTTTCCTTATGGACGCAACTGCTCATCCTGACACAACCTCATTGGCGGTCACCGGCGCCCTATACCCTTTCTTCTCTACCTGGCGTAGTATCCGCCTTGCTAACGATACGATACTGATCACACCAGTATTGCTCTTGTGTGTCCCTTTACGGGGATGCCTCGACCGACCAGGTCGCTCGGCATGGCTCTGGGTAGTCTTTTTTCGTGACTGAGTATTGGCTATCGACCACAACGAAGATGAAGGTGGTCCTGAGTTTGTCAAGACGCGTAGCGCGCTGTGACGCGACCCTCGATGGAATTTACGGCTCTCAAGCAACACCTTTCGGCCAAGGCACGAAATAAACCTAATCTGACCGGTTAGTTCGCACCCCTTGTTCTACCCACTACACGCCACACTCGCTCTTCAAAGTCGTAGCTCAGTTCGCGTCAACCGATCATACCATCAAGAAACAACCAGCACAAGATAATACAGCTCAGCACAATTGATGCGCAGCCTCTCATATGCCGTAGCGACATGCCACGCTATGGACACTGTGACTTACTCACAAGACGAATCAGCTTCGTCGAACAATCCAAGAGTGGCAGCCATAGTAGAATTTGAAATACTCAGAGGGGTATTCCGGGACGCAAGGCTATACAACAAAAATACTGGCATACATGACGGTCGGTTTCACGGTGGATGTTTTGCGTCGTCTTGAGGATGAACCTGTGGAGGTTAAGGAGAAGAAGAGGGAAGCTACTTCTAGTACATGAGCCAAAGCTTTCATTTCCTGTCAGGGGCGGCATGTGTTTCGAATGTAGGGAAGTGTAACGGTTGTATCGTATGGACATCTTCACTTAATCGCTTGTCGACGACGGGCAATGCGGTTCACACTCTGTCAAAAATGCCACGCTCCCGTCTTTGTGCGCACAGAGATAGGTCGTGCCGTGCGTGGGGTCCGCAGAGTCGTCGCACACGGTTTGGAGGCGCAAGGGATAGCCTGAGTTTTTGCAGGCGTCGATCTGGGCTTTGCAGGGCGGCTGGGTTGGAGTTAGTTTACGTTTTGTTTCGTGGTATTGGTGTTGAGAGGAGAGGAGGGACGCACAGAGGGGGGAACGGCGGAGACGAGGGTTAGGGTGCCCACTAGAAGCAGGAGAGCGGCGGCGAGGTTGGTGAATGACTGTAACGGAGCTGGTTATTGTTTATTCCGAGCAACCAGGGTCCGGAAAGTGTACTTTCATGGCGTGTTCAAGTCGTTGTGGTTATCGGCGAGGGTGGAGTTCACTAATGTTTTCGGGGTCTGGATTCTTATATAGCTCATACTGGTGTTCGATCATGTAAGTAGGTACATATGAAATCATGATACGCACCTGGAGAACCGAAAATGGAAGCGAATAGCGCACTCTGGACAGACATCTCGCAATCCCCACTATTTTTGGAACAGATGCCATGAAACCTGGGACCAGGGTGGGGTTGTAAGTAGTAGCTTACCGGCCCCAGCGAGGGTGATGCTGCTGCCAGTGGAATGGCAGGCTTGTAGCTTCAAAACGGTGGCAGCCTATTCATGTCTTCAGGGAGGCCGTTCGTCCCATCGAAGATACCGTATTCATGTATAAGATTGCGTTAGTGCGGTGACTCTAGAAGTATATCGGGCAGTGAAACATCTTTTAATATGGTGCCAGACGTATTGGGCCGCTGGTTGGATATTTAGCCACGTTGACCTCATTCGCCAAGAGTTCTGGAGCTCCACATCAATGAGACAAGAGACTCTGACGTCGCGCCGTCCGTCGGCGCGATGGGGTAGGGGCTATACCGTCGTTGTCCGCTCGACTTTTGAAATTCGCATCAATAAGTGCGACAAAGGACGAAATTATTCGCAAACTCCAGAGTGCCGCCTTGCAAATTGAAAATTTTCATCCGAAAACCGGTGATGATCTATATTCCTCGAACGCGTCTATCAGCACATTCGCAGTATGTCGAGTTGTGTATGCTTCAGCTAGTTGTGCCAAAAATTCCCATCAAATTGTGATCAGAAAATCTTATCTTATCTTATCTTATCTCATTGCCCTCACCTCTCGCCTTATTTTACGAGCTGGAGCTGCGGTCCACTTCAAAGCCGGTACAACGATGAACATATACTGCTTTCCTCCACGAGAGTCGGGAAGCGTTGTTGTCGATTTGCAGGACACAAAACTTTTGTGATGAGCGTAAATAATGTGTCACCCGTTTATGATTTGCTTGGACACTGATGTCCGGCGCCTATTACCACAGCAGCGGTGCCTTGAGCCCTGCAGTAATCCTCGACTCGACGTGGCCGTGCGCATTGATCAGTTGCACCCGTTCAACTTGCCAATCTACGTTCGTTGGCGTTTGGCTTTGCTAGCTCATCTGCTTAACGCTCAGCTGGTCCATCGATACCAAGACATAGGCGACGATCTATTGCCTTGGCGATACTGCTATGAAAAAACTTTTCGGCATTAAACCAAAACCCACTCAAGGGACTGGTCCATCCCATACCCCCGTCCAAGAGGTCCGTTTTTTCAGACCTTCGCAGCTCCTGCGTCCCCTCTGACACTGCGACCACAACAGGAACCTAGGCCCATCTACATCCACCCGCCACTTCCAACGGAGGTCCACGATGAGCTACCGCCCCCACCATACTCCGTAGACCCCATTTCTCAGATTCAGAGGCAAATATCCAGTAGGGAAGCGCAGTGGGAAGGAGTGCACAATTCCTCCTTCGCACGGCCAGTTTTCAAAGGATCTGTATTGAAGCCCAGGCACGAGGATGCCATATCTCCCTCCTCATACACAGGTCCCAATGTAGGTGCTCGGAAATCATCGCAACACCAGCCGCTCCCAAGTACGCTGAGAATTTTACCCGCGCTGGAGCCCCAAAATAACCCACCGACGACCAGCACCAACGTAGCGCGGGGGGTTGTGAAAGTGGTGGGCAACCTGGATAACGGGAACCGTGAGCGAGAGACGGCACTACCTGAGCGGAAGGAAAAACGGTGGTTCTGGAGTCTAGGAGACAGGTCTGATAGGGAGAATAAGGGGGAGGAGACCAGTGAAAACAATGCGGAATTAACGAGGAAGATCGGTATGGAGCACGTCTCAAGATCCGTGATGCTTGTTGAGTTGTTTTTAGGATACCTGGTTGCGACCGGCGTTGAAGACTGGGCCGTCATGCTGGATGTCTGCGAACAGGCCTCGGCAAGTGAAAGCAACGCAACGGAAGCTTGTCGTGGACTGCGGCGTGAATTTATGTACGGTGAACCAGCGGCGCAGTTGTCCGCTGCAAGGGTGAGTCGGGTATAATCGAGTATACCTCATTTTCATGAATGACGGACTCGTACATAGCTATGGGCCATTATGTTACGCAACTCGTCTCAACTGTTCGTTTCTCATTCCACAACATCCAAATTTTTGCGCGCCTTAGAGGAGCTTGTAAGCTCCCCCCGAACTGCTCCAGTCGTTCGGGAACGAGTCTTGGACGTTATCGCTGCCGCTACATATGCAACATATACGAGTCATGATGGTAAATGCTCAATGCAACCCGAAGCTCGAATTCTGCTCACCGGGAGATAGATTTATCGTTAATGACGAATGCGGAGAAAAACAAGGGGTTCCGAGGATTATGGAGAAGGGTCAAGCCGGCGGACAAATCCGAGATGGTCAGGTGCTTTTGGCTCTACTTCCCACTGTCATGTTGATCGTCCTCCTAGGGATATCCTTTTGAGGACGACGAGTCTATGCTCAACCCTTTTGTACCTGACAGTAGCTCACATTCTGATAGCAAAGTCCCTGCAATTGCAGGCGAAGAACGCTTACCCGCACCCACTGATCATACCTCTCCAACTCCTCCGGCTGTTCGTGACCTCCTCTTTTGTTTCCTCCGAACTTACGCCTATCCGAGTTAAACAGAACCCTCCCCACAAGCGCGGCACACGGACGCGCATAGTTCCCCCGGATGAGGACATCCGGCGGCTGCTAGCAGAATGCAAGATTGCACAAAGGAATGTGTCATTACTTTCTCAGGCCCTTGCGTTGGCGACGCCGGGAGGGCTGAAGGAAAATGATGCCATCCAAGTTTGTTACATCTCCATTGCACAAAACACGGCGTCTGACACAGTCCGTTAATTCAGGAGTTCTATCGCAAGTGCCGCGCATCACAGGAGCTTATCGTCGGTCAAATACCATGGGCGACTGCTGGTGCCGAGAAAGCACGCACACAGAGGGACCAAGAGGCGCTTGTAAACGGGATGTTGTATCAGCAGCGCGTCGAGGAGACCTCGGAAGAAATGCTGCTGGCAGCTTTGTTGAACGCAAATGCAGAGCTTATTGACGCATTACATCAGTATGACGACCTTGAAAGAAAAGCCATAGATGAGCAAATGGGTCAGCAGAAGACAAACGCAAAACGACAGGTGAGAATCCACTGGAGAACACCAAGGGGGTTGGTCTGATTCTTTGTCACAACTGGACCAGCAACAGGAACGCAACGAGTTTCTCTTGCATCCCCCACGTCCATATTCGGGAGGCGATGCCGGGTCATCCGACCATGTACTCCCTGCTCCAGACACGCGAAATCACAAGGACACCTCAAATGAGGGCGTCCAGCGGCTCTTGGATGTATGTGAAATTGGGCTGGACATCGCCTCTCGTCTATCTCGAGCTCTTGAGTCGGTGAACCTCGACGATTGGAGCGAAAGGGACGACATACAGGTTCATGATCCTCTTCGCTGTTTTGTGGATTTATCTAATTATTTTGACTCTGCAAGGACCTATATTACAAGGGCATCACGTCGCAGAAGTTGATCTTGTCTCAAATACCGTGGGCCTCTGTGGGTGCCGAGCAGTCACGCATGCGAACGAACGATGATGCACTCCTTGGCAGAATATCAGAGGTGCATCGAGTTGAGATGACGTCCGAGGAACAGCTGCATGCGATATTGTTGACAGGGAATACGAAGCTCGCTGCTGTACTTGAGCGGTGTGATGACTATGAACGTGTGGCTATGGCACGCCAGACCGCCGGGGAAGTGAAGGTAGATCGACCGGTATGCAACCGTTAATGGTAAGGAAGAATACTTCTGCTGATGCGGTGGCATCTTGAATAGTACCAGGACGACGGCGATTCCATCTCAGATCACTCTTCGGCTACTGGTAGCGTCGATGGCGTCGATGGCGGCTCCCTAGACGCTACTTTACGCTCTTCGTTCCTCCGTCCCACTTCACGTGCCCACGTGCAGCCTTCAGCGGATTCACACTCCGGAAGTGAAGCAGAAGCGGTATCTGCACCTCTTACACCCGACGAGCCGCACTCTCCCCTACCAGTAAATGTCAGTGCCGGCCTATGTTTAAATGTAACCTCTTTCAATTCAGATTACGCCCCTCAGAACCCACCGGAAACGCGCATTACAACTCCCGAGAATCTGCTTCAGCAAATAAGCAGGAGATTAACGTCAGCGTTCAAGGATAAGAACCAGTATAAACAGTTGTTAACTTGTCGAGGATCAGACGCCCAGGCTCTCTTAGACACATTCCAGGCGGCAAGTTTTTTGAATACTCTATAAGCCTTTAGCTGATGTACTGTCATCCTCGAAGATCCTAGGGTCTGGGGCTATGTCTGAAGGTCACGACAGGAGGAATTTCATTGTTGCCACTAAGCGGCTCTCGTCCAAAACCGGCTTGTATCCTAGACTATTTTGCCTTTCAGACGTCCAGGACGTCAGTCCACATCCTGCAGCTGGAGGAGGCTACGCAGATATACACAAGGGCCATTTCCAGGGGGAGGATGTCTGTCTCAAGATCATCAGAGTGTACGAAACGTCTTCGGACTATGCCCATATCATCAAGGTTCTTCACCTGACAACCTAATGCATGCGGAATCCCATTAAACAATTTCTTTTGTTCAGGTCATCTCTCGGGAAGCTATCCTATGGGGGCAGTTATCGCACCCAAACCTTCTTCCATTTTATGGGCTATACCAAGTTGGCCAGAGGCCGGCATTGGTCTCTCCCTGGGCTGAAAACGGTAATGTCGTCGACTTTCTAGCAAAAGCTCCCAACGCGGACCGCGTTCTTTTAGTATGTTTGTCATCAGTTCCTTCTTTGCCTAACATGTGCTGATCGCCTGGGTCTGCAGTGCTCCGATACCGCGGAGGGTCTTGCGTATCTACATGATAACGACATCATTCATGGCGATCTCAAAGGAGTGAGATTGTTCTTTTGTCTGAGGTTTTTCCCGCTGCTCACTTCGAGCTTCTCGCAGGCGAACGTCCTGATCGACGCGTCACACAGAGCCTACCTCGCGGATTTTGGTCTCTCCGCAGTCGAAGACCCAGAGATACTCTATTGGACTTCACAGTCAATCGCAGCGTCAACAGGAGGCACCGCCAGATGGCAGGCTCCCGAGATCTTCGAATCGCAGTCTAGAGAAAGTGAAGACGGCTGTGGACCTCCCAATACCAAGGCATCTGATATCTACGCGTTATCTTGCGTGTATTACGAGGTGAGCATGTAGGTCAGTTCAGCGGGCTTGTGTAACCTTACAAAGAGTTTTAAGATATTTACGGGCCGTCTTCCCTTTTTTGAATTCCGGTACCATCTCGTGATGGCAAAAATCATGGCCGGTGCCCGGCCTACGTTATCGGCAGGAGTGAAGAAGCAATGCTTTGCGTCCGGCCTGACAGAGGATATTTGGGCTCTCATGAACGACGGCTGGAATTTTAACCCAGTTGATCGTCCGGATATTGCGCAAGTTATATCGCGGCTGGCCTCACCCGGAGTGTCGGACAATCGGCCACCAGGACGGTGGATGTCCGCGCCAGCTATGCAGCACGATATCCAGCGCGAGGCCGACATTCTCTTCACGCTCGAACGCCTTCATGAGGTGTTGTTTACCGATACCTCACAATAGGGCCAGCCATAGTCCTTTGATGTACGTACCAGAGCATCAATCTCTATTTTCTCCGTTTCGTTAGGGAATGCCACACCAGCTGATGTCTCAGACAAAAAGGCGACCACTGTGTCATTTAATCCTCACTGCAGATCTCACAAGGATGCCAAGGTGGTCGTCAATCGACAGACGTTTGCAGTTGTACCGAGCCCTGCCTTAGTCTCTTATAAATCTGAAGCGAGGAGCTTTAGACCAGGTAGTGGGTCACAAGACCATCACCAAGTCGACCTGAATATTGGATACCAGTGCAGCATCAACGACCATGAATCCTCCATGAATCCCCACTCGGCGCGCAAGGTGATTCGACTCCGCAGACCGCGCTGGGTGTTGATAGGGGCAATTATACCGTATACACTCGGCTGAACCAATAGAAGGAGTGAAAGGATGGCTGGGGGTGATACACCTTCCGCTCACACAACGAGATGCAAGCATATTGACCAGAGGCCAGAACATACAATTGGATAGAACAACTAGGTAGCGGATCATTCAGCTTCATAGTCACTAACGTCCCATGTGTCCCTCGCTTCTATGTCGTCCAACTCCATGTCCCTCGACTCTATGTCCTGCCACTCGGTATCCCTTACCTCTATGTCGTCCAACTCCACGTCCCTCGCCTCTATATCATCCAAGCCCACATCCCTCGCCTCTACGTCGTCCAACTCCACGTCCCTTGCCTCCATATCGTCGAATTCCATATCTCTTGCCTCTATTTCGTCGGATTCCATATCCCTCGTTTCTATCTCGTCGGATGCTATATCTCTTGCCTCTATATCCTGCCACTCCATGTCCCTCTCCTCTATGTCCTGCAAACCCATATCCCTAGTCTCCAAACTGCCGGCTTCGTACTCGGCGATCTCGACGTCTTCAGCCGAGCGAGGCCACCAAGGGTGGTGGGGCCGTTTATGAGGACGCTTATGGGGGCGCTTATGGGGACGCTTGTGAGGACGCTTGTGTGGACGCTTGTGAGGCCAGGGACGATGCCAAGGCGGCCAATGACCGGGCTCAGAAGGGGTGTTGGGCTGAGCAGGGACGTTGGGCTGAGCGGGGACGTTGGGCTTAGCAGGGACGTTGGGCTGAGCAGGGACGTTAGGTTGAGCCTCGGCCCTCTAACGAAGAGCAAAAAAAGGCGGAAGGCGGTAAGTATATGCAATTGATGCCACTCAACGTGACGAACCTCAACAAGACCATCGTCATCGCGGCGCCAATGAGGACGGCGGTGAGGTTTCCAAGGCTTCCAAGGCTTCCAGGGCCACCAGGGCTTTGAAGGCTTCCGGTGACGCCAAGGATCCCAATGATGGCCTGGGCCAGAGCCGATAGGTGGTCCTGCCTGAAAGTCGATGTGAGGGGGAATTAGAAGGTTAAAAGTGAAAGAGAACGAACCTCAACGGCAGCAGCCTCTTTGGCCGGAGCCGCGATGACCGGGGCGAGGAGAGTGGCTTGACCGACGAGCGCAGCGAAAGCGAAGATGGATAACTTCATAGTCAGATGCGCTAAGAGCTCTCAGAATGTGAGCTGGGGTTTGTTCGGAGCTTTGGAGGCCTTTTATGCCAGAACGAACGGACAGGTTATCACAAGGGAATTTGTAAGAAACGTCAAGAGAAACGGCTACTCTCGCCCTGTACTAGGTTCGACACCACGAATAGATGCGGACGATTCATTGTAAGGAAGATAGGAGGTATGAGAATGCCATGTTACGAATCGAAAAACGAAAAATAAACTCATCATCTAGACGGGTCTCCTCTACGATGACGACTTGTTTCCGGCGTAAGTTCGACATATGATATCTAGAGGGTTCGGTGCCGTCTCCTAAATGCCTTATGTCCACGTTAAGTATAGACTTCAATGAAAAGGAGAGGATGCCGCGTCTAGAAATCGGCCCAAGTTGCCCGCGGTCCCCAGCGCTGCGCCGGCCAAGGTGCCCTATATTATTGGATGCGTGAACTTCCAAAAATTTCTCATGGTATGAGATTCTCCCAGTGCATTGCAAGGCGCAACGAGTTCGTGGTGCATATCGTGAATCAACTTGGAATCATGAAGGACTAGGTCGACAGAGATGTAGATACGTAGGAGTAACAAGATAGGGACCAGAAGGAGGAGAGGACACGGGAAAGTGACAGCCAAAGATGCTGAGTAAAAACAGACAGAAAGGCAAAAAAGCAATGTACACGACTACTCAGAAGGGAAAAATATAACCAGCAATGCCCTGGTTGACATATCCCCTGCTGAGAGCGCCGTTTCTCTCGAACGAGGATGTGGTATAGAGGTGATCGGAGCGGGTAGCATGGTAAAGGCGGTACAAGGGGACGCCGCCACAGGCGGCATTGGGATAGATCCAACCTGTGATACCTTCATTCCTGTATCCAAGCGAAGTGATAGCGTGTATTCTTTCTGCGAAACTCCTCGTGTAAAGGTGGTCGGTTCGCTGGATGTTGTAAAGACGGAAGAAAGGAACCGTGCCGGGCTGCCTGGCCCTGAAAATATAGCCAGCGGTGCTCTCGTTCTTGTATCCAAGGTTGTTGATCGAGTTCGCCCACTCGGCGCGGTTGGTCGTGTAGAGGTGATCCGCGACGCTAACCTTGAACGAGCGGTACCATGCCACTGCCAGTCCAGGGTTGCCGCAGACCTGCCCTTCAGCGTGCATCTAGTACATCTAATGAGTAACATTGAGGAAACCATGAAGACACTGACCGCAAGAGCAGCAAAGGTGGCGAGGATGGAAGAGATGGCAAGGGTGTTAAACTTCATAGCGGTAGGCGTTCCTTTGAGTACTGAGCTTTTTATGTATCGGCAGAGCCAGCCTCTTTATGGCCAAGAATATTCCCTTTCATGTAATCAGGTGCTTGAATATCATGGTCGTGGCTCCTTTTCGCTCCACAATAGTCCAATACATAGCACGCAAGGCAGTAACTCCTAAAGCTCTTTAAGAAGGGATAACCAGAGTCGTACAGCGGAACGTCAGCAAAGTGGTGGAGGTCATGGATGTTGCAGTCAAAGAGATTATTTTGTCGTGTTTGGAATGAATGCTTCTGCTCTTCCGGAACCTCTTTGAGCCTGATCATCGTTTCTTCATATTTCTCTGCTTATGCTTTACACCCGAACACTTTAAGTACAGCACCCTTGGAACACATGAATGCCGTTGGAAAGAAAAGAAGCAGAACTCTTCAACGCGTCGCGTCGCGTCGGTGCTGACAGCACGTGCTAAGCATGTGGACAAATATTGTTTGACAACGTTCTTTCTTACCATCAAAACGGCAAACCTCGTCTCGAGTCCAATAGCGGCTTGGAATCTGGTTTATGTATATGTCTGCCGTACACACACTCTCATGGTAGGTTTTCCTAAATCCCAACCTCTTCCAGCTATTTTGATGAGTCAACTGCAAGCGTTCGATTCCCGTCGCAAATATCTTCTTGCGCCATTTTAACCGCACTCAACACGCATGTCTGCCGTCATATGACCTCTGGATGCACATGTGCTTCATCCAAGCGTGGTCGCGCGTGGAAATGTATATCTTACATTCGGTCTTATTGCAGAGCTCGTTATCGGCTCCAACCCAGGCACAAGCCTTTGACCCCCACCATGGTGCTATCTTTATGACACCTAAGAACACCTCTGCCCAGTGCTACTCATATTGAATTCTCCCACCCGAAAGGTCCTGCCGACTGTTTTTATCCTCTCAGATGAGGACAAGAAGCGCAATTTTAGGAGACAGGTCCGGCGTACCACATGGGACGATTATGACCTCTCTGAGTATCCGGACCGCGTCATATAACAGACGCCTACTAGAAGTCGACCATCAAAAAAGTCTCATCTTTTCGAGTCAAGCATGATACTCAAAGTACACCACGTCTTGCTCACCTGCCTAGTGTTCGCCCAGCAAGGTACGTCGATATCTGCATCTCAAAACCCCCATGTCCGCTGACACCAGTACCACACAGCATTCACCCTCGCCCCGCACGGCCAATGCACCCTTGCCGACATCTGGCCAGACGGCCCCGGCCAAGCCCTCGTACCCCAACGCCCCGACGCCGAGCTAACCAAAATGCTCTCCCAAATCGACCCAAAGCGTATCCAAGCGACCATCGCCCACCTCGTCTCCTTCGGCACCCGCAGCACGCTCTCCACCCAAACCGACCCCGCCCGCGGGATCGGCGCCGCGCGTGACTGGATCGCGTCCGAGATGCAGAGCTACGCCACGAGCTCAAAGGGGCGCATGACCGTCGCGGTGCCGAGCTACGTGCAACCACCGGCGAGCCGTATCCCGAACGACACGGTGATCAGTAACGTCGTGGCTACGCTCCAGGGCGCGAAGGACCCGAACAGGGTGTATGTTGTGTCGGGGCATTACGACTCGCGGGTGACGGATGTGCTGAATGGGGTGGACGACGCGCCGGGTGCGAATGACGATGCGTCCGGCGTGGCGGTCGCGATGGAGCTTGCCAGGATTTTTGCTTCGCATGTGCCTGCGGCGACGATTATGTTTGTGGCGGTGGCTGGGGAGGAGCAGGGGTTGTTTGGATCGGACTTTATGGCGAAGACGCTGAAGGGTGGTGGGGTAGATGTGCAGGGGATGTTGAATAATGATATTGTGGGGAGCTCGACGGGGGATGATGGGACGCGTGCGCCGTTTGATGTTCGGATGTTTGCACAGGGTATCCCGCCCACGGAGACTTCTGCGCAGATCACCAGTCGCGTTAATATTGGAGGTGAGAACGATGCGCCGGCACGGCAGCTCGGTCGTTTTGTCGCGGAAGTCTCTCAAAACCAGTTCACAAACATGAATGGTGCGTGATTCAGATCAACTCTCGTTCGAAACGGGAACCCGCCACTAAATCCTCCTTCTCCTTTAACCTCCAGTCCACATGATGTACAGACCAGACAGATACCTCCGAGGCGGCGACCACCTCTCCTTCCTGAGACAAGGCTTCCCCGCCGTACGCTTCACCGAGCCACACGAGAACTTCGCACACCAGCACCAGGACGTGCGCGTCGAGAACGGGAAGCAGTTCGGGGACCTCATCGAGTTCGTCGACTTTGACTATGTTGCCCGCGTCGCCCGCGTGAACGGTGCCGCACTCTGGTCGCTCGCGCAGGCCCCGGGCACGCCGAAGAACGTCACGATCGATACGTCCGTGCTCACGAACAACTCGACCCTCAAGTGGGCGGCAGACGCGGGTGCGGATGGCGGGTATGAGATTGTGTGGAGGGCGACGGACGAGCCGTTCTGGAGCCATGTTATTCCGGTCGGACAGACCAGTATGGCGACGGTGCAGCTTGCGAAGGACAATGTGGATTTTGGTGTTCGCTCGGTTGGGAAGAATGGGTTCAAGAGCCCTGCGGCATTCCCATTCCCTGGATAAGAGGTTCCTGTTGCCCGTTTTTTTGTCTACGTACAGGGCAGTGTCGTGCACGAGTAAAAAAACTACCCTTTGCTTCTTCACGCATGGGACGTAGGACAATGATTAGTGAGGGAGAGCGCTAGTCGTCGACCAGCATCGATTTGCCAAAATAACTGAGTAAAATAGAGAGGGTAGGGATAGAGGTTACATTCTTGATTATGTACAAACGAGGCGCAAGAAAGGAAGAGGTAAGGATGAATAGTAGCAGCAGCTTCGCCATGTCATGCTGAGCCTCCGACCTCTGCGTGAAGGGAAAATGTTAGCGAGTCATAAACGAGGCAGAGCCGGCAGCACGTACGCTCCACCATGACATCGATGGTGTCTATCAACATTATTGATAGGCATTGAGCACCATAACAGCGTGAGAGCAGGTAGGGGCACATACCGTTATCCTCCATATCAAGGGACGTCGGCGTGTCATCATCAGCTATCCGAGTACCATCGTACAAGAATCTACCCAACACACCTCATCAGCACCACTGGAAAAACTGGCGGGCGAGAGAAAGGGGAGGGGAAAAGGGGAGGGGAAGACGCACAGAAAAGGCCACTCACCGGATGCTCCCGACGTCCTTGCCCACCTTGTTCGCATACGCCCCCTGCAGCTTGCTCAACTTTGTGCTGCGCTTGATCTTGAAAAACACCTCCTCGCCCGTCGAGCTCACCACCTAAGTTACACACACTCAAACAATTAGCACCAACCCAGAATGACAACTGACGAAAAAAAAAAAGGAAAAATCCAAGTTCGGCCGCTCTACGCCCGCCAGGAACGCCCATTCCTCCATCCCAAAAGCGAACGCACAAGAACAAAAGAAAAAAAAAGGACAACAAGCGACGAACCTTGATATTGATGGTCGCGTTCGGGTCCTCCGCCTTCACCTGTTCATCCTGCTCCTGATGTTGCTGCTCGTTGTCTGACATAATCGCTCTTGTCTATCTAATCTTTGGGACAGGACTAGGGGTCGGGGTCCGTGCACTGGCGAAAGGTCCAAATTCGAGTCTTTTGAGTCTGTGTGGATTCTGCTTTCTGCAATGATGGGGCACTGGCGACGGCGGTGCAGGGTCGTGTGCTCGGCGCGGTGTGATTTCTGGAGAGAGAGCCTTTACGGTGAGCAGCAGGTGGCAAAAAGGAAAGAAAGACCGAGTGTGGGCTCGAAATGAGCGGGGAGCTGACGTAAGCAGCATCTTAAACATCCAGAACCATCGCCGCCTAAAGCTGGGAAATGGGATATACTGCATTTTATACGAGGCTGCTGGTAAGATAACGTGGACGAGGCAATATAGCGTAGAACAGCATAGTGTAAAGAAAGAGCATAAGAAAGCGTGAAGCGTAACATATCTAAGTGCACCGAATAATGATGAAATCCGAAAAAGTGAAGGAGAAGAATCATACTCGTCAAGGGCTTGGAAGCCAGAACACCAGAAAACCCCTTCGCGCCTCACCTCCCAACCCGACTCAACAAACTCCTCGCCCTCGAATACTCCACATCCTCCTCACTCGAATCCTCCCACATATCCTTAACCCCCCCTCCCCCTCCCCGTCCCCTCCCCATCCCCACACTTACACTCACACCCGTACGCGCACCCCCCTTATCCGTCCACCACGCCGTATCCCCCCTATGCCCCACCGCCCACGGCGCCCGGCGCGACCCCCTCCTCCTCCTCATCATCGTCGTCATCATCAATCGCTGGTGGGGTAGCGCTAAACGTGGGCTGAAGCGACACCCGCACGCTCTTCCGTCTCCGTGGCACCTCGGTGGTAGGCTCCTGCCGCTGCGACGGCACCTCGGTCGATCCAGACCCCATTGTCAATGAGGACACTTCACTCGTGGGAGCTGCGTTTCCGTTGGGAACAGGATGGGAGGGGGTGAAAGTGTGGTCCTTCTCATGTGCGGCGTGTGGCGGCGGCGGTGGTGGTGGTGGCTCTTCATCATCTTCAGGATCGGTGAACACCTCATGTCCTGTTTCATACGACGACATCGATGCCGTATCGTCCTCATCGTCGTCACCACCATCAAGCGCTCCCGATTTCGATCCCGGCCCTCCAGTTTCTTGGGGCTCCATGTGGGTCTGTACCTCCACCTGCGGTCGGGACACCGTCTGTGTTGGTATAATCACCGGTGGCAGTACCTGCATCCCAGGCAACGGCGACGGCGTCCGACTCGGATTCCTCAACGCGCTCCTCAATGGCGACTTGGACGGCCTCGTCTCCTTCTCCTTCCCATCGAGATTGCCCCCGCGGCCCTCCACCTTCACCACCATCCCCACACCACTCAGACCCGAACCCGAACCCAAACCCGAAGCCGGCAACCCCTCAACCCCCCTCCCTCCAAGGTGATCAAACACCGACCCGGGCGCCCGTGGGACCTCCACCCCCCTTCCTGCCCCTCCTCCTCCTTTATTTTGTTCCGGACTCTGCACTTGCGCTCGAACCACTCCCAGCCTACCGCTGCTGCCGCTCCCACCCACACCCGCAACACCACGACGAAGCTCAAACGCCTCCACCTCCGCCCTTCCCACCCTCCCCGGAGCCCTCACAACCTCCATAGTCGTCGTCCCACTTCCAGGCGCAAAAGGGACCCCACCACGAGCACCCACACCCGCACCCTCATTAACATCACGCACAACGCTCAACGACCCCATCCCCCTAGCCATCCCCGCCTTCGGCTCCAAAAGCGATCCCGACCTCTGCACCCCGTGCCCCGTCTTGCCCATCGACGCCCGCCTCATATGTCCATGTGTCTGGGTCGGGGTATGCGAACCCGCACCCGAACCAGAACCAGAACCCGAACCCGAACCCGAAGTCGTCAAAGTCGAAGCAGGCGCTGTAGCCACACTCCGCACAGACGAGTTCCTCGACAAAACAACACCGCTAGACGCGCCTTTATCCCTGGTTGGCGTGCCGGTGCCAATGCCCGTATTGTTCCCGTTGGGTGCGCCGGCGGCGGCGGCGGTGGTGGTGGTGGTGGTGCTAGTCCCAGAACTCTTCCGCCCCGAACCCGCACCCGCACTGCTCCCAACAACAGTAACTGTCAACCCCTCCCTCACGCCTTCTTCCATCTGCATCTTAGTTCTCGCACCATTTCCAGCCTGGCTCGCGTTCATGCTCGTGTTCATGTTCAGGGCGGGATCGGTGTGGGGAGTCTGAACTTGACTCTGACTTGGCGTCTGTGCATGCGTCGCGATCGGGGCCGATACACTCGCAGCAGACGCAGTTGTAGGTGAAGCTGCAGGCGGAACACTCGCACTCCTCCCCTTTCCCTTCTCCTTCTCCTTCCCCTTCTCCTTCCCCTTCGCATTCGCATTCCTACCAGTCGTATTCGCCTTTCTCAACTTCCTCCCCGTCCCCGTCCCCGTCCCTGTCCCCGTGCTCGTACCCGTACCCGTGCCCGGTAACGTCGAAACAGACGCCGACGCCGACGCAAACGCAGCCCCAGCATCGCTAACCACCCTCCCCCTTCTCAAGCTCACGCTCCTCTCCGGGGTCCTCGGCTCCACGGCGGGGGTGGGAGTGGGGATGGGAAACCCTAGCCCTCCCACAGCCCTCTCTCTCTGAATCTCGTCGTTGCTGTCAGAATCATCATCCCCCCTCCCACCCCCCCTCCTCCTCCCCCTCTCCTTCCCCTTCCTAATCCCAAACAACCCAACCACCCCCCTCGCACCCCCCTTCCCCGCCCCGCTCCCCGCCCCGTTCTCCGCCTCCCGCACCGGCTCCTCATAAAACACCTGCACCCCCCCAGCCCCTTGATTCCCACCCGCACCCCCATGTCCACCACCAAACATCCCCCGTATACTCCCCAAAAAACCCGTCCCCCCACCCCCACCCAGACTCAGACTCGCCGCTCTCACTCTAGATCGAGCCGGCATTATCGTCGTCGTCGTCGTCGTTCCCACCGCAACGTCCGACACGGACGCCGAAGGCCCGTGACGGATCGAGAACCGTTTACCCAATAACAAGCCTGGTCGTTTCGCTGGCGAGGAAGCAGCAGAAGACGGCGAGGTAGTGGTGTTGGCGTTGTTGGTGTCATTGTTGGTAGTAATGTTGGTGCTGGTGGTGGTATTCGCATTCGTATTCGCATTCGCGTCAAACCTCGACGGCGTACCAAGGGGCGGGGTACTCTGCCCCTGCCCCTGCCACTGCCCCTGCCCTTTGTCCTTCGTTTTGCCTTTCCCAGCCGTCGACACGGACGCCGAAGACGCAGCAAATCGGGGGTTATCAACCACCACCACCTTTCCCCCTCCTCCCCCTTCCCCGTCCCCTTCCTCTTCTTCCGCACTCGACCCCGCTCCTTCCCCTTCTCCTTCATCTTCCCCTTGTTCATCCCGTTCAGCGTCCCCCTGCCCGTGCCCCTGCCCGTGGTCAGAAGAAACCGCCCCCGCAGCACGCCCCGAACCCAGCCCAATCTCCTCCTCCGTAATCCGGCGCGCGAGTACATGTCTCCTCGCACTCCCGTTCCCGGTCTGGGTTTCTTCCTTCAACCTCGAGACGGGGTCGTACCCATACGTATCCGATATCGCGTGTGCCGGCGGTATAGGCATCGCCATGGGTATGGGGACGTACACCCCTCCGTCTCCGTCTCCGTCCCCGTCTCCCTGTGTGTATGCGTGTTCCTGTCTTGGTATATGCGCAGGTGTAGATGTATGCGCCTGGACATCGGTACCAGTACCTGTGCCGGTCTGTGACGCAGACTGTGAGGGCGCAAGGGAGACGTCGGAGGTGGAGGCGGCGCGGTGGTGTTGGTGTTGGTGTTGGTGTTGTAGGAGCGGGAGAGGTTTTTGTGGAGAGTGGTGCTGTTGCTGTGGTAGGGACTGGGAGAGGCGGTTGGTAGAGCAGGGGGGGCCTAGAATGGGGGAGGGGAGGGGGGTGTTAGTTTCGTGTGTAGAAAGGGAGAGAGAGAGGGATGTATGCTGTGATGAAAGGAGAGAGGCAGGTGGTCTGGACCGAGCCCCTGAGTCGTTCAGACTCGAGGTTGATTGCGCAGCACCTACACGCATGGAGAAGAAAAGAGAAGGAGAGCTCACCATTCGTCGTAGCATTGCCATTAGGATATACACCCGCATCTATAGAAAAAACAAAACCTCGTCAGATCACACACACACCAAAAAAAAAAACCAAACACGAACCCCCAGAAACAAGTCCCTCAAGCACTCTCAACGCCTCCTTCCCCATCTCTCCCCACACCCACCCACACTCCACGAGCGCTCTACACCGCACACTCAACCCCTCCCTCAACGCATTCGTTCTCTCCAGTCCAAGCTCGCGCTCCTTCATCGCGAGGTGGGCCTCGCATGCCTGCAGCTCGGCCTGTGCGGCGGAGAGCTTGGCGGTTGTCGGGAGAGCGGGGGAGTGGGAAGGCGAAGAGAAGGTGGTGGATGAGAGGGAAAGGGAGAGGGAGGAGCCGGAGTTGGAGCCATGGTTGTTGTGGTTTTGGGTAAGTTGTTGCTGCTGGAGGAGATGCAGCGAGTCCCGGTTGTTTTGGAGGGTCTGTGAGGGCTTGTGTTTATGTGCTTTTGAGGCTTTTATGAGGCGCGTTACGCTGTTAGAGGTTTCTGTCAGAGATGGGAAGGAAGGGTTACAGGAGTCGGTTCGTACAGAATTTCACGATCCCGGATAATATTCGCAACGTCATCCTCCAAAGCCTTGATATGCTTCAAATGGTCTCTACACTCGTCCACAGCCGCAGCGTACCGCCCAAGAGCCTCGTATGCACCCGCCAGGGACGTGGCCACGCCGAGGACGGCATGCGAGACGGGCGGGGGTGAGGCAGATGCGTAGGCGGAGAAGGCGGAGAGGGACGCGTGGGAGGGCTCGAGGAGGGCGTGGAGGTGCTTTGCGTAGTCTTTTTCGTGGGTGAGGAGGTTGACTAGCAGACGCGAGTCGGCGGGTCGGTGCACCATCGACCGCGACGATGGTGGAGAGGGGGTTGGTTTCGTGACGTGATGCTGTCACAGTACGTCATCGAAGATGGCTATTTCGGGCATCACCTCCCCACTTGATGAATTTGAAGTCAATAAAACGTTGTGAGCCCAAACCCTTCGTATCCAACTGCAAGATTCGCCGACCGTAAGAACAAAAATGCCTTGGCAAAAGCAGAGATCGGATGTCTGTCGGAGCATAACTTTTCATCAGTGCTCAGCAGGTCTTTTTCACAACTGAGTAACTATGTTTTACCGTGCGTTCTGTTGCCTTCTTACGCCGAAAGCCCGGTTTCGCGTTTATTGCTTTTCATCACCGTTTCTCACTCCGTCACCCCAGCCAGTTTTCACCCATTCAACATTTACCAATCAACTGGGAGAGAGAATCCACTCAGCGGCATCTCCGTCGGCTTGCCTCCCTCAATCCCCTGCCTGTCCTGGTTTTCGAATCTCACCTTAAGCTCTACGGCGCGCCTGTATTTTTGCTCCATGTTTTTCCCTATTCTACAATCTACACAATGAACACACAACAGCACTGCTAAAGTAAACTCCATGTAAGGACAAAAGCTCATGCGACAGTGATACACGATTTCCCTAAAGCAAATGATAGCGCTTCAGCAGAGGAACCATTCGAAGCCAAAACCTTCATATCCCCCAGCTTCCCGAACATCCTTTCAATATACCGCCCTGCACCAGAGAGATGAGCCACTTTCGCACACGCTGCATGTAAAGCAAGATATCGTGGGTCCGGTAATGGAAACCCGGGAACTGTAGATGCGAAAGTAACGGTGGCGGGGAGGCCAGCTGAGATATACGGTTGTCGGGAATGCACGGTGTAAGTATGCTCGACCGGCTGGGTAACTGAGTAAGGATGGTTGTAGTCGTGGGACTTATCGAAGGTAGTCACGGTACTCACCGTTGCTTCCAACCATAGTGCGAGGCGATCAAAGAATTCGTGAACATTTGGCTCCATGGTCATCACATTCTCCAGGCGGTGCATATCAGGGCCATTCAATTCTAGGAAACCGTTGACCTGCCCGAAACGTTCCATGGCAGCCCAGACACCGGATGCATAATCACACTGTAGACGAGGGACATATGTTTTGCAGAATCGACAAAGAGAGGCGGTAAGGACGCACTTTATCTCCTCCCTGTTCCGCTGTCCCAATGTTTTGATTCGTCGATGGGGGGAAGACATGAGCCAGCTTAGTTGTAGAGGGGAGAGACCCAGCGGGCACTGATGCCATCCCTCGGACTGCAGCAGGAACTCCATTTTCAACACTCGTTAAATCATACCTGCCCGTTATGACACATCGGTAACCATCACGCATAAGGGCCTAGTGCATATTGCTGTAAATGGAATATACGGGAAGTGTGTGCCGCCATCCTCACTTTCTCTTTGGCAGTTGTATAGTCCGAGGGTGCGTCCTCCATTAAGGACCTAAATGCATCCTGGACATTGTCAAACGACGGCCGGGAAGGGTGATTGCTAGGCGAAGGAGTAGGGCCATTTGTTGACCTAACTGAGATTCATAAACCGATGAGTAACGGACTACCAATTTGAATAGACACTCCACGACACACTCACAGCAACACACGAAATGATCAATATACTTGCAAGCAACCCCACAGAGCCCCACAAAATCATTCTCACAGCTAGTTATTTCGGTTGATATATTAGCGCGGCCGTCGTCAGTTGGAGCATGCAATATCATATAGCCAAGCAGTCTTGCACACACAAGCGTCGAAGGACCGTGGTCTGGAGGAGGGAGACTAAGCGCATATGCCTCCATGCCAACACAGGTAGTGTACGCATCCGAATTTGACGAGCCAACAGCATAGAGACTTGGGGGAAGAGGTTGAGGCATGGTGAATAACGATGGTCGATGAGTGATGTCATGTCGGGTTTCGCCTTAGACACCCCTCTCTGGTGACCCCGCCACTTGAGCCGCATGTACCACCTACCCTTCCTCGTCCGAGGCCGCGGCGCGTGTGCACCACGATTGTGAAAACGGACGCCCGGTCGTAGATTTCGAGGCCTGGTCCGAGTCGTCGCTTTACCCTACTACCCCCGTTTGCTTTGCCCCTAGCTTCCACATACTCGAGATGCTCTCCGATGGTACAGTACGCATTTCTTTCGATCTCTCTCGTGGCCTGATCCTCGGGCTGGTGCCCTGCAGCCGCGCGGGGCCTGCCTCTGGGCTACCAATGTTAAAATGAGTGGGCCTACAACGCTCACTCGGGATAGCAGTTGACCCTCGCAATCGCGCGAGGTGCTGCATTACTAACTACAACTTAAATACATTGTGTAACTACAATAGAACTTGAAATAGGAAGGTGTAAAATGATAAGCAAATAGTAAGAGAACGAAGGGATACAAAAACGGATGAATGAAACAGGGCAGCTAGAATGGTGAGCCACAAAAATGCAAAATTTGTGCTGTCAAGTGCTGCGATGATTTCTTGCAGTGCGCTCGATATTCCAACAACCAACCCATCCAAACCACTAAAAATCAACTCAAACCCGTAGATATCTGCAGAATTGACACCACGTTCCACCCTCGCGATCGCGATCGCGGTCGATGGTCCACTGTCCCACCGACTCGAGGTTCCTGCAGGAAGTTGAACGCGCCTAGGGTTAGCCGGCCTGCTTGTGTATGGATGGGTATGAAGAGGGACGGAGAACATGATCCACGTGCAGTTGACAGCCAGCTATCCGAAAGATCGGTCAATCGTGTTCCGTATGTCCATCGTAATTCTTTCGCCTTCTGAACCTCTTGAGAGAACCCTCAAATGTAGTGTCCCGCTGCCCTATGGAAGAAACACGTCGGGTTAGGTGTTGCGTTCGCGAGTTCAACCAAGCAGCTGTAGCTGCCACACTGCATCGAGCACGCCCTACCATGCGCTTTTTCCGATTCTGTGCTACAATCTATGACTTGCTCTTATATATCCGCGCGGTGGGACCTCACACGCTAACAAAAGCCACTACAAACGCTCTCGCACCGAAGCCTACTAGACCAAAATTTTCCAAGAACTGGAGAAAAACCTTGTACATAAGATCTCCGGCAGCTGAAACTCCTCGCAGTTACTAAACGACAGGCTACGATGGCCGCTATTCCGCTCAAACGTATTGATACATGGTGCTTCAGTCTCCCACCCGTGCGAGCCTGTACTTATTATTGCATGCATGGAAGAACAGCACAGTCCTAGGAACGACGTCATCGACGAAGAGCGACTTGCAGTGAATCCCTCCGTTCGAGACCACTGGCATCTTGGCTTGTATATGGCACGCTACCCCAGAATACAAGGTGAAAAATATTCCATTTTGTGCCTAGAAAGGTTCGCTTATAAAGTGACTACAGAAGGCAGAGTCAACTGAAAGACGAACCCGTTGACCTTGTGCTCGTTAGCGATGCCGGGTGAGCTACACGTTCGGAAATAGAAATCAACGAAGAGTGGAAGCATAGCAAATATGGATACGAACCCGTTGGCCTTTCTGATTCGTACCTTGTTGATCTTACCGTCGTCGACAGTGGTAGGCTGCCTATACGTTTTGAAATAGAAATTGATGAAGAGTACGAGGTAGCTGGTGACTAGCGTTAAACCGAAAATGGCACTCCTAGGTTCCCCAACATCACAATCATCTAAGGGAAGGAGCCTTGGGAGGGTATTAGGGAAGTATGTCCCTGCTATATGTAAGTAAACTGGAACGGTGGTGAGCGGAGGATATCGGGAAGGCGGAATCCTGGACAACGTACGTGCGGTGTATATGAGGGTAAGATCGACAATAAATTGTGTGATTTGCATTGTGGTCAGATATTTCTTCCACTATCGAAGTCAGGTAAGCCAGAGGGGGAGAACGCGATATGAAAGGACATACCCAAATCTTTGCACCAACTGCAGTCGCGTAGTAGTAGTAATCTGATGCGGCGGGGATTGGTAGGGAACGCATCCGGCTTGCGGTGGAATAAATGACCGCTACTCACACATGACGACGTGAACAGCTAAATTGATAAAAATAATGATCCAAGTCTGAACGCGACCACAATGAGCAGCGATAAAAGGGGTAGGTATGAATGCGACTGACCCCGCTAGGTCGGTTGGGGCGGCTATCCAGCTGAGTGTAACAAAGCAGAGCGGTAGCAGCATGGTGATATACATGCAAGAATTCTGAATGTCATCGTCAGATCCTACAAGGCTGGACATCGTTTGATCATGACTCACGCATAGGTTTTTTCTTCAGAGCGAGGAAAACAGTGTCCAGTAGTTCCACGTACTTGAAATAGTAGTTAATCAGCTGATAGAACTCCATCCTCTATTGGTCTGGGTATTAGCAGGAATGGAATACTTGTGTAAAACGGCGTGACACGTACGGGGGTCCAGCTTGATGAAGCTACGCAGGCAGACTTCAAAACACCGTCCTTCGAGGCTATCGCCACAAATTCCTCCAGTATAAGGACGAGGAGAAGTAAGCTGCCGGAACTAAGTAGTATGTTGTGCGTTTGAAAGAGAGCGGTGAGCTTGAAGGGTTGGCGGCTCGTCATAAGTGATTTAACACCAAAGATGATGGCGAGGTATGCGGCGAGGGTTCCGAACACAGCAGGAGGCGTCGAAAGAGGTGTTTCTCCAGGAATATAGCTGGTAAAATTCGCCGGAAGAGAAAAGGGAAGATGAGCAGAAATTAGTCGGGCAAGGGAAGCCATAGACAAATCCAGCACTGGCAATGTGCAATGGTCAGACATGTTGATTGCATTGAATTTAAAAGTGAGTTTGACAGATCACCTCAGCTGATATTTCGAGAGATAGTATGCAAGGAAGCGAATAGAGTAATTCTTCTAGGAAGTTGCACGTCTCCTTCATGAAGGGTAGTAGCTCCTGATCAGAACCGAAGCCGATACGCCACAGAGGAATGAATTTCGTACACCAGGAGGCCCGTCATGATGTTCATGACATTCGAGGAGTGAACCTAGAAGCCTAATGTTTCGATCCTTGCGGTCCAAGGTCAAGTGACCATGAGGGCACATACTTTGATCCGATTTTCGTTGATTAGATGTGGAACCTCAGACTACGGTCGGCGATATCTCAAAAGTACGATTGTTCTAACGCTCCTTTGCTGCCCTGTATTGATTACGGCTCGGATGTGGCCCTATACGATAAGGAACACGCCGTGGAGGACATCCTTAGCGCATTCCGAACGTCATGCTCGCCGCAGTCGTTTGATAGTTAACCCGGACTCGAAGGGAAAATTAGGATCTGTCCTCCTAGGCTCTGTCGCAGCCCTTCCGGGCCACTAGCTTCGGGGTTCTGATGCGCCCTTTACCACTGTGACTACGCTGGCCGTTTTGATTTACCTGTTGCCTTCTCAGACCTCGCCATCCTACCTTCCTGTCCTAGTGGTTGAAAAGACCAGAGGGTGAAAGGACCCTGGCCAATGTGTCCTTGTTGTCTCTGTCGACATCCTTCAGGGGTTCGGGGCGCAAATATGTTACGCGACCAATTGGCGGGTTCGAGATTCTTTGTCTGGCATGACCGCTGTGTGAAAGTGGGAATGCAATCCATAGCGGGAGAACGTGGCGTGCTAGTCCCAGGGTTTCATTCAAGCATGTAATCGTAATGCAGGAAGTTAACCGACATCTGAGTGACCAGAGCGCGGAGGGTATAATGCAGTGGGATATGCAAGAAATACGGAATACTTCAAAGGTCAGTCTATCTCGCGCCTAGAAAATGTCTCATGAACAGACGGCGGAAAGAGAAAGAATCGAATGCTGACCCGTTGGCCTTTTTGTGTCCGGTCATCCTCGTCGCACACACTCTCGGAATGGCAGGCGCTTCTTTATACGTTTGCAAATAGAATTTGAAGAAAAGTATGAGGTAAGCGGCGAGCAGAGCGACACTGGAAATGACGATACGAAGTTCTCCGATGTCGCAATCACCCATGTACGGAAGCGTATCGGAAAAGTATGTCGCTGCCATATGAAAATAGACTAGGGGCAGTGAGTGAGGATCAGTGAGAACAGACAACGACATACGTCCAGAGCATATAACCATTATATCGATTATGAATTGCGCGATTTGCATGATGGTTAAATACTTTTTCCATTGCGAGTTCTGGTCAGGGGTAGGTGAGGGGATGCATCAACCGGGCATACCCAAATCTTTGCGCCTCTTGCAGTTGCATAGTAGTAGTAATCTACACAATATGATTGTCAATATTGCAGGTATTTTGTTTTGAGAACATAAGCGCTACTTACACATGATGACATGTTCACCTAAATTGAGCGTCACGATGATCCAAGACTTCACAAGTCAAGTTAAGCAGCGAAATGTGTAACGACCAGGAATAAAGAGGACGAACTCCAGCGGCCCGGCGGTGGGGTGGAGTATCCAGATGGTAGTAGCCGAGCAGGGCACTACCGGAATGGTGGAACAGGTGTAAAAATTCTAAGCACGACCTGTGAGCCTATGTCAGAGTTGAACACGCCTGAGCACAACACACGCATCGGTTTTTTCTTGAGCGTCAGGAAAATTGTGTCCAATAGATGCAGGTACTTGAAATAGTAGTTAATTAACTGATAAAACTCCATCCTCTATCGGTTCGTGAAGTCAAAAGGTTTGCGTGAATAGGCGTCATAGTTCCACGTACCGGGGTCCAGGTCAACGATGCTACACAGCCAACAGGGAAAATACCGTTTTTCCGCACTATAACTGTGAGTTCCTCCAACATCAGGCCGAGAAGGAGTAAGCTGCAAGTACTAAGGATGATGTTGTGTACTTGAAAGAGTAAAACGAGCTTGTAGGGCTGGTGGTATCTCATGAGGGCTTTGACGCCAAACGTGACGGCGAGGTATGTGGTCATGGTTTTCCAGACGGCTCGGTTCGTGGAAAGCGGCGTTTCTCCCGGAATATAGCGGGTCAAGTGGATTGGAAGAGAAAGTGGAATACGAGTCAAAAGTTGAGCCAAAGGGGCCATGGGAGAGTCAGTTGAATAATGTGAAAAATGTATGTCGTATCAAAGACCTTTTTTTTTCACTGGAAATGACGACCATTTCTATAAACAGCAGCCCGTCCTATTGTTGCGCACGTCGCGTTCGAGAAGGGAGAAGGGGGCATCTGGCTATACCAAAATTGGACATGCCACAGGGAAAGGTTAGAGTTGGGTCTGGGGTGATGTTGATGAATGGCTTTCGATTCAACCCTGCCGAAACTACTTAACAAGGACGAATGCTCGAACGTAAGCATGCCAAGGTCACGGACAAAGTAGTGCCACATGTTGGAACTAGGTCACAGGGGATGCGCAGCGAAAAAAATAACGACTAGGATGATTCTGAACGTGGAACCCTAGCCGTTTCGGTTCTCGCCCACAGTTCGGACAACAAATGGTGGCTGGGGTCTGCCTGCGAATTGTACACGATGAGTGGAAGAATGAGTGATACAGACAAGAGCGGTCTAGCTCATGTCTGTGAACGCGACCACTGTCCTGTCCAGATGTCAGCAAGCGGGATGGCATGCATCCGCAACAGTCCGCGATAGAAGTGGTGATAAAATACCTTCGCTGATCTACTGCAGCTAGAGCACTGTGGTAGTGATCATCTGGCACGTCCTCTTGCGGTGAACAGAGGGCACTGCAACGTCCTAATCAGCCCCAGAAGGATTACGTATTAGTAAGCATCACCAAAATCCTTTGAGTTACCGACCAGGCGACATTTTGATTGTAGCCAGCTATTTCAACCATGCTGAGACCCCAGTCAAAATCGGATCAAAGGACATATGAGCTAACAGAGAAAAGGTTCGTTTAGCAAGAACCTTCAATAATGCGATGTTCTAGATTCGGGGCAGGTTAGGTATCAGCGAGAAGAGTGAGTCCTTTCTCAATCCGATTTTGAGTGGAGCTGAGGTCCTAGGAAGCCTTTACAAGTTCATTCCATTACCATATTCTGTCTACCCAGCCACTTGGGACTGGCTGCCTCCATGCACGTTCCTCGAAATCTGTGGTCCCTAGCCCACCATTTAATTTACGCCCACGTATCTCGCACCCATGATTGTCCTGACAGATAGATTTCCTGGGCGTGTTCGGCTCCAGTGCGTCTGTTTGTCTTCATATTTCTGTCTTCTGACTTTTACTATTCCTCACGGTCGCTCACTACCGCCACACATACAAGACGTCCACCAAAACGCATCCGCTTCTAACACGGTGAGTACGTTTCGTGCGCGATTCACGGCTTTTTCTTTGCCAGCGATGTCGATGCCACAGCGCCGTTCGGTTATCTTATTCTAGCTAGTAAGTCTTCTTCTTGATACGATATGATACTATCGCTTAGCCGAACTCAGGCTAGCGTTTGGGAAGGTTAAACAAAAATTTCTCCTTTCCGTTCGTGAATTTCCTTCATTTACGTGAGATATACCTTTCAAGCCCTTTTGGTAGATCGTTCTGCCTACCATCTCCTGATCATGAGTCAATGTAGAACGCAGATTGCCAGACTCAACATAATGAAACTCTGCGGCCGAGACATTCATCAAGTCTATACTCTTTTCCATGTCCTCGGTCTACTCACTGCGCGAAGAGGATGATAAGTGCAAAATAGGCGCTGCTTCCGGGGAACTCGACATTCCCGACAACTATGTAACACACACGCTCAAGACCCATGCATCCCTCCTGCCTTTCAGCTGGGCAAATTGGTATAATGAAATGGACTGGCCTCATTTTTCTATCCTTATCCTCATGCCCATAACGGGGCTTATCGGAGCTTACTATACTAAGCTGCGTTTGGAGACCTTTGTCTTCTCTTTCTTATACGCGCACCTTACCGGCCTTGGTTCGTCTCATTTTTCTTTTATGAGTATCTCTGTATACAGTCGCTTATGAAGGGCGACTATTGCAGGCATAACGGCGGGCTACCATCGCCTATGGGCACACCGGCCTTACAATGCTTCGAAGCCCCTGCAGTACTTCCTTGCTCTAATGGGTACGGCCGCTCTCCGAGGATCGATCGAACACTGGTCGAGGATCCACCGCGTCCACCACAGATATGTCGATACAGACCTCGATCCTATTGGCTCCACGAAAGGCCTTTTCCACACTCACATAGGGTGGTTGTTACTCAAGCGGCGGCAGGAACTCGCAGTGGTTGATATGAGTAATCTGAGCAAGAATGCGATCGTCCAATGGCAGAAACGCATGTACACAATGCTTAGCCTATTGATGGGCTTTATCCTACCAACCTTCATCTGCTGGACGTTTTGGGGAGATGCAAAAGGCGGATGGGTGTATGCGAGTGTTCTGAGACTTTTTTTTGTGCAACAGGTAAATGCTCAGTGCTTTACTTATGCCATTATTACTGAGGGACGATTGAGGCCGATTTCTGCGTGAATTCTCTCGCACACTACTTCGGGGACAAGTCTTATGACGACAAGCACACATCCCGTGACAATTTTATTACCGCACTGGTTACTCTCGGAGAGGGGTATCATAATTTCCACCACCAATTCCCTTCGGACTACCGCAACGCCTTCAAATGGTATCAGTATGACCCAACCAAGTGGTTCATCTGGACGATGAACATAACTGGGCTCGCTAGCCATCTTAAGGTACGCCCGATGCCAAATTATGCTTCATAATACATGTAGTCAATTTTTCCTTGTCAGGTCTTCTCTGACAATGAAGTTCGTAAGAGCGAGTTGACAATGCAACTCAAAAAACTCTACGAGGTGCAAACAACACTCATATGGCCCAGCGGAAGTGATAAGTTCCCAGTGATCGACTGGGAAACATGTACGTATCTCATACATCTCTGCCTGTCTTATCATCTTACCGACACCCTTACCAAGTCCAAGCACAAGTCCTGAACCGCCCACTTATTCTCGTCTCCGGATTTATTCACGATATCACGGGCTTCGCAGATGAGCATCCTGGTGGCCCAAATGTCTTGATGAAGATGGTAGGTAAGGACGCGACCACAGCGTTCTTCGGTGGCATCTACAAGCACTCGGCCGCCGCGCATAACGTCAGTACTCCCCATTCCCGCTGCAGTCTACCAAGATTCATTAGTATACATCCTGTAGTTGCTTGCCATGAAACGCGTTGCGATACTGCATGGCGGACACCCACATATGCCAGAAGACAAGGCGATTCCGCCCAGCCAGAGGCTCCAGATCGCCAGATATGACGAACGCAACTGCGTGTACATTCGCAACACAGGGAAATAGCGTAACGAGAAACCAGTGCACTACCTTCCACACGTACGCTACACGAGATTCTCATGTCCTATCATCACAAATCACTCACTCGTATTCTGTCCCCCCCAACGCAATTTAAATTGTTGCCCATGCCGCCCCACTTACCGTCAATAATCGGCATTTAGAGATATGTATCCAATGATGCGAAGTTCCTCCTATCCAACCAGGTATCGATTAGCTGAAATGTCTGGCCAACGCGAACCGAGTCACATGGGATGAGGGAGATGGAAGTAGCAACGCACTCTTGTCCCCGTTTCTCCGAAAGAGAACAGATAACGTACGCTTCCTTATCAATCGGAGGTGTGCATCCTGACAGCCATTCTGGCGGGGGTGAGCATCCGAAACGAAAGCCTTTATTCTACCCGTATATTTGTCGTTCGAACGGGTCACGAGTGCTTCAAGATTCATGAAACTAACTGTATTTGCCCCTTCCTGGCATCCCTGGGACCCTGTATTGAGACCACCATGCGTTTCTTCAACACAATCTTCCCAGCATTGTCAAACAGTCCCAAACTCGCCATCATCCTCACGGTCGACGATGCCAAGAAGGACCTCGCTGCCATCTCGACAGAGTTTGCCAACCTCGAGAAGTCGATCAAAGCGTTCCCAACAAAAGGTGGAAGTCTACTCGGGGCACTGGTATACCATGCCTCACATCCTTGCCCGACATCCTATTCACGCTTCACTATCAAGACAATTCATTTTAGTGCTATGAAACTGGTAACTCTTCTTGGGGAGGCTACTGGTCATGCAGAGGTACTTCCGAGTCATATCTCCTACATAACCTCCAGTCATCAAACACCTTACCATCAGGCCGTGCAGCAGCCCATCTCCAATACAGACGAACTGTGGCTTTTTGACTGTCTCAAAGCCTTGGTACCTACCATCCTCGAGGACCTTGATGGTATTGCCGACCGGAAAGTTAGCTTCACGGCCCTCCCAGCTATTGGTGGTCTTTTGCCCTTTGGTGTTGGCTCGATTATCGGAAGTATCCCCGTAGAATTAGTCTATGAGGATCTCAACCGTCTCAGGATATCCCTCGCCATTCTCGTAGATGCCTTACTAAGATTAGCCCTCGCCGTACGTTCATATCACGGTTTTAACGGACCTAACTTACAAGAGTTCTTCTCCATGACGGCCAAAAATTATTGTTGAAGGGTCTGGCTACAAGGATAGGGTCGACGCCGCGTTTTCCCGTGTCATCGCCGAGTACAATAGTCCGTAACACTTAATGTCTTCGATGGTAATTTATTCGACCGGCGTGTGTAGCATTTGACTTTTTTCGTGACTGGTGCCATGAACCACATGATACCTCTAGCTTTATCAAAAAGAATCCTGTTCTGGGGAAAATAAATGCATAAATTGTCCAATGGCAATGTCACAACTACCTCATGCTGAGTCTGTTGATAGCCTTCGTCATTCCAATGATTACATCTAATGGAGCTTCTCAGTACTTGCGCCGAACCTCCTTCGGGTTTCAGCCTGACGGGACGGAGGTTTGACTTGAGATTGGGTTCCAATTCCAGCCAGTGAGTGGCTTTGAGCCGATCGCAAAAGAGTAAGAGAATTCACCCTGCTGTGGTAATGCACGCAGAATGAACACAGGAAAAGACAGTCAATGAAGGAATAACAAGGCTATCCCAGTGAAAGCGTAGTACCCCCAATTCAGGCCATATTGTACCCTAGAAAATGGTTGAGTACGTCATACACACTGCATTCCATGATCCCTGTCAACTTCATTGATATGAAGACTGCTTCTAACCTTCAGGACATAAGAAGACTAGTAATGTTAGTTATTTCCGTGACTGCGCATGTGCGATGGAGGAATTTTAAGAAGGTATTTTATATTTCACACAGACACGATCAGCGTAGCAAAGAAACAGGGCGGCATCACAGGAGGTACGAATCGAAGGGGAATGACGTGGGCGGAGAGTACAAACAAACTTGCAGTTCCTATTCGGGATGATAAATGGAGCGGTATTGATGGGAGTCAATTCATCATCCCGTCATCGTGAAAATGTGTCGAGCTGAGCTCCTCGTAATGTGCAACCATCAGCCTCTGACTTGGGGGGATCGCCCTCTCGTCCAGGATGTGGGGGTGTCCACCCTGTAAGACACCAACGCGTTTCATGGCGAGCAACTGATAACAAGTGTATGTATCAGTTCGACGACACACTACTGAGCTGTGAACAGGAGAGCACTAACATTGTGGGCGGCATTCGAGTGCTGGTAGACGCCCCCAAGGAAGGCAATGCTCGCGTCCTTCCCAATCATGTCCTTCAGGATGCATGAGCCACCAGGATGCTCGTCGAGGAAGCCTGTGACATCATGGATAAATCCAGAGATGAGGATCAGGGGGCGCTTTTGGGCCTGCTGCTGGACTGAATGACCTGATGAGTACCTTGGAAAGACAAGCCGGTTGACAAAGGACACATACAAGAGTCCCAGTTGATGACGGGAAGATCGTTACTATTGCTTGGCCACGCGATGGTCTCTTGCATGCCGCGAAGTTTCTTGAGCTGCATCGTCAATTCGCCCTTCTTGATTTCGTTGTCAGGGAAGACCTAATGGTGGTAAATTGACGGCCGTCAGAAAAGAGTAACAACAAGTTGGCGGGATAGTTCACCTTGAGCTGGCTGGCGAGTCCGAATAGCTGCAACGTCCAAATGAGCCACTTGGTCGGGTCGAGTGCGTACCACTTGACACCATGCCGGTAATCCATGGGGTACTGATGGTGAAAGTTATGGTAACCCTCCCCGAGAGTAAAGAACGCGGTGAAGACGTTGTCAGTGGCAGAGTGGTCGTCACCGTAAGATTTGTCTCCGAAATGGTGAGCAAGAGAGTCAATGCAGAAATCGGCCTTTTCATTCTCCGTTAGCAAAACTGGCAACGATCAAGCCATACACATTCACCTGTTGCACCACGAACAATCTCAGCACGGCCGCGTAGATGACTCCACCTTTCGCGTCCCCCCACAACAGCCAGGGGATGATGGCCGGAACGATGCAGCCCATCAATATACCGAGAGGCAGGTATTGATGATACTGCCATTGGACGATCTCGTTCTTGCTCAAATCACTGACGTCAGCCAGTGGCCTGCGCCGCTGTTTAACTAGCAGTCGTCCGAGGTGGGTATGGTAGAGGCCCATATGCGAACCAACAGGGTCAAGGTCGGTATCGCAGAATCTGTGGTGTGCACGGTGGGTCCTCGACCAGGTTTTAATTGATCCCAACAGAGCGGCTGCACCCATCAAGGCGAGGCAATATTGCACTGGCTTCGACGCATTGTAAGAGCGGTGCGCCCAAAGACGATGATACCCTGCTGTTAATCCTGTATTTCCGTAATTGATTGCCTGCACATTCAAACGAAACGATGCGAACCAAAACCCGTAAAAATCGCATAGAACAGGGAAAAGAGAAAAGTCTCCAAGCGCAGCTTAGTGTAGTAGGCACCAATAAACCCCATTATGGGTACCGGGATAACGACAAAGACGTAAGGCCAGTGGATATCGTCGTACCGATTCGCCCAGCTGAATGGAGGGAGACCAGGCTGGGTTTTGAGGACATGCGCAACATAGTCTTCAGGGACGTCTAGCTTGCTGGCTTTGGGCTCATCGACCCCCTTGGGGAGTGATTTGGCGGAGGACATTGTTAAGGTGAATATCTCCACTGGATAGCCTTATAACGCTTAGGAGCGGATATTAGCAAGTTACCTGGACAGGCTGCAGTTTGCAAAACATGCATTACAGACGTGACCTATCCTGTCCCTCCTGGACACGCCGAACAAAGTTGCACTAAAGAGGCAATCCTATGTTTGGGAAAGCAAATAACAGGGTGAACCAACAAAACGCCACAACTAGAGGATTCAGATACTCACAGAAAATGATCGTTCGTCTGATTGTTTCTAGGATAGAGAATTTGGTCGTTCTGATTCCGAGCGCGTAGCACGTGAAGGCAAGACAAGAATAGGGTAGGACGAGCATGCTAACCCTCAATTGGATAATCCACCACATCAACTCACCAAAGAAGAAAAATCCTTCTCGTTCTAAGTCTGTGATTGATGAACCCGACGACTCCGATCTTGAACACATGACACCCTCTGCTAAGGCGAAGACCTCCCAGTCGTGATAAGGTGGGCAACGGACATTGAGCGGTGATTCTTTCTTTCATTAGGAGAGTAGCTTCCTGCAAGTTTGCCCGAATGACGCTGGGTACCGACACTAATCGTTGACGTCTAGAATGGATCAATTTCGCAAAACACAATTGCCTAGATCATGAGGAGTAGGGCCCGAGTGGTACACAAGGCAGTGGGGCAACCGAGCAGGTCGCGAGATTAATGATGGGGAAAAATAACGGCAGATGAAGTTTTGAACAGAAAACAAGTGGTGAAAGCAAGCGAGAGGGGGTTGTTGCTGGGTGCCACAGCATTGGACTAGGGTGCGTCAATGACGTCATGCGCAAAATGCGTGAACGATACACAGCCGAGCATGACGAGGCCATAACTTACTGAAACTACGAGGGAGAAGGTCTCGGCGTCCAGTGGACGCTGGAGCGACAAGATGGGATGACTGCGCTTCTTATGATAACAAGTCCTCCCCATGCTAGGAAACGTTATCCGATCAGCATTTACCAACACCGAAAAGTATACATACTGACGAAAGGGTATCCTCACTACATTTGTCCAAAGCGTATTAGCTCAAACGATAGCGAGAGGAAGAGGCTTTAGTGAGGAAAGACTTAATCTGCAACGAGACTTTAATTTGGTCGGCAACTCAAATTTACTCAAACTCAAATCATGATCGACGTCCGATCAACTGTACCATTCCACGAATGTTTTGTAGCGAATGGACTGCTATCAATTTACCCCGTAAGAAAGTTCACAAGACCAGGCGACTCGCGTTCAACTTGTCATCTGCCTGGTCTTGCAACCCCGTCTCAGCAGGCTTGTTTTTGGACGCCAGCTTACGATTTCATGAGTGCCATGGGAATACCATACATACTGTTACAAGTTTTGCTGCGTAAATCAGAAGATCCACAGCTGTGGATGGGCACATTTGAGAAACGAAGACGTATAGCGAATGCGGAAGCAGAAGCGTCAATAATACAAACTGCAGGCTCGGAGGAATGTATAGGGGGATGAGGTGGTGGAAAAGTAGAATTTCGATCCGTACCCATGATAGAAAACCGGACGAGGGAAAGTTAATCTGTCATGGCCCCATCTGGTGCCTGTGTGGTCCTCAGGCCAGACGTCGAACTGAGTTCGTCGTGTCTGGCGATCTTCAGCCTCTGGCTGGGGGGGATCGCCTTCTCTTCCCGGACGTGTGGGTGTCCACCGAGCAATATGCCGACGCGCTTCATGGCGAGCAACTGTTATCAGCGGGTTCAATGCACTTCCGCAAGATGATTTCGAAAAGTTGGTCCCTACATTCTGTGCAGCACCCGAGTGGTCGTAGACTCCACCGAAGAAAGCGGTGGTCGCGTCTTTGCCGACCATCTTGTTCAGGAGCTGTGGACCGCCAGGGTGCTCGTCGAAGAAACCAGTGACGTCGTGGACAAACCCGGAGACCAGGACAACCGGCCGCGTTCGAGATTGTTCCTGGACTGTAGAGGAGGATTGATACCTTGATATAACGAGTGAAACGCAGTAAGGCACGTACAGGATTCCCAGCTGATGACCGGGAGGTTATTGCTATTGCTCGGCCAGATCAGCGTCTCTTGAACTGCATGGAGCTGCTTGAGCTGCATCGTAAGCTCGCCCTTCCTTAATTCGTTTTCAGGAAACATCTGACAAGGGCAAATTCAGTGCGCGAACGACCGTAACATGGAATGAACCGCAGACCTTGAGATGGCTAGCGAGTCCTAATTGCTCCATCGTCCAGATGAACCACTTGGCCGGGTCAATGTCATACCACTTGACACCGCTGCGGTAGTCCATAGGGAACTGGTGATGGGTATTGTGATATCCCTCTCCGATGGTGAAGATGGCTGTAATGAAATGATCACGCGAAGTCTGCTTGTCGTCGTAAGGTCTGTATCCAATCCAGTGGGCGACGGAATTAACGCAAAAGACGAGCTTTCATTGTTCGTGAGTATTGAAATGACAACAAGCCCAGGGGCGTTTACCTGCTGTACCAGGAAATATCTCACCACGCCAGCGTAGATGTAACCACCTTTTGCGTCGCCCCACAACAGCCATGGTACGACCGTCGGGAAGACAATGCCGGTCAGCAGAGCAAGGAGGATGTAGTTGCGCTGCTGCCAGAGGACAATCTCGTTCTTCTTTAGGTCACTGACGTCCGCCAAACCGTACCTCCGCCGTGGCCTGATTATCAACCACCCGATGTGGGTGTGGAAGAGGCCCTGATGTGCGCAGGTCGGGTCGAGATCGGTATCAACATATCGGTGGTGTGCGCGGTGAGTCCTTGACCACCATAGGATCGACCCCTGGAGGCTGGCCGCACCGAGCAAGGCGAGAATGTACTGCAGTGGCTTGGACGCACTGTAGGAGCGGTGCGACCATAGACGATGATACCCCGCTGTGACAGCTGCGCGTACTCCTTCAGCAATGGTGTGCGATCGGCGCATGAACCGAAATAAAACACGTACACATGCCAGTGAGAACGGCGTATACACAGGAAAAGACGAAGGTCTCGCGGCGCAGCTCGGTGTAGTATGCGCAGATCATGCCCATTATGGGGACGATAATCAGGAAGACGAAGCGCGACCAGTAGATCTCGTTGTGTAAGTTCGCCCACCTGAAAGGCGGGAGGGCTGGTTGAGTCTTGAGAAGGTGAGCGACATAGTCCTCAATTTCGAGATCGGTGGAGGTGGAATCCCTGTCCTCAAGCTCGTTAATACTCCCTCTCATTTTAGAAGTGGGCTGTGGAAGGGATGAAGTAGGCCGCTTTCAGGACTTGGCTTTTTCATAAGACTTACGCGCGAACACATATACATCCCCAAGATTCTCGATTTCAAAAGCTTGCCTAGAAAAGTTAAGTGCGCTCTGAGTGATGAGTGATCACGATCAGCTCACGAGATTTAGAAACATATGTTCGACTTCCGTTCTTACTGTTGTTCTTATGAGTCAACATTTTTTTTCTAGCTTCCCCATTCTGTTATGTCTGCACTTCCCCATTCGTATTCATAGGTCATCACTTTTCAAAGACCCTACCACTCGGAAATTAGAATGGTACATGACGTCCCGAATGAAAATACTTACACTCGATGGATATATGTGCATATGATCCTGGGTCCCGTCTTCCGTTGCGCGACATGTAGTCCAGTACGTAGGAGTGGCGCTCATTGCTGGCATTGCTAAGTTTCGAGTTCTGCCAATGGATACGAAGGTCTTCGTCCCTTAGTACGACGAGGCGTTCAGCGTGAAGCTTTGGCACTCACGTTTTCCCAAGCAATCACAGTTTTGACATCAAGCAGATCTGAGAACTACGCTTGGAAAAAACGGCCTAATGAGGCCTGAATCGTAAACAGATGGTCCGTGACGTGCCGTTGTATGTAGGTACAGGTTGTGCGGAGAGGAACGATAGCAGTGTGAGGTGGTAAGGTGAACGCGCATCCCATCGGCGACTTACATATAAGGAGTCGAAGGTCCTTGTCACCGGTCTAGTCTCAGCAGAACACCAAACAAGTTTCATCACAATCTTCCCAGGTTGAAAATCCAGAGGGGGGCTTGCATGCCGAAGGGCGAAGAATGAACCTAGTACCTATGGCGCACCTGGCGCTCGACCAAAGCCTCATCCATGGCAGTCACGAACAAACATGAGGATCGAAGGACGGGGGGTTATCGTATTATTTACGCGCGCTCATTTGAAGCAAAGCCGAGAGGCTTGTTGATGCTGCCTAGACCAACAGCGAATGCAGAAGTATGGGGGGAGGAGGAGTTTATTTCATGGCGAAGATCGGATTTGCCCGTGAAATACATGACAAGTACGGTTTCACAATCCCCACCATGTATATGATGCCTTCAACCTTTGTTCTTCCTCTCCTGAATCACACGTCCATCCACGACGGGTGAACTGCTATTACGAACACTATGCCTTTCGGAAACGTGAAGTTGAACGATGGGAATGAGGTTGGCTATCACTCTAAACCTCGCTTACCTGCAACAAAATTCACCGAGACCTACAGATACCTGCTATTGGATTTGGAACAGGCACGGCACTTAGGGGGAGGGACGCAAGGGACTATGTTATACAGGCCGTAGAGACAGGTTTCTCCCACATCGACACCGCGCAAGGTGAGTTTACGGCCAGATCAGGACTGACCGAGAACTGATAGGCGTCCTGAAGTCTACCGAAACGAAGAAAGTGTGGGTGAAGCTATACGGGAACTTGCGTTGCCTCGCAAGGAGCTGTTCGTGACGACGAAGTACTTCTCGGGTCTCATCCAGGAGACTATTCGGGAGAGCCTGGCGAAGGTCAGTCTCCCTATCATGCTGCCGGCAGCGACTACTCATCTGGGAGGTATCAATAGCTACAGCTCGAGTTTGTCGATCTTTATCTCATCCACACACCTGGCGCTGTAGGGAATGACCTTGAAGCCGCTTGGAGGGAGTTTGAGAAAATCAAAGATATCGAACTGGCCAGGTGAGTTGATACTTCATGTTTTCCTTGATCATCAACACCAACGGTATGCATTCCAGGAGCATCGGTGTGAGTAACTTCAACCTCGAACAACTCCAGACCATCGTCAAAACCGCAACCACCAAACCTGCCATCAACCAAGTCCGTATCTTCGTGACAGCACCGCGTGATAGGTTTCTAACAGGCCCGTTTTCCGACAATATAGATTCAAATTCACCCCTATAACTACGCAGAGCATAAGCCGCTCCTCGAATACTCTGTCAAGCACGGCATCGTCATCGAAGGCTACAGCATTCTCACGTACGTCGTCCTGTATACCTAATTTCCTCCCGTTTCGTTCCCTTTTTCATTTCTCAAACTTTAACCAGCCCGATCACCAAGTACCCCGGCGGCCCCGTCGATGTCCCGGTCAACGCTGCTGCTAAACATCGAGGCATAACGCCGTCACAGGTCCTTCTATTATGGGCGAGAGCGAAAGGCATCGTAATCGTGACGTAGGTACTCTGGTTTACCTCGCCGTCACATCTTATTCGGGTACGTACAGGACGAGCTCGAACAAGCACCACCTCGAGGAGTACCTCGCAGTTGCCGACCTCCGTATGTCTCTTCACCAGAAGAATTTTTATCTCCGGCTGATCTTCGGCGTCCTTCGCTCGCTTCCTGCCTATCTAGCTCATTTGACACTCCAAGAAATCGCCGCCATCGATGACGCGGGTGCCAATGGCCCGCCTGAAACGTTTACCAAGCTGAGGATTTCGCCCGGGACTGTACGCATCATTGCGGTCTTCGCTGCAGTGTGTGCTATCTATTCGATGGTCCGGTATGCGGAGTCAGTGTACTGTGCAGGAAGGTGCTAGTGCTGCAGTTATCTCTTTACATTGAGTACTACGCTTTGGTCGTTGAATTTTATTCAGTTGAATCTCGCTTGTATATCCAGCGCTTGACCGCCATTAGCTGACGTGACATGGTCGGTTAATCTAACCACAGTGGCGGGCGTTGCAGGAGTGCGTCGGCTGAAATCGTTGTGTTGGGGCAGTTCGGGTCTTATGCCTGCGTCAGGCGAAGCAGTACCACAACCCTCAAAAATCCAGCACTTCTGGAGGCCTGGTCTCTTCTAGTATATCGGTCAGTACACGCACCTGTCATAAAGGAACGAACGTGTCGACGCGCGAAAGCCGGGTCCGACCCCCCTGTTTATCCGACATCATGTACGATAACCAGCACACTACACACCAGTCTCCTACTATTCCAGTAATAGCAGTTGCCAAGTGTTAGGACGTCCCAATACCAGGAATACGAAGCCATCGCTCTACACTACATTACAACGAAGCCGTTCTCAGCGTCTTGTCAGTTACCTGATTTTCTCCCTGCTACCAGATGGCGGGTCGCTGCCGTTCCTTCTTTCATGGAGAACAGAGCGAAGGAGTACGTCTGTTGTGCCACGGAAGGTTTTCAGTGTTTGGGGAGAAATTTGAGCGCTTGTGTCTCCAAAAAAGGATGAGCTTCGCCCGAGAAATGCTTTATCGGACACAGCATGCTGGGGTCAAATGATGGTATCGGTCGGATAGCCCAACTCCCCGAAGATTAGGAAGCGGAGACGCCCGGCCCTTATAATCATCACCATCCAGAAATCTTTCCAAGGTGTCCACATGATCGAACGAAGATCTCGGTACGTGTATTTCTGCGCACTTGTATTAGTAGCGCCACTAGATGAACTCCTACATATTTTGAAACACCTTTTGTTAGGAGTGGATCCACCAGCTTGCCATTGACTCGGACTCAGTCTGATTAGACTAGATGATCAACGAAGTTGCATCAGTTGAGAATAGTTACATCACTGATAAGTCGTGGATTTATAGACAGTGGCACATCAAAAGAGGCATTCAAGTTAACTTGCCACTGCCTTGAGAATTAGCGCTAATCAACCTCCATGTTATCCTCGACGATGATCAGCGATATCATCAACTTTGACTTTTGGCACGCGAACACCTCCCAGAATATCACCCGTTCAAATGAGACTCTCAGTCCTGCTCGCTCTCGCCTAATTTCCGTACCTGTTTTAGACAGCCAAGGGGTGATCTCCCTCTTGAATTGGGGGTCTTATTCCCCGCCGGGGATTCAGCCTAGGTGGTGGAGAAACACATCCTCTAAGCATCAAGAACGTGATGTATCAAGGCCTCCTTACCACAATTTGTTTTTTTGGAGCGCTCACTAATCAGCTTGACTTGTGCGATGATATCGCATTCACACAGGCTAACGACCTCTGTTGGCTTGATATCACGCCCCGATCAGTCATAGGTCGCCAAGAACACCGCCCACGACACTGTAGGTTAGTGAACGACGGCGCTTGTACTGGAAACTAAGTTCGGAAAGAGAGGAAGGCATATAAAAGGCGGGTAGCGTGCCATCTCCACCCCAGAGAGCTGGTCTTTCCCTGTAAAAATCAACAAATCAAAGACGGAAATCCACTATTATGCGTGTCGCCCCCTTTGCTTTCGTCGCATTCATGATCGCAGCGCCGATCCTTGGACTCCCTCATCGCGTTTGGACGGACGTCGAGGCACCCCGTACTCTAGCTATGGGATCCCCAGTGACATCACGTGGGCTCACATATTTTGCGGATGAGCTGGTGGAGCGCGCTAGCAAGCCATCGCTCAAGATAGAGACTAAAAAGCTCACGTCAGTTCTCGTATTAACGTCCATCCTGGATGCTGCTGAGTTTTTTTGGGTCTTTAGCCGTTGCAATTCCGGCGAATACACAGCCATAGACAGTGTCTCTTGGTTGGACTGCTCTCGTCGGCAGGGATACGCATTCCTGTTTGGAGGACATTGTTGGCTTCCAACGGAGAGAGACTTTGCGAAGGGGGGGCCTGTGGAGAAGGGTACTTGTTATGTATTCAAAGCCAAGTAAATCTAGAAGGAATGGAGATGTTGTACTATGCTACGGAAATCCGAGACCTTATTGACAGATTAATGTACAGATATATAACAACACGTACTGAGCCGTCCTTCATGATCACTCGGGTATTTCCTCCCCCATCATCTTTGCCAGCGCGTCATTCCCCTGCTCAACAGGAGCCTCGTACACAGCAAATGCCGTTTTCTTCCCGTTGCCCGCTGCCTCACGGACTTGAGTAGCATCCTCGCCGTCGACCGCTTGTCCCGTAGATGTCCACCCTTTTCCTCTATCAGCGAACACTTCGGGACTCCTGTCTAAAAGCATCTCCAGATCCTCATCAGGAAGGACCCCAGCCTTGCCCTCGGCGGTGTTAGGCACAACATCAATCTTCTCGCCCTCAAGCCGCAGCAATGATGCAGCCATCTCTGCCATTGTCTCGGGCTTACCCCGCCCAGCTGCCGCCGCGGGCATCTTGAATTTACCTGAATGAGTGTAAGGCGCGTAAGGTTAACGCGCAAGGATACAACGGATTCGTCTGGACGCACCCTTGGCGATGACAAGCGCCTCCAGCTTTCGCTTCTCAGTAGCGCGCTGCATGATCTTCGTTTCGATGGTATGGGCACTGATGAGCCTGAATATCAACACGGGCTTCGTCTGTCCAATGCGATGTGCTCGATCCTGCGCCTGTGCGTCCATCTGAGGGTTCTATGATTGATTTTGTCATTAGAGGGTCCAGAACAATCAGAAGCAGACAATCTTACCCAATCCTGGTCGTAGAAAATGACAGTATCCGCGGCAGTGAGATTGATACCCAGTCCGCCCGCTCGGGTGCTAAGAAGGAAGAGGTAGGGGGCATCAGGGGCGTCTCCACCTGACTGGAACTTGTTCATTTGTTCTCGACGTTCCAAGGGCGACGTCGATCCATCGATGCGGCAGATGCTCCAGCCCATGAACTCAGTTGCCCAGTCCTGTTGATTCGGAGAAAGAGAGCATCAGGAATGCTGTAATCATAGGTGAATGATGAGGGAGCAGTACCTCGATGATGTCGAGCATCGTTGTGAATTGGCTGAACAACAGGACCTTATGCTTTCGCTTGAAGAGCTCCCGAAGGAGGCGATCGAGGACCATCATCTTCCCGCTCGCGTTGACGAGGTCGTCGTTCAGTGCTGGCTGATGCGTCACGGGGTCCAATGGCCAGTCGAACAGGAAGGGATGCGAACACACTTTCCGTAATTGCATGACTGCATTCTGGAGCTTCATATTATTCACCTGCTTTACTAAACGACAGAACATCGATAGTAAGACATTGACTCACTCCGACAGAGGAGCAGAAGAAACGTACCGGTAGATTTGTACTGATGCTCCCTCCCCAGCTGCTCCAACTCTCGCTGGTGCTGATGCTGATCTTTTTCTTTCACGCCCCGTTTGTCTACCTCACCCTTCTCCAACATCTCGAAGTACTCATCGTCGTTTTCATCGACGGCGTAACTCTTCCTTCCGCGTTTCCCTCCCGCACTCCTCAAGCGCCGTGGTCCATCCTCGGCTGGCTTCTCTTTCTCTTGGTCCTTCGCAGGGTTCTTCCCTATCAGATACGACCGCAATGTGCCCGCGAGGACTCTATCGTACGCCTCGCGCTGCTGAACACTAAGTGGGGCGTAGAGGACGTATTCCTTCTTGGGAGGAAGGTTAACTTCGACATCGACCTTGAGACGACGCAGCAGGAAGGGTTTGAGGATCGCATGTAGCGATGTGATAATCTGGGAAGACCGCTCGGAGCCGAGGTTCGTCTGCATAGCGGGTAAATTGAACCTAAAGGAGAAGCGTCAACCTTGGCTCAAGAGGTTTCGCTCTGTGCTACGCACCACTCCTGGAACGAGTCCACATCATTAAAGATATCTGGCAATATAAAATTAAGGAGAGACCATAGCTCTGCTAGGTTGTTCTGACGAAAGATGGCGAAGGAGTTTAGTATTAGCACTGAGAAGGAGGCTGCAGGACGTACATGAAGTGGTGTCCCAGTCAAAATCATCCGTCCAGCCGATTTATACTTTTTGATCTCCTGCATGAGTTTGCAATCCAAATTCTTCAATCTATGCCCTTCATCGACCACGATATATCCCCAGTTATAGTGCGCAAGGTGGACACGATCCTTAATAATCATCTCATACGTTGTGATCACAACAGGGAACGAAGCCATTGGGTTCTCTTCCTCTTCATCACTAGCGTCCTTGTCCATGGCGACAACATCGTCATCTTCAAGGTCTGATTCGTCCTTCTGAACAGATTTTACGAAGCGTCCGCCACGCCGTGAGGCGCGGTTGGATGAGACTTTCGATTTCGGGGGAGGCTTCACCTTGACCTTTCCTTTGGCTGATGGGCGGCCTTTCAGTTTGAGCGTGCGCTTCTTCGCGCTGGGCTGAGTCGGCAATGCCATAACAGTACGCCGTAATTCAGCGCGTTCGGCCGGCGTGCCGTGATACATGCAAACAGGAATCTGTGGAACCGGCGTTAGAATGTGGGCGTAATGTCAAGGAGCTAAAGTGTGACGAGACGCACAGCGGGGGCGAATTTCTGATACTCGTCCATCCAATTATGCATGACACTCAGTGGACAGACGACGAGGAAGGGCGTGGTGTTGTGGTGTTCGCGAAGGTACGCACTGAACGCAATCGTTTGCAAGGTCTTTGAGGGTATCAGTTGGCGAATTTCGCAGATGGAACTGAACACACCTTCCCGAGGCCCATCTCATCGGCTATGCCGCAGGTTGCAAAAGTCATCAAGGCGAGGCCAATGAAAAATGAGTCTGGACAGCATACCTAGGATGCCTGATATTCCATTTTGATCAAGGGATACCATCCACTGCAGCCCTTCAAGCTGATAATTCTTAAGCTGAGCACCGGTGATAAGAGCCGGCTGCTGAAATACAGGAGTCTCTTCCTCTTCGACGCGTTGAGTTGGAGCCTGTCCGTTCCCTACTCTCATACGTTTGGAGCTGCTGGGCTCGCCGTCGCTAGACTCGTCACTGCTTTCTAGAAGAACGCGTTTACGACCCTTTCCACGTTGGGTTGCCATACCCCGTTTTGACATGGCATTTTTGCTTTTAGCTGCTGCTTTTGCTTTCGCAGCAGCCTCTAAATTCGCCTTATCCTGATCCATGCGTGCCTTCAAAATACTTGAATACACAGCAGACTTCTCCAACACAAATTGAAGCCTCTCGTATCGCTTCGCTGTCGCCTAAATTCATGTCAGCCATACGTCAACCATGAGCCCTCTCCACATACCTCATCAATTTCATCCTCATCTTCAATTTTCTCTGAAGGAGTCTGTGAACGGTTTCAAGTCGTCTTCAGACTCAAGGCGTACAATTGGCCACAGCTCACTGTAAAGTTGACTTCTGAGTCATCAAATTCAGACGCGTCTCCTGGTGGTGGTGAAGATGGAGCAGTGCTCGCAGGCGCAGAAGACACCTCAAAAGGTGGAGAGTGCGAGGAAATTGGACTAGAGGACATGACGGCGGGCTGGAGATACCTTGGTGAGTTGGGGTAAACGCGTTGAAGGACAACTGATCATGCGCGCATAAGCCCGCCCTAAACTCTGCACATGACTGTGGGAATTTACGTCGTACTTAGTAATTTGATATGATTCGGATTTTATTATTATCTTCAGCTATATCCCGAACGCAAACGCACACTGTCCACAAGCCGACCATACTTCATTCAGTCGAGAACTTCGCGTTGTATGATTTCTTTTGCTAGGTAGATCAGGGACTTCTCAGTGAAGTCAATGGATTTGAATCCGTTATCATTGTGTTCTCACCGGAACACATGGCAACCTCTCCTTGATCCTCACTGCCTTGGCTTAATAAACGGCCACACACGGCTCCTCATGATCACGGTTCAGGGATTCGAGCGAATTTCTCCACCCCGAGAAGATACTCGCAGTATCCCAACAAATCAACGGAGACAGGTAGCTCTGGGGGTCCAACAGTTCATGTAGCCTTCCTTTAACGAGAGAAGATGCTCGCCGTCATACTGTTGCAAGGTACAGATGCTAAGGACTACGCACATCGCGGCAGAGTCGTTGCTTGGTTCCGAGTGATCGTTTCCAAAGTTCCCAGTCAGCCTTTGCACAGCCCTGATCAGCCAATCAAAGCCCCGCAAAAATCCCTATATAAAGTCCACGCGCTTCCAACATGGCTTCCTCTTCATCAATAGGCTGGCCTGTTCCCAAACCCCTCATATTCTGTGTCACGAATCTCCTTTCACGAACTCTAACGATCTCACGACCTCTCACGACTAGCGAACCAAACGTTATACTCGTTTCGCGGAACCACATTTCCATCGACACCACATAAATCCTTCGCCTGCATCGCCACTTTGCTTGTAAACGCCACACACTCCACACTTAACTTGACGTACAACGCCAACAACTATGTTCACCCGCACCTACTACCCCAGCTCTGCCGGCAGCGTCATCGTTCCAGGCAGCTCGTACGCTGGTTCATACGCTGGTTCCGCCTATGGCGGCTCCTACTACGGTGGCCATTACCCGGCGCCCTATTCTGCTCCCATCATCGCTCCAAGCTATCACCATAGGCCAGCCCCTGTCATGCTTCCTACAGCATCCTATGGTGGCTACGGCTATGGCGGGCACATGCCATACTATGGCGCAGCTCCGCCAACTGTCGTCGTTTCCGGGAGGTCCAGCAGGCGCTGGAGGCGCCATAGACACCATCATCATCACTCCGGGTTCTTCGGCTTCTAGGTGATCTCAGCCGTTCGTTGTCCCATCAAGGTGTTTTCACGTTCCAAGATTTTATGCAAGAGAGGTGAAGAAGGTTATTTGAAGGAGGAAAGGGAGGTTGAAACGAGGCTAGTTGGAGAGGGAAGGGAGATCGGAGAGGGAGTGTAAGATATTTGTACATCACGATATGAGGGGACAGCCGTGTCTTTTGCCCCGTTGAATGAGACGATTGATAGCTGAACAGAAGCGAGCTTCATTGACCTCAGAATCACTCAACTGCTGGTGTACGTTCTGTGCTAGGAGTATCTTCATATCGGTTAGTCCGCGCGCTTGTCAGCAGTGTACTCCGTGTGCTGCGCGAAGGCTGCATTCGATTCTCCAGGCAGAGAACCTCCATAATTCCCAGTGATACATACATCATTTATCCCGAGCTCAACTCGACTCTGAACTTGTTACGTTTTGTGTGCAAGAGAGCATGAGCTGCACAGCCACACACTAGCCAATAAACTTACAGTGGTAGAGGTGTTATTGAAGGAATATGCACTCATGGAGCGTCCTGACTGGGAGGATGCTCCTCCATACCCTCCAAACCTGGAGCACCCCTCTTGAGCTCCTCATCATCTACCTCCATCGGATCCTCAGGTACATCGCCCTCCTCAGCTCCTCCCTCGTCAACGTCTTCCTCCTCATCCTCCACTCCCGCTTCAACGTCATCCGCAGCACCTTCAAGCTCAGCCTCGAGGTCGTCCCCATCGAAACCGCCCCTCTCCGCGTCACCATCCGCATCGGCCGCGTCAGCAGCTTCCCCCAGCTCCTCCTCCCAGTCTACCTCCATGGTCCCCCTCGCTCCTGTAGACGCAGATTCGGCAGCTGCAAAGGAATGAACCAACGGCGTCGAAGTAAACGGCGGCGGCAGCTGTCCCGACACCAACTTTTCCTTCCCTTTTGATTTAGCACCTGGTGCAGGGGCGGAGGCTGCGCCTGGTGGTGCTGGTCGGGGTTTGCTGGCGGGAGCTGAAACGCTAGTGCCTTTCTTCGTCTTGTCTGTCTTAGCCTGTTGACGGTAAACTGCATTGTGATGTTAGAGTGAAATCAGATAGAGGTCTAGATTACGTACCGAGTAGTTCTGCTTGGAGCTTATCTACGAGATCGCCAAATTCGATTAATTCGAGTGCTTTGAGGACATCTGACGCGGAGATGCTCTTGTGCTGTTTCGAGACAGCGACGTCATGAGCACTTGGATAGGACGCGTCAGGCGTGTACTAAATACACGTAAAAGGGATAAAACACACGTCGCAGCTAAGTTAATTTGTCAATACGGGCGCATACTGGAGCGGGCAGGTAGACGCACCCAGGTAGTTGATAAACACGGTCGAACCTTTAACAAGCGACAAGACAGTTTCTTTCTGCAGCTTCGCGTTATCGGGGATCTGTAACAAGTAAACTAATCAAAACGGTCCGAGCAATAGAGTATAGGAAACGTACGGCGGATTTCGCGATCTTCGTGACAAGACTTTTGGGAAGTTCAAAGTTTTCGATGCCATCAGAGACTAGGTCCTGCTGTGCCTGTGCAGAGATAGGTCCACTACCAGCGTCTTTTCGAGGCATTCCTGAGGACTCCGGAGAGGCAGTGACTAATGACTAGTGAGAAAGGATGAGTGAGACGAACGCGAGGAACGTCGTGGTTGTTGGTCAAAGTTTGAATTGTCACCGTGACAAGTGATCGCGTTTGACAATCGACCGCCGTCTCATACATACGGTATATTGCCACTGTCTCCCGAGAAACTCGAACTCATCGCGTTCAGTGCAGATATATAAGATATTGAAAGCTTCTTGACCCAATAAGCCGTCGGCCGTCCACAAAGGAATCCGAACTACCATTTTTTGACTTCACCTTCACAAACCACGACGCTGAGGCCACCAAATTGTGTTCAGCCTAGGCTTCTCCTGGGCCGCTCATCACTCGTTCTCTTTCTAGGAGCGCACATTGAAGGAAAGCTGACACCATAGCTCATGACCACCTAAGTGTATGAAAATCCACGGCTTTGACATCGCGGACTTATCACCTCCGACAAATATCCTGTTCCTCATTCGCTGACATAGACACTTCTCAAAGGTCCGAGTCAGCAGCTGGCCTTGTCATGCTAGGACTTCCTACCGCCATGATTATGGACTACGCCAGGGACCTCGCTAGAAATATCGATGTCAACACCAGCCTGAAATTCTCATTCCTCCTGTTAACTACGTTCGCCTTCATTCTTAGGTCACGACGGAAGCGGAAGGCTAAGATTGTATATCCTCCTGGGCCCTCAGGACTCCCCATAGCAGGGAACGCCTTTCAAATACCTACAGATAAGCAATGGCTGGTTTGGGACAAATGGAAGCACCTGTACGGTACGTCCCGTTCCGCTGCACATCCAATGAGACATTTACACATGCAACGACAGGGGACATTATCTACATCAAAATATTCGGCTCGCCCGCCATCATCCTCTCCTCGTACAAGGCCGCCACCGAACTCTTGGATGGACGTGGTGGGCACTGGTACTATACCCTATACGTATGTGTCGTATTAACGATACATTAGGACTGGTGTACTCCGGTAGACCGCCGGCGATGATGGCAGGAGAACTGTACGTGATATCGCGACTTCAATTTCTCCGCTCTCTGACCCTTCCTCACTAGCGTCGGATGGAACAAGGGACTAGGGTACAATCCAGGGCCCCCAAGTTCGCGATTTCGAGAATTTAGAAGGTTCTTCAACGATTTCATCGGTCCGAGGCAATTTGGCGAAAACAGGGAAGACGGTGTGTTGAGAAAGGCACTCGAGGCGGAGAATCTCAGGTGACGTTCCTTCCAAGCGATATGCATCGATCATGACTGATCGAGGACAATTCCATCAAGGTTTTTAGCGAAGCTGCTGAATGCCCCCGATCGATTCATTGAGCATACTCGAGAGTCAGAGTTACACGTATTTCTGTCATCTTCCTCGTTGCCCTGACCACATTCTGTTAGATCGACCTCCTCCTTGATTTCTCTTCTATCCTATGGCTATCATACCCATGCAGGTGATCCGCTGAACTTGGTAAAGATAATGGAGGATGCAATGGAAGGTTTCTCTAAAGCGTCCGAACCTGGATGGTGGGTTGATAGTCTTCCGTTTCGTAAGTCTGTTTTCGCGTATTACGGGTTGTGCTAATGATGATTCGCTAGTCCGCTATATCCCATGGCTGCCGTTTCAGGACGCGGCGAAACGAATGAGGTCTGATTTGGACAAATTATACGATGTCCCGTTCAGATTCGTCAGGCAGGAAATGGTAAGCGCATTACGAATTTTGCCTTGGTTCTATGCCCATCTTTCATGCTTGAAGGAGCGAGGGACCGCAAAACCCTCCTTCATTTCGCAGTTTCTTGACGGGAGGGAAGGCGGGGCAACAGCAGAGGATGAAGAATTTATACAAGCTGCCGCGGCCTCCCTCTATTCAGGTAACTTGTTTACGTTGCCAGCGTTTACTGCCTCTCGATTGACTGCTGTATATAGGTGGTGCGGATACGGTAACTTCACTTGCTGAAGCATAGTCTCTGCAAGCCTGAACATGACCCACAGTCGCCTACCTCCTTGATAGCATTCATTCTCGCCATGACTCTCAACCCAACAGTGCAAGCTCGCGCACAAAAGGAGATTGATGATCTGCTACAAACGTCCTCTTGCTCGCCCCGGCTTCCTACTATCAATGACAGAGACGAGCTCCCGTTTGTCTCTGCTGTGGTCAAGGAAATTTGGAGATGGAATCCCATCGTGCCTCTAGGTTCGCTTGACACCATGATCGATGTATACGAATCTCATCACGAAAACCACCACAGGACTGCCTCACCTCGTTACAGAGGATGACGTCTATCGTGGATATACCATCGAGAAAGGAACCGTCGTATGGGCGAACATATGGTAATCTCTACCTTTGGAACGAACGCCTGTCCTCCGAACATCATTTATCCAGGTCGATATTGCATGACACCGAGACCTTCCCGGACCCCTCTGAGTTCAAACCTGACCGGTTCATGAAGCCCGACGGAACCCTGGAAACCGAAGGACCTGCCGAAATCGTTATGAGTGCTTTTGGGTTTGGTCGGCGGTAAGTGTTGCATCTACGTATGTTACATTCTTTCGCTGATGGCTATGATAGTGTCTGTCCGGGGCTCTACCTTGCGGAAACGAATGTCTTCCTTACGGTCGTTACCGTTCTCTATTTCTTTCATATAACAAGAGCCATCGACGAGGCTACGGGCGCAGAAATCACTCCCGAGGTTGAGTTCGAAGGATTCATTTGGTATGTTCTTTCCACATTTGCTTTCGCGAGCCCACTGCTGGAGATACTTATCGACAACTGCTTCAGCCATCCGCGGCCCTTCAAATGTCAAATAAAACCTCGAACACCGGAATTGGAATCGTTTTTGAAGGGCCTACTTGAGGAGCTTCAGTGAGAGAGGTACGATATCTATGTGTAGAGATCCTATGTACAACACTGACGAATCAATAGGCTAATGGTAATACCTGTTTATCGATTAGATAGGTGCTGTACGCGGAACCTCTGCAGTACCTGTGCTTTAAATCTATGATCAACAGTCCATAACATGGGTGCAAGCTTCTCTCTATCCCTTGTGACTTTGGTCACGGAGCAGAACATTGTTACTCAAATGCGCCAGTGAGCGCATTGCCTCATCGAATTCGGTACTGATTCCAAACACCATGAGACGAGACGAGGATAAAAGTTGATCGCGGTAAGTGCGTGGTCCAACACTTTGACAAGAAGCAGTCGGGAGGTGGCTCCGCAACATCTTCCCTTACTAGCAGCCAGCCAAACGGTTACGGTCGACTGTGGTGTTCGGACGTTGTGGACAATGCCTGTTTCCCTTGACAATTTACTTTTCTTGATTCTTCAATGTTTCGGACCCCTGCCACGACCCGCCCACACCTTCGATGTCAACCCTCATCTCATCAAGAAGGATATTATCCATCCAGTATATCCTATCGAGAAAGCAACTGTCGTATTGGTAGAACATAAATGATACGTTCTACGTTCAAAACAAACGCCTATCCTCCGAGCATCGATATCCTCTATATACACAGGTCGATATCCGAGTCGCACGACACCCTTCTAAGCTCAACCCTTACCGATCCCTAAGACCCGACGTACCGAAGGCTGGAAACCGACGGACGCGCAGAAGTTGTCATGAATGCCTACGCAATACGTTCGGTCACCAGCGGGTGTCTCATATACTGTAAATGTATTGCTCAATGCCGTGATATTGTCTATCCTTGCTGAAACCAACCTCTTCTTTACCGTCCTCACCGTTCTACATTTTTTTCGTCCAGATAGTGGGGCAACGGGCACAAAATCGATCCTGATACTTAGGTATAGACTGTCCCAGTCATCCAAGAACCTTCATATGCCAGAGTCCCAGATAAAGCCTCGGTCGACGAGTTCCAGGCGTAAAAGAGCTCCAGTGGGGTTTATTTCGTATGTGGAGAAGGAGTATGACGTGCGGGCGCCGCGACCGATGCATCAACAGGATATCAATAAGTTACGCTATAGATGCGGCAGCGCCCATCCTGTATAGATTTATATGATCAGTAATATACATTAGTCCTCAATACGAAATTTTGAAGGCATAATCGACCAGGTATGACAGCCGAATGAACACGTCTTCACCAAACACGAAGAAAACATACCTCGCCGGGGTATGCCGAACCTTGCGCAACACGACGCGTCACGACCGCCACAGGAACAGAACTTCCTCCGAGCTCGATGGGAACAGGGTACTTATAGCACAACACAAGCAGGTGGCACGCGTTCCTTAACACGTTCCATTCCATCCCATTCCATCTCCCATTCTCACCCATCCCACTCACGGATAATACCTCTCTCATTCTCATTTCTCCCTCCGTCGTAACCAGTACCCAGTCAATAACCCGTCAATCATTTATACCTCAGGCAGCGCAGGGGTAATAAAAAAAAGGAAAGATGGGCAACGCCGTATCATCCATGTACTCGCAGACCTTTCCACCGAAATCCAAGTTTTCGGTGGATGATATCCCAGACCTGACTGGGAAGGTGGCGATTGTGACAGGGTCGAACACGTACGCAATTATCTGGCGTCTGTCTGGCGCGGGGGGTAAGATTTGATTGATGAAGCATTGCTCGTACAGCGGAGTCGGGAAAGAGACTGTCAAGGTCGGTAACCCGGTCCCATCCCTCATGGCGGTTACTGACGGCAATTGCTTTTTATGTCGTGTTCATAACGACAGGCTTTGCTAGCGCATAATGCCAAAGTGTATTTGGCGGCACGTAACGAGGAGAAGGGACGAGTTGCCATCGAGGATTTGCAGAAGCAAACGGGGAAGGAAGCTGTATTCCTTAAGCTGGACCTTGCCGACCTCAAGGCTGTCAAGGCTGCGGCGCTTGAGTTCCAAGAGTGCGTCGTTTCCTGGAATTCGTGCGCTTTGGTGGGCTCACCTAGTCCTTGATTTGGAAATACAGGAAGGAGAAGGAACTTCATATCCTGTTCAACAACGGGTGAGTGTGAGTCCGCATTTCCGATTGTACATGCCCTGACGCACAAGTATACCTTATTAAAAAAGAGGCGTGATGGCCCCTCCGATTGACCAATTGACCGCCGACGGGTACGACCTTCAGATGGGCACCAACGTGCTCGGTCATTTCTACTTCACGAAGCTCCTCCTCCCTACCCTAATCTCGACGGCGAAAGCTAGTCCCGAGAAGCACGTCCGCGTAGTAACGACATCGTCACTGTTGCATCTATTCAGCAGCCTCGACTTCAATACCTTCAAAGACGGGCCCGCGAGACGTAGACTCAGCCCGATGCAACTCTACAACCAGAGCAAATATGTAAGTGATGATGAGGCCTTTCCAAAGTTGAGCGTTTGAGAGCAGTCTTATACAGGGAGACATCGTGTTGTCGTCGGAATTCGCCAGGCGATATGGAGACCAAGGTGTCATTTCGATGGCCGTCCACCCAGGCATTCTCAAATCCGATCTCTGGCGGCATTCCTCGAGGCTTGAGAATTGGGTCATGGTACGTCGAGCAGTTTATGATACCAGCCATCTCATATCGAACCCTTTCCTTCACCCAGAGTTGGTTGTTGTTCCCACCTCCACAGGGTGCGCTGACCCAGCTTTGGGGAGGGACTTCTCAGGAAGGCGCCGGATTCAATGGAAAGGTGTGTGAGCATTGTAGTCTGGGAGAGTCACATATTGATTTCCGGGCCGGGCGCTTTGAAGTATCTCGTGCCGTGGGCGAGGATTGGCACAGCACGGAGCGATGCGCAGGACCCGGTTCTAGGAAAACAGTTTTGGGAATGGCTGGAAGAACAGGTCAAGGATGTCTAGCTATATGTAGGAGATTATGTATGACATCATATTTATACCATGCCATGACGTCAATATTTCATCCTGTTCCACAACCCCTCCAGCCATGTCAATCTGTCTCGTCGTCGGCGCCTCGCGCGGTCTCGGGTTCGAGCTCACCAAAGTTCTCCGCGCAGACGGGCACAAAGTGTTCGCGACCATCCGCTCAGATCCAGCTGAGCCCTTCCCAAAAGGCGTCGTGCCCATTCCTGACATCGACCTCGCACAAGAAGACGCGGGGCAGAAGATCGTGGAGGCGCTTAACGGGACGAAATTGGATCTCGTCATCGTCAATGCGGGTGTCTTCAAGAAAGAGGTCAGTGATATAGTCGTGTTTGAAGGAGCGGGAGATCTCAGAGTGTCATTATCAGTAGACGTTCGACCAGCCCGGCTTCGCCGATGAAGTGGAGATGTACAAGGTCGTATCTATCGCGCCAGTATTCCTCGCGCATCACCTGTACGATTCTATCTCTGGCATTTGGTCCTCTGCATTCAAGCCGCAACGTGTTGTACATATAGGTACAAAGCCGACCTCCTGATCAATCCAGCCAAGTTCATCCTGGTCACCACAGAAGGTGGCTCCATCACTCTACGCACGCGAGAAGAAGGCGGCGGGAACTACGGGCACCATGGCAGCAAAGCCGCTGCGAATATGGTCGGGAAGCTTCTTGCGCATGATATGTACGACAAAGGTGTCACAGTTACTATGATCCACGTGAGTTTGCTTGTTCCTTCCTATTTTGCGCGTCACATTACCGCACTCGTTCTCCCCAGCCTGGCTTTATGAAGACCGACATGACGAAGAGTGTCGGTTTCGATCAGTTCTACGAATCCGGTGGTGGTCCGTAACTTCCCTTCATGCTACTCGTCTGTTCTCATACTCATCCGACTCGCGGAGAACAGCCGTCGAGCCCGCCGAAGCAGCCCGATCGATGCTCGAATTTATCTACACCATCACCCCTGAACTCACAGGGACCTTCTGGGCACCCCGAGGACCAAGGTACGTTCTCCATGGCCTCCCCTTGTAGTGTGAATATTGACGCCTAGGAAACATAGGGACATTGGGGAGGCGGAACGAGTCTTGGGGAAGTTTTTGCCTGCGCCGTTGCAACTGCCCTGGTGATCGCGTTGCACATACACGTCGCCCCTCTTATGATGACACTAAGGATAATTTTATTAAAACAGTATTGGTATTTCGCATACGATAAGGTCATCATCTATATGACAGGAGATAATATGGGTTATATGTAAGATAAATCTACGTGATAGCCGATAGCAGCCATGGCAGATAGTGCCCTGTAATCGTAAAGTCCAAAAGCTTCCTATATCAAGCAGCCAGAATATCCCAAGAATGAAACCAAGTCCAAGAAGACCGCGGGCCAGTCAACGCATGCAGAGTCCCCAAGTACCAGTCGATAATGCAAAACAGGAAAAGGAAAGCAGAGCGGCCTCACCCCGAAATCCATCTCCCAACCCCCACCACCCACACTCAACCTCCTCTCCAAGCTCTCACAACGCACGCTCCCGTGTACCCCACCCGCGCTCAACAATATCCTCAACCTTCCTCATCGCCCGCCCCTCCGCATCCCGCGTATACGACACTGTAGACCCAGATCCAGACGACGCGTTCGAGGCCACCATTGGCATCGGCTCCGGACGCAGTTTCAAAGGAGGATGAGGATGAAGAGGAGGGGCTTTGACTAGTTTCGAGCGGTACATGTGCAGCATATCCGGACGGGGAGAGTTGATATCGGCCGGGGACGGGAACGGGGGTGGCGGAGGGGCTCTGCTACGATCACCATTGCGGTTACGGTTACGGTTACGGTTCCGACTGTGCGCCTTCGTCGGTGCCGTCGCTGGCGTCCTTCCCGGCGTCCTTGTAGACCCTATCCATGTCCGTGGAGGACTCGCGGGCGCAGGCGTGAAGCAGAGTCTGTTTTCCAACAACGGGCTCGTGATCTGCGGCGGACTCTGCGGGAGCACACTTGCGTGGGCGTGGGCATGGGCGTGGCGTGTTCTGTCTCGGTCCGGGGTGGTGAATGGGGTTGGAGCACCGTGATTGATGGGGCTATTGCTGCGGCTGGTATGACGCATGGGCTGCAGCGTGTACCGATCGGTGTCCGTGTGCCCCCTCCACCACGGCGTAGATTCGGACGCAGAGGTAGCGGGGTACGTCTCCCCGGGCTGCGCGGGCGCTGATGCGGGTGTCGGTGTTGGTTCACGGGAGGGTCCAGGCGACTCGGGGACGATGCGGAACCCTGTGCCGGGTCTCCACTGGGTTTTGTCGCCTGTGCTTGTGGTGATAGAGGACTCGCCGGAGAGCACGGTGAGCATCGAGTTCACGCGGGGGTTAAATGGTCTGCTTCCGCCAGCGCTGGTCACAGTGTTGGTAGCGGTGGTGTACGTGGACTCTTTGCTCTGCGAGGTAGCTCGGTCAGGGAGGAGCACGGGGAGGTCGACGTCGCCGACAAGCAGGTCCGAATCTGTGCGTGTATGCCGCGTGGGTCTCCGTTCAGCGATCCTCTTCTGCTGCCCCGTCCTCGTGCCAGCGCCGGAGTTGCGCAAAAGAGAGCCTGTGACAGGCCGCAGGGCGTCGATCCGGTGTCCCTCCCTCTGCACCTGCTCCAGAATCCCGCGTTTGATGCTCTGGTGTCGGAGACTCTCCCACGGAACGTCCTCCACGTCCTTCTTCCCGCCCTCATCGTACGTGTCGAGCACATACGTCGCGTCCGAATTGGCCGTCGCCGTCGAGTGCGCCGACTTTGTCCTTGTAGATCTGGGCTTCGCCGGTGTAGACTGCGGCTGTACGAGGAACGGGTTGCCTCCCTTATCATTGTCATTCCCGATCTCCATTCCAACCTTTTCCCGAAGATCCGGCCACTCAAATACTGCCTCTTGCATCCCGTCCTCATCTCTCAACAGCGCCCCTCCCTCCAAATCTCCTCTCCCCACCCCTACGTGACCACCTCCCCCATCCTCCCGCTCCGCAGGCACATACCTCGGCCCACCCACCAACTCATCCCCCTCATCCCTAACCCTCGGCCGGCGCGTCAAGCACCCATACGTAACCCATGCCGTGATGCTTCCCCAGAGGATCCCAAGCACCACGAAGACCGGAGCGAGGTAGATGAGTTTGAACGCCTGTTCGGAGGGAGGCTTCTTTTTGGGGTAGGTGATGGGCGTGGGGACGCTGCTCGGGTCGAGAGGCGGGAGGGCGGTGATGCTTATTATGTCTGTTGCTGGAGAGGAACTAGACGGTGTGGAGGTGGAGGTGAGGGCGAGTATGGCGGTGGTGGGGGCGGAGGAAGGGGGATTGCTTGGGGGTAAAGGGGAGATTAGGGGATGTGGCATGCTCGCGGGGGGTGGGACAGGCGCAGGCGCAGGTGGAGGTGGGGGTGGTGGGTGTGGGTTGACGGGATTGTCGGCAGGTGCTCCGCCAGCGGCGTGAGGCCACCAGTTTATGCTGGTCGTAGGCTGGGGTACGTCCATCATTGGGGCCTCGACCTGGCGGTAGTTGATGTCGTACACCGGGCGCGTCCTGCGTTCTGTTGATTCGATGGCTGACGCCTGATACCCTGCTATCACGACTAGAACGGCAAGCTTCCCTCCGAGCATCTTTGGAGGCCAAGGGCGCTGGGAGTGTATAACTGGTTGATCAACTGGTAGACCAAATGACTATCGAAGGCAGGAGCGTTCTGATATGTCGTGAGGCACAGAGAGGGAGTGGATGATACTGAAAAAGTGACAAGGGGCGTCAGGAGAATGACACTCCAACCAGTCTGTTTCTGAACTCACGTAATGGTGGAGGCGAACGTACCAAGTCAGCCTCCCTTTTCTCTATTGTAATTTTTGTTCAGGGGGGACCACAATAAATCCAATTCGGCTCTCTACACAGAGGGCGGTGAGGTCGTGGACGGGCGAGTCGAACGTTAGCCCTGCCGCGATGAAGGTTGACCGCCGGATGAGATGTGAGGACGGAGAGTATGAGGGGCCTGTTACGCCTGATCTCCGATTATTGCGCCAGAAAGTAGTGGGGCGAACTGAAGGAACATATTTAGTTATAACGAACTAGCGCGTAGGCTACTTCAGAACTCACGTAATGGTGGAGGCGGACGTATGAGCTCGCCTCCTCGTGTGCTCGGAGCAGACGGAAACACTGTGAGACTTCGCCTGGTCGTCGGCTGTGCAAAGTCGATGGGTGCGAGCTCGAAGGACGCTTCCATGGGGTGCTTTTCCTCTTCCGCCTCCTCCTCCGGGGTTCGTAATTTCCGCTCTGGCGGAGCGCTCTGTGATCGCGAGGGCCTGTGTCGTGGACGAGGTCTGGATTTCCACGTGTTCGGGGGCGGGGAGAGCAGAGAGGAATCAATCCTCGGAGACCGACTTCTTCGTGGAGTTGAGGGGGGTGAAGATACGGCTGGTTCGTCTGAGGATGGCTTGGTATCATCAGCCTCTGCCAACTCTGGGTCTTTCTCGGTTTCCAATGTCACCATTATTGGGCGACTGGTAGGCCGAGGTTTTCTCCTGCCAAAGGTGAAGCCTGGTTGCATGGCTGGGTACAGAGGCATTGGAGAAATGAGGACCGTTAGGTCAGTCATGATTGGGAACGGGAACGTTGATGGTGTGGTTGAGGACTTTTTGTTTTATTTGTTTGCCTCGTGAATATTTCCACACGATCACCGAGCACACAAGCTCGCAATTTCAAGTCGTCCAGCGAACCTCTACTTAGGGGACCTACCCAGAATGCTGCGAGATGTTATATCAGTACCTGCAGGTTAGGTTTTGATGTTGTATGAACCCATTCCTAGAAACGGGGATTAACGACACATTAATATTATCGGTGTCTTTATTAAATCTTTCGTCCATATATCGGTGCTGGAGAAGCGCAATGAAATCGATAAGTCGCATTATGAATTCAACGATGCACTCAGAAGGCGACTAGGCGACCAACCTGAAATTCTTGCGTGGGAATGTTTACTCGGTCTTTCCCGTAACTTTGGTCCAGTTGTGGGCCTTTCATTCTGTTGCTCTCTCGCTCTACAGCTCTTCATAGGTTCTATATATTCTCGAAAATTGCCTCCATCTCCAAGTTCAGCTCGAGGGATAGCAAACCATGCGACTTTAAAGTTTAAACTCCTTGTGTGCAAATCCGATCTCCTTTCAACGGTCTGATTCAACTCTCTGATGGTGAGCTCTCGCCGTAATCCTTGTCAACACGCCCACCAGTGGACAAGTCATATGCCAGTGGACATGGTCGACGCCCTCCATTACGTCGCATTCTCAAACAAACGACCAGGAGACCTGATCAACTCTATTCTGCCATCTATGTCCACGGACTATGGAGACACAGTGTCCATCATGCTGTCGCTTCCTCGCCCTACAAACCTTCATATCTGTACATCGCCTAACAAATTCATCGCTGGCTCGACAGGAGGCAAGCCGTGCTGCTCCAAGGCTTACAACCCCTTTAGCCCGAGTCCGATTTTTTCCTTCGAACATCTGATTCGACCTTCTGATGGCGTCCGCTCGCCATAATGTTCGTCAACACGCCCACCTGTGGATATAACGCAGTGATTACAGTTAACGCCCTTATTCGCGCCGCATCCTCAAACATAAACCACCAAGAGACCTGATTTGAACTCTATTCTCTATTATCTATATCCACGGACCACGGAAATTGTCTAATCAACAAGTGGCATTTGCGCAACTTCCAAACGGCGTGCCAAAACTCGTGGACAGCCCGAAGATTCCAATGGAAAATTAAGAAGTATTTTCAAGAAATTACATACCGCCGGTGCGTTTTTTTGGCCCACGTTCACGTCTAGAAGAACCATTTTTTTCCTGTCGTGTGTGTATGTATGGATGGTGGATTGAACACGGAACCCCAACCCATGGGCGACGTTCAATCCCCATCTGGTCTACCCGCCAACTCCCAGTAACTTCCCCACTGTTCCACTACAGATCCCACTCCGACCCACGAGCCCCATTACCGGAATGCACCCACGCACACTTTTTCCTATCGCATTTCTCCCCCCCTCAGGTCCCGTCGCCCACCCCCTGCACCTCCATCCCTGTTGTCGACCTTCGCCAGCAGCCGTACGGGATTATCACAGATTATCTTTTGCATGGACATTTCATCATTTGATTATCACTCCACCGATTCACTGCGTGGTCGAAGCCTGAGATAACCCACGTCCCCGGTGATATTACTTCGGCAGAAGCCTACGGGCGTCCCATTCCAGTGTTGTGGCTACATGATCAGGTGTTTAATGACGAAGGCCTCGATCATGGGGCGGACCGGCGGGTTACGGAACAGCTGGGCAAACAGCTGGGTCTGTCCTGCCTTACACGTCTTGGAGAAGCTTCCCTTCCCCCCAGGGCATAGCCAACCAACGTGGTTGGAAGCACGTTCTTCTCGTATGTACATACATATATACATATATACATACACTCGGATTAGACTTCGTATCAACGTGGTGCGCTTTACTGTTTACTTTAATCTCGCATCGGGCGAGCAGTTTCGGAACAAGGGGCAGGGAAGCATGGGACACGGGACCTTGAATGACCTATGGTCGTCGATGATGTTAATCCTTTCATGGTACAAGAGCCTTGCAAGGCTGGGGGTTGCCCCCATCCCATTGCCTCCAGGGGAACAAGGGCATTTCTTTTGAACTGCGTTTCAGTGGTATCTTTGGAAACGATACCGATAAGGATGATCTGCGTGATGGATACCTGTACTTGTACCGGATTTCCTCACACGAGGCGTGCAGGGACAATTTAAACGAGGACCCACCATACGAATCATACATAATTCCCTCGGACAAGGATAGCCAGGCTTCGATACTTTAGACAGACATGGACGTATGTACTTCGAGCAGAATTATTAATAATGATTATATTATAGATGGACGACAGGTAGACTTGAAATGGGACTTAATGTCCGAAAAGGTTATATATATAAAAAGGGCGACCGATTGCAGGGCTACCACGACATCGAGACTATAAAATGATGTCGATGTCGAGAAAAAATAAATCCGATAGTCAGCAGCCCGTGCAATCCGTATCCATATCCGTTTTGTACATACAGCCCCCGCTGGCGGGGGGTGGTGATGTAAAGACTAATGTAAGTGATATACAATAAGAATACTATCTTATAATCTTGGGGAGATGGAGTCGGAATATCCAAGAAGGTCGTTCTCGTCGTCTCAAAGTGGCCGTGTAATATCCGGTATAAATAGATCTTAAGAACGAATGCGAGGGTGAGAATGAGTACTCACGTGGGGAAGGGAGGGTTGGAGGGGGAAACGCAAGGCGAGGAGTGGGAGATGGAGGTGAGGTGGTTATGAGTTAATGAGACAACAGAGTATGGTGGCAGGAATGTCGTTTACTATACACATCGTTACAAACGGAGGGTATGCGAGCGGGATGGGGGAGGAGGGAGGAGGGTGTGAGAGCGCACGCGCCGGGCGGAGCGGAGTAAGTGCGGGGAGATTCAGACTGAGAGGGCATATTCCGGAAGAGATGCCATGAATGCCGAAAAATCATGATCTTGATTTGCCATGTGGACACCTTGGCAGCAGGGAGCCTGTTCGAAAGAGGAATAGACCGAGGGCGAATCGAGTTCATACTGCACCACACCGGGGAACTGGGTCTCGCAGCTATTCGGGTACGCTGGGAAACAATGTGAGCTGAAGGATTTGGCGAGCGTGTCTTCGAACGACTGCAGGGTGTAGGTGCCATATGTATCGGGGGAGGGACTTCCCATGAGGGAAGGCGTAGCGGGCATGCTGCTGTCTGAGGAGAGCGGGGAGGGACAATTCCAGTCGTCGAGCCCAAGGAACGAGGTGTCGATGGAGAGGCCGCCTGTGGCGTTGGAGGTGGGATTGAAGAGCAGGTCGGCGCTTTCCATGGGGCTCGGAGGCTGGGACAAGGGATCACAAGCCGAGTATGTTGACATCGGGGAAGAATGATTGTCGAAAGAGAATGTGTCGAAGTCCTAAAGAGATCATGATTAGCAACGTGTAAGTCAGGGAAAATGAAGTACGCACAAAGGAGGGTGAGGGCGCTGCAGACGGGGAGAACTGCTCGAATGTCGACATAAACGATCCCATCTGCTGAACATCTGTCGTCGTTTCCGGAAGCGACTGCACAGATGATGTGATAGGCGTAGCGGGCTGGGTACTCGCCGATCTGGACTTCCGTGGTTTCGCATTCTCGTCCTTATCTGGTGCTGGGACAGAGGACGAGCGGCGATACATGCGAGCCGTGATGGGTGCCTCGAAACGGGTCACCACCTCGGGGACATGGTACTTGTCGAACTCCTGGATCGCCTCATCCAGCTCCTGACCCTTCTTGCCCTCAACAAGCAGCTCCGCTATCTTGGCGCAGCGCTTGTGGTCCTTCGGTCCCACCTCCCTAACCTTCCGCTTCTCGGTAGCCCCTTTATTGCGCGCCTGATTCGGCCGGAATGCGTACTGGGGGAACTTCCGCTTGTGCTCGTCCAGCGCCGCCTTTGCTTTGGCGTGCCAGAACAGCCGCTCGTCCTCAGGAAGATTCTTCCAAGTGAGACCGATAATCTTGGAGAGCGTGCTGTGATTGGTCTCGACCTCGGTAGGGACATGCTGACCCTTAATAAAGGACGAGCGGAAGAGGATGAAGGCGTTGGGCGGGCGGGGGATATGGTCTTCCGGCTTCTTCTTGCTATGCACGGGCTTCCGGGACGGGGGGGACGAGTCGGTGGGAGGGAAGAAAATAAAGTCACATGGATCAACAAGCGGCGGCGGCCCGTCGTCGAAATTCATAGGTGAAGGTCTGAAGCTGGATGTAGTGAGATCATCCGTCTCGGCACAGGGAGTCGGCTCGACTGGAAGCGTCCATACAAGCTGAGGGACTGAGCCGACAAGATTAGATAGACATACACATCAAGACATCTCATGATCTTACCATCTCCCCCACTACGCTTTGTAGCTTTCGATCTTTCAGCAGGCATCTCCTCAAGCGGCGGGCGGGACAAAGAGTACAAAGATGGGCGGGACGGAGGGATGGCGCTGGAGGACCCACAAAAATATGGGGGAAGGCCAAAGAGGTATCGCGTAAAGGCGCTCTTGGCCTCGAGGCAGCGACTTGCTTTATACCCATCCCCATGATTGTCAAGAAGGGTTGCTTAGATCTCCGCATAGGCCAACTTGTTCTTACTTACCATTTTCGGACAGATCTCAGGTCCGGTGTACCGGCGATATGTGATTGCCAATAAAATCGCACCCTGCCCGAAAGCCCAGGACATGTCCATGAGGGCACGAGCGAGAGGTCATCTTAAGCATAAAATTTGCTGAACAAAGCTGTGAGTGGGAGGTCAACTTCATCGCGCGATTCCACAGGAGGGAGCGCACTTTTGTTTCAAGGATTCGATACGATGTGAAAGGTGGAAGCAAAAGGAATCGGGTAAATTTGAGATTGGATCTTTTTCGATCTCGTGACGGAGGTAAATTCTATGAATTACGTAAAGTATATTATTATCGATCATTATTTGGTCCCAGACCCTTAATTTAATCTCCGTGATGTGTGACAGACCGTTACCGTGACCAGACCCCAAATCTTGACCTTTGACCCCAGTTTGGAAAGACCCCCTCCACTTATCCAGGGCTTGTACTAACTCGCCAATTGCGGTCCCAGGTCATTGTGCCTGCCTATCTTTGTTGCTATGTCGCCGAGTTACCAACTCCCAGATCTCCTAAGCCTCTGTCGTCCTTTTGAACTGCGGACAAATCGCTTTTGTCGTCCTGCAACGACAACGTCAGAGGCGTGGCTGCTCGGACTAAAAACCGCCGACTGGAATGATGTTCTCACAGAAACCGAGCGTAAAAATCTTCGACCGACGAAAGCTGGACTACTAGCCGCTCTCTGTGTTCCGGGTTGTGGCCAAACCCAACTACGTTTCTTTGCCGATTTTTTGAGTCTTTTGATCGTTACCAATGAACGAACGCAGGGCGCTCGGGATGCGAGTGAATTCGGGTGGCTGAAGGGTGGTGGTGGCGGTGGTGTAGACGCTCTCGGCCGCCACACACTGTTCCAGTAGTGCGTTACCTTTACTCGATCAATCCCCCCTTTTTGACGTCTATACCTGCAGCCTTTTACCCGAATTACAACGCCTCGCTTCAAAGGCGGATTCTACGTGGAACACACGTTTTGCAGCTTCAGTGCACTCGTATCATTCCGCCCAATTGCAGATGGTCACAGATCGTTTAAACAACGTAATTCCTGACCTCGAAACATACCGTCCACTTCGAAGAGAACTCTCCGGACTTTACATGATGCTTGACCTCATTGAGCTAACTGAGAACCTGACCTTGCCCTCTATGGACGACGAAACATCTAACAAGTTCACGACTTTGAAGCAGCTAGCCGCTGACATCATTAGCTGTTCCTTGGTAAAATGCCTCCGTCGAGCCTCATCATTTTGACAAAATTTTCTCAATGTCGTTACTGTCAGGATGTTGTCGCCTTCAACAACGACCAGGCCCAGGGCAACCGCCACAATCTTATCACAGTCATCGTGACTTACAAACGCCTCTCATTACAAGGCGCGCTAAATCTCGCAGGCATCTTGATTAAACGAATGTTCGACTCATTCATCGAGACCGAAAAGTCCCTATTCTGTGCCCCGACGCCGCCGCAGGCTAACTATTTTGGCAATGGTTCTTTGTCTTCATATTGGAACTGGGTTCCATCGTCGCGCCTAGCAACGCCACGCGCCTCTGCGCCCAGACCCGATTCAGATCCATCCAATATAGCATATGGCGGTGATCTCGCCGCCCGCCTTGGGGATCTTCCCTCCTATGTCCAGACCCTCAGGGATTGCATCGTCGGCACCATAAATTGGGCTTACGAGACCGAACTTTACTTTGGAAGGAAAGGTGAAGAGATTAGGACTTTTGGTTGGGTGTTTTTGAACCCCAAAAGCGACGGCGACGGCGAGGAACGATCATAAGGCGGGGGTCGAAACATTGTTGACTTTCATCAAATCTGCTATCTGCAGGTCGTACCCTCCTATGTTTCTTTCGCCCGTTCATTGCTGATTTCTTTGTCATTTAGATCCGCACTCTGACTGAATGCAACGCCTGTTATGAGGCTGGCTAGCATTGTCGAGACGCTGCGGTTCTTCTGGAGCAGTTGCGGTCCCCACCTGCGCTAATACACTGCCACTAATTGCTTATGTCGTCAATTTCATCTGACCTCAACAAGGTCCACGCATTGCAACCGAGCCTCTGAAGATCTTTGCCTAATTGCTCGCTTACCAACACAGTTTTTTTGGTCCCGCTTTGCAAAATTTCCTGAACACCGTCCTTTCCGACATGAGGCGATCGGACGTGATGCACGATCGTATTTTCATCCAAAATATTATAGCCTCATTCCTCTGCTCTCCCAAATTATTGACACTCACTAGACCGCGGACCCGAGATGAACAGTTTTAGCACCTACGACCTCTTCGGTCCTGCACCACTTTTCCTACGCTTGCCCGGTGCGAACGAGTCGTTATCATGTTTTTTCAGCCCTGATCGCCCCCTCCTCGTTACGTTACTCAATCCTACGTGCATTTGTCTCGGACAGCTCTGGCGCCCGTCGTTTCACCCTAACTCAGTACCAATTCACTATGTCACACTGAACGCGCCACCAATCTGTCATGATCAGCCTATCAAGTGGCGAGACAGCTGCGGAGCCGTCAAAAGCCACTAGTGGTTGCAGGTAGTTACAGAGTACAAGGATTTCTAACGAAGGAAGGACAGGGTATTCCATACACGGCAAGTTGGCTCAGCGGGCACCAGCATAGCACCAGAAACAAGGTTGCGGAGCATCTGCTCGTACCTGCGAATTTACCCTCTGACAAGTGATTGATCTACCGAGCCTGGCACATTCTGTCCATTGAGTCCGCTCTTTCGGTGAGCAGTTTATACTTATGGGCTATCGCGCGTGCGTTTAATTTCCACAGAGGAGTCACCTGGTGTTTTCGGTGGTCCCGGCCGGCGTGGGCCAGTGCTCAACTCGACGTCGCAGAACTAGATCACTCCAATTATTCCATTTCCATCGCCGGCAGCTCGCGCGGCGAGCTTTCAACCTCGACCGTAAAAATCATGAGTCATGATCGAACGACGCTGCCTTATTCCCTCAATGGCTTGTAACTATCTTTATCAATTTCAGGGCCGTCTCCATACAAATTCGAATGCGACCACCGCCGTCTCTGATGCCTTTTGCTCAAACGGGATTGAAATAGCTGCCAATGAGCGTCCAGCTCTCAGTAATCACATTGGAGTTCTCATGGTCACATCGCCAGTATAGCTAAGGTGTAGGTACCGTACCCCTTATGAGTAAACGGATCTTAGCCAGCCAGGTCCACCTTATCTTGAACGTCGTAAATCCTGACGCCGACCCGACCTAGAGATCATAGCTGCATGTATACAACCAGGCCTAGTAGCCCAACTCTGAAGACTTGTAGTTTTGATACCTTGGAGTAATGAAGATAATCAGGCATCACTATATTCATGATATTACGGCTTCATACCTATTGTCTCGTCGATATTACTCACCGAGTGTTCAGAATATCCATTCAATTCATTGCAGATGTAAAAGGCGATCGGTCAAAGGAATATACGTTTTTCCTGAAGACAAGAAAGATCGCAGTCCACGACACCGGAGCTATAGTTGAACGGTACCAATTCAATCACAAGACCTCACATTGATGTCAGCCATACCACGCAAAAATAGGCCTGCAGACTCTCGTTAGAACAGCAGATCTACGCCTCCACGCAAATGTGTATATACTGGGGCTTCACAGGTTAGTATCCCTGGTATCAAGCATTGGTTTTGATGTGAGAGATCACCTCAAGGAAAACCCGGACGATGCATAAGTTTTGGGTTTCTTTAATCTGTGAAGCGTCAGATCAATAGCTATCCAACTGGATCCAAATCCGCCCGCGTTTGGCTGATAGCGGAAGCGGAGGGCCTTCCGCGGCAATGGGTAGACTGCCGGCACATCCGGAAAAGACCTGCAGGAGTGATAATGATATCGACGACGTTGAGGAGGTTGGGCACTTCGAATTTTTTGCGGCTGGGTCAGGTAGCCAACACCGTATTTACACTACAGCATGCAAGAGATGTACTAGGATGCGACGCGAGCGAAGTCGCAACTTGAAGGCTGGTTAGACTCACCGGTCCGCCTTCGGGCCGTTATTGTCAACCGCCGCACTGCCATGGTAGACAACTTCGTTCTTGACTCCTGTCAGCGATCACAGGATTCACAGCGGTTGGGAGAAAGTCAAAAGACAGCCAAGTCGAACGGATATACGATACCTGCTCTAGATCTTGGTTGAAAATGCTGTGGTAGAGCCTTCCTTCAGGTGATATTTAGGCGGCAATCCATTTGTCGAGACGCGCTCTGCCGTTCCACGCCTGGCACATCCCCCCTCAAGCGTTGGCATTCGCAAATCCATCGATGTCTCAAACCCTGCCTCGCGAGGTGTGGCTACTGGTTGCCCAACACCTCCACTATGAAGATCTGGAGAAGCTGATGGGTCTCAACCATGTCTTTTTCGAGCTCGCGATGGAAAGCCGATACCGCGAAGTCGATCTCGTCGATTATGAACCATCACGGTTCTTGAGGAAGGTGGAAGCTCTACAGTAAGTCTTTCCTTGCAAGTATTATGGATGTTATATACCTCGTTTCCTTCTGTACCAATCAGATCTCCCGACGTGGCGTTCCGAGTTCGCGCCTTGAAGCTGTGGCCAAGTGCAACTTGGGAGGCCATTTATGCTCCACCCGTCGCGTCAAAGACAGTGGAATTTACCCAGTCACCACGATCTATTTTCAGTTCAGTTCGAAGATCTCTGCGTCGTCGTCGCCTACGTCCGCAACCGATGCAACGTTTCACTATTCCACCGCCATTAGACCCGATGTTCTCAACGGATAAACGACTTGCTGTGACGTGCGCTGCACATAAACTAGTCAACGTGCAGGACTTGGATATTCATTGGCAACGGCGAGGAGGTCTCCCGAATGCACAAACCCTATCACTATCAACCCCGTTGTCCATTGCTCGCAGCATTTTTACCTACACATGGTCATAACTTACGTTCCTTAACCCTCGATATACCGTCAACGGTCCTGGATGCCTTCATCCCATCTTCTACCAGTCTCACCAGCCTACAGGAACTCAGTATCAAGTTTCATGTGGATCGAGGGACTTTCGACCACCCCAGCTTTGTGGCAAGCATAGACCCCCTAGCTCCCTTCATCAATGGATTGGTTCACACTCTAAAGACTATTTCGATCGCGACCACTGGCCCTCCTAACCTATCAAATTTTTTCAACGCCTTGGTAGAATTCCCGCACCTTGTCAAACTCTCCTTGGCGATTCCGTTTGACTCACGTCACATCCATGACACATCAGGTTTACGTCGACTGCTCGGCCACCATGGCATTCGGGATCTGATCTTTTGAAGTCGTCATTGCTGCCTCATACGCCAGGGCTTTGCTTTTGACGACGTTCCGGAATGGGTTGCGCAATGTTTCCGAGGAATATCTTTCGAGGGCTTGCGTTCACTTCAGCTTGGGTTGATGTCTCCCCAGATCACATATAATGCATGAAACATATCTCTCAATCGTTGACATCGCTTACTATCCTCAACGCTAGTCTATCCTTCACAGTGGTCACAGATGTACTGGGTGCGCTTGCAACCCCCTCCCTCAATAATTTATCTCTGTCCGTGGCGACCGTCAGTTTGGAACTCTTCGACTTCCTTGCTTCGACTTGCCAAACCCTCGATCGACTTGTTCTCGAGGACAGGATTGTCCTCGTTCAAGGGATCATTAACGATCAAAGTGACGCGGTGGGTATCCACCCAAAATATTTGACGGCAGTCATTGAACGAGTGTTAGGCTAGATTCTAAGCTATGATGCACGATCATCGTAACTCTCCAGAAATTGGGATGTTATATGATTCTTGGAGATTGCACGATCTGGAAATCTGGGGATGTGAGTATGGCATCGGCCGAAAGCGCCAGTGGGACTTGATGAGGTCCGTTGCTCAAAATGTTCCTTCCGTCTGGAGTTTTTCTGGGTGAGGGCACATGCGGGATGATATAGAGAATGCGTAGACTACCTACCTTCACGCTTTGGTCGGGCGACATCGTCGATTGGTTTATTGAAGTTATAGACGCAAATACATTAGGTGATCACGATGTAGTTCTACGACCCGGATCTAAATAGAACAACCTTCTTGCACAGCTTTGGTTGGTATAATGTTGATGCATCATGCTGGGCGGCACAATGGCATAGCCTCACCATGACGATTGTCACTTATTATCATTCTCCATCCCCCAGCGCAGACTGAACATTAGTCCCTCACCACATTGATATGAAAGTTCGCCTTCCGATGGCGAAATCGCTTCGGATGCCCCCACTGCCGCCGGAATTGTGGTCAATGATCGCGGGATATCTCGAAGATGAAGATTTGGACAGGTTATTGGGTCTGAACCGTGTGTTCTACGAGCTCGTGATAAGGAGGTGGTACCATGAGTTCAGTCTCATTGATTCAAATCCTCGTCGATTTATGAGAAAAGTGGAGGCTCTCAGGTAAGTCTTAGCCTGATATGGGATCCGTTTCTGAATTCCATTATCTTGTCGACTAATTAGAGACTCCCCTCACTCGGCTCTAGTTCAAACCTTGAGGCTCTGGCCAAGTGCTACATGGAATGCCATCGATGCCACCAGCCCACCCGATGTCTCAAAGCCACTGCAAACTGAGCCTATCCAAGCTGTGACACACAAGAATAAACCATCCAGATTCCTGTTTCGAGTGATTCGACAATATCTCAGCCGTCTCAACCAACCAAACCAACGAATAGTTGCAGTACCCGCTGCACGGCGCCTTGATTTCTCATCACCACAAGAGAAACAGCTGGCAATAATTGATGCGGCACGTAACCTGGTCAATGTGAAAGACCTAGACATTCGCTGGGAGGCATCCTGGGTGAGATATAGCCGGTTACACACCCCACATCGGCCTTGCTGCCCTTTTCTCGCAGCCTTCTTACCTACCCTAGGCTGTTCAAACTTACGTTCTTTGACGCTCAATCTACCTTCATCGGTCCTCGAGGAGTTCCTTCCGTCCCCGACTAACATGATCAGCCTACAGGACCTCAGCATCAGATTCTCGTTGGACAGGAGCGGGATCGATGGCCAGGTCCCGGGTCCAAACAGCATGGATCCTCTGGCACCGTTCATCAATGGATTATCAAACACTCTGAAGTCTCTTTCATTGGAAACATATGACCATATCTATTTTTCGCCGTTCTTCAACAGCCTGGGAGAGTTTCCATACCTCTCCGAACTTTCGTTAACGATGGCGTTCGATTCGCGTCACATACCCGATCTGTCAGGTCTGAAACGACTGCTCAGGCAGCGTAACCTTCAGCATCTGACCATTCGAGATCATCGTTGTGAAAGATTTCGTTGGGCGGAGCCTCATGACCACGTGCCAAGTACCCAAATGTCTTCAAAATGGGTCGAGGAATGGGTCGAGGAATGTTTCAAAAGAGTATCCTTGCAGGCGCTGCAGCTTGGGTCGAAGCGTTTCTTCACTGACCGCCACTTGACACACATCAAGCACCTCTCCCGGTCATTGACATCCCTCGCTATTCTTGAAATCCGCCTATCATTCACGGAAGTCGCCAAAGTGTTGACCGCCCTGACTGGCGGCACCTCCCTCGAATCTCTGTCATTGGTGGTGAAAGCCCTTAGTCCGGAGCTTTTCCATTTGCTTGCTTCGAGATGTCCGACCCTGAAGAGGCTCGTCCTCGATGCTGACAACGTCCGCCTCGTTGAAGGAAGTAGTATCAGTAGTAGCGTGGTGAGCATTTTTCATTAAGACAGTTGACGTGGTTAACTGACCCCTGCTTTAGGCCCAGCTTTGTGCTGCGATGCACAACCATCGTGATTCCCACCAAAAACTGTACGACTCGTGGTCCTTGAGTGAAGTAGAGATATGGATGTGGGAGTACGGCGTGGGCCTACAGCTTCAATGGGACTTGATGAGGACGATTGTTCACGGTAGGAGGACGATTGAGAACTTCGCTGGCTAAGATCATGTCGAAGTCAAGAATATATAATTTCTTGTGAACTACCCCAGTGTCCAGACATTACGGTTGATGCGACAAAAATGATGTGGCAGACCCTGTCACGGTGAAAGGAATGGTATACATTGACGATGGATACCCTTAGACTCATACCTTTGTAGCATAATTCTTCAACGCGCTTGATTCGCTTTCCCTCGAGTGGCGTTGCGTGTCCATAGGAGTTGTCCACGCCAGTCAGTTCGAAAGAGATATTGTGTCGTCGACGCTTGGAGAACATCTGAACAAACCCACGCGAACACGAAAGTCCCCAGACCGTGATCCGACCATATTTGTGGCAGACGATTTTGCCAAACATGGACGATTCCTCTCCATGCCACCAACGGTAGAATGACTACACCAACAGAGTCCTTCAACTTGAAGCGAAACCAAGACGCCATTGATATCTATAAAGAACATGGATTTATTAAGGTGCCTTCAATGTGTTGCCATAATGAAACATGTCTTAACACCTACATCTCGCAGAGTAAACGCCTCAAGTTCGATAGTACCACCCCCTTCACACCAACCTATGTAATATCTCAGTTGACCCAATCGTCGGACCCATCCGGGATGTACGAAAATCGTGTTCGAGGTCGCCAAATGCTCCTTGAGAATCCTGCACGCTCAAGCCGCGCAAAGAAGGAACTGGACGAAAAACGAGCGAGGCAGAAGGCAGAGAAGGAAAAGAAGAAGAAGGGGACAATAAGCAAACGTGAGGCAAAGGAGAAAGGCGTATGGCGTTTCGATGAAAGTCAAGCCAAGTGAGCGTTACGGTGATGTCGCCAATCGTGCGTTATGCTCACTAGATTGTGCCACGTAGATTCGACCTTTTCATTCCTCTGCACCACCTTTGGATGGGCTACATGTCGGAACTCCTTGGCTTGCTTCAACCCCCGCTTTCTGGTCCCCCATCGTCGCAAGCAGTGCCCTCATCTGCGGGCATGCACCCGAAGCTCGTGAAAGCTGATTTCCATGGGTCCATAATGACGGGTACGCCGGTCTCGGATGTCCTAGTCTTCTTTCTCACAGTGTCACAGTGCGCCAGAGCAAAAACCCGTGTCTCGTTGGCCTCTCTGGTATCGTGATACACGAAACGGAGAACGCGTTCAAGGTCATAACCCAAACAGATAAAGTAAAACGTACGTCTGCCCAGCATCCTACCACTTCGTTTCGTTCGATTCACCTCGCGTAGTTATCCCCAAGGAAAACTCGATATTTGTGTTTGCGGTGCCGCTGTACTCCACCCTTCCTCCGACATACAAGCAGGACCAGCCTCTTCCCCTTCCAGATCCTCAGGCACAGAAGACGACGGTCCCGCAGGCGCCACATATAGAGTTTGAGCTCCATGGAAACCAGTTTCGGTTTCGCTCCGCCGATCGTGCTGGGCGCAAGTTCAAGCACAAAGAAACTATTGAACTTTGATATCTGGAAGCGCGGGAGGGTATCATTGAGTGCATGGAAAGTAAATTACGTACTGGAGTTGATGGCACCTTCGCACGACACGACGCTCTGGCCCAGGGTGTATTGATCTCAGTGCCAACCGACCAACTACACTATAGCGCCTTCATATTAACCGTAGCTCTTGACCAATTATCTGGCTCTCGCTCTCAAGCCACTCAAGCCATCCTTTTTTCTCAATTTCTTCCACACGAACACGAAGGAAGCGATTGGCTGACTCCAAATATTCTGCCTCGTGGCACCCCAGTTCGCTGGGTCACCCTTCACAGCCTCACATTTAAAACACCTTGTTTCGGAAGCACACTGGGCGCCTATCATCCGCCTATATAAACATGGTGCACAGCACTCTGACTCTTTCATTCCTACCACCCACTTGTCCTCGTAGTAACACTCTATCATGAGCAACAAAGGACAACGAGGTGGCGGAGCTCGAGGCGGCGACAGGGGCGGACGAGGGGGACCTCCAGGAAGGGGCGGTGGTAGAGGCTTTACCCCTCAAAGCTCTGACGGGGGACGAGCCAGCCCTCCCTTCCGTGGTGGTCCTCCTGGTCGAGGTGCATCAACGTCAGGCGGATTCGATCACCGGGGCCGTGGGGGTCCTCCAGGTGGAGGGGGCTTCCGCGGCGGGCCACCACGTGGTCGGGGTGGTGGGCCAGTTATCTTCGCCGAGAACGTTCCAGCCCAAACGCCTCCTCGCCTCACCGATGCTAGTCATGCTGAGCTCATAAATGCATTCAAGTCGCTCAAAATCATTCCTGACCGCCCTCTTCGTCCGGGATTCGGAACTCTGGGAAACCCTATTACCTTGAGGGCGAATTTTTTCCCTATGAGACTTCCGAAAGGCCCCATCTATGACTACAATGTCGAGATCAGCCCGAAGACGGATATCAACAGAATCAAAGCTCGTGTCTTCCAGCTCATGGAGCTCAGCGCGGTCTGCCAGCCCCATTTGCCCTACATTGCGCATGATCGTAGCCAGCGTCTGGTTTCGGCCCAGAAGCTTCCACAGCCTCTCGATATACACGTCCCATTCTATGAGGAGCATGAGCAAGGTCCTGATCCACGTGCAACTGTGTACACTGTGAGCATCACGTACAGAGATGAGCTCAAGCCAGGCGACCTGACGGAGTATGTCTTACTTTCTTCTCGTGGAGTCGTTCCCTGACCTTCTGAGTCTTGCCCGCCCAGCTTCATGAGTGGAAAGTCGGCGTCTCGCGACTATGATCCTCAACCTCTGGTTTCAGCTTTGAACCTCGTTCTTCAACAGCTCCCTAGTCGTACCGGCGTCCGAGTGGGGAAAAACCGGTATTTTTTCCCTACCTCTGCGGTGAAAGTGAGTCTCGGGCCTGGGGTCGAGGCGTGGCAAGGTTTCTACACCTCAGTCCGAACGACATACAAGCAACTCATGGTAAATGTGTAAGCCTCCCTTTCCATTCCCCAAAACCATGATTTTGAAGTCATGTCAGGAATGTCTGCATGACCGCGTTCATCGAGCCAGGAAATCTGGCCGACGCCCTTAATAGCTTTTCGCGCAATTCGAGAGGCGCTATGCCCACGTTACCAAAAGGCATGGCGAAAGTCAAAGTTAAACTGCGGCACCTAGGGTACACGAAGGCGATCAAGAGAGTCGGAACGACCTCAGCAAGGAACACCCAATTTGACTGCGCGGAACTAGGAGGAAGAGTCAGCGTCGAGCAATACTTTTTCAAGAGTAAGGCCTCTGCCAAATATATATATATTTCGAATCCTCGACTCACGACACCGTCTAGAATACAAGATCAAACTCAAGTACCCCGCCGACCTCCCCGTAATCGACGTCGGGGGTCCAAAGCGCGCTGTCTGGGTCCCCGCCGAGCTATGTGACATCACGGCCGGACAGCCCTACGGCAAGCTCAACGACAAAGAAACCGCGCAGATGATCCGCTACGCCTGCAACCCCCCGCGCGTCAACGCAGAGTCAATCGTGAACGATGGCTTCCCCATCCTCGGGCTTGCACCCCCCACCGCGCCCACCACGGGCTTCGGCATCGGCATCGACACCCAGATGGCCGTGATCCCCGCCCGCGAGCTGCGTCCCCCTAGCTTGACATACAAGGACGGGAAGGCGAACGTCAGGGACGGGAGCTGGAACATTCTCAATGTGAAATTCCATCGTGGAGCACAGGTCGCGAGCTGGTGGGTCGTAGTCGTACGCGATGGGGTGGGGATGGTGGGTGGGCCGCAGGATCCGAAGTTGCAGGGCCTCGTGGAGGGGTTTAAGAACAAATGTCACAGGAGCGGGATGGTTATACCGGGGAGCCGCCCGCGGTTGATTCCGATCACGCTGCCGCCGGAGCAGGCGGATCCGAATCGCGTGAATGCTATCAATGTGGTCAGGAATACGTTGAAGGAGAAGTTGGCAGAGGCGGGGGGCAAGCCGAGCTTCATCCTCGTTTTGTTGGAAAAGCGCGACAATTTCATATACCCTGCTATCAAAGTATGTGTTTCATTCGAGTTCGATATTGCGTCTCCACCGTGACTGATGACGCATCGTTCATTCAGCGCATAGGTGATATGGAACTCGGTCTTCACACCGTCCATATGCAATTAAACAAGGCGCTAGTGGACGAGAAAAAGCAAGACCAGTATTTCTCCAACGTCGCACTGAAAGTGAACACCAAGCTAGGGGGTATCAACCACAAGGTTCGTTTTCTTGCAAACTTCGTCGCCGCACGGACGCGCGGTCTCAATCTAATCTGTATTTTTTTCTCAGCTCGATGACACAGCTATGAAGTGGTTGACCAAGCAGAAGACGATGATGGTGGGGATCGACGTCACCCACCCTGGACCCGGGAGTAGGGAGGGGACACCGTCAATCGCTGCGCTAGTCGCGAGCGTGGATGATACGTTTGTCCAGTTCCCGGCTAGTTTGAGGATCCAGGCGAGCAAGCAGGAGGTAGGCCACTGTTTCTGCCTCTACCGGTCGTTCCTAAATATTAATGGTGCGTTTAGATGCTAGGCGAACTGGATAATATGCTTGTGGAACGACTCCTGGCGTACGAGAAGAAGAACAAGATGCTGCCTCAGAGAATATTCGTTTTCCGGGATGGGGTGTCCGAGGTCAGTCTGCGGCAGTATGGTGTAATTTGACCAGGGTTCTTGTGCTGACAATTCTGCGTAAGGGCCAATTCAATACGGTGATCACAGACGAGTTGCCGCAGATCCTTGATGCGTTCAAGAAGTTTGACACGAAGGCAAGGAAGACGAAATATCGACCCCAGTTGTCCATCGTAATTTGCGGGTGAGCCTTCTCTCCACTTACCCAAGCGTCGCCTCATCATATTGAGCACTGCATCCCAAACCAGCAAACGCCACCACGCCCGCTTCTTCCCCACCAACTCCGCCAACGCAGACAGGAACGGCAACACCCGCCCCGGCACTGTCGTCGACAAAGGTGTCACCGCCGTGTAAGCCTTCCCTTCCCCTCTCCCTGATCGTCACTTTGCTCACCACGACCACAGATTCGACTTTGACTTCTATCTACAAGCGCACGCGGGGCTGCAAGGCACCGTCAAAGCGACACACTACACCATCGTGTACGACGAAAACCGGTTCACGGCGGACGAGATCCAGCAGGGCACGCACGACGTCTCGTACCTCTACGCGCGCGCCACCAAGGCCGTCAGTCTCGTCCCGCCTGCGTATTATGCGGATCTGGCGTGTGAGAGGGGGAGGTGCTATTTGAATGATTTTTTGGTGGATGATAAGACGACGATTTCGGGGAGGACGAGGTTGGATAAGGAGGAGGAGAAGAAGAAGGTGTTTCATGTTGCGAGGGAGGCGTGGGGGCAGGGGGTGAGTTTCTTTCTTTTCGTATTGGGAGGCGCGTGGGCGTTGTTGACTTGCTCTGGATATGTTATAGCTCCATGACGATATGAAGGAGAGCATGTTTTATATATGAACAAGGTTGTCCCCTCCTGCGTTATCTATCCAAGTCCACAACATCACCTCCACTTTGCTCACCTCCTCCTATGTGCTTTTGATTGTACTATCATTGATATGTCGATATCTGTACTAGTCTGTTTATCTACCGCTTCGGATATGTATCTGGGCAATTTACCTTCACGTCTGTGAGACGTTAACTCGTGTTTACGAAGGACTTGTTCGGTAATATATATAATTACAACTCCACCAATTGCAGTCCTGGTGTCGACGTCTCCGGATCTTCCCAAACTGACGGAGCACCATCCCGAAGAAGTCGGTCAGGAAAAATCGTAAGTGGATAATATCACGGATCTCTCAATTCCGTGTTTTCATTTATCACAAACTTACTTTTAGTCGCCCGAAGATTTGAGCGAGTGTCATTTTCGTTCCAGTGGGCTGCTCGAGGCGGTGTCGTATCGAGTGAGCATCGCAAATAGACGGGAAAGCCATGTTATATTGAAAGAAACTACATAGAATAGGCTAAAAGTCTAAGCAAAGCCATTCGTCGATACTACTGGGGCTGATACAGGTCATACATTGGGTTGTACAAATGAGCTGTCCGCAAGTCAGCGAGCCGACGGACCACCGGGGCCAGAACGACTCTTTTTCGACAATCAGGCTTCGGTCGGGGGGCATACGATAGATAGTGGGGGGGAATAAAATAAAATAAGAACGGGAAGTGGTGGGTGGGAGTCCGGGGTGGCGGTGGCAGTGGTAGTGGTGGTGTCGGTGACGCAACGCAACGCCTCAGCTCTCAACTCTCAGCTCTACGTCCGAGCAAGGTGCTTGACGCGATTGCGTGTGCGTGCCTTGAAAGCGAATTTTGGGAGCACGAGCCGCTCCTCGTCATCATCATCGTCATCCGGCGTGTCAGGGGACGACAAGGCCTCGTCACGAGCAACGAGCATATTGGCGTTTGTCGTGATGATGACGGGAGCTTGGGGACTCGTTCCTGTGTTTAGAGAAGGTACGTGGGCCTGGGCATGGGTCTAAGTCTGAGGAGCCTTTTAGAGGGAGGAATCCACGTACGGGGAGCTGTTTAGCGCCGAGATCATGGCTACCATGGACTGAGCCCGCTGCAGGGGCCGGAGAGATCATGGTGTGAGGGAGAGAAGAAGGGTAGTGGAGTGAGTCGTGGTGACTGGAAAGGTGTTGTGGGTTGCACAGTCGAAGTCGGCTTATATATATGTATGGTTGTGGCTCCACTTCACGGAATTGGCAGCATCTGGAATGCACGCTGTAAGCACAGCTTACCGGCGTTTGTTGTCAATGTTAGGCTGTGCACGCCAAGCAACCAATGCAAAGTGATTACATAAGCGGTCCAGCCACCGTGACCGCGACCACCGACAACGACGAGGACAAGTCGGGATATCCATCCATCCATGCGATGATATCCAAGAGACTAGCTCTTCTGCTCTGGATATCGTTTCTCCACCTTGCGGGCATCTACCTCTTCACCCGTGGTTTTCTATTAACTCGTCTCTCCTTATCCAACTATACCACCTGTGCAGACCAGGAATGTACCCTACCACCGACGTACAAACGCGCCGTGCTCCTAATCATAGATGCCTTGCGATTTGACTTTGTCTCCCCGCACCCCCCGACACCGCCTTCGCCGTACCACCACAACATACTGACGCTTCCCCGCGAACTGACCGCGGCACGTCCGGGACATTCGTTCCTGTTCAACGCATATGCGGACCCGCCGACGACGACGTTACAGCGCATCAAGGGCATCACAACAGGCTCACTGCCCACATTCGTGGACATCGGGAATAATTTTGGAGGCTCGGAGATCGCGGAGGATTCTATTCTGAAGCAACTTCGTCTGGCAGGCAGAAGGGTGCGTTTTTCTCCTTGCGACTATTTCCTACTTTGCTGTGCGTAAAATCTGACTAGGAAATTATTACAGGCGGCGTTCATGGGAGATGATACCTGGATGTCAGTATTTCCTGACGCCTTCAAGGCAAACATGACATTCCCTTATGACTCATTCAACGTCGAAGACCTCCACACCGTCGACAACGGCGTCATCGCCCGCCTCTTCTCTCTCCTCTCCGACCCCTCCAAGCCCTTCGACTTTCTCATCGGACACTTCCTCGGCGTCGACCATGTCGGTCACCGCGTGGGGCCAGACCACCCCAGCATGCAAGCCAAACTCACGCAAATGAACGACGTCCTCACACGCGTCGTCGACACCCTCGACGACGACACCCTCCTCGTCGTCATGGGCGACCACGGCATGGACAAATCAGGCGACCACGGCGGCGACGGCCTCCACGAAACCTCCTCCGCGCTATGGGTATACAGCAAAGCCCGGGCGCTCTCACAAACCCATACTCACCTCCCCCCACCACCCCCCGGTCTCCTGCGCTACACCACGTTCCCCGGAACGTCCGTCCCGCATCGAGCGATCCAGCAAATCGATATCCTCCCGACCCTGTCGCTCCTCCTCGGCCTCCCCATCCCTTTTGGGAACCTCGGTACGGTGATTCCCGAGTTGTTCTGGCATGAACGGACGGGCGAGGGCTTGGCCCGCGCTCTGGAGATCAATGCGGTGCAGATTAAGACTTATCTTGATACGTACAGGTCTAGCCCGTCTGGAGGCGAACTCGATGAGGCCTGGGCCGGGCTGGAGGCTGCCTGGGCAGCGACGAAGGCTCCAGCTGCGGCTCCGGCTTCGTCTGTGGAAGCGAGGCTCATAACGCTCTCGAATTTCAACCGGGTGGCGCTAGATGCGTGTCGTGCGATGTGGGCGCAGTTTAGCCCCGTCTTGATGGGGATGGGGATGGGCGTGCTTGGTATAGCCATACTCGCTACATGGGCTGTCTACACAGGTCTATCAGCAGCGCAAAGCCAATGGGATACCTGGCTCAGTGAACACCTCACTCGATGTGTCCGTGGCATTGCGGGCGGGTCGGTGCTCGGGTTCAGCGCGTACCTCCTCCTCTCATCCTACCTCCCAGGAATCGACGCGCTCGACCTCATCCTCTTCACCGCACCCATACTCTCCTCCCTCCTCACCCTCCTCTCTTCCCCCCCTCCCCTCTCCCCCGCCTCTCTCCTCACCCTCCCCACACTCCTTCTAACCCTCCACACCCTAACCTTCCTCTCAAACTCCTACATCCTCTGGGAAGACCGCCTCCTCCCCTTCCTCCTCCTCACCTCCCTCTCCCCCTCCCTCCTCCTCGGCCTCTCAGCCCCCACCCGGCGCCTACGTACCCGCATCCTCAGCTTCACCCTCCTCTTCGCCCTCTGCATACGCGCAATGGCAATCCCGACGGTATGCAGAGAAGAACAAGGACCGGCGTGCACCGTCACGTTTTTCGCCTCCCCGTCGCCTCCCGCCCCGCCTCTGACGATCCTTCTTCTTGCACTGCCGGTTGCGCTTGGGCTGCCGTATGCTGTGATGCGCTTTTTGGGGGTTACGCGTGCGGAGGGGGGCGTGGCGCGGGTGTTTGTGCCGGGTGTGTTGGGCCCGTGTTTGCTTGCGGGGGCGGGGTATTGGATTGTGGAGTGGGCAGAGGCGAGTGGGGTGGTGTTGGGTGGTGGGGAGGGGGAGGGGGTGCGGTGGGCAAGGGTGGGGAGGACGTGGGTTGCGAGGGCGGTGGGGGTGTGGGCGATTGGGGTGGGTGGGGTGGGGTGGTGGTTTGTTCCGGTGTGTTTGGATGTTGAGGTTAAATATGAGGATGAGGATGGAGGTGGAGATGGAGATAGTATGGCGAATGGGAAAGTGGACGAGAAGAAGCAAACGAGAGGGGAAGGGATAGGGAAGAAGAAGAAGAAGAAGCAAGTCCACGTGATAGGCTTCGCAAACGCCTTTGGCGCGCCGTACCTCATCTTCTGGTGTGTCGCGCTCGCGGTGGTGTACGCTGCTACACAGCTGACGGGACAAATCGTCCTCGCGCTCGGCACCGTGGCGATGTTGGCGTGGTTGGAGATCGTAGACAGTGTCCGGGACACGCGGGCGCTTCAAGCTGCTTTTGCCTCCGCCACGCCATCGGCTATCCTCAATTCCTCTTCCTCTTCCTCTTCGTCAGCCATGACAACCGCCCAGCAGCAGCAGCAGCAGCGGGAAGTGCAAATCCGATTCGGGGATGTCGTGCCACTGGCGCTGTTGGGTATGCATATGTTCTTTGGAACAGGCCACCAAGCGACGATCTCTTCGATCCAGTGGAAAGCGGCGTTTTTGGTCACGCCGACGGTGGAGTATCCGTGGTCGGTGGTTACGATGGTGTTGAACTCGCTGGGGGGGTTGTTGGTTATGGCGGTGGGGGTGCCGTTGCTTGGGGTGTGGAATCGGGCGCCGGTGGTAGGTCGCCCTGAGGAAAAGGAGAAGGTTGGTCCGGGGAATGAGGCAGAGGGAGGGAGAGAGGAAAAGGGAGAGGCCGACCCCAACGCGCAAGTAAAAATCGAAGCCACCCTCGCTGCACTCGCGTATATGGGCTACTACGTGACGCTCCTCCTCGGCACGACGGTAAGCGCGGCGGTGCTGAGGCGGCACTTGATGGTGTGGAAGGTGTTTGCGCCGAGGTTTGTGCTTGGGGTGTTGGGGGTCGTCGTGGCGGATGTTGGGGTGGTGCTTGGGGTGGGTTTGGGCGTGGAGAGGGTCGTGGGGAAGGTCGGTGGGATGTTTGGTGGGAGCAGGGGGAGAGGGAGGGCAGGGTAGTGTATTGGGGTATTTAAATTAACATATTTAGGATAGGGGTGAGTCAAATCGGAAATGGCGGGACGCGACCTGGGCGTGTTGTGGACACGTGATGGCGTTTCTCAATTTTGCTGAACCTATGGGAGTCCGGGTCTTGTCTCTGACCCTTTCAGCTCTTGCGTTTTCTGTGTTATAGTCGTCCTCCTCTTCATGCTGCTCCAGATATGCATTCTGATCCAGTTCACGTCAACGTCAACCGATGCGCCTACCAACCGATCTTCTTTTGATTATTTTTCATTCTTCTCAAAAGAGGTAGCTCTACAACGCGCTTTGCCAACTCGAGTGCTCCTGATCCATGCGCTTAGCAGGCAGGTTCCAGTGAGGATGATCCCTATACAGCGTGGAGGTGATATTGATCAGATCTCACCGATCCAGGTGCCTCTGCTGTGCAGTTTTAAACGTGATACCTGATAAATGACTACGATATAAAGCACCAAGCGCATTTGTTTTCGCTGACCCCCCGCCTGTCCTCCAGCGACGACGAAAGTTGGAATTTCTCAACAGACATGACGCATCGCTGTCTCGACAGGACCGAAACCCGAGGTCTCATTTTCGGACACATCACCAGGGACTTAAATCCCCGCGGTGACCAGAGCACGGTTTGGTTTGATGACTTCGGCGTGGCCAGCCAGGACATGCACCGCCTTTACAGGTGCCTTGAGCTATTGTTTCATTCTCAAAGTCAAGAACTGACATACTGAGTCACAGAACCTGCTCTCACTGAGTTATAGATCACCAACGCCTTCTTTCTACTCTGATACCAGTAGTGATACCTAAGGGTCTGTAGACGGCGGAGACCGAGGTCTGAGACCAGAACGGGATGGTCATCAACATGACGGTCCTGGTTTGTGCCTCCAAAACAAAGTCGTCGATGTGTCATCTTGTCTCGCGAGTTTCGCGAGTTTGGAATTTCGACGGGAAACGACAACTACCGCGTACACGACTCACCTTCTTCGAAGCCTAGCTAGGCTTCGACATCGCACGACGGCCTTCGTCTCCCCGCCGCTACCTCGCGTCCGTGGCGCCAAGCGTAGACCAGGCAGCGGACATTGTCAAGTCCCGTACAACGTTGGAATTCCCAAGGGTCGAAATTCAGTAAGAGGCCATCAATCCGTTCACCTCCTTCATCAAGCTAACCGAATCCCTTATCCAACATCGATGTGCTCCACCATCAACGACACCCTGGCTTTGGGGTACTTGAGAGACAAGCGGACTGTGCGACGCCCTCCGGAACGCCTTTCTGTCTCTTGTTGATCTCGAAGTTTTCTGTGTTCTTTATTCCCGCTTTCTACTAAGTTCCATAACAATCGGCCCCCGAAAATGCACCACACAGCATGTTCATATCTCGATATCACGGCCTTCAAGAGCCCATTACATTGGCCGGCCTAATTCCATTAATCAAACATTGCCCTCTTCTCAATGCGCGCCTACTTTCAGTTGACGCCAAGCCATTCAATGAGCTTCTACCTCTCGGAGTCTGCAATACGAAATGAAGGAATTGTATCTGCCCAGGTCGCCAATTGTGGCTCCTGTAGCCCCCTGCATATAGTTCCGAACTTGGAGGACGTCGCTACGGAAGGTCTCACCTCCGCGAAGGCTGTGGCAGGTTGACGGAGGGTGCAGGGCTTGCTTGAGGAAAGCTTAATGAGTGACGACGAACCTCGTGAAGGCTGGCCTCTCTAGGCTGTTCGGGCATGGCGGCGTGTTATTTATGCGATGTGTTTAGAAAGCGTATGCCCTCATCACTGGAAGTCGGGTCATGGGTCCTTTGCCAGTTCAAGACACATTGAAACGCGTCCAAGTTTTACATTTTTGCTCCCCCACCCCCTCTCCCCGACATCCCCTCATTTTCTTCAAAACGCCAACGTTTTGTCCACGCCACAAGACTGTGGTATCGATAACACTCGCCTCGATACAGTATCTCAGGGCCGGCTGCCGCCATGATCTGGAAGAGGAAGAAGGTTTACCAGGCTTTCGAAGCCTGAAGACGCCTGCTACTACATAGTAGTCAACTTTTACTCATGGCGTGCCGGAACACCGTTGATAGGCTTCTATACATGGTTTTGCCAACAGCGCCCGGGCTTTTTCGTCAACGTCCCTTCCAGCCAGCTCATTGCGAAAGTCGACCGTACAAAGACGGAATGCTCTCCAACAGAGTTGCGCTTCTCCTTTGGATAACTTTCGTACACCTCGCGGGCATTTATCTCTTCACTCGAGGTTTCCTTCTCACACGTCTAGCTTTCTCTGAAGTCACCACGTGCGCAGACCAACAATGTACGCTGCAGCCAACTTACAAACGCGCTGTCTTCCTTATAATCGACGCACTGCGGTTCGACTTCATTTCACCCGATCCTCCAATCCCAGCTTCGCCATACTACCACGACATCCTGACTCTTCCCAGGGAACTGACGGCGACCTATCCAATGCGCTCTTTTCTGTTCAACGCATATTCCGATCCACCGACAGTCACGCACCAGCGCATACAGGGGCTTACCACCGGTTCGTTGCCAACATTCGTTGAGAGAGGGAGCAACTTTGGGGGTGTGCCGATTATGGAGGACTCGATCCTAAAGCAGCTTCGCCTCTCTGAAAGAAAGGTAGGTTCAGACAGACATCACTTCCTATTACTAAGTTGATGCTGGGAGTAAGGTCGCGTTTATGGGCGATGACACCTGGCTCCCAATGTTTCCAGATTTCTTCGAAGCCAATATGACATTCCCGTATGGACCTGTTGACGACACAGACCTTCATACCATAGACAAAGGTGTCATAAGACATCTCATCCCGTTACTAGAGGACCCAAGCAAACCTTTTGACTTCCTTCTAGGCCACTTCTGCGGCGTCGACCACATTGGCCATGTAGTTGGGCCCAATCATCCCATCATGAAGGCGAAACTGGAGCACATGAACACTGTTTTGAGGCAGGTGGTGGACCTGCTCGATGCCGAAACCTTGCTCATCGTTATCGGCAACCATGGGATGAACAACTTAGGCGATCACGGTGGAGACGGGGTCCTTGAAACGTCGTCGGCCCTCTGGGTGTACAGTAAGCAGCCTGTGATCTCACAAAGGGACTTATCACCTCTCTCCAGCCTTCTGCGTTACACCACGTTTCCTAGGGCATCCGTGCCTCATCGTGCCGTTGAGCAAATCGATATCCTGCCCACGCTTTCTCTCCTTCTCGGCGTCCCAATACCATACAATAATCTCGGGACTGTGATTCCCGAATTATTTTTGCGCGATAGCAAGGGTGATATCCTTGGTCATGCTCTAGAGATTAATGCTGGACAGATCAAGTCTTACGTGGACACATATCGCTCGAGTTCGTCCGGCGGGGAACTCAGCGAGGTTTGGGGCATGTTAGAGACAGCCTGGGCCGCAACTGAAGGTGCTTCGTTGTCCACTGAAGCAAAGCTTATAGCTCTCTCCAGTTTCAATCGCATGTCATTGGCCGCATGCCGATCTATATGGGCACAATTCAACCTCCTTCTTATCTGTCTTGGGCTCATCGTGCTCGCTGTGGGGTTAATGGCCACTTGGTCCGTTTTTAGTGGACTATCGGAAGCTGAAGACCACTGGGATAACTGGTTGAGTATGCAACTTAGCCAATGTCTTTGTGGCACTGCAGGGGGAGCCATAATAGGCATCTGCATCTATCTATCCCTTGCATCATCTCTTTCAAGCATAGGTGCACTAGATTGTATTCTGTTCACTACCTCTCTGTGTTCATCTTTGGTCATCATCATTTCGTCCACCCCGAGAATTACATTTGACACCTTGAGATCAACTCCAATGCCCCTTGTCCTTCACACCCTAGCTTTCTTTTCCAACTCCTTCACAATCTGGGAAGATCGTGTCGTCCATTTCATTCTTCTGTCCTCTACAATCCCCTACTTCTTAACAGGCTTCACCGCCCCTGCCTCCTGCCTCTGACACCGCATCCTAGGTTTCTCCTTCATTTTCGCCATCTGCGTGAGGCTCATGGCAATCAGCACAGTTTGCAGGGAGGAACAACACCCTTACTGCCATGTCACATTTTATATCTTGTCATCATTGCCACACCACCCACCCTACCCCTCCCTTATTCTTGCAATCCCCATTGCACTCGGGATTCCGTACATGATTCAGCACTTCCTGAGGATCACTGCCTCCAATGCGGGCATTGCCCATACCTCCCTTTATTTCGTCTTGCTACCGTCACTCCTTGCTGGGTCCCTGTACTGGATTATCGAATGGATGGAAACTACTGGTGTCCTCCACCACGAGTGGGTGCCGTTCTTGCGTATTTGGAAGACATGCATGGCAAGATCGGTGTTTGGCATTGGTATCGTTGGCTGTGGAACATTCTGGTGGACTCTTCCTATATGCCTTGACATTGATTCGATGGAGGCTAACCATGGAGAAAAATGATGTATCAGTATGGTTAAGTCTGCTAGCAAGTTCGGATCATTGTATCTCATGTTTTGGTGCATCTCCTTGAGCATTGTGTATGCCACTATGCAATTGACTGGGCAGCTCATCCTATTTCTTGCCATTATTGCCTTGTTGGCCTGGTTGGAGGTCGTAGACAGCGTCCGGGATGTCAGGCGTATGGATGCCATGTTCAAGGCTGCCTCACCCTTGACCATGCTTCATGCCGATGTCCTCTCCAGAAACTTGCCACCAGTTCATTTTGGGGATGTCGTACCACTCGCGCTTCTGAGCATTCATCTTTTCTATGCCACAGGGCACCAGTCAACCCTCTCCTCCATACAATGGGAGTCTGCCACCCTGCTGACGTCTGCCTTCATGCATCCCACCTCATCAATCACCGTGTTTCTTAACTCCTTTGGTCCCTTTTTCCTGACAGGTCTTACTTTGCCTCTCGTCGCTCTCTGGAATTGTGCCCCTGTGCTCTCTTCAAGTTCCACTGAGAAGAATGGCAGTGTGAAGCCTGACGATGTGGCGAAACTTGGTGACCATATCAAAAAGCAGAGCACACTCGCGGCTGTTGGGTATATGGCATATTCTGTGGCATTGCTCTTCGGGACGGCCATGAGCGCAGCAATGTTCAGGAGACATTTGAATGCTTGGAAGGTGTTTTTGCCGAGATTTATGGTCGGCGTGATGGGTGTAGTGGCTGGGGACGCGGCAGTGCTGTTCGGGGTAGGTATAGGGAGGATCAATGGGAACATGCTCAATTAGCACTGCCTGATTTGCACGAGTGACCTCTCCATTGCGGCATCACCGCAACAGCTATTTCTTCTAGATTTCTTCATACCACATGACCATCCCCACTTCCAATGCTGTTCAAAGCATAGATGGATGAGTGTACAGTGAGATAGACACTAGTTTAGTTTCTATTACTGGCAACATCACCTGTAATTAAAGTGATGTCAGTTTCAATTGGATCCGGCTTTGCTTATTGTGTGATCTAAGTATTTGTCCCCCTTGTCCTTGTTTGCGGATCACTATCTATCTGCCGTTGTTGCAGGTGTGGTCTTGATTCTACAATATATTCTGTCCGCCCTTAAAACTTGACAACAACTCCAGTAGAGTACCCTGTTTCAGTAATCTTCATCTCTCCCAACGAAGTGGCTGCGCACCCAAGCTCTTTGAACCAAATGTTGCACAGGCCAACATTTGAGATGAGAGCGCCATCAACACCATGAGCAAGAGCGGCAGTAGTTCCAGAATCACAAACTGTGACATCCCACAGACCGACGTCGTAGATGGGACCAATGACCCCCACTGTTCCTGCCTGGACAAAGATTGTGGGCCACGTCTGATGTCTGTCATTGTCGAAGTCTAAATGCTTGATAGACATTTTGTGAAAGTAGATGTCGTGAGCGGCAGCTGTACCCCACTATCACGTCGAGGCGAATCAAGTTTTAGAATTGTTTGTTAGAGAGTGAGGGGAAGGGTCGCACCTTGTGGTGGATTCCCAATCCGATCGCGGCTTGGTAGATGGTGCTGTACTCAAAGCGGACGTTCTGTTGCTCCTGCCACATGCCCTGGCTGACTTTGAATCCATAACACCTTGTCCATGCCAGACAGTTGGTAAAAGTGACATCACGCAAAGGCTGAGGAGCACCGGGCCATGCTGTGACAGTGTGATATTGGGTATGGTCACCTGACATGCCCAAAGGCCATGGACAACAGTAGCATATGATTAGTCATCATTGTTTGTATTCCATCTTCGGACTTAGAATACAGAATGCACGCTTTACTCCTGAACCTACACCCCCCGTTTGAAGGTTCTGGGAGCCGTGCCACACCACGGTACATCACATACACCGCCGCCCCTGCGTAGGGTCACAATGCCCCTCCTCTAGGGCTACAAGAGCCCAGTGTTGGGTCACAACACCCCTAGGCCTAGGGTTACAAGGCCTTCCTCACGAAGACTGGCGCTCACTCATGTGATAGCTGCCGTCCTAGTGCCTTGGTTACTACTTCGTGGCAGGGCGCTTGTTCATATGAGCTGTCGGCCTTCCTCCTCTACCTCCAAAGGCAGGGCTCTACTCCCAGAGTGGATGCTGGCCTCTCCTTCATCTCTCGAGGCAAGGCATAGCTTCCCACAAGCATTGCTGGCCTCGAACCATATCCAGCTTCTACCAGCAAGAAGTCCGACGAATGCCCGATGTCTCAGCACTGGCATCACACACGCTATCGTAATCCCAGTGGCCTCAGGCCATGACTTGGTGCTGAAGGAATTGTCAAGAGAGATTCCAATGGAATTCTTCACAACAACACTATAGCGGTCATTTGAACACGGGTTATACCGATGTGCTCCACCACTTACTTCGATGTCAATCACATCATTCTGGCGTTAAGAGTAAGGACGAGGTCATTGAGAAAGACGAAGGGACAAACCTCCCCCAGGTCATGCCTGTTGAAGATTTTTGCATGGTCAATCATAACGAAGCTCGAACGTGTCAGCATCAATGTCCAAGATGCACTGTCTCGGATAATAGGTCCGTCAAAAGTAAACTTGGTAGTGAGCAAGGGGACAACAGAATGCGCGATGAATTTTCCTGTCTTTGCAGTGTAATCACTGTTGGCGTCAATGGTCCCTTGCCTGTAAATCTTGATGCCACAGGAGTTATATGCCATTCTGATCCACTTAGTCCCATCTAGTCCCTGCGAGTCCTTTCTCCACTCCTTCGTGTAATCTGCCCTATTACCAGTGAAACACAGCACAGATCCTGGGGCCAGGTACAACGAAACATAGGAAGGTAGAATGAGGTTTCCAATGAGGAACACTCCAGGAGGGATATAGACAACGCCTCTGGGTCCATGGTTGCCAGCAGCCTGGAGTGCAGCGTTGAAAGCCACAGTAGCAATAGTATTACCCCCACTGTCAGCTCTGTAGGTGACCGCATTGAAAATATTGCTGCCTTGGCTGGGGGGCACGTTCGTTTCAAGCGGATCTGCAGCTATGACGATCTCCCCAATATCCGCAAGATGAACAATGATGTACTGTGGCTCAGCCATGGTGAACATGAGCGTGTTCCCTGAGATTACTCCGGAATCATTGCAGCCATAGTCATGAGGACTAGTGATGTACCGAATAATGCTAGATTGCTGTAGGGATGTGATCTTTATTTTGGCAGGACCATCGCCAAATGAGAAGTGGGCATACACATATCCATCGAAGGCTATGATGACAGGTTTTCAGGTGATGTCAGGTTCATCAATCACTTATGCGGAATTGTGCATGAAACATACTAGTTACAGGAACACTAGTTCCATCCACGGTCAGGGAGAAATAGCCAGAGCGAGGGTAAATGATGGCAGGGTTATACACCTGCAGTGTAGCTGCTGCTGTATGGAGCACAAGTACAACCAGGACTGCAAGGATGGATGCTGTAATGTCATATTAGCAAAGACACGGAATTGCGACAATGAGACCTACTCACAGAACATCCTTGTAAGGCTGAAAGAGAGGGAAATTTCGAAATGAATCTACACAGCACAATATTTGAGCTTTTTGTACTATTGGTCATGGTCTTTTGCAAGACCAGTGTGGAGTTGCCTAATCATCAATAAGCCAGTATCAGGTACCAGATTGACCATGCTCTCCAGTTGAGAGCTTGACAAATTGTCATCGTAGTCATACTACAAGTCCAGTGCTATTAGTTTCACAGTTGGTATGGATGAGCCCTTACCCTCTCGGATGCTGAACAGAAGGAGATCGGAGCAATAAGTCACCTCAGGAGATAATACATACAACATATGTATCCCCAGTCAGGCCGTGAAACCCAGAGCATTCTGAGAATTGTGTGCATGGGCTATGTCCTGCCAAGCAAGGCACGATCTCTCACTTCATGTGCACGTCCGCGCAGTTGCTGAAGCCCACGTAACCGACCAGATACGCGTCGTAATCCCGGCATGGTACAAATTGGAAGAAAAAGTAAAGATGTTCCATTATGTATTCCGTTGCGCGGTAGTAACAGATAACAACACGGTGTACTGGCATTATAGATGAATCTGGGTGTGAACAGGTAAAACGGGTGGGCGTGAAGCACGCGAGGTGAGGGCGGAGCAGGCGCAATAGGTGATTTCGAATTGCGCGGGGGTGCGGTGAGGTGGGGAGGCAAATGGTGAATGGGTAAGGTGATCGAGGTAAATGAGGCAATAAGGGATGGGAAGCAATGGCATGATGTCTATCAATTACGTCGTGAATGCAAGCAAAAGAATTCCTAGTCTGAGGGGGGGTAGAGGCGGGATGGGGGCGGAAGGGAGAAGGGGTGTGTCGCAGGAATGGAAAGCTTAACAGAAGCGGCAGCAGCAGCCGCAAGCGGAGGTGAACAAAACCACAGGACTAAGATGTACATTGGAATGGAATTTTTGGAAGATTGGAGGATGGAAATGAAAAGCTCGTGGCAGATCGCAGATCATTCAGCGAAGGATGTGAGATCATCGTAGTCGTGGAGACAAGAAGACAGCCATACACGCGTGTTCACGCAGGCCGCCACGCACTGTCTGAGCGGTCCACCATGTGGGTAATATCGCCCCAACTTGAGATAGTCCTCCCGCTCGACTCTGTCGTGCCCGTTATCGTCGCAGGAGCGGTTACGAAGGACTGGGCAGCAGTGCTTATATCCGGCGGGCTACTCGTTGTCGATTCCGCGGGGGGAACTTCACGGGGTACACTTCGAGGAATATCAACCGGGCTTGAAGGCAGAGGGGTGATGAACTCCGCTTCGGGCGTCGACACCGCACGCCCCGTTATGGTCGTTTCCTCTAGAGAACTAGTAACCTGTGGCTGTGGCTGTGGCTGAGGCTGGGATGGACCGGCAAACGAGAGCTCCGACATCGAATCGTGCGGCGGGGGAGAGGGTGAGGGTGAGGAGGGTGAAGCGGCCGCCACTTGTTCTTGCTCCTCCTCTAACGGCTCCTCTTCTCTCGCTGGAAAATGCATCCTCATCGGCTGCCCAAACGTATAATTTTCGTTCGCGCTGACCGAGCCACTGCCGCTCCTCGAATGAGTCCGATCCGTCTCATAATACGATCCGTCATGGTCCTCCTCCAACCGTGCCATGGACGAGTTTGCGCGCGACCGTATGGCGGTCTGCACGAGCTCTAGGGAGGAGTGGGATGCAGCACCGATATTCTGCATCAGCGACTGTGCACGCGAGCGTACCGATACCGAAATTGAAATAGACCCTGCCCGTGAGCGTGAGGAGGATGAGCCTGTGTGCGAGTTCGTCCTAGAATTGGAGCCAGAGCGTGAGCCGCTGCCATGGACGCGGTGAAGGGAGATCGTGCTGCCACGGTTGCGCAGCGACGTGCGTGGGCTGGGCGCGGCGCTCGACAGCAGGCCGACAAGATCATCACGCTCCGCTGCTTCGTGATCATGCGATGCATCAGACTCCGCCTGGTCATCTACCAAGGATTGGTCGTGCCCCTCGTCAGAAGCGACGCCGGGTATGCCTCCGACACCACTAACTAAGGAGTCTGCTTCCGCACGCGTCTGGGCCCGGGGGCGACCAGTGGCAGTGGGGAATGTGATCGACGGCGACGAGGCCGGACTAGCGGTAGTGGGGACGGTGCCAGCTCGCTGCCTGCCGCGTCTTTGGCCTTGTTGGGGGTGTCTTGGGGGCATGGGAATCCCACTGTTGCTATTCGGCGCTACATCCGAGTTCGACGTCGTGTGTGACCTTGGCGAATGCGAGTCTGAGGATTCGCGGTTCCTTGTGGACTGGGTGGCTCCCGAGAAGCGGGACTGCATCGAGCGCGAGTTAGACGTGGGGGTCATGTGGGAGGGCGCGCCGGAAGACATGCTGTTTCCGCGACCTGGGCGACGGAATTGGAAGGGGTACCGTGATGAGACGGGTTGGCCAAGGCTGGACATGGAGCCGGAGGCTCGGCCAGTTGAAGGCTCTTCGCTCTCCTCCTCCTCCTCTCCTTCCTCCTCTCCTCCCTCCTCCTCTTCCTCTTCCTCCTCCTCCTCCTCCTCCTCCTCCTCATCCTCGGTGCTTCCACTGCTGCTGCCACTACCACTTCCGCTGCCACTACCACTGCTCGTCTTCTTACCCCCACTAGGTTTAGGCGAAGGTGGGAAAGGCACCTTATCTGCCGACGATGCATGCGCCCCAGCCGTAGTAAACGGATACGGCAACGACATCAACGGCGGCGAGGAGCCCGCAGCCACAGCCTGCTTATCCTTCGACGCTCGCTTGACCACTTTCGGTATAATATCCGACAGCTCCGCCGGCATCTCATTTTTCGGGCTCTCAAACAGCTCCCCAGTGAGTACGCCCCTGCGCGCAGGGGGAGGCACCGATGGGAAGCCCACCGCGGCAAGTACCTGTTCCACACCGTCAAATGTCTCTCCCTGAGCGGGAAGTTCTGTGCCGTCGGATGCCTCTTTCTTCCCGCCCCCAGCGCCCCACCGCAAGGGCGGCCGCATTGTGAGGCAGAAGTCATATGCTTCCTGGATGCGCATACGCGTGCACTCGCGCCAGCTCCAAGGGATGACATCGTCGACTGACGCAGTCTCGTTATAGAGAGATCGTGACTTCTCTGCTTCTTCCTCTTCCCAGCGATAGCGTGGCCCACAGAGTCCGGCGCAGCCTTGTCCGCTGACGATCCACAAACCGATCCTACGTCGGGGAGTATGATGATAAGTATTATGTACGTGCGTCAAAGGGGAGTAGAAGGATCTTACCAGCTAGTCCATAGGACGAGCACGCGCCACACCGTCCAGGCGGCATTGGCAATGAGCACACCGCGGGCGTAGTTCGTCAGTGTCCCGTCTTGCGGGCGGAAAAACGTCGTGTCGCGGCGATGGATGCCCGCATCGGCCAGGATGACCTCCCCGACTTGGGGGGTCGAAAATGTCAGGAGAAGCGCCAGTGCCAGTGCTGCGCGTGGGAGGAGGAGCGCCACGGTGGGTAGGTTTTGCGAGTAGAACCAGAAGGTCTCGGCTAGCCCGTCGCGGAGGCTGCCGCTCTCGCCGAAGAAGGCGGAGTACCGGATGTGCTGCAGGAAGCAGAAGTTGGTGTACGAAGTCATGGAGACAAGGTTGAAGGCGGAGGAGGAGAGGTAGATTGGGAACATAATGGGGCGTTCTGCGCGTGTTGTCAGCAATGTTTGTGGTAAGGGAGGAAGGGGGAGACTTACTGACGCGCCATCGGCGGGCGAAGGAGTAGACAAGCTCATATACAACAGAAACGACAAAAATCCAGACAAGCCAACAAGCGATGTATGCAGCCGCGCCGAGAGCCCAGTTCCTTCCAGAACCAGGTACGCCAGGCGCTTGTGGGGTGGGAAACTTTGACACTCTACAAAAGCGCACATCAATTCTGTTCTCGGTAAAAACTGCATGCAAACACTCACTGTAACAATATAAATACAGTATTGAAGTCGAAGAACGTTTGGAGAGGAATGTGGGCAAAGACGAGAATGGGGTAGAGATAAAAATAGAGGCGAGACTTGAAAGATGGGTTCCGGAGGAGCTCAAGGTTCAGCCCTCGTGAGCGAAACTTGGGCTGTGGTACGCGGGATTCAAACGGGTCGCCAGAGGAGAAGACAGCAGGAGACATGGCAGCGCCAGCTGCTTTGGACCACACGCGTGCAGGGTTCCCGATCCGTGTCTGGTCCGTGGGTTCACGCCGGCTTTTCTCTGCGTACGACTCCTGTAGACTAACGATGCGCACTGAACGCGGTGTCGGCTTGCGCCCGCCCACGAACGGCGGCTCGCTGGGTCCAGCTTCCGGGAGGCCAACCGATGAATGGAAAGTTGACGCAGGGGCCGGGGGTGGCGGTCTCTTCGGTAGCCAGGATGGGTACCCCTCTGAATCTTTAGACATCCTGCGGCGTGACGACGACGACGGTTGCTCAGACGTGTCGCCTCCGCCGTTGATGGGGGAGCTCCCTGGTGTTGACGAGTTGTTTGGAGGCTGATCGGGGGTGGACTGTCGTGACATTCGTGAATAAAAGGGCATTCAATAGTCAGAAAGGAGGAATGTGTCGCGTTAATTCTATGTTTTTTATGGTCGTGGCGCGGACGCAGAAACGGAGCAGGCGTGGGCTCACGTCGTCGACGAGACGAGCACAGAAAGCTGAACGCGCTGGCCTCGTGTTGGATGACGATGGCCTGCCTCGTGTTCTTGCCTTTACTGGGGTGGGCAGCAGGCAGAATGATGGCGGGTGGGAGCAAATGCCAACAATTGAACGAATCAACGTTCAGCCACACACCCGTTCCTGAACTTCAACCATGCCCGAATTGGGTGGTCGGCTAATTATACGCTTACCTTCTGTATGCCCCTAACCCTAAAATTAGCGAGTGCTTCCGAACGTCCCGCGTTTCAAGGAGGCGGAAGATAAGAGAAACAAAAAGAACGAATGTGGCACCAAAGGCGGGACTGGCACAAGCGACCTGCGTAGTACAAAGGCGCTTGGTGGTGGTGGTGGTAGTCAGAAGATAAAAGAATTTTACTCTCCATCTGGGCGACCCCAGTCGCTGTTGCCATGGGCGACTGTGGATTTTCCTTTTTTTGCTGAATCGCATCTGATCAGCGACAGACCATCATGGCGTAAAGGTCGTGACAAAGAGTGCTTCTTCAGCAAGGGTATCGAGTTTCGCGGCAAAGCTGCCTGTATCTCGTTCTCGACCTTGTTATTGAGATCAACCACCCTACCTCTGGCTAATCATTCCATCCGGCGCGTCCTATACCGCGCCCATCTCGGACATCCGATCAGATCCTGCTTCTCGAGGTCATTGTAAGTACTCACGGCACTTTTGCGCGATATATGCTGGGGAGAACGTTAGACCTTTGACAGAAGCTTGATGTCAGTGAGGTGTGCCCACATTGATAAGAAGATTGGACTCCTCTTCATGCCCAATTCTGCCGACCTGGGAACGCACCTTGTCATGGACACCACTGACAGCATCAACTGCACCTCTTGCGCTTAATGGGTGGTAAGGCGGCTCTCGCGGTCCCGTTACCATATCGGACACTTTCGAAGGTGTGTCGCTTCCTTCGCCTTGCTTTACGAGCTGGTTGAGGGTAAAGGCACTTCTACTTACGATTCTAGTATGCAACATCAATGAGGAATTGAACTCTGACTCGGATGGCCACACTCCATGTACTATGTGTCGTGCGTTAATCCCCGTTTCTGCGTTACTTCAGGATGTCAGTTCATAGCTGTCGCGGTCCAGAGATGCCATTGATGGAAGGGTGGAAGCGCATACATGGTATGAGGGCCCAGCATCGACCAACCTTTATACGGCGCTGGTATACGCATAACGCGCAGACGTTGGCCAGATGATGGACGCGACTCAATATGATGTCATCGGTCAATCAATCTATGGCTAAGCACAATTTGCAATTTGCGCAAATTCAAAACCCTTCCGTCAATTGCTATCCGCCTATACAATATGTTAGCCTTAATTCCTGCAATCTCGTCTATCTCTTTATATGATCCTCCACCCAGCCCTTTCGAAACGCTACGCGAACCAGCAACGTCAACAATTTCATATCCAAAAATCTGCCGCTCACGTACCACCCGGGATAAGGGCCGCACAATACATTGCCTCCGTAATCGGCACCAAGGTAGGCTTCAGGGGACACCTTTCCTTCGGAGTTGGCACGACCCCCGCCGTTTTCCACGTCGAAAGCACCTTGTTGATCACGCGAGACCGCCAGTACTTCTGGCTCGCGAACTCGTCGTGACATTTGACACCCATTACGGACCCGAATTCGCGGAATGCTAGCCTCCGGCGAATGTCATTGTCGAAATCAGCCTCTAGCTCCATTTGTTCTGCTGCGATTAGCCTTCTTACTATGGGGAAACAATTGAGGCGACGTACTCAGACCCTCAGTAGCCTTTTCCTTCATATACCTCGCCCATGCTTCATCTAGCTTCCAATGCACAGTCCATAATGTCATCCCCAGTCCCAAGGAGTCTCTACTGTGATAAGCCTTCCAAAGGAAATCCATGATCTTTTTGTACACTTCCATTTCGTAACTCAAACCCTCCTCTCCTGGCATCTTGTGCTCATCCAATATGCTGAACACAACGTACCCATCGAACGGATCCCGATTTCCCTGGCTGCTAACCAAAGGGCGGCTCAGATCCATGGCCATTTTCCAAAACATCCTCGGCCGCGCCATGTCATGGTCCACCACGAACTTGGAGTGTATGGCCTTTGCGCACTGAATCGCGAGGCTGTTGTAACGTGGATCTGCCGCCGCGACGGAATACCGGTTCAAAGCGAACATCCAGACGGTGAGGTAATGATGATACTGGCCGTCCCCATCTGGTCCGTGTTCATCAAGCTTTCCGATACGCAGTCCGCCACCGAGCGGATTATCGTCTGTGGCGCCTGGAAGCCGCCGCGAACCGTCGCGCGTCTTTCCCAACACGTCGTGGACCGTCTCGATGAGGTGGTGCGCGAACGTGAGGAAATAAGGTTGCCGTGTGAGGCCATGGAGGGTGAGGAAATCGATGACGCCGAATGCTAACGCGTGTCAGAGTGGGTGTAAGGAGGGAGGAGGAGGAGTGGAGAACCATCAGTCCAGAGATAGCGTCCCTTGTGGCCTTCTTCCAAGGACGGTGGTTTCCATTCCTGAGTGGCTTGCTCGCTCAACCGAGCGGACTCGAATTTGTAGATGTAGTTGAGGGCCTCGCGAAATTCAGCAAGCTCATTACCGCTTGGGTGTGCAAAGGAGGCGTCGGCCTTGGCAGCGGGTTCAGACATGGTGTAAATAAAACGGTGTACGTTTAATTTGGGGATAGAACGACAGAGTTGAAGTTGACGTTGAAGCGTCAATATGCGGAGGGAGCATCCCAAGCTCGGTGACATCGTTGTGACGACATGGTTCGAAAAGATTCGAAAGGTCTTCAGTATCCTATTTGTATGAATTGTGGCCTCGAAACACGATAACAATGCTTATTAGGCACCACTATCGTGCGTCGCCATGAAATGCAACACGTCAAACCCCTCCCCATAATTCTTTTCCCAGTCAAAATCGTTTCTTTGGTTCTCCTCCCCAAATGCCGCAATCAGCCTCCCACTCTCCTCGCCACCTAACACTACCGGCCTTGCCTCCTCTCTCGTTTTCCCTCTCGCACCCTGCCCAAAGATCTTCCCCTCGTCCGCGGTCAAAAACGTGCCAATGTGTCGGAACGTCAAGCTGATGCGCTCCATCCCCTGGAATGACTCCGCCTCCGACTTGGTGCTCGCCGGGCGGTTGTCGTGGTGGATCCCATGCAGCCACTGTTTGTTGGTCTCTGGGCCCATCACGAACATCGAGTTGTGCGGGAGCGGGATACGCTGTGTCTCCCGTGGCGGAGGCTTTGCCCGCGCTCCGGCACTCCCGTTTGCACTTGTGTCCACATCTGAATCTGTAGTAGCAGATGTCGGCAAGGTATCTTCACCGCGTTCCTTAGGCGGACCCTTGAGACGGAGGGTCATGACGCGCTGCGCGCCGAGACTGACGTTTACGATGTTGGATCCTCGCACAACGTCGATCGTCTTGTCGGAGTGGTCGGAGATGTAATCCTTGCCGGAACGGTAGTGTTGGAGAAGGACGTGGTTCACAGGGTGTTCGAGGAACTGTCGGAGATCGGCCTTGAGCATGCCACATAGAAAGTATACTTTGCAGAAACCAACAACCGTACCTGTTGGACATGATCACGAATCTTAGCCACGGTAGGCGAGAAAGCGGACAACGGTGGTGACTCGTCTGCCGGATGGCGGTACAGAGGAAAGCTGCATCACAAAGCCAACGCAGTTAGCATCCGACTTCTTATCGCGAAATCCCAACATGCCTGCCGTCCTCAGCTACTTCCCCCTCCACTGCAACCAGCCTCGGTACCTCACCGCCTGCAAAAACAAAAAAAAGTCATATCAGGCCTCAGGAAACCAACTTGATCGACCCAGAAACTCACCCCGATGATGCATTACATTCCACTTCACCTCTTCCCTCATCCTCTCAAACGCCACCTCCGCCAGATCCGCCGGTAGCACATCCACAACCAGATACGAGTCGCCTGCGCCCAGCACATCACCCACGCCGAGCTCAGGCCCGCGAGGCGGCTGTCGTGCTCTGGGTGTCGTACCCCGACGCGTCGCGCGTCCAGTGAATGATCGGGGGAGTTGGTTGGCAGCCATCGCGGCTGCGGCGGCGGAGATTTGGGTATTGGTGTCTGTAGCCATGCTGGATGTGAGTAGACTAAGATAGAGATAAGGTTAGGGCGGCCAGTGTCGCTATATGACTCACAAGGCTGTTGCTCGTGACTGAAAGTGTCAGATGCGTCAGGAGAGGTCCATATTCGAATTAGAGAGCTCCTGCATTTTTGTAAGTATACGCAGACGGATAGTTCAGCAGAGCGTTGCCACTGTGAATTCAAGGCAGGTGTGAGTAGACGTGGAAAATTCGCGCAAGGAGTGCGAGGAAAGAAACAGGAATTGATCGAATTACGAATTCCTCGTTTTTGCTCTCATCGCCTACACACGCGCAGGACTCGACCCAGTTTTTGTCTCTACCTCAACCGTGACTTAGGTTATTTATAATGATCATGAATTAGCTTTTACCACTACCACAGGCTGTCCATGTTGGGTGATCTGCCAAGTTGAAGCTGCCTTGAACTCCAATGAACTCCTGCTGGCTTCATCAATTGTTGGCTGGGATGGTCTTGTGCGATAGCTATAATGTTACCCTCGGCCCCCGTTTCGTCCTGGTTGAAGGTTCTGCTTCATCGATAATGGCACGTTCCCACATGCACAAAGTTGGATTGAACATGCATGATGGGGCAAACTGAACAGCCTCATCCGACCACAGCACACGAACACTGCATGACATTACCTTAGGTCTTTACCACTTCAACCCCCTCCTGAGATGACCGACTCCCCACCTCTTGTCCTACAGTCACATCAACGCCCGTGGAGATCCCTTGGGAGGGTATTCGCCATCAAGATCTCGAAGCCCCGTTCACGTCTCCCGGTTGCTTGGGCGGATAATCTAATCTTAACAGCCAGAGCCATTCGAAGCGCTGGAGATATAGCGCCCTTTCCCTATGTCAAATTCGCAGCGGACGTGGTCATACAAATTCTGGAGATCATACAGGTGTGTATGTCCTGCGCATGGATCGTGTCAGTGTCGGTACGGGGACATTGAGCGTTGCTGCATCAGGTTGCCCGCCAGAACCAGGACGACTTCATGGAGCTGGGTCAGAACCTCGTTGCTATCATCACTGTGATGAGAGACACACTCCGATCGTTCTGCGACGGATATGAACCGCCCTCGAGCTTCATGGCTCATTGCCAAGCATTTATCGAGTGAGTTTTTAGCCATACCGGGGGTTCAGCACTAAATGCTCTGGATGAAGTAAACTGTTGAAATTGTCTGTTCAACTCAATGATACTGTGCGGGAAAGCCAGTCATGGACTCGCTTCCTCAACTCCGGTGCCATTCGAAATACTATATTGCAGTACAGGAGAGAATTAGACGGTCTCAGACAGAATTTTGCGGTATGTACCCTGACCTATGAATCTGCCTTCTCTGACGATATTCAGGTTACGACACTTACGCAACTTAGTCTAAAAATATTTGCTGAACAGTCTCCCCGCCAGTTGGGCTATACCTGGGAATATTCTAAACCGCTTCACTTCATTGACGCCATGAATGTGACGATCCTTCTTCCGATGGAATTTTGTAATACTCGCACTGTATGTCCTCCCTCGTGTTCTGAGTGTTGCGCTCACAACCATATCTTTAGGACTTCGAAGATCTCCTGAAATTCATGTTTCGGAAACGGCGAGGACGACGGTACGTTGAACGCGGTGATTATATTATCACAGACAAAGCTAGGAACCAAGCAATCGATTCATTTTCATGGCGGTCTCTAGTCAGAGCTGGTTCAACCATCACAATGGACATTATCGTGAGGTCGGAGATGCGCGACAGAGATGACGACGGTCGTCAGTGTCCTGCATGTGCTTACCAATGTGTTGACGTCTCGTTGGGTGATGAAGTGACTTGGTATGAGCTAAGCCTTACATTACAGATTCTGCTGCGAACTCACTATATTTCTTTATTGTAGCGTGTCCTGCGGAACCTTGTTCCGTGTAAATCGAGGTTTCATAGAAGAAGCAGGATCAGACCCCACTTCGACCAATCCGACATCACGAGCGTCCTCAATCCTACGCCAAGATACCCCTTCTCAGCTGCAGTCAGCATCCGCCGTCTCACATGAGGATCCTGAAGTGACTGATATTCGTTACTTTCGCCGATTCTTCGTCTTGTTACAGGAGATTCGGGCGTCTGAGGTCGAGTCGCCTTATCGTTTACTCTCGGGAGCGCGGGTCTACGGCTGCTCGACGTGCAGGACCCATCTTGCCGCCATTAGTTCTCTCTTGTCAAGGGTAAGACGCCTTCACCTCTCGTTGACATCTCGTATGCTTGATCGCAGCTCTTACAGGCGTTTAATGGTCAACATGGGGTGGCATATCTCTTCGAGGAAGTGTAAGTTGTAGAATGCTTTGTCTTCACAGGATTGTTCTATGTTTTGCCCTTTTTCTAGCGTCAACGTTATCGAAGGAAAGCCCTTGGACCGCATGATGACCACAGGAAAGCACATTCTCCGAGACGTCTATTGCTGCAAATGCAAGGCTGTTATTGGTTGGAAATATGTACGGAACCCCTTCATCTGAACTTGTTGGTGTCCCATCTCATGAGCAATCCAGGAAAAGACGTACGAGATGTCACAAAAATATAAAGAGGGCAAATATGTCCTCGAGCGAAACCTACTCGTAAATGTGCTCTAGGTGTTTTGCCTTTGCGAGTCCCCATTGTCAACGATACGACTCAACCAACTCCTTGAAGGTTTTGTCGAGTCCAGTAACGCCCACACAAGTCTCGTGGTACTGTATATATGTTCCACATAGAGATTCCTTCAAGGCACCCGGGCACCTACCGCTCTTCTGGATCACCTTGGATCCTTCCCTCTGGTTAGCCTTCGGCGCGTTGATACGACATGTTCACTGGTTTTGGGATAACGACATCAACGCCGTAGCCCACTCGGACATCTTACCTCCATCAAACTCTCCATCTTATCAACACCGCTCATGCCCTATTCCTCAACTGCACCCCTTCCTACTTCCTCGACTCCCATCGTGCCATTCCCATTTCACTTATTTACGATCTGCGCCATTCTCCCGCATGACCCAGAGACGAGGTATATTGCCTCACGACGCCTGCCCTGTACGGCTCGCAATCAACGGAGGCAGCGAATATTGCTACCTACCCGGCCTCGAGCACCCATGCCCCGAAAATGCGGCGATACTCCTTGAGCTCGAAATCATGTAGGAATGAATGCCATGCGCGCAGGGAAGTCATCCAAGAATCATACGTCGGAGTATAACAAAAGTCTTACGCGGATTGCCGGTGCCTTCAGGTCATCGTAGAAATGAGGAGGCCTGCGAATCCCCGCCTCTAATTGACACTTAACTCCGCGACCTGTCTTTGTATTTCGAGCGAGTATTTCATGCCCTGTTATTAGTGCCTTTACACCCTGGTAACGCTGTCGAGGCAGTGATATTCAGCGCTCTATGGAAAAGGTGCGTTTATGCTAGGCGGGCGAGTATATTTGTCAAGATGTATCAATATTCACGACACGATATTCATTTGGGTTTGGGTTTGGCTCCAGATGTTGGAGCGCTGACTCTTCCCCTTGGGCGGGGCCAACCACAATCATCTTCGGGCACCAGTGTAGCGTCAGCATCGACTTGCGAACGCCCTTTCAGTCTGATCAACCCGGCGTCAGATATGGATCTACTAGCCCTGAAGAACACATCCCACATACTGCGTCAACGATGGTCTACGGATATCACGAAATTGCGTCAGAGTCCTGCTCATATCCTGATCCGTGTACAGAGTATTTACGTAGCAGATCCTTTGCAGTCGAAACCACTCGTCGCATCTACGATGGGACTATATGTCGTATACGCCGATTAGTGTCTGTTGCCCCGCTGATAGCCAGACTACCTCACCCCAAACTCTCCGCGATTGCAAGCTTAGGATCGTGTTTTGGATCCTGAGGTGACCTAGGGAAGATTTTGTTGATAACATCGTCAAGCCCCATTTTTCGATTTCAAGGAGTGTTTGGGAGAGTAAGGATAAGTTGTGCAATCTGCGGAGATTGACTTTAGCAATATTATAAATGCATTCATAGAATAGATCTCTGATTGGCGCTCAGCCTACGTAGCGCCAACGCTTGCCCAGAGCGTCAAAGGAAGGAAACCACGCTCTTGGACGCGGGACCATTATGTAGTAGTCGTCTTCCATGTACACTCATCATGTGAGGTCAGCAATGTAGCACGTGATATATGGACACGAGACGCGTCTCCAGGTTTGAAGGCTGATTCTAGCACATGGTAACAAAATAAAGATACGATAACAGAGAACGATATCCAGAACAAGTAAAGTACCATATCAACATGGGTCAACATCCAGAAAACTCCCTCCTCAGCTGCTCCGCCCAGGCCATCACAAAATACACAATGCCCGGCGGCAACACACACTTCACACCAACCTCCTGCCAATCCCATCTCCTCCCACCCCACTTTCCCCCACCCCACCTTTTCCAATACCTGCTTCTCCCCTTCTCCTCTCCATGCCCCTTTCCATCTCTCATCCCCTCCCTCTCCCTCTCCCTATCCCTATTCCGATCCCTGACCTCCCTCGTCTCCCACCACAAATTACTTGTCACCCAAATCTGCACCCCACGGCTCACGCATGTCGTCGTCCCTATCACCGCCCACACTATCACCGGTCGCTCCTGGTGCTCTAAAATCGTGCAGGTCAACTGCGTTGCTGGCCAGCAGATGCCCTGCAATGCGAGGAGCCGGATCAGCGTCGAGAGGGGGGGGTAATATAGCCGCCAGCGCGTTAGGAGGCCTGTAGTCAAGCAGAGGCATTGGTAGCCTGTGAGGACTGCCTATAGAACGGATGTGAGGAGATGAGGATGTGCGAGGTAAGACATAGGGAAACGTACCCAAAGGGCGGATATAGCAAAGTCAACGCGCTCAGGGGTGCTTGGCCCATCGACGTGAGGTGGAGGAGGTTGGTAGATGTGGTACAAATTATAAAGGGTGCCGAAGATAGCTGGTACGATAGAAAGAAGGCGGGAGAACTCAAACAAAAGGGGCGTTATTCGTTGCTGCAGGGTGTTTAGGGGGACCAATGGTCTTGAGGTAGTGATGATGCGCGCGGTGGGGAGATGCTTTGGCTGTGCAAAGATAAGGAAAGTTAGCAATTTACTCGGAGGACTGAACAGACCACAATAGAGAGGAGCGAGGTAAGGTGGCAGTAATGGACTGGGGTGGTACAGTGATGTTGACAAATTGTATGACGTGACTTACGGGTTCATCAATCTCAGTCTCAGTCTCGCCCGCACACAACGCGCCAGGGGTGGTACATATCATCTTCGGCCGGTCTCGGTGCCGCGCCGAGACGTATGAGGATCCAATGCCGAATATTCTCCCGTTCCAGCCCGCCCCGGTGGATTTTAGGTTCCCAGTCGAGCTGGTCATGGTCGTGCGCCCGGATGCGCCGTCGTCTACATCGTCGCTGTCGCTTGCGCTGTGCACCGGGGCGGCCGACATGCGGCGCGGGTGATGGCCGTATGGGCTTGACGGGGGCGATAAGTGCAGAAGCGGTGCAGATTTGGACTTTGAAGCAGCGAATTTCGCTGGAGAGGGCGGGGAGGAGGACCTGGGGGTGTACGCAGGTGGGGTGTCGGCCGGAGTGAAGAGAAACTTGGATGGAACAAAGGTACCCAGTTCGTTGGCGGACGACCGCTTGCGCGACGGTGGGCGCGTTGTAGGTAAAAATGGCTCCGATTCGGAATCAGAGGGCTTGGACTGGCGCTTTCGTGGCAATACCTGGTCCTTTGACTGCAGAGGTTGCACAATTTGTGGAAAGGGGGTTAATGGCGCTTGGAATGGATACGGCAAGGTGCGGCGAGGCTCATGGAAGACCAAAGTATGTGCTCTCGTCCGTTCTTTACTGTTGGAGAGCATCAATGGTCAGCGGAAGTGAGAACTCCAGGATGTGTAGCATAAGTTTTTACACATACCTATACCTCACCCTTATTCAAACAGAAGGTAAACAAATGGCGCGAATTCCCGACTTATCAAGACAATCTTTCGAGACCTTTGTGGGCCTACAAGGCAACGTTGCAGGGAGGCAGGCCTGAGGCAAACAGAAGTTGAGGAACGTGGACAGGGATGCATGATTGGTGGAGATATTCGGTCCATTCGCCTTGTCCATCTTTCTCACGTTACTATCTTCTTTTCTCTCGGCCATCGCCCAACATTATTTCCCCAAGTTCGGTCAGGAATAAGATAGGCTTGCTAGAACGAGACACGGCTTCCACTGGCAGTCTCTGGAGGACCTTTTGCGACCTCCGCTTGTATATCTCGGCCCCTAACTGTTATAATCCAATAATTCCAACACTAACCGCTTGAAAATTCGAATTGCGTAGGACGGCATCGGATCCGATTGGCACGTTCAAGATGTCTTCTATGTTCAATGAAGATTGAGTCTCCCTGGGGTGCAAAGGGTCCAGCGTTTTATGAATCCGTTATCGCCAGGTCTTATCTCGTCACCTCGAACTTCGAAAAGATGCCGCCTTACGTCCCGATAGGCCTCGGCCAGATATCAAAGTCCGGCGCCGATTCCGCCACCTTCGAATCAGCAGTCAGCGGGGTCCTGCCTCTCCTCAGGAGAGCCTGGTCGAAGTATACAAAATTTGCGGCACCCGTGTGGTCGCTCTGAATTTGTGATCAGCTCGATGCAATTTGGCTCCAGTTTCATTCCGTAGGCCGCCAGGCCGTCGAAACGTATGATTTTTCGAGAAACAAAGTACGGTGCAAAACTGGTTTCTATGTCCGTCCGCCGTCGCTGCGTTCAGACCCAGGCGATCCAAATCGATGCGTGCACCCACCGATATTGCAGCTACTGTGCTGTCGATGACGAGCGATTGATCATGTCAAACGGGGCGACCACGCGGACAATGTTTTCCACAGGCACCTCGTCCATTTGCTCTTCTAGTACCCGCACAGGATGACACCTCGTCGAATCTTCCTACAATTCATATTTCAAACTGGCGCTTTCTTAATGCTTGATTCTGGTAGAAATGTCTCAGGTGCTCGACTACTGAAGTTATCAAAATTACTGCTCGGTTCTCAGGTTATGGTTCCCCTATCCTAGGAATACAGACGCTACGCAACCAAGGGGAAATCAATCAAGTTAAATCGGCGAGCACGTGTGTGTGGATGCGTCTACTTTGCTACATACTTCGATTAGATGTTCAGTCGCTGGTCACACCAATTCTTTCCCGACACTGGCAATACACCGGTTCATGGCAATTCAAGAAATAAAGTCACGTGTATAAACATTTGGTACAGTATTTCACTGTGTTGTGGCGCTCTGCAGACCTGTGTAACCTTCGTCGAACTCCCGCTCTATCGTTGTTCTATTATGGCGGTCTCAGCTCAATTCACAATTTTGTGGCACGTGTCTCAGGTGTTCGTCCATAGAATCTGTCAAATCTAACGCTCAACATCAAGTGAGGCTTTCCTTGTTCGCATAAATACCGCATCGTAAGGGCGGCGCAATCCGGCTTCTACACATTGCGGTTGACTCTTAACGATTTTCAAACTCAATAGTCCCATCACAATGCCTATTGCCTCTATTGTTCCTTTCAGTCCGACTCTGGTCAACATCTGTTTCATCCGAAACCGTAGCGGGCGTCGTTGCCTTCAACTCAACGACGTCACCTCCGTCACGGCTGCATCGACGGATAAGGCTAGCTTCACACAGCGCGCACGTCCCCTGTTTCTCGCCTTATGTAATATTCCAAAATGGCGAGTGAACAACACGTACATGCTTCAGAACGTCAGCTACCCCGAGCAATACATGGGGATCGAGAAGGCAGTCCTGACCGACGCAGGTCTTCGGCCCCGGCGACTCCGAAGGATGGGTCATCGTATGTCGCTAAGATGTCTTGTGCGTACAGTATGATGCTGCTGACGACGCCGCCATTGTGACTTTATTGCTGACTTGCCTTGCTCATAGAATCTGCGATCCCAATGCTACTCGAATCCTCCATATGCACAGGAACAAAACAGATAGGTGCTTTCCCTCGTATCGACTCCGAATACAATCATTTTGACCGCTGCATGGTCAATTCCCCTAGGGTTTTCTTCAGAGGCGTGACGGAGTATGCGGCTCGTGGACACATCTATGTTCTAATTTACCATCAGCCAGAACCGTGATGGCATACAGCTTCGAGTTTCAGTCTCAGAGGCTGAATCTCTACTGACGCCTCTCGTACCCGGCACGTCGTAAGTTACAGCATCATTAAGTTGTACACGGATAACATATTGCTCCTAAGTGCCAACGCTGGGTTGACGGAAGCTCATGATGCCACGATTAATGTCGGTAAATTGGTCAGTGCTTCTCCATACTATCACGCTGTGTAACTGACTACCATACGGTGGCACGTCTCGTTCGACCTTTTAGGCCATGTCTATGTCCACACCCACCACCTCACCTTCGCCGTGAGTAGTGCTGCGCGCTACTTGTCCAATTACGAGGTTACCCACGGTAAGACCCAACTCGTACGAAGTAATTTTTTTCCTGTTCAGGCGTTGCTATGTTATTCATGTAGATGACTTTATTTTGCCCCCTTTCACATCCGACACTGAAAGTTGTAGACATCGATGATAACACACAGAAGTGGAAAACCATGCTGGTGGCATAACCTGATGTGGTAGCCTTGACACTGCGCACCGACTCTCTGGGTTTCTGACATTTGCTCGTTTTGGGCAGCTTTTTTTGTGAAGAAAACTCTACTTCCATCCATTCTGTGGACGATATTGGAAAATACGGACATCAATTTTACTTCTCAGAAATGAGAAATCACTCGGGTGAATAAACCTAGTGGCGTTGGCCACTGCATGACGTTACAAACCCTCCTTTTTTTTTTTGGCTACAGGCAGCTTTGGTTCTTGCTGTGAGGAAGGTAGTTTATATCGTAGGGGAGCATTGGTGAGTTTTCGTTAATGTGAATTTTAGCATGAAGCATTCTTCATGATACCATCCATCTTGATGGGGTAAGGCGAAGGTTATCTTTTGGCAGCTTCACACAGGCATCGGCAAAAGGTCCACAGGTAGGCATTAGAATACCTTCCGTTACATAGTCTAAAATGGTCACCTTTTTACATATCTTGGTAAAGTCCACCGACTCGGAAACCGAACCCAAAAACGGCCTCGATCCCGCCAAGTTGGTCAGATCTGACCAATTTGGTAAACTTGGTAATGTACTGGCAACCCGGTATCTCGAGGCAAAGTTGCCAGGTCTTTACCATGATTGTACATGGGGGACCTTTTCAATTTCAATTTAATTCCATTTATAGTTAGAAAATAATCATTTATTTGAGTGTAGGCTAAGGAGACAGGCAGGACGACGACCGATATAATAAGCACACAACACAAATTCAGGCCCAAGGTCATGGCATCGATAATGAGAGCACAGCCTGTACGTCCACGATAAGTTAGTGAGGGTCCGAACCATTGGCAATGACATACCGAGGGGTCCATATTCATTTGCATTGGATACCAGCCTGGAAGAATTCGTTTTGAAGCAGTTGGGGTGCTCGCTGCCTTTGCCTTGAATGTCAGGTTTGTCTACTTCTTGGGAGGTGTTGGAGACAGTGGCGAGAGATCGTTGAAAGGTCTGCATTGTTCGCTAGGGGACGCACTGGCTGGAAGAGGACGGTGGCGAATGGCAGTTGTGTGGTCAGCCTCACAGCACGGGCAATGGCGACGTTGGGAGCAGGTGTTGAAATGTTACGTGGGCTAGGACTTGGTGGCACTGGCACTGAAGTATCGTTGAGTTAAGGAGCCTGTACAATTACAAGTGATCAAATAAGTAATTGAAATGACTAACCTGATACAGGAGACAGCGCAGGAGGAACAGGGATCATGAGAGGTAGAGCTCGAGAGGTGAACAAGTGAGAAGGGGGCGCACGGACACTCACAAACACAGACCTGAAGCAGACTTGGCAGAGGACAAAAGCAGGATGAATAACGCAGAAGTCATGCTATGCCCGAATTCTGCGCATATATTTACTCAAACCACATAATCACATTCTTATATGCTGTACAGAGCGGATATATGAGCATGAGTGCATACAGAGATGCGAAGAACATCCTATCTTACCTGAGAACTGTCACCACAAGACCCAAAGTGATACGACAATGAGTTTGAGAGTGTGGACATGGCAGACCGCAGTAAGTGGAGGGAGGGGGTGGTGGTGGTGGTGGTGGTAAGTAACAGAAAGATGTTGCCCAAAGTCCCAAACGACGCTGCAGAGCTCGGGTTTAGCTGACAAAACCGTCATGTGACCATGACGTCTAATCACACCAATGGGCATTCAACATTACAACTTGAATCTGTCGTGTTCTCTCCCCGCGAACCGTGTGTTATCACGTCTCGGACTCACAGAATCAATTCAAACACATCAATAAATGGCAAAGACTGCGGTTGATCCTGCAATGCCAGTAAACCAATGTTTTGTACCAGTTCCGTCATCTTATATTAACATTCTGGATTTTATCCTGTCTGAAGGACCACCTCTCAAGACGGATTATCGATCATTCATCAGGGAGGAGGTCCAGTATTTAACAGAGGACAGGAACCTGATCATCTTCATCAAAAATCGCGTCTACAAGCACAAGACAATTCGGTTCAGCTACACCACTTACGATAACGTGTCATGCCCAGGATTCAGTAAACCTCTGGACACATCCGGATGTCATCGGCACCGAAAAACATAATGTTTCCCTGGGTCCAGTGGTTCGGACATGACCTGAAGCACCGCGCTGGGTGGAAGGCAAAGCGGCTCCATCACACAGGCTTTGTTGACAGTCAGGATCCACAGGTGTTTGGCTCTCTGGACCCCGCCGATGTCATTCACGCAGTCCATATGATTCCAGCATTCGCATATGGACACACCTCGAATCTTTTGGCACCCTCGATAGCACATCAGCCAACCAAGAACGACGAGGGCTGGGTTTATTAAGATGTCGGAATGTAAGTGTCTTCAGCTCCTCTCGAACATGACTTACTTCAACTTTAGGTTCGTTGACCGCGAAATGTTCATCGTGGTATGTTGGTGGTGGTGTGGGACACAAAGGTCTCTGGAATGCTCTGGCATTGGTCCTCGAAACGACTCGACTGGCGATATGTGGAGAAGCCGAAGCAATTGACACGAAAGATGACGTTGCTGGGCCTGAACTCGAATGCGGCGCCGTCGCGCTCGACGCAGACGTCGGAGCACCGAACGCTCTTGAGGAACTCGTTTCCGAAGGCCTCGACGTCGAAGCCGAATGTGCCGAGGAGGATGACCAGGAGTATTTGAGCAACGAAGATGAGGACGAGGACGAGGATGACGAGGAAGCTGCAGTTCTCGAGGAGAACGACTTAGGGCCGGATGACGGCGAGCAGGACTTCGAGGACCCTTTCGAGGCTGTAGGGTACGCGTCACTCTAGCTAGTCCATGTTTATGTTGCATTTCTTTCACTCAATCGTGATGCACGACGCCTTCGACGGAATCACCAAATTGCTGTAACATTATAAACATAATACCAAGATTTTATGTACCTTTTATTCCTCTGGCCATGTTGATCCCCCTTTACCCCCCAATTCCAGGTTTCTGCTGGTATACCTCGTGCCCACCAAGTTCGCGAGCTCGTTACCTCGCAATGCCAAGTTCTGCCAAGTTGATCAGTCCTTCCCACGATCACCTCGAAAAACCAACCTATGGACTTTTTGCCAATGGGTATCTTTCTCATCAATCGCGCCTTGTTGATAACCAGTCCTTCCCATGCACCTATTCAAATATCTATGCTCAAGCAGGGCGAGGGAGCTATCTATGTGACCATGCTGCTTATCATGGAGCGTGACCCGCCCGGGCCTACCCCTCCAAGGTCTTTACGAGTCACACGACACGCGTTGTAATCACGATTCACGACACGCGCCAATCAAACATTCCCGGCACGGGCTTACTCCAGATGGAGTAGCTCTAAGTAAACGACTGTCACAATACGGCTCTTGCCTAGGTTTCTCTCTCGCCACTATCATGTCGGATTCCAGTGAAGCAAATGATAAAAACCGCACCTTAGAGAAGGATGAGGCCGAGCTCGCTCGCATGGGTTATAAGCAAGAACTTAGGTGCATATTCCTTATTGACTTGTTCCTATCGGCGCGGGCTAAGAACGCTTTTCGTTGGAAGGCGTGAACTCGGTCTCATGCAGGTGAGTGTTCGATGCTCTGGCTGTGTGTATACGTGCTGAAAATACATCGCCTGTCCTGCAGAACTTTGGCGTAAAGACGCCATGATCTCGTTACACGACCTCCTTTCTGACTTTGCTCACCCGTATAGGTCTCGTTCTCCATCATTTCTATCCTGACTGGGATGCCGTCTCTCTTCCTGTACGGATTGGTAAGCCGTTGCTCAGCGAGTACATTTTGGCGTAGTTAATGCGGATCAGAACACTGGTGGTCCAGCGGTCATGGTCTGGGGCTGGGTCGTGGTGGGTAAGAAGCGCCAAAGATTCTGGAGATGGATACATGTTGACAACGTACAGCCTTTTTTACGATGTTGGTGGGATTGGCAATGGCTGGTGAGTGTTGTGAGCCGTAATGAATTTTGACTCTAATCATCTTTCGACGCGTCTCTTGCCTCAGAGGTATGCAGGTACGTTGGAAACCTTCGATTCATTACAGTCTGTTCAAGGGCACGCGTCAGCGCACATCCCACGTCCGGAGGGCCCTACTTTTGGGCAGCCATGTTGTCCGAACGCAGGAACGCTCCGCTCGCGTCGTGGATTACTGGTATATGCGTTCCTCCTCGAGGATGGTTCTAGTCCTGACAGCAAAGAAAGGCTGGTTTAACCTTCTGGGTCAGGTCGCGGTCACAACTGGCATAAGGTTCGTCATGTTTACCCTGATTTCTGGATTTTCAACTGATGAATCAACTCCGTAGCTTCGCGTGTGCGACCTTCCTATCGACGGCTTGTACACTCAAGTCTGGTTTTGTGCCAACTCCAAATACAACTATCGGTGGGGACTGGTTCGACTCCCCTCATATTTGTCTAGTAGATTAACCGAACCTATACCAATCATAGGAATATATGCCGCCGTCCTCTTCACTCAAGGTTTAATCAACACTTTCGGCGTCCACTTGTTGCACTACCTGAATAATATTTCTGTGTGGTGGCATGCCCTTGGGACGTTCTCTCTGGTTGTCGCCATCCTGGCTAAGGCACCAACCCACCAATCTGCAAAATTTGTCTTTCAGACTTTTATTGACGGAACAGGCCCTCCGGGCGCTGGGTGGAGCGACCGTGCAAGCAACCCTTATGTTGTGGTAATTGGGGTATGTCCTTCTATCTCTATTGGTATTCGCCCATTTACACGACAAATGGCGGCTATTCTAGATTTTAATGGCACAAGTAAGAAGTCACAATACTCCTCGGAGTCAGTACGCTTGCTCATCTGATGCTCCTGATAGTATACTCTCACTGGTAAGTCATACTCCTAGCACCACTTGGTTCCGTTTTCAACTGCTCGTATCATAAGGTTTCGACGCCAGCGCACATGTTAGCTTTCCGAGTCTTTCAGCGGTTTTACACCGGGTTTCCTGACACATCGAGGCCTTTAGATGACAGAAGAAACGCAAAATGCGGCCATGGCGGGGAGCGTTGGCATCATAATGGCGATTGGCGTCTCCGCCGTCTTAGGCTGGTTTCTGCTCCTCGGACTCCTCTTTTCTATCCAAGACCTAGAGGGGACACTACACTCGAAAACAGGGCAGCCAGTTACGCAAATCTTTCTCGATACAGTTGGAGAGAATGGAGCGATCGTTCTCATGGTATACTTCTCAACTTATTTATGACCTTCAGAAAAAACTCATCAGCCTCACGGCAGGTCATTGTGATCGGAGCCATGTATTTCTGCGGGTAAGGCTTATCACTTGCTAAGACCGTTTACGAATTCTGATCACATTTTCGAACAAAGGACTTTCTCGGTTACTTCAAATTCTCGCATGATGTACGCTTTCGCGCGTGATGGAGGGATACCAGGGCACAAATTCTTCAACAAGGTCGATGCGAAATGGAAGTCACCAATTCGAACAGGTACGTCGCAGATGCCTATCAAATAATTTCCTCTCACACCGACCACCCGGTAGTTTGGCTTGCTTGTACCTTGAGTTTCCTTCTTGGGCTCCCAAGTCTGGGAAGCTCGGTTGCTTTTGCGGCTGCTACTTCGATTGCCACAATTGGATTGTACATATCTTATGGTTTGCCGCCCAACCCTGTGTTTGACGTAGGCCTGTCTCTGAGTCATCGTTTCTTCCTAGGCATTCCAATCGCTCTACGCGTCGTGTACCACAAGAAGTTTGTCCGTGGGCCCTTCCACCTTGGTGCATTCTCGTTCCCCGTCGCAATTGCAGCCGTCGCATGGATTTGCTTCATCTCTATCGCATTTATCCTTCCGCAAATTAACGTGAGTTGTAGGGCACCATTTTTAGTCAATGCCTAACGCTTTTTCATCGAAGCCGGTGGATTCCCAAACATTCAACTATTCCATTGTGGCTGTCGGAATCGTGATCACTTATAGTGTCGGTTTCTGGCTTGCTAGTGCCAGAAAATGGTTCACTGGGCCTGTGAAGCAGATTTCAGGTCAGTTCCGATTGACAGTTTCCTCTACTTCTTATGCACCATGGTTCCTGATGTCTCTCAAAGCCGAAGAGATGGGGATCGAAAGTATCTCACCCGAGGAAACAGAGAAATACCCTGTACCAACATTGGAAGTTGTCGAATAATTCATTTTTTCAAAGAGGATAAAAAACTAGCGAAGACGAGAATATTCTTAACTGACCTGCCTCCAGAGCCGTTGATTATTGGGAGAATAGGATACTGAGGCCAAACAGTGCGTTGCTTGGCGCTGAGGGACAATGAGTCGATCAGCCTGTGATTATGTGGCGTCACCATTGCCAAAGCCTTCGCAGACTGTGAAGTGCTTAATGGAGGCGGACTCCCATCTATTGCTTTCGTGAACGAGATGGCACTATCCCAAGTACGGTCCCCCTGTGTTGATACCCATTGTCGTCGTCGTCTTCGGACTCGGATTCGCGGCTGGGATATTCCTGTTCGGCTTCGCATGCTTAGCCCAATCGCAGAACCTGTCCCGCCTTTCTTAACATGATGATCAAGAGTTGCGCCTGCTCGTACAAAATTGGAGCTTTGGCAATGCCGTAATCACGTACAGCCCTTGGAGATTGGGCTGCTCCGACACGTTTGGGCTTCAACCAATGACATCGATTTTATCTGCATATGCGAAGGTACCGTCCGTCGATTAAACGTTTCCCCCAACGTCTGCACTCACTAGGAGTTAGGATAGGACGAGACGCGACTCATGCACTGCGATCATCATCAGCCTCTCGAGTATCCTTCGGTTCCAATGACAGCTTTCAGGCTAGACCCGTACATCACGGGGTTTGGGTCATGAGGTCGTGATGTGCTATCCATTGCTGTCACCCGCCATTCGATGATTGGCACACGCAAGGGCGCCGCACCGTCTGTTAGAGTGCTATAACACGTTTGTCACGGTATGCCCGATCGGATAGGCTCACGATAGCACCCCTGCCCCCATAGATCCTTCGAGAACCGGTAGATGATTCCAGATACCCATTTCGAGCCTGCACCCGCACGCACGCTGCGTTCCATAGAGTTCGTCTGCTCTCCACTTAGGGAAGCCAGCTCTTGACCCTACCCGATAGGCACTATCCACTAGTTTGACGGTTTCATCGGGGTAGAGGTGCGGTAATCCATCTAGGGAATGAGCATCGCCGAAATTGTTGGGCAACAGAACGTCATCTGGTTTCCGTCTGAAGTTCAGCTAGGCCATTTTTGCATAGTGGCAGAGGTAGTTATGTCATAACAGCCTTCAAATTCGTGCAGCGAGCATGTAAGTTCCAGTTCCAGCTGAGATTATGCCAACTGATCCGAAAGCCCACTGGGAGACCCACTTGGCTCCACAGGATTCACGGTTTCGGGTCCTCAGCATGGTTCAAATTTAGAAACGAGCAAACATAGGTCGCGAACTATATCGACGCGTCAAAGTATTTATAACAAGGTGAACCTTCTGGAAGCTCGGTCCAAAATGACACGTTATGAACGAGGTGTTCGCTTCACACTACCATCTTGCAGTCGTTGGCGTAAATGAAATGCACATGGATCTGTGACTCTGCTTCGAATGGCTATCTTTCGAATCCTAGCTTCTTCCGCATTTCCGGTCAACGCTAGCGCCACACCGGTGGTAGATGTTGTCCAGCTGGAAACAGTCTAGTACTCCTCTATACTGGACGGGACCTCATAATTGAAATGCTCCGGAGTCTACAGCGTCCAACGTAACAGGCAGGGACTTCCATTCATCTGTCCTGGACAGCAATGTGGAAGCTTCGAAGACTTCGAGGTCAGAATACCTGTCTCAACTCGCGACGCCACCGCCAGTGGATCTTAGAACTCGGTTTGGCACCACCGCATCAACCGCGTATTGCCCACGAGACCTTGCAGGTACTTAAGACCCTGGGCAGCGTCTGTCGTCCCTAGCTCTCGCTTTCCTCTGCTATACCTGTATCTGTCGCTTTCATTTTATCAATCGCTCTTCTTCGCTTTTCAGACACTATCTATATCAAGTGAGTCGTATCGCGATAGGTATTCTGTCATACTGACGGTTGATGCGCTACCCAGATGGCCACTGAACTCGTTGCACATCGAGTGGGTGGTTGGTTGCCACAAGACCATTCCGTCCTCAGACGTTGGCTCGACAAAAAAGTTCAGCACTTGGACGGGCAGAGATCGCGTCCTGAATTCGTCCCGGTCATTAAAGAGTTCCAGGATCTCATCGAAAGCGATGAATCGCTTCTGGTCCTTTTCCAGCAAATGTTCACCCAGGTCCCAAACAAGCCTCCCTACGACAAAGACCCGACACAAAAACCTCAGGTATGTCATCGAACTCCTTCAAGTTTCTCTCTCGCCAAACCAACTCATCCGGGATTTTCTCAACGTTCTAGGTTCGAGACTACATGACCATGTTAGGGCTCTTCAACATGATTCTGACCGAAGCGCCGGAATTCACCCAGTACGACTTGGTCGGCTTCCCGATCAATGCGATTCTCGATTGGCCGATGGGGACACCAAGCGGTTTCACCGCGTTCTATCTCCCCTCCGTCAACGCTCAGTTTCGCAAGATGCTCACTGTGTGGGCACAGTTCCTAGGCTCTCCAGCGTCGTGCTACGTTCTTACGAGTGATCCGGGCGGCTGGTTCAGTAAGCCGGCGCTGGAGGCGCTGGGGTCCTTGGAGGAGGACTTCATTGCCGATCCCACTCAACTGCATTACGGCTTCACCTCTTGGGACGATTTCTTCACGAGACGCTTTAGGTCAGGAAGGCGTCCAGTTCCGACCCCAGATGACCCGCGCGTCGTCATCAGCGCATGTGAATCAACCGTTTACAACCTCGTCTCCGGTGTCAAAGACCACGACCTTTTCTGGCTCAAAGAAAAGTCGTATTCTCTCGCGGATATGCTGGCCAATCACCCATACATGCCCCAGTTCGTCGGCGGGACCGTGTATCAGGCTTTCCTGAGCGCCCTCAATTATCACCGCTGGCACACCCCCGTTAATGGCACGGTGTTGGAGACGCAGGTTGTTCCGGGCACTTACTACTCGGAGACGCCCGCCGTGGGCATGGACCCTTCGGCGCCCAACAACTGCCAGGGCTATCTCACCGCAGTCGCCACTCGCGCGATGATCTACATTGAAGCTGATAACCCCAACATAGGCTTGATGTGCTTCATGGCTGTCGGGATGGCGGAAGTGTCAACCTGCGAGATCACCGCCCAGAAAGGGACAAAGGTGGTTCAGGGCGACGAACTTGGCATGTTCCACTTCGGAGGGTCCACGCACTGCCTGATCTTTCGTCCTGAGACGAAGATACGGTTTACAGACGTCGCGAAGGTTGGGAACAAGGTTCAGCTTAACGAACCCATCGGGTTCGTGGCCGATTGAAAGGATCTCTCTCTGACTCGGCCACGAGGCACAGGTAAATTTCTTGGAAATTTCTAAATGAACAACTTGATATGATGCTAGGGAGAGAATCGAGGTATTAGAGTGAAGACATGTATGTACGTAACAAGCAAGTGTGTTTCCCTATTCAATCCAGCTAGCCCTTGGGCTGAACTTAAAGGCGAAAAACGGGTACCGAACCATGTGCAGTGCACGGACATCGCAACATACTCTGTGCACCTTCACCACCATGCGCGATTTCAATTCGAAACAGGTGGTCATCAGAACACGAAACTTCTAATGCGCCTTCCGGACCTCATTCAACTGAATAATCTTATGAAGAAACATCTGAAGCCCTCAACACGCCGTTCCGCACTACATAGTAGCGAGGGCAAAACAACCCTTCAACGTCAATCTACTATAGAAGTGAAGGGAAAGGGAAAACCGCAATCGTGAATTTATATATACTCTAGCAAGGCGGTGCACACTGCACTGTACATATACAGATTACACAATACGTACACCCACTCCGTGAAGATTATATTACACGCAGACAAACAAGAAAAAAAAAAAAGAGAAAGGTCCAAGGTTACGGAGCCGAAGAGGTTCCACAACCCACAAGCCTCTCGACTCTCGACTCTCAAGCATAGGCAGGCGGTGACGAAGAGCGGACGTGGGGTATGTGGTGGCTTAAAGGAGGAGAGATGACCGGGTATTAATGGTACACTTGAAGCCTCTTTGACTTCTATTTTCCTAGCTGGGGGGGTATGCGAGTCACGATGGGATGCGGCTGGCGTAACGAAAGCCGAGAACGAAAGCCGAGAACGAAAGGGAAAGGGCCTACAGCTGCCTGAACGTCTGGGTGCGACTGAGCGTCCTCTTAAGGCCCTTCTTCCTCCTCTGCAACGGATGTCCCGGTCTGTCCTGCTCATCTTCATCCTCAAGCGGTGGTGTATCCTGTCTGGGAGGCGGCAGCGGAGGGCGGTCCTCCGCCCCAATGACGGTCGCCGCTTCGGGGTATAGCTGGGGGTTGTAGGACGACAGCGGGGCGGGGTATTGTTTTGGCGGGGGCACCAACGCAGGTGGGAGCGGGGGTGTATGTTTGAACATCGGGGGCTGCGAAGGCGAGGCTGACGACGAGGACGGCGCCGAGACGCCTGCTGAGAGCTTGGCACGTTTGGGACCAGCCAAAGACTCACTATTCCCGAAGCTGGGCGTCGACGCTGTGTACTCGAGCGCACGCTTTTTCCCTGCTGCGATAGAGGATTCCGTGACAGAATCCTCGTCATCATCATCGTCGTCCTCCGCACCAACGACCATACCCATCCCTCCCTCCCGCTCTGCCTCCATGATCCTCAACCGCTCCTGGGCTTCTTCGATTAGACGCCGCTCAGTCTCGTCCCGCTCATGCTGAGCCTGCATCATCCGCCTCAATTTATCCAGATACACAAAAGTACCGCCATGGTCCAACAACAACCGCTGGCGCACATCGGTGTCAGGGACGACGCTCCACTTGCACGGGCGCCACGGGTGCCTCGAGTCCCGCGCATCGTACTCCTTCATCGCCTCCCAGTCCATCTGGTGTATCCGGGCCTTCGCCTCGTGCATCGAGACCCACCCCATATCGAGGAGGCGGCGCAGGGTCTTTCCCGTGATGGGGTGTGTGCGGGGGGTCTGGGCGAGGCGGAACTCGAACTCGGCGATGCCCTTGTATTGATCGAAGATCTCGGTGGCGAGCGTCGGAGGGGGGTGGTGGGTGACTTTTGGAGGGGAAGGGGAAGGTTGAGATTTGGAGGGAGATGGTGGTGGGGCGGGATAGGCGTAGTCTCGAACTTTGATGCTCAGAGACTGTAATGCCTCTAGGAGCGCCTCTGGTTCGGGATCATCAATCTCTGTCGGGGCCGGGGAAGGTGCCCGAACCGTTCGCTGTGAATGGTTGGTCGTTGGGTTGAGGATCAGAGCTGACAGGAAACTCACGTTATCAACCGGGGCTTCGACTGTCTGTTTTTCCACATAAGCACTCGCAAGGACTTCTGGTGGGGTGTGGGATTCTGGTGCTGCTGCTGGCTCAGAGGCGGCGCGACGAGTTTGAGGAAATGAGAGGGAGAATTTGGCTGGCATGACGGCTGCCAGTGAGATATTCACACCGTACCCCTGAAGCGAAAAGTTCCGCATGTCGTCCGCAGTAAGAGAAATAGTGTTTATAAGGCGTTTTGTGGGTAATGGTTTATATGGACGTGCTGGCCCCGGTTGGAGATTCATTGTTCGTGAGCCACATGGTCTGCCGAGGTCAACGCCGGTGCTCCCATCATTTTCAACTTGGGCCATTTGGGGTAGAGACTCTGTATGAGCCATGTGCGGTGCTCCAGACGAGGCTAGCAACGTGTAGAGCTGACGACAAGGAGACGGACAGACGAGATGATGACAATCGTTGACTGGACGGCGGGACCTGTTGAAAACTATGCTTAGCCTCGGATCTTGCCGAGGTCCCGACAGTTGCCTTGCCTTCCAGAAAAGGAAACCCCCGATCTATCTTGTTGTTGCGGTCCCATGCTCAGCATCATCACGGCAATGACGACCTGTCCACTAAATTCTTGTCCGAGCCGTTGCTATTCTGTTGTTCTAACAAGACCAGCTTCTACTGCACTATAGTTGCTTCCAACATTATTGTCCTCTTGCTGGAATAGCCTCACATCCTATTCATCTGGAGCCAGAACCTGTCCGAGTCAGAGCAGAGTCATTGTCCAGGGCTAGCGCCTGTCTACACAAGTGCCAGGCCAGCCTGAACAAAAGTGGGTCGCGTCTTTCCGTAGTCATTTCAACATCATGCACGCCCGGTTTCGGCGGGGCAAGTGGCATAGATCCCTTGTGTGCCATTCCGAGTCTTTAGCGAAAAGCCCCCGACAGCGTACATGACAGCACTCGATTTGCTACCCCGCCTTGGCCTCCGCTACATTGTCCCTGGAAGAACGGATCGATACGGTTGGGCCGGTGGTGAGTCTGGCATTTTTCATTTAAGGGTTCGTCAGCGAACGTCGAAGTCATCTGTATACGCGATTCGTAGAACAACCCTAGGTCTAATTACGACAGTCACTTAGTGGACAGCGAACGTAATCCGCGTTTGTTCTTCATCATAAGATAACTGATAGCAACTGATCAAAAAATAGTTTCTAGACTGGATAAATATCTGACAAGTCGCCGCGACTACAGAGGCTCACCATCACAAAAGTAATGCACCCTTGGCTCTTCAGGCTGATTTGTAAGTCGGCGGTCGTCCTGGATGCCGTTCTCTTTGCGATCTCGTTTTCTGGATGAACTAGCCGTGCGTCTCATCCGAGTCGAATTGAGAATATGTTCTGTACAGATTCGTTTAGCCGTGAGATCCAACCACCGCGGCAAATATGTCGTAAGAGGCTTAAGGACACCCTCACTACCCATGTCTGAACATGTACGCGGAACGCAGGAACCCGCGCCCACCACGAGCAACGATATCATAGATGCGGTTTTTATATGAGACCAGGATGAAAACAGGTCGTCGAGAAGGAGTATGAGGGACACTTAGTAGCGGTCACCAGGGAGAAAGCCGTCCAATTTCCAGGACGACGTCTCCTCGGGTACGCTGAGCTACAAGACTACATTTCTCGACCGCTTCAAGACTCGTAAAGGACAGGGCACCAATCGCTTTCAATGTGGTCTCAATTGGAGGAATGGAGACGCCTTAACACCGTTCCCTACCTAATAGCAGCAAACCAATTGAAGCCAATGTCACTAATGATTAATGATTAATGAAGCTTGCAAATGTGTCAATGCTGTAACCGGCTCCGAAGCCCCGTAGCTGACCTATGAGTCGCGTATAAGCGCCTTGCCTTCAATGAACATGCACAGCCTCCTGCTGTTCGGCAAGAAGAAATCTTCGGAACAGGTACGAAGTAAGCCACTGTGTACCCATGCTTCAAACATGAAACGTATGACTTGAACTTCGACGACTCAGACCGCTCAAAGGGTGCAGATAAAGAGCGGAGAAACGCCTGTTGATCACGGCGCCTTGTAAGATCCGTGAATTGTCACACACATAGACTCATTTCCAACGTGCAGGGAAGTACTTAGACTGCATTGACCAATGACCATCACTCGTACATCGTCCGAAGTGCAGCTATCCAGTTCCCGAACACGGCCACTGTCAAGTACTGCGATCAAGTCGGCAATCCGTTCTATTAAATGCGATAACGATTTGAAGGTTGGTGTGTACAGATCATGACTCAAAAAAGGTGCAGCGAGGACTCCGAAGAGAAGAGGGGGAATGGTAACATGACGATCAGGTATTATCGTCATCCGGAGGACCTCGCTCATATCCGCCAGCTCTTTGTCGATGCCACCACACAAGGACGTGCGTATTACCCAACCATCCCATATCTTGGATAGAGACACCTAACCACGTTTTATGACGCGCAGAAGGCTCGCCAGTCATAGAAGGAATGCGACGCTTCACTCCCCACACTCGCCTCGCCTACTTTGCATTCGTCTTGGGCATCGCTTTGACAGCTGTGTCTCGCCTCCGATGGATTGAGACAACACCGTGGATCGCCCCGACGACCGTATGCCGGTCAGGGATGTTCCTTTGCTCCGCTGCTATCGTTATGTGGATCTATGTATGGTACCACCGCCGGATCATTAAACGCGCATTCCGTGTATTCCTCGACAAGGGCTTGAACAGAGATCTAGGGGATGTCGTCAAGTTTTTCGACTTACGCATCACAGACGGTGGGATCTGCGTCCCAACTGGTCCTAGCGGTTTCTGGATCGCAGAAGAGGCAGGCGAAATCATAGGGATAATTGGTCTAAGTGCGTCATGATTAACTCAATGTTCTGCGTCAAATCAAACGATATATACTTACTCTACTTTTCAGGCAATAAGACCGGGCCCGATCCAACAGTCGGCGATGTACGTCGGTTGGCCGTGTCATGCAATCATCGAGGCAAAAGAATCGCTGAGAAACTCATGTTTGCGGTTGTTTCCCATGCCCGGGCAAACAAATTGCGGGTGCTCGGTCTTGTCACGAGCCCTTACAACAAAAGTGCTCTGAGGTTTTATCCAAGGATAGGCTGGGAAGTAGTCGGAAGGAAGGACTGGGAGGGGCTCTCATTGGTTGTCATGCGGCAGGAACTCGATGGAGGTCGGCTTGGTGATGGAAAGATCGGCAATGTTTAGATAAGGCTGAGTTTGAACGATTTTTAGATTTAAATTTCGCGCACTCTCAAACGGCTCTACACAGCTCATTTTTGTGCATTGTTGGTTGCAGCCGATGGCATTTTATATGCTCATATGGTCCCTATTTTTCCTCCTACCGAATCTTGTAAGAAAAGGTCGGCATGTCTGGATGAAAGCAGTCAAAAGTTGGGACCCAACTGAGGAGATTTCCGACGGTGGCGAGGTGCAAAAATCTTGATCCGGTTGCAGGCGCATCGTGCCGAATCTTCGTCTGGAACGACAATGAGCATGAAGGTTCATGGGCCTCGTTTCTTCCAGCCTTTCAAGTTGCGGTGGAGTGATTATAAGCAATGTAAATTTCTCCTAAACTCCTACAAATGCTCGACTTAACTGTTCTTGACAGGGATATTGCGGGAGAGCATTTGTTTCAACCAAGTAGCGCACTCCCATTGGCTGCTGCAACGATGATGTGCGACCATTCCACTTAGAGGCTGCATTACTCAATGGTCTGCAAGCTGCCCATTCAACTGGAAGCCTCGGAACGCTCCGACCAACATGCTACTACGACTAGTATGAACAACAGGTCGTGTACACATGAGCTTATTTTAAGACCAACATTCTCTTCGTTCAATGACATTCCTGGAAACCACAGGATGCACCGGTATATCGGATATTGATCTCGCGCGATTCACTGCCACCCTTGTCGGTGCGAAAACGTGCAGATCATATTCACAGGTTCTTATGCCTCGTCGCTGCTGCATGCCAACTGCCACGACGCATGAGGAGATGAACTGGGCCAAAACTCGGTGACGGCGGATTCGTGGTCTCTTGTCATCACAGAAGCAGGTGCGACTGTCTGTGCTCGTTACTCGACACGTGTTCAACCCCATGCACCTGTATATTACATGGCAGACGACTTCCTGCGTAGTCAAACTTTCGCCTCCCATTCTACGACCGCTAAACAGCACTTAACGCCCCTCATTCCTCAGTTACATTTCCCCAGCCGTCTTTAGCGACGCCTTCTCTTCCATGACAGACTCTTCATTCATTCGCAGTAGTGACGCCGTCAGGCGTTCTATGACCCGCAACTCGCATTATAGCCATGCGAGCACTCATTCATGGGTAATTTCCACCCAGCAGAACCCTCCTCCTCCGCCTGAGGAATCTGAACTGACGCCTTCACCCATGCGAACACCCCGTCCACTCCCTGACCCTCAACTTCAGCCGCAACACCAGACGCAGGTACTGCGTGCTACCAACGCTGTCCCTGCCGATGACGAAGAAGAGTATATGAACATTGACGCCAATGTTCCAGGAATGGATTTCGGGTATCGCACCGAAGGATTAGGCCGGGGAAGAAGTCCCAGACTAGCGTCAATATCCCCGACTTCTGCGAGGGATTTGGGCCAGGGAAATAATCGATCGTTTGTTGGGGGCTTTGTCAATGGTCTCAGGAGGCTTCCGAAGGTGGTCCTAAAGTATGGGACTCTTGGGGAGAAGAGAAAATTCGTCAGACGGGGAACATTCGGCAGTGGTGGGACCGAAACGAGCGTCACAGGCATGACTACAGGAAACACACTTCCGCTATACGTCTCTAACCCTCCTACCCCCGTCGCTGGTCCATCAAATACGCAGTATGTTCAAGCGACTGAGATGCCCGTCCCTGTCCCCGCACGAGAACCGCCGCCAGTGATTCTTGGTCCCTCTCTCAGTCAACGTCGACGCCATCCTAGCTTTCGCGTGACACCTCCTTCCGAGAGGATGGTCGAGCAGGGAAATGCCACAGCCTCGCAACATACGCAGCACACGCCCCCACCAATCCCTCCGCAATTCACGGAGGGCCTCGTCGAATCTCCTCGGGATGGCAATACTGTGACGATTTATCACCTCCCAGGACAAGAGGATTTCCCAGTAGACGAGCCACCCCTCCCGCTCCCAACACCCACGCCAAATCGACGGTCGGATGGCCATCAGCAACAAACTGCGCAAGACACCATTCCCGTTGAAACACTTTCGCAATCCCCAGTCCTTGCCCATCCCGCTCCAGCCTCTGACTACCGCAAGATGACCCTGTCATCATCACCACTCTCCCCTGAAACGATGGCGACGTCATTAACCTCAGAGCCTTCATTCTCTTCGGAGCTTAACCCCGTCAAGCGTTTCTTCCTTGGTTTGTACCATTTACCGTGGATTGCACCAGACCGAGTCACCGTGGACTACCGCCCACATGGGCATGGTAATGGTCACAAGGATGGCAAAGGAGGAGTCAAGAAACCTATGTCGACTTGGTACAAGGGTACACCAGGCGTGGTCCTTCCTGTCAAACCTGGCAGCGGTGAGCTTGATTTACTCAGTTCGGGAACCCCCTCGCCAAGGGCCAGCACTGGCACATCATCCACGCCTCGCGCTATGCCCATCACCGCACGAGTGAGGCACCATTCGTCCGAACGTAATCCACGCCGTCACGGCCACCGTGAGCACCGCCGCCGCAGCGACGACGTCGAGAATACCCCGCACCGCATTCACGAGAACCGCCGCCACCGTCACCGAAATACTATGTCCACGACGGAGACGTACCAGCATAATGGCGCTAGCCCTATCATTCCAGCGGTATATCCCTACCCATATCCATACCCATATCCATACCCGACGCTCCCTCCTCCTCCTCCTCCGGCCTCGCGGCGCGCTCACTCACATTCCACGCCACGCGGGCCACGACCCCACCGCACACAAACGTATCCGCACGGATATGCGCCATATCAACCCCCACAGCAGCTACTACCACCACCTGTGTACATGATTCACTCTCCGGCCCATACGAATAGCTCGGGCGAGGCTGGACAGGCCACCACGCAAGTGTTGTCCCCGGTGTATATGCCAATGCACCTCGTGCCAGGAACGTATAATCAGGAGCAGGTGCCTGGTGGCTCGCCAACCCCCCAGGTTGGGAAAACTGAGGTCAAGGATCCATGAGGAAGTGTCCATTCTCCAAATAGTCCGTTTTCCTACTGATTGATCCATGGGGCACGCCTGAGTTTTGGTTCCTTTTAGGCTACTGTTGCTATCCACATGCAGGCCTTTGTATCCGTAGCATTGTGCACGTACTCACTTGATGTGCACTATCCGATTTGGCTGCTTTCCATCGTTCATCTCGGGCCCTTTTCCTCAGTAATCCGTCTGCCCGATCCTTGGGCAGGGAAGAACGTCATGTCTTTGGTCATCCTTCCAGAGAATCACGCATTTCCGGAGCGGCAACTTGGTCTCGAATATGCATTCCAGACAGACCCGGAGCTTGCAACACGCGAAGGGGATCCGTTGTTTATCACCAGGCGGACAGAACAGGACACAGTAATCTAGCGCAATGATTACATCAAGAACGAGACAAGATCTCCCTGGGAAGTGATTGTATCACTAACCAGGGATCGGACTTTCACAGTGTTCATGATCATCGGGAAGATGTCTTCAACTGCCCCCCTGACGGCTGTTCGCGAGGCTTATACGAAATCCACAGTAAACCGAGCGCGGCGCGCTTGCCCTTGCTCCCCCACCCCCAGTACCTGGATTCACAAGCAGTTGCTAATTGGTGCCATGCGGCTGGGCTGTATAGATGATATACGTTTCCGGGATATTATTATGAACTAATAGAATAGCGTCCATGTAAAGTGGTATCCAGTCAAGAAGATGGTCATGACGATGTTACCTCAGTGGCCTTCACGGTATGTTCCCATAACTTCTTCCTCGCCTCTTCAGATCCGAAATATCTTTTCATCCCAATGTTTTCGCCTCGTGACCCAACTCGGCAGAAGCCCTGTCCGTTGTTCAATAGGCCGTACAACATATACTCACCCGATTCTTGGTACGACGTGGAGAAGTAATATGCGAGCCCCAAGATGACCGAGGACGTCGCCCTAATCAATGTCGTATCCGAAGAAGACATCAATGGTGTTCGCACGAGGCCGGGATACGAGTGTACGAATGTGAGCTTGGGGTTTGCAGCAGCAAATTCCTATCCGGGGAGATCATCAGCAGAAGCAAGGAAGAACGTGTCGCAGAGGACGCTAACCTGCAACATGAGGTCATTGTAGGTCGGAGCTGCAGTGGCGGCGTTAGAGACAGAGAATGTCTTCTTGAGCCCTAAGTCGTTTAGGTCAATATCGGCACCCTTCCCGGCCGCAAGAACCGATAAAACTTTGGAGTCTTCTCCAGCTTCCTCCGCTTTGCGCAATAAAGGAAGCAAATCATTGAGAAATTTCCATCTCGCGTAATAGTGCACGGCAAGCTTCCTGTCGATTCCCTCTTCAGTCTCGTCCCTCCCCTTCATTGTCATGAAACCTGGGCTCATGACCAAAAAATTAATCTTGGGTAGGCGCGTAAGGAGCTCCTTGGTCACAGACTCGACGTTCTTCATGAGCGTCACGTCGCATTGAATGAATTCATGCGTGTAGTTGGTGGCGTCATTAGGCTTGGGGAACTGTGCAATGATAGCATCCGCGGCAGCACGGTTCCGGCCGACGATAATGATATGGGCGTTTCCTTTGGTGTGTCGAGCAAATGCCTCCGCGAGGCCTTGCCCGATTCCGGACGTCCCGCCAACGAAGAGTGCAACAGGCCTGTAGGAAGGCTTGAAGGCGGCGTTCGCCGCACGAACCGCGGCGATGGTAGGCATATTAGTCTTCGAGTAACAAACGTAGGATATCAGTGCGATAAAGAGAGAGATGAAGAGAAGAGGAACGCTAGTAAGCTGCATGCGACCGCGTCGATGGTTGAATTTTGGGTGACCAACACATATGTCGCCAACATGGTGCTCTGTATCTTACATAAGCTTGCTGGATGAGGACTGCCAACTTTCTACGGGTTATATGTACATCGTATTATCAACAACTCAAACGTGTATTGACTGGCAGAACGCTCCTTACATTCTAGACGACGCAAGAATTATCACATCCGACAATTCGAACACGAGGTTAATGCTTGCACCTATGAAGAGGATGTCATTGGCATACGCCCATCTCCTTTCCAACTTCCCTCAGACAGGCTCGTGCCAATGTCCGAGCATCTAACTCTACAGCGTTTGCATCAAACAACACAGGGTGACCGTTGCTGACAGTAGCCTGTCCGTTTACAAGAGGCTCCGCCAGGGTTGGAGTTTGTGTCGAGACTACCCAGGCTGAGGGCGTCTTCCGCGGTATTGACGCAATCTCGCACAAAACAGGATAGAAATGGAACAGATGTGCTACGGACGAGCGCTTCACAGCGTCGGAAATGAGCCTCGAGAGACTCTGAGACGTGTCGATAGCTGATGGAGATTAAAGACGTTGTTCAGCCGCAAAGAACAGACCATTGTCCTGTTAACTTACTCGGTTGTTCAACGGCGTATTGTGTAGGGTTATCTGAAAGTCCGGCCCACAGCGATCCTGGCCACAGCTTGAGCTCTAAAAGTTTACGCAGCACATAAAGCAATTCATGTTCTCGTGCCCTACACCTTGCTGAGACGCCATGCAGGTGGATGGGAAGAAGACTTTCGTACCTTGGGAAGGGAAGGTTTCCACGCAAGGATTCGTCCGCGACGTAACCGACCAGAGTCGTTCGACATCGATTCAAGAGTGAAGGTATACTCGAGGCCGCCAGACGTCGCCTTGAACGTTCGTGTTCTGTCATGAAAGATCAGCGGGTATCACAGAAGAGTGACAAAAACTACATACCGCTTGTCGTGTTGGAACAGATCAAGAACAATAAGTCAAAGCACCAATAGGAAAAGCGTTCTCGGGGAAGGAGAGATCCCGGTTCCGTGCTGCCTAGCTCGTGACGCTTGTGAACGTCAATTTCCTTGACACGAGGAGCAGACTGGAGATCTGTTGTAGAGCTACTGCGGCTGATCGCCTCTGAGTGTGAGTCGTACAAACGGCTTCCTTGATGTAGGATTTTCGCAAGCTGGCCCAGGAGATAATCAGGCACTCGACTGTCTCCTAAATAAGGCGCAACATCGATCTCGAGAGAAGCTATGAGCGCAAGGTCAAAGTTTTCTTCCGCCTCCTGGATTTCGAGAGGAAACGATTCCGCTACCGAACTAGATGAGTGGCGGATGAGTCAAACTAGCCAGTTTGCGCACGAAGAATATACAAACCAGTCAGCAAGGATTCCTCCGCGGAAAACGTCCAAAACCTGGTGCCATATACCCTCAATACGGTCAGAGGAAATATCTGCAAAATGAAAGCATGATCAACATACTGTATCCTGGAGAAGGAATCAACCAACCTGGTCCATTGATTTGAGCGGCACACTCTTTCACGATACGCAAAAAACTCGTGGTCGCAGTCTTCCACAACGGTGGATCCTTGCCAAACTTCGATGGAGCTGGACAATCGTACTTTAGTTTCACTGGTATTGAGTACGCCTGGAGGGAAAAACGAGTTATAAGCGACATGAAGAACACATATAGTAGGACCATTCTTACAGAGAGAACGGCTTCTAGTGTCCCATCTATGTAGATATCGACGTTGTCCTTAAACCGTATGAACAGCTCAACCAACATTGGAAGCGTCTTTTTGGATATGGCGATGTATGTAATCCGTTTCTGAGGTGTTTGCGTGTTTGATATTGGTGCCACATCAAAAGCGGCCAGGAAGGGCAGGGTTGCGTATTCGGAGAGGTCTCGCAAAACAAGCGATGGCGAGCCGGGAACTGACAAGTCGACGTCCTCGATAGTGTCCATGACTGCTGCCTAGATCGAGGTTGTCAGAAAAAGTAAGGAAGCGAAAGCGCGGATCTCCAGACCTGTACAGGTGAAAGCGCGTCGACATCCGGTCTATAGTCAGATGAGTTTGGATATGTCAAGACACCTGCCGCGGAAGTGAGCGTCGAACCTCTTAACTAGATTTCAGACGCACCTTTCAGAATTGCCATCATCCTCGTTAAACGATCCAAGGTCCATTCACGGCCCTCAACAGATTTACTAGCCTTCCTCGTGCTCTGAATAACATCCACAAACGCCACTAAACTTTCCTGCGTGAACGGTCTATGGAAACCGGGCTCGTCAGCAGATGTCGGGGTCTGAGTACCCGAACGTCGAATTACGGCTCCACCTAGGACATCGATGGTCTGCCACACACGCTCTAACACCTCGGAGACAATCGGCGGAAGGTCAAGTGTCGGCGATACCTTGACAGCCTTCTCCAGGCAGCGCAACGCAGGTGCGCTGATGGCCCTGCTATCTAGGAGTACTGAATCTTGAATATGCATGACGAACACATCCCACGCCTTGGAGAACGAATTGAGCTGCATGATCTTTGGCGCCAGAAATTCGTGCAATATAGAACCTATGGAATGAAGGGCCAATGTTTTCGATTCGTCCCAAGATTGCGCTGCTGATTGATCGGCGGTGCTAGTGTTCGACAGGTGTCGGATTTCCGTAGTAAGAGAATCGAGAAGGGGGAAGGTGACTTTCCAAATGCACTGATCCCATGTATCAAGGCTCAGTGTCGACCCATAGAGCTGCATGGTCCGGAACAGCGTCTGAATCGCACCATCTCGCACCTCTTGCCTGAGGTCCGTGCAGAGTCCCAGAACTTCAAGCAGCAAAAACATCCAGAGCTCGCTGTACTCGGGTTCCTCGTCTGCGTTCTTCCGCTTCGACTGTATTGCGTCCGACACGCTCCAGAGCAGACTCGCTGCTGCAGTTAACGCGATATTTGTATCGGCTTGGCGTCCGAATTGTCCTAGGGTGCTGATGCACAGCCGGAGGTGCTCAGGCGAGAGCGACGTGACAGAGTCGCACACGAGCGTCAAGGACTGGAATGCGATCTTGACTAGCGCGGTATAGCTCTTCTCGCTCGGATTCCCTAACCCAAGGGGCAAGGGCTTGCTCCGCACGGACGAAGGTGACGGTGGGGTACTCAGTACTGACATAGAGTCAACCGATGGCGAGCGCATGGGTGGGCTCGGGCGGCACACGCTCTCGAGCATTTGGAAGATGGTTTCCCAGCCCACCACCAGGGTGTGGCCGGACGCTTGGAGGATCTGGTGCAATGTTTCCAAGCCCATACGCCGCAACTCTACGCTTGTGGCTGTGCCCGCTAGCGCAGAGGGGTCGGGCACTACCTGTTGTGCTAGTACATCAAGCACGCGCCGTTGGACTTCCGCTTGCAGGTTGCCGGTCGTCGTCAAATTCCGGGGCACGATGACGAGTATCTCGTCCAGGACGCTGGCAGCTTGCATACGAATGGATTGCGGGGCGTATGTGGTGTGAATGACGGAGAGAAGATGGCTGGTGGTGGCATTCCAGGCAACATCTGGGGATCGGTAGATGAGTCGATGGATATTGAGTATGGAGACGCCGCCAAGCTTTGTGATGCCAAAGTCCCCAGACCGCTAGGAAGAAGTATCAAACCTGGGAAAGTAAGATAGAGAGGGAAACCAGGACTCACCAAGGTCCGGGGTATATGTATTCCGCTCACCCGCCTCCGGTGCGCCGGGCCCGTCCTCGGCGAAAGCCCAACGACACTCGCTACGTCCTCATGACTCTCCGACTCCACCATCGTCCCACTTCCACCTCCCCCAGACTGCATCTCTACCATCTCAGTACTCAGCCTGCACAACGCATGCACAAAATGCCTATATGCAGGATCCTCCAGATTCTTTGAAGCATCGAACAGCCGCTGCACTGCAAGCAACAACGTCTCGGGCTCCAGATCACTCAATAGTGGATGCCTCTGCTGGGTCACCGATCCCGCCGAGCCCGATGCTGAGAGCGACGTCGACCGACTCGCAGGCGCATTTGTGGGTCCCGGAATACGCTTCCCCGCGGTCGCCTTGGACGTCAGTACATAATCAGCATTCTGTAACACTTCCAGCACACCAAACCAGCTTTCCCCCAGGCTGCCTGCAAGGAATACGGCGCTGGAGATGAGCACTTTCAAACATGCCATATTCCGCTCGGACAGGCCTGAGGCCTGCATTGGTGCGCTCAGGCCCAGGTTTTCGGAGAAGCTCGTCGTCGAGCGGGGGGTTTGGGACTCGACGTAGGAGTCAAGGCTGGAGACGACGCGCGCCGGCACGGCAAACTTGGCGAGGGACGTGACGAAGGCGTCGCGGGGGGTAGTGAGCGCGAGCATACCGGCGACGTTAGTGAGGGCCTGGTAGCTTGCGAGGACCTCGACGAACAACTCGTCGGAGAGGTTGGTGGAGATTATGAAAGAGAGGGCGGCGAGGAGGGCGGGCCAGCCACTGGCAATGATGTCGCGAACTATATAGAGTTGTTTCGTGGAGGGTTCATCCTTTGAGAGTGATGCGAGGTCTAACGCGGGGGGAGCTCGAACTACGGTCTCTCCTGCTGCCTTGGGCCTCTGGATGACAATCGTGGTGTAAAGAGGACCAGTGAAGCTCGCAAGCCCGTCACAGAGCGAAACAAGGCACTGCACGGCTAGGAGATAGATGTATGATTCGGGAATGGGGGGTGAATCGGCCTTGTCAAGCTGATCTATACTGCAAGACAGTTGATTAGCCACGTTATAAGGGAAACAGCAAGTTCAAACACCATTGAAGTTTCATAGCGGACCCGTGCAAGCTCAGCCCTCCAGTCGATCCCATCATCCCAACTACCCCAGAGACAGTAGCGCTGACAGTGGCGCTGGCTGCAGTAGCGACGCGTCCAGCCATGCCACCGACGCTGTCGAGGCTATACGTCGAACCCGCATGCTCATTGGACACGCCTAGTCCAAACATCTGGGAACTGACGCCGAGCAGTGCAGGCTTCTCGGTGATGAGCCGTTTGAGCGCCGTTATAAGGGAAGCAAACACTTTGGAGCCTGTTTCCTGCGCATCATATCTATCCCAGACGCTCCTCATGAGTTCAGCATCGCTGCATAACCTGTGGAAGAGATCGGTGAGTGAAACGTTTAGTTATGTGGGATTAGATTAACGCACCCTCTCATTATTTCCATGGCGAGTACTTTCATCCACAGTGGCCGCGCGTGGTGAGGAGCATAGTCACCGTCGCCATCGTCAGAAAATATTTTGATGAGGAGCATCAGAAAGACCTCAGATTCGGTTGTGAGTTCGGCGGAGAATTGCTTCAACAGGAGGAACACAACTCGAGTGCATCGAAGGGTGAGGGGGAAGACAGGACGATCAGATAAAGCCTTAAGCAGTAAGGGACACAGGTGATGTTGGAGGAGGAGGATCAGCTCAGGGTGCTGTGAGATGTAATCAGCCATGCACTACGCATTGTGAAAAGACAGAGACATACTTTGCGGAAGTGAAAATGGTAGTTGGTCAATACACTTTCGATCAGTTCAAGGGCGAAGGTCTTGTGGAGCGACTCGAGCCTTAAGAAATGCGGCTTCTCCGAGTTGGCGAGAAGGCATAGGTCTTCAAACACCGAAAACGCATCCAACGTCGACGGTCCGAGGAGTTTCGTGGTGCCGTCAGGGAGCTTGATTTCAGACTTGCTTTGGGTGTCAAGATCCTCAATGCTATCCTCTACCACCATCTTATCCACTACAAACATCACAAGCTGCCGCAGCGTGGCAGCAGCAGTCGACGAGACGACAGCTATTTTGGACTCCTGGAGCCTGAAACACAGAAGAAGTGCCTATAAATATTCCCGTCAGAGGCACCCTCGAATAACCGACCTCGCCGTACATCACCAAGCAGATGACTGTGAATAGCAGGGAAGTTCGGTATTAGGGATACGAGCGTTTGGAGGATTCGCAGTTGGATATCGACCCCCTGGCTCATTGCATCGCTCATCGTGGTGATCATGAGTGGAACCGCAGAATGTGGTACAGCTTTGAGGGCGATCAACCGTTGTAGAGAACCTAAGGATATTGCCACCACTTTCGCATTCTTCGTTGCACAACCCATGAACACGGGGCGCAGCAGATCTTCGGATTGCGGGCCATCTTAGCAAGGAAAGAGTCGGTCTTCAGCTTGAGAATCCTGTACTAGAAACACGTACCAGACGCCAAGTTTCTAGTTGCCTGTTCTGGCGACGCCCTCAATATTGCGAGTGACTTTTCAGCTGCCTTTTCTTAAGACGTTCAGCCATTTTCCTTCCATCAAAGCGGATATTCGACCCTCACCTCTCGAATTTCGGGATGCTTCCGCTTGGTCTCACTAGCCAAAGACTGCGGAAAGCGCAGGTTATCCTCAGACTTCGCGCTCTGAAACAAATGGTAAGAAACACACCTGTAGTTCAGTGACTAGGAAGGCGAGAGAACTCATTCCCGAATGTCGATAAGAAGTGAACGGTTGATGACGAGTGGCCAATTTCAGTCAACGGAGTGTCCAGCGTACATCAGTGCATCCTGCTCAACATACATGTTCTGGATTTCATGACCGTCAATGATCACGTGATAGGCGTCCTCGCCGGCTCACTTGGGAGTTCAACATCGCGGCCATACATGAGCACGGCGTGATCATGTTTGCGTTACTTTTAGGTTACGGTGGTACATCTTAGGTGAGCTCCTCAAAGAGTTTCCACTAAATGGCAGTTGTCTAGCTCTGCATGGTGAACTGAGAACTTGACGAACGACTCCAACTGCACATCAGACGAAGTGCATGTCGGGCTGTCGCCGTTAAGGATATTCTCGGGCGTGCCGACTCTCACGGCTGAGCACTCCTTGCAGAGTCAGTAGACCTCACACAGACAGAGACAGGCCTAGCGGCGAGAAGGTCCATTCGCCATTCTTGATGGTGTGTAGCTCGATGGGGACTTCGTGAAACAGGACGCCCAGCAATGCGCAGTTGGAGAGGCTAAAGCTCTCATGGAGAAAGAGCAGGATTGATTTTCGTGGACGCGTCTTTTATTCGAGCTTCTGCGAGGACGAAAGTTAGCAATGCATCACGCCACCTTCCTCTGGTGACTTTGCTTCGTTTCTTCTCCCGGAAACAAGCTGAACGCGTTCGATAGATAATGGTTTGCGCTTTGCCTCTGGTGTTGGAGTTCGACTACTGTTTATCTGCACTCATTGGCTGGGGGCAAAAATTCGTCACAACATACAACATGGAATCAACGGATAGGCATTCCAAAAAACTGGAGGACATATCAGTCAGCCTTACGAACGAACCGCCAACTCAGCGAATCGTCATTAAGATCCATGGCTTTCAGAACCAGTCTCTGTAAGGAGTTGCAGATGACTGAATATGGTTCGCGGCGGCAGCCCGGTAAAAAAGAAAGCTTACTCGTTCCACTCTAACATCAGGAGCCGCAGCGTCAGCGAAGACTTGGTCGTTTTCTTGCCAGTTCGGGAAACGCTAAAGCACGGCCGTTGGTACTCTAACCACCAATCGCCGGAGTTTGAGCAAAGACGCACAAGTAGCTGTTGTTGCTGCTTGAAGAACCAAGAAACAAGGATTCACGCTGGTATTGAGGGAAGCATTGTCAAAGTGTGCAGTCTAGACTCATCCATTGTATGCGCACACACCAGAGGCCAAATCCCACATGACCTACTCCAGAAGTGCTTTAAGAACTGCAATTCATCTGTTCAACAACGTTTCCATTTAACGCTCAAGGACCATCCACGGTCTACGGTCCACGCAGAGTTCCCTCGCTCGTATCGCAAACCGAGGTCTCATGCAATTGTCGAAAACAAGTCACAGACCGTGTCATGGATTGACTCCAATGACAGACTGACGAGGCGAAGACTGGGCGGGGACATTCAACAAGGAGCTACAAGGTCTGCTGAAGCTACTTACACGGATGAACGTTACTTAAATTAGTCGACCGTGTAATACTGCTCAGTTCAATCCTCCGGTTTGTTGGCGCGCTTCCAATGCATGAGGCATGAGGACTGATGATAATCTACCATAGATGGACAATCCATCAGTACCCTACTTGCCTGACAGTGAGAGTGACATACCGAAGTTCACTGCCGAACAGATACAATTCCCTTTTCTCTGCGTCTCTGTCCGCTCTGGGCAGTGGGAGAAGGGACGGTGCTTGTACCCGATCGCGTCAAAGAACTGGATTTGGTCCCTCGACGCGAAGAGGGCCGCAGCGATGCTGTGTACTGGTGCATCTCCCCAGCGCTGCGGAACACGGACAGAATGATCCAAAGATTGAAAGGTTTTCACGTCGTGGATGTGAAGCGCGTACCTCGTAGTAGAATCCACCTTGAGAGTCGAGGTAGTCAAAGAACGCGCTATACGCCGGTCCACGCCAGAAGTTCATGTCTGCAATTTCGAAGTTGCTCCAAACTGCGAAAATTCATTTATTCCATGTAGGGTAGAAACACGTGGTGAGAGTGCACACAGTGGCACAGATTGTACGTCTCGCCTTCGTCTTCGGACAAGAAATTCATGGCGTTGTTTTCCGCGATATACTGGGGATGCAGAAGCGTGAAATCTAAATTAAGCTTGAGTAAAAAAGAGATACAGAACAGGGTGAGCAATATCCTGCGTACTACGGACGTGGGCCCAGAGTGAGGGAATTGTCTTTTCGAATTCATACAAAGATATTGTGAAGGCTGGACGTTACAGCCAAGTAAGGTGGAGCGTAAAGCTGATCACTACGATGGTGGCTCACCATAAATTTTGTTATTATCTCGCATGAAAACGAAGGGGTCGAACGTGATGTCGCAAAGGAATTCAACGTCAGGCCTGGGCGTGCCATGAGGAAGAAGATGTTACTGTGGCATGAAGCAGACGCACTCGATCCGCCAGTACCACCGATACTTTTGCATAAGTTCATGTTTGAAGAAGAACTGGACATAGCCGTTAGTGGGGGTAATGTCAAAGTGATAGGACATAATACGTACTCCTGAGTTAAATCGGCACATATTGCGATACCTGGTCCATTGGACGACACTTGAGCACTGGCGTGACCGCGCTGATGAAAAAAGAAAGCTCACGAGACACTACCTGAGTTATTCAGGTCTTGGTCAATATCTGCCTTCAGAGGCCACCAAACGACTGACCACCATAAATTACGTTTTCCTCTTGCATCTTCTCCCTTCCTTTCTCCGCTTTCACGTCATCAATCCAGTTCGGCTGGAACCAATGCTCACTAGGAATCACCCCAAACTCCATGTTTGCCCCCGAGACCGCCGCGACCCGTCTACCGGTCCCGAAAATAAGCCTCCACCGCCGGCAAGGAGGAACACCGTGTGACCCACGTTCTGAACTCCTCCGAAAAGGGCTCCTCGTTCAGTAAGACATATGGGTATCCTCTGTGGCTGTTGAACCGCTTCTCTATATCTCGAATACTCTTGATTGTGCCCTCCAGATTAGAATTCCGCGCGAGAATGACGAATGTCGCGTTGGCGCGTGGGTGAAGGGATAGTGTTGCGTTAGCCTCAAAATACAAGTCTGTCTGTACACTAGGTGGTGGTTTCGACATCCACCCGTTGAAGTGCGCACTCAACGCGGAGAGCGACGCCGAGGCACTGTAATCCTTGCCTTTATGTTGCAACAGGAGATGGAGGCTGACCTGTAATGGACGTTCAGGATTTCATTTAAGTTTGGATTGTGTGAAAGAAACCCACTACAGCTGCGAGAAGTATAAAACAGTACCAGCCCCATTTTTGCATTGGTGGTCAGGAAGCACTGAAGCAAGGACCTGACGAGAACAGACGCGTACCCGCGACCCCGGAGGTGCTGATAATCACCGAGACCCCAGAAAGCAAAATGGAGTGATGATGGGATGGTGCACGCTTATGTCACCTTCTAGTAATTATTTCTTGAAGTTGAATGAACTTCCAAGTCTCCAATCTCCTTTCCTTTGGTCAAGGTACTCTTTTGTGAAGTCATTGCATGTAATCACTGGGAACTGGCATTATATGAGCCTAATCTGAAGTGAGGACGAGCCTCCACGTCCGGTGTCCGAGATGATGGCAAGTGTGATCGAAGTTCAAGAAGATGGTAAGTTAATGCAAACATAGGGACATACAAAAGTCTACTATGTACACCTATATTATATTGTAGTCTATTGGCAACAGTAACTCTATAGCTTCGAAGCTCCGGGGGGCGCCCGCACATTAGCCCCTGATGAAGTTGTCCCACTGCTTCATGCATGAGTAGCCGTCGTAGTCTGTCAGCCAATCAGGATGTGCTCATGAAATTGACAAGCCAGAGGCTATACCCACCGAAGCTTTTTGACTGGTCACAAGAACACCGGCCCTTCTGCCATGTATCCTTCTGTTGTGGACAGTGAATATACGGATTGTGCTCATATCCGATTTCGTCGAAGAAGTGGAGTTGAGTCTTGTTCGCGAAAATGGCTGCCGCGATGCTGTGCACCGGTGCGTCTCCCCATCGCTGCATGATTCGTAGTAAGTCATCAGGGGACAGATATATAACATAGACGCAAGAGCACATACCTCGTAGTAGAATCCGCCTTTGGAGTCGAGATATTCGAAGAACGCGGTGTACGCCGGTCCTCTCCAGAAATCCATGTCTGCAATCTCGAAATTGCTCCAGACTGTAGTAGAATTGATGTTGGGTGCATAGACAGTCACACAACTGTCAGCGGACGTACAATGGCAAAGATTGTATTTGTTTCCTCCATCATGGGACATGAATCCCATTGCGTTATCTTCTGCAACAAACTCCGGGTGCATGCCCATGAAATCTGCGTGGACGGATATCAGTCGTAACGATAAGTGTGGTGTCAAGAATTATACATGCCCCGTACGTGTCCCCACAGCGTAGGTATTGTCTTCTCAAACTCGTACATCGTGATCGTCCACCCTACGTGCCGCCAGACTGTTAAAGATTTATGATTCCGCATGAATATTATACAGACCATAAACTTTGTTGTTGTCTTCCATAAAGAGAAATGGATCGAAGCCAAGGTCACAGTGGAAGTGGACCTCGGGCCTGGACGGATCATCAGGCCCGGGACTACTGCGACTCTTGTATATGAATGACTCACTCTATTCTCCAGTACCACCGATATTTCTGCATGAGTTCATGTTTGAAGAAAAACTATACGTGGCGTTATTAATAATTCCCATATAGTATCAATGAATCTTGGACGTACGCCCGAGTTGAAACGACACATGTTGCGGTATCTGAAGCAATTAAAGTTCAGGATGCGTATGACACGAAACCATGGAGTACGCTCACGACTTGCTTCCTGAATATCAATCAACACTAATAACCGTGCAAAGTAAATCAGGTCCACGCACCTCCGTAGATAATCTTCTCCTCTTCCATCTTCTGCCGCAACTTCGTCGCCTTGTCCTCATCAATCCAGGCAGGCTGGTTCCAGTGGTCGTATGGGATCTGGCCAAACTCCATCAAGGATCCTGAAAGCACAGAAACACGACTGACAAAAATGATAAGCACGACATCCCCTCATACTGAGACTGGAATGGCGCTCACTTTTTGAACTCTTCCGTGAAGGGCTCATCATTCAGAAAGACATACGGATATCCACGGGCTCTGTTGAATCTGTCTTCGATGTCACGCACACTCCGCACCGCACCATTGATATCCGTATTCCTTGCCAGGATAATGAATGTCGCGTTCGCGCGCCGATCAACGGCCAGGGTCTTGTTGGAATCACTCGTCGGGAAGTAATAGTCGTCTGGCACGAGAGGTGCTTTCGAGTTTTTCGGGTCCCCTTTAATGATTTTGGACATATTGGACAGGGACGTCGCTCGCCCATAGCCTTCATGCGAGAACCGTAATATGGAATGAAGGATAACCTGGAACCATAGTTGGTTAGTCAGGCACACCACCATGTGTGCGAGAATGACGTACGAGCATGCCGACCACTAGTAGCAGATACCGTGGCCATGTTTGCATACTGAACTGAGCACAAGGATTCAAGTGAAAGGAGGCCCTAGTCGCTGAAAGAGCAGAGATCCAGCGTTGCGCAGCGTTGATGGGTGGATGTCAATCAATGAGCGGCGTCAAGAGCCCGCTTATCTGAAGAAGCTACAGAGCAACAGGCACAAACTCCCGGCAATCGCTCTGAGTCCGCTGCTTCGTGCGATCCTTCATCTGTGTTTAGCAGGTGTTTGCAGAGAACACAGGACTTCACGTCGACCTGCACGGAAACCTGAAGGCGATGTCTCTCAGACTTCCAAAACTTGTTGTATTTGACCTCGAGTAGGATTTAATAGCTTCTCGATCATAACCTACATTGGACTGACTAGTACTGCCGTAGCTTCACCCTATGGGGTCTCTGGATAGACACTCATGTGACAGGTATACCCCCCTTTCTTTTCGCAGCAGCTCGATTTCTCAAGTTCAAGCTGTAGGGCCTCTTCGCCGCAATAGAAACGACCTCAATGAAGTCCTTGACAAGTGAGTCATGGAGGTTGTCGATACGTCAACATCTCAGAATTAACATAGCATTCACTAGACACAACGACAAGATCAGTTTTTACAGAGATGTTCCCGAAATATTGCATCGTCTCCGCACAGCTGGGATCACGATTGCGGCGTGCTCACGAACAGAGGCACCGAGGCTGTGTGTGATTTGACTTCACCAAGAGACGCGTGGCCCATTTGAACGTACATAGAGCCTGGCAGGCACTTGGGCTCCTACTAGTTCCACCAAAGCCAGGTGATGATGAGGTGCTACTGGCCGTGGACTTTTTCGACCAACTCGAGATATATCCCGGTGGGTCCTATCTTCCGTAATCTGATCGCTCTAATCGTAAGTCGTAGGATCCAAACTTACCCACTTCAAGAAGCTACACGAGAAAACAGGTATACCGTACTCCGAGATGGCGCGTGAACTTGTTCCTTCACTCGTCAGTTCAATACCCTGATGAATGTTGCAGCTTTTCTTCGATGATGAACACCGGAACTCCGAGGTCGAGCAACTTGGTGAATGCTATACTATGACTAAAATACGTACAAATGCTCAATCATTTCACAGGGGTGACATTCTCCCTTGTCCCGCGAGGCGTCAATCACGACACATTTGAGAAAGGCCTTGCCAAATGGAGAAAACGACACGCGGATGACGAGTAGGAGCAGACTGCATGCTGTACGCCGTTTCGAATTTTCGGCTAGAGGCATTTATATGTACTTATACCAAGATCGGGAAGCGCTCTTGGATGTCCTATCCTACCAGCATAGTTTTCTACAAGTTTTCTCGAGTGCGACGCGTGACCTGAAGCCCCGAGAGGTCAAGAAGAGCCAAGACTCAAAAGAGCTAGTTCAGGACGTTGATGCGTCGCGCCACGTGGTTGTCGGTTGACAGCCTGCCTACAATTCCGTCCCGCGGCCAACCTCAAATCCCATCGGCCCCCCCGCTCCCATATCCTTGTTCTTTGCGGTGCTGACGCTGCCCAACGACGTCTAAGAATCGATATACACAGCTTCCTCCTCAGATAAAGCTCTCCTCGAGATGGGGACACGTCCGGTGCTGCTAATGTGCCGAATTGTGCTGGTGGTTGACAGGATGCATACTGCACATCAACCATTTGATCGGCATGAATACTCCTTGTTTTGGCCTCGCTGAATCCTCGCCGAACTTCCACTGGTATCGTAGAACACGTTCCACTTTTGTAGCCAACCGCGCGCGGCCCACGATGACTAGTTTTTGTTGATCTTTCATGATTTTCTGATCAGCTGTTCGCGACGACTCACGCAACTAGTTCGACGCCACCACCAGCCCTGCCACGCTGTGCGTGGCTTCCATACTCTCGTTCTAAATCCACGACTCCGTAATCGGTTCTCGCGATGACGTCTAGATGGTGTTCTGGGTCTGAATCGCCATCAAATAATTTAGCCTCTCAACGTACATAAACCCCACGCCCTTCACTTCCCGCCTTCATACTTGTTCCTTCTGCTCTCCCCCCATTGATTTTTGCCTTTGCACGCCATGTCTGCCCCCGAGCTCGTACAGTCTGGTTTCACATACCGGATTACCAATGCCAAATCTGGAACGGTCATGGATTTGTCTGGTTTAGACAATAGAACAAGTACGTCGAAGCAAAATTGTGACCATGCCTCGTTCTTAGGGTTTGCTTTTTTCTAGTCATAGGATACCCTAATCACAATACAACTAACCAGCAGGTATAAAACTTCCGCTGGATGACGTTTTCTCAGCGAGATTAAAACTTAGGTCACAGTGGACGCTGCAATGGACAAACATAGGCTGGACGTTCCGCTCTGTGGGAAACGGGCTCTACCTTGGCGTTGATGGCTCCCTTTCGGACGGTACCCGCCTTGTCGGAGTGACGACTCCCTTTGGGTGGCATATTTGGCATGACGAGGTCAACCCCAGTACCTACAGGTACGTTTATGCATCCCGAATCTTGTTTCGATCGAATAATGAAAATCACACGCGCAGGATTTTCGTCCCAAATACCACCCTCAATGTTGACTTGAACAACAAGGGAAGCAAGGTGCCAGGGACTGCTATCACGCTCTGGTACCGCTGGGCGGGTATTCATCAGACTTGGAAGTTCGACCGTGTCTAAGGTAAGATTTTCTTGGGTCATCGTGCACCACCGGATGCTCAGCGCCATGCTTCAGGTGTGTCCGCAGGCCGCCGAACTCTCTTCATGAACTGTGCTACCCCTTGTTGTGTTTTTATTCTTGTTGTTATCATACACCCCAGACGGTTTTTTTTTCTGGTATTCCTATAGGATCCACTGTTGTGTGTATATACTATAATCGGGCTTCCTTGTTCTACAAGCTACATACCCTAGTTTCCAAAACACGTTCCTTCTATTTCTTCTGTTTCTTCATCCTTCGTACGTTGCATTTCTTGGCCATCTACCCCCACTTGGCACAGCTATACCCAGATATCCAGCACCCTCCTTCCTAGGTGAACGCAATGTTGTTAAAATTTCAGGGTCTCCACGTTTCTAGGGCTCGAATTGGCTTCAGTAGATGCAGGCACAATCGATGAAGATAAGAGGTCAGCAGAGCCCTTTCATCCTATTCGTAGTGATCGTCACCCGTCATTCCACGCTCAAATTATACTCGAGTCTCGAACTTCGGAGCTTGCAGCTTCTGCGACGGACCGATTGACCACCTTTAGACGTCAGCTGCCCATGGTTGAAGGGTCGTGAGCATATATAAACACCAGTTTGCGAAGCGTTCGAGCAGTACCACAACGCATACCATGACTATCCACGAAGGCTCAACCTACGTCCTCATCAACGGCAAGTCTGGCACCGTCCTTGATCTTTCCGGGACAGACGGCTATTCCCGTATGTGGCGGTTTCAGCACCGTCCATTTTATAGCTAACATAGCCGTCAGTTCTCGGCTGGAACCGCCACAACGGAGATAATCAGAAGGCGAGTGGGCGATGCTCCGTCCCAGTCAGCATCTAACACGATCCGATAGTGGATTCTTGAACGAAACAACAACCAGTGGACCTTTAGGAACGTTGGCACCGGACGCTATCTCGGGGTCGGCTCGGGTCACATCGGAGATAACACGCCAGTGCATGCCGTCGACGATCCAGTGACATGGGATATCTTCCCCGATGAACATGATGGAAGCGTCTACAGGTCCGTTTTTCATGTCCGCGGCAAAACTCGCTTGATTCATTCTGACTGTAAGCATACTAGGGTCTTCGTCCCAGGAACGCGATTTAACCTTGACCTGTCCGACCACGGTAACGCAAACAACGGTACACCCGTCACCCTTTGGGGCAAGTGGAACGGCACCAACCAGACCTGGAGGTTCGAGGAAGGTGAATGAACATCACATCATATGTTTGTAGGGCTCGATTCTAATGACCGGCCACGCCAGTCTAATTGTGCGACCGCCATGATGGAACGTTGAATAGGAATGGACTGGACCATGTAAACAGAATGTTTGTATCATCATGTCGAATGAGATCGCTTTGTAGCGCCGTTCGTGCTGTTCGGCTTGAGGCAAATGGAACTGCGATTGATACGAACATAAGTAGAGCAGATTCGATCTATGGGCAATTGAGCTTCACGACTTTAGTGACAGTCGTGGTGACCGTCGTCGTTGTTGTGGTGATCACTGACTCTCCATTCCTTTCAAGTTTCACGTCCCCCAGTTTGACGACAGTGTCAGCATTTGAGGACTCCGGCGGGCTTGCTTTAGAAAACACGTCCAGGGGGATGTTGGAATCTAGGGTTGGTTCAGGCGTCGGCCTCTGCAGTACAAACCTCCAGAGCCGGCAAGGTTCGAAAGGATATCGCTCCCAAAGCTGGATCTATGCAAAATACATACCGGGTAAGGAACGATTGTTCCCAGTCGAAAAGACCACTAGCTTACCAACGTGCCAGGCTTGCTATCACCTTGACTAGCTAGGTCGAATAGAAAGCCGGTATTAGGCTAAACAACGCTGATAGAAAATTTATGAGTGTTTATTCGCCGAGAAGAAGTACGCATAGCATACCGCCAAATTCCCTGCTCGGAGTCCGCCTCTAGCGCCCAACTAGCTGGATACGCACTCGCAACGATGGGAACTCCGTTGCGTATGCCGTCCTCTATAGTTAGATAGCCGCCCGTATTCAAGCTGCGAATCGAATATCCTTTTCCAAGAGGTGACAACTGCCACTTTGCGGCACATTAGATTGGATCATTGGTACCCTGGGCGTAATTGCGTACCTTCTGGTTGGACCCTTCGTGGGCGGGAAAACCTGGCGTCAACAAATTAGTCTACAGAACTACCTAGTTCTACACACAGACCTATAATCGATTTTCGGTCATGTCCAGAAAGATCGATGGCTGTACCGCTGACAAAGTTGAAGACTTGGTATATGCCAGGCTGTAGTTTATGGTCGGCGTCCTGGGTGACCATGGCGAGTGAGGTATATCCGGTAATCGAAACAAACTGAGCCGATGCAGGGGGCACAAGTAAACGAGGGTGGGTCACCTCAGAAATTCAACATGTAGCGTGACTGAGGCGTGTTGCTCAGAATCACAGATCCAGATGTGACGATGGGTTTCCAGGAATCAATGAGCCCCATGGGAAGTTGAAGCTTGAGTTTGGGCACTCGAGAAGAAGGCTTGTGGACATGAGACCTCCGCGCGGGTCGGAGCGTACGAAGAGTCCAGCCCAGGTCGCTACTTCGAAAGCCAAGATAACAAGATCAGTTGGCTCCACCCTAATATATATTGTGCAAATAGATTGGGGAAGATAAGATTGGGCTTTTTCAAGGAATAACTTTCCTCCGGTCTGCAGCGCCTGGGCGCTTTGATGGACTATGGTATCCTGAGAACAGGTTCAGTCCTAGTTGTAGGGCAGCAGAAGGTCTAAAATCTTCGAAGTTGCCCACATTGCAGACCACGTGACTGAATTTGACGCGTCGCCAGCCCCGTGACCGCGACGCGTCAGACTGGCAACCTGAACAAGGACTTGTCCACGGAAAATATCCCTCATTCCCCCTGACCTTGGCAGCAGCTAATGCGCTGTATAGCCAGGCATCCTATACATTCGGTCAGGTACGTTCTGCGTCCTAACTTTTTCAAACGTCGTGTGAGGTCGGGTCTTCCGCTGAACATCAGAGTGTAAAAACTCTGTCTGTCGCCTTGAGCATCGGGGGTTTGCGCAACGACACGGCGGGGTTCTATGCCTTCAAATTTCTCGAGACTTCTGTTTCGAAAATCCACGGCAGATTGCGAATACCAATTCTTCGATGGCGGAGATCAGAAAGGGCAGAAGATCCACGATATCCTCATCTTAGAACATGGTTTGCGATCATCGTTATACCAAGTCCGGGCGCTTTGAGTAACAAAGCGTGAGCTTCCATTGTGAAGTGTTCAGAGGCATATTGACTTGAAATTGACACCGACTGCGGAAAGTCTGGGAGCATTAAACCTAAATAATAACATACGAACATGAAAGGTTTTTGAGTATCTTTGTGCTCAACGATGCGCTGATAGGCTCTCTTACAATTGACAGCGAAGCAAGGGTGCATAGCTCCATTTCGGTGACCATGACCGCTCATTGCCCGCGGTCATGCTCCATCAGAAAACGATACGACAATCCTAACAATCCTAACGTCCGTACGCTGGAGCTGGGGTTCATAGTCGTTGAGAAACAAAGGCGTTTAGCCCGATTGGTGTTCTGCAACTTCATTGAGGGAGGTGGAGGAGTGGGAAATCCAATCACCGCATGAGAAAGCGCCAAGATTGACAGCTTAGGTAATCCAATGTGTGATGGGTGTGACGCGAAGGCCTGAGAATTCGGACAGACAAAGATCCATCTTTTCTGTGAGACGACGTGCGTTGGCACTTCATTGTCTCTTTACGATCAACCACCAGGACCCACGACGAATCTCTCTCTTCTCCGTCGTCATACGACTGCCCCCTTCAGGTCATTTCGTTTACGCATCGCACCATAATTCGGCATTTTTTTTACGACTACACCCGCACATATACCGGTCTCGAGCCTGGAGCCCTGTCTTACGCCAGATACCACGTCAACGATACCAAGCCTCATATATCATATCCCTGCTAAAATAGATGTCTACCGGGCATAAAGCCGGACAGGCGCTTTTCCTGGGTCTCGAACTGGCTACGGACCAGCTGCGGGCGACGATTGTCGAGGAAAATCTCGAGCTTGTCGGGGTGGAGAGCGTGGACTTCGATACCGACTTACCAGAATACCAGTGCGTACACCCCCTGTGTCGTTGTTCTTACGTTCCCCTGACTTGTTTTCCTTCCTTTTGTTCCTGATGGGACCTTCCAGAACACAAGGCGGAATTTTCACGACGCCTGGTGATGCTTATACGACACCGGTAGAGATGTGGATTAAGGGCCTCGGTAAGTACATGGTTTCATTTTACAACATGTGCAGACGAAGCGGAACCAAAAATTTTGGCACTCCAACTGATTTGCTCGATTTGGCACCAATCTCCCGTACACGTGTTGGATCCCGATCATTTTCTCACGTGACTATTTTATGCAGACATGTTGCTCGAGAAACTGTCTCGAAACTACGACTTGTCCAGAATTCGGTCTATTGGAGGGGCTGCTCAGGTATGGCGATTAGTGTTTTTGAACTCTATATACTCACAAGAATTCTTGCAGCATGCCCTAGTTTGGTGGAAGTCCACCACGGTGCCATCACTTTCATCGCTAGACCCTCATGTTCTTCTGCATAACCATTTTCCTTCGCATTCGTTTTCTCTTCCCAATACACCCATCGCGTTGGACATATCATCACATACGCATGCCCTAGCAATTGAAGCCCTTCTCGGTGGGCCAGACCACATGGTCAACCGCGTAGGCACATGCGCGAATGCATCCATGGTCGCCGCCCAGCTCCTACGAGTCCGAGAAAGCTGGCCGCAGGACGTGTGGGCGCGGACGGGCCGCGTCCAGCTTGCGAGTGCCTTCCTCGGTAGTTTGATTGCCGGTAAGTCGATGGGCATGGGCGAGGCAGAGGCATGCGCAACTGGCATGTGGGTGCATGGCGCGAGCCCAAGCTCAATAAACGCAGGTCAGCCAGGCGCACCGGGCTATTGGGACGAGGGCGTTCTAGACATTGTCGGCGGCAGCAGGGAAGAGGGAAGAAGAGTTCGAGGCTGGCTTGGGGATGTGGATATCTCTGGGGGCGGGAGACGTGCCGGAAACGTCTCAAGGTATCTTGTAGAACGCTATGGATTTGAACCAGGTATGATATTGATTTTGTCTTGTCCCGTCCTTTGTCTGAACCCTCAAACAGATGCAATCGTAGCTCCGTTTACGTCTGACTATTTATCGTCTTATCTCTCGCTATTGCCCTCGCAGAATGACGCTGTGCTTTCCTTTGGACCGATGGATGCTCTGATGACTCCCGCACAACATTATATTCCAACACGCTTATATAATCTAATCCCCCATCCGGCACAGGATCCTGGGGAGAAACGGAAATACATTGCCGTGTTATCTAGCAGGAACGCGGACGTCCCTAGGGCGCTAGTCCGGGACATGTACACAAAAAGCTGGAGCGCGTTCGACAGGCTTGTCGCCATTGTCCCTCCAGGCGGTTCAATAGGGTAAGCTGCTTTCGCCTCTTCTGCATCGCAATTTCTAACGAACGTCTAGACTGGACGACAAGCTCTTTAGCTTCTGGTACCTCCAGAACGACAGCTTCCCCTTCTCCCATGTCAAGGGCATCTACCGCTTCGAGACTGGTATCAAAGTAACCGAGTTCCGCGACCTCCGCGCCAATCCGCGCTGTCTCGTCGAATCCCAGGTCCTCGCCTTCCGCGTCAAATGGTCTCGCATGCTCGCAACAGGTGTCCTTGGCACCGCGCGGAAAGCCAACTCCTCCAACCCCAGTTCTTCTTCACCCTCCCCACATGCTCAGTCGCATGCCCGCGCGTCGGCAAACATGCTCTCGAGCCTTGGCCTCCCCTTTGACCCATACGATCATACGTCTCTACCAACCCGCATCCTCGCCATGGGCGCCGCAGCAAATTTCCCCTCAGTCGCCAACCTTGTCGGCGATGTCTTCAACGCGCCTGTCCTCGTTCCCTCATCACAGGTCGAAGCTGCACAGATCAGCCCCCACCGCAATGCACCAGCACGCGGTTTTCCGGGCCGAGCGGCGCTAGGTGCCTCATATGTAGCGCGTTGGGTATGGGCGCGGGACCGGGAGGGTATGAGTGTTGGCTTGGTCGGATTTGAGGAAGAGGGGCGGAGAGTCCTCGGGAAGCGGTGGGTGGCGACGGGTGGCGCGGCATTGCGGACCAATGTGAATGGTGGTGCGGCTGGAAATGTGAAGACTGGAGGTGCGGTCGGCGCGTCGTACGGCCTTGTCGGGGCTGGGCTAGGCGCGAGCACGAGTGTAGGAGGCAGCCGGTCGGGGCTGGGGCTGGGTGCGACGGTCTTTGTGGAGGAGGAGGAAGATGAGGAGCTCGAGCGCGAGCGAAGAGAACGGGAGCTGCAGGATCGTGTTGGCCTTGGACCCAGTGGGGGTGTCGGTGTGATCGGAGGTGGGATTTATGGCGGTGGGAGTGCCTTTGGTACTGGTACGGTTGGGAGCGACCTTGGTTTTGGTTCCAGGACGCGCACGCAAACTGGGTCGACAGTGGACTCGTTAGGGAGCCTCACGAGCTCGGGGTTGTCTGGACCTTCGACGGCGTTCACCACCCCAGATTTGAACCTGCTGTCTGCGGGTTCGATTTCGGCTGCTAACACAAACGGCACGGCTGCGAGCAGCCCTACGCCGTTAACACCGGTAGTGGCACTCCCAACAGCAGATGCGGAGGCCCAGATGGGGCTGGCTAAGGTGGCGGACGCCGACCTAGATGCGTTCATGACCTATGCTGCCATTGTTCCCGAGTACTGTCGCTTGGAAACGATGTTGGTCAAGGGGATCGTCTGAGGGGTTTTGGAAGTGAATACTGCAGTCACTGATTCTCTTATCTTTTGGTTTTTCTTCTCTATGCCGTGCTTGTCCTTTGCTTCTTTGTGCATACTTGTTGATACCATCTATCCCTCGCTGGTGCTTTCCTGTTTTTCCTTGTGATCGTGCTTCAATAGTTTTCTCTTGCCTTTTTTCTCTGCTTATTGTTTTGCGCTTTAAATTCACCTCCCTGCAGCAGCAAAAGTAGAACATATGCATGCGGCTGTACTGCGCGCTCCCTCCCATAATACTTGCTATACGTACTTCTATATTTATTATATATGCCAACGGTCCACTAGAACTCATTACTGACGTATATCGTCCTTCTATCTGCCTAGTTTCCTGCTACGAGGGGTCGACCAAAGGTGGCGACGAGAAGCACCAACACACTACATTATGGGCATACATAAACGATGTGGTAAGGTTAAGAAGGCGTGGTAGGCGATGACTGCTACTTGACCGAGGGGCTCGCTCTATCTCTGTCCTGCGTGATTGGAACTTGGAGATCTCCTACCTTGTCCAATTGCTTGCCACAAGCTACTCTCCAGCTTGCCTGCCTCGATGTAATGTTTCAGCAAACCTCCCACTCCTATGTGCCACTTTTCGCCCCACACGTCGCACGTATCGACGCCCACACATTCAATTGCAAGCTGAGACCGCGTGTGAACCTGTGGCGTGACCCGGGCAGGATCCTTGTCATCATCGCATCATTTGAAGCCCAGATCTCGCAATGGTATCGTAAATGAATGTATCCCACAAGCACTAGAAGCAAACGTCGTAGATGGCTTTTGTGACCCTTTTCTCTAGTCTGCACTGGCGTCAAAGAAACAATGGCAACCGATCACATCATGAGGCCAATATGTCCAACCTACCAGCTCGCTTGTTAGATGTCTTCCTGCGCACCTACGATATGGGTTTCACGTCCTTCGGCGGCCCACCGGTTCATTTCCAGATCTTTCATCGCAGGTTCGTGGACGGTCTCGGGAAAACGCCTTGGATCGACGAACAAACAGTGGGTCCAACTTCTTCCGTCCTGGTATGTTTTCTGAACGAAGGTGACGATGACGATGTAGTATCAGGAGCTATTCGCAGTAACTCAGGCGCTGCCCGGTCCCGCGTCTACAAAAATGCTGTTCAACATCGCACAGATTCACGCCGGCCTCATTCCCGCGCTTCTTGTGTTCCTACTTTGGTCCCTCCCAGCCGGAATAGCGATGTATGGCCTTTCCCTTGGCGTACAACGTATCGGGCAAAGTCTTCCCAGCCCAGCGTACGCCCTGCTGTCCGGCCTGAATGCCGCGACGGTCGGGCTCATTGCCCTAGCTGCCGTAAAGCTCGCTAGAAAGGCGATCACAGATCCTCTCACCAGATTCTTAGTAGTCTTTGGTGCATGTGTCGGATTGTGCTATAGCGCGCTGTGGTACTTCCCCGTCCTGCTCATCTTCGCGGGCGCGGTGACTGCCGTTTGGGACCTGTTAGGTCGACCATGGTGCCAACGTTGGAGAAATAAGAGGCAGGAACGAAAGCGGTCCCAGGCGATGGGACAGGAAGCCGGTGTTGAAGCTCCAGATATTCCGATGGATGATATCACGTCCCGGATTTCGCCTGCAGCTACGGCAGTGGAGAACCAAGCCATTCAAAGAAGAGCAATCGCGCCAGCATCCACGCCATCAGCTTCCCAGAATAATATCTACGAACGGGAACAGAATACTCACTCCGTGATCCTGCCGCCGCAAATCGACATGTCCGCCCATTCCATCCCAGTCAAGTTAGGGATTGCCGTGATCATTGGCTTCTTTGGCGCATTCACAATCTTCATGTCCCTCCGAGGCGGACTACACAACTCTCCTCTCCTCCTCTCGCTGTTCAACAACATGTTCCTCGCTGGCACCATCATCTTCGGTGGCGGTCCTGTTGTCATACCGCTACTTCGCGACTACGTCGTGGCTCCAGGGTGGGTATCACCTCGCGACTTTCTTCTGGGGCTCGCCATCATCCAAGCAATGCCCGGCCCGAATTTCAATTTCGCCATTTACCTTGGTGCGTTAGTTGTGGCAGGCCCTGCCTCAAGCCACAACGTGCCAACATTCGTGGGCGCTTTCCTCGCTTTCCTCGGCATCTTCACGCCAGGGCTGTGGCTCTCTGTTGGGTTTCAGAGCATATGGAGGACACTGAGGAAGCAAAGGGCAGTAGTCAGCGTACTGCGGGGCGTCAACGCGGCTGCTGTTGGAATTGTCTTCACGGCGGTCTACAGGCTTTGGGAGATCGGGTACTTGACGCCCGCGGGGAGTCAGGGGATCAGTTTGGGACGGGAGCCGTGGTGGCTGGTTGTAGCGGCGGCGACTTTTGCGACGGTTGAATGGTTTTCTGTGCCGCCGCCTGTCGCCATTCTGACAGGAGGAGCTACTGGATTGGGCTGGTGGGCTGCTGTTGGGCGTCACTTGAATCGTTGAAAACATCATTCGTTATACGAACTGCGGGATGTCCTGATAGTCCTGTATATGTCACAAAAACAACGGGGCTGATTTCTATCGACAATAGGTAACAGATATTGGAAACGATGGCAAAACAAGGCACGATAGGAAGACCGACGACGCTGCAACGGCCACCACTCCCAACTCCTCACCCGTTGGACTCTCCTTCCGACTCCTCATCAGAACCATGAGGCAAATTCTCCAGCACCGTCGACAACTCACCCTCCTGAGTTTCCTTCTATCGAATGAACCGTGACTCTCATGCATGAGTTAATACCTTGTTCCACGAAACACGCTGCGACTCAAGGAGATCCATATATCCGCACTTTCGCACCCGCCCGGCTGATCTCGATACTGCTCCATGACCACTAAACACGTCCCCAGCGCCGTTAACGGCTCAGTGGGATCGATCGCCCTAGGCACCCCCGGGCACTTCGCGCAGGCATGAGACTGGCGTCAAGGGGCGGAATGTCGCTTCCTCCGGCTGGAGCCTGGAGGGCAACGAGTGGCATGATTAGTTTGGTCACGCATCGCCAACGCTGTACACGAAGCCGACCACCATCATTGTCCATATCGCCGACAACCGAAAGCGGCTGGTACAATATGCTAGGGCTAGCCCTCCAGAGAAGAGCTCCAGCCCTTCCATCTGCAGTCGCCATCTCAGCCTAGGACTTTGCGGCGTCCGATTCACTACACGCGACCTTCTTACCCTTACGATGTACACACACAACCACTCGAATCTTGACCTGGTTTTGATATTCGAGGTGGCTTGACACTCTGGCCGATCAGACTTCGATGATCAAAGATTTAGTAGTAGTAAAGGCTCAGCGCGACTCAACAAGTACCAGAGCCTTAGTTGGACCAGTCGGCCTTTCTGCAGCTTTCTTCCCTAACGCCGAACTCCGCACTTTCTTCGTTTTGTGTTTTGTGTTCCTTGTGGCGTTACGCTTCTTCTTGGCTTAGGGCACGGTGACCTCGTCATTGTCGATCGCCCTCCGAGGACAGAGCGCTCGCGATGCGGTCTCTATGGGCGCGGGGCATGGTGATGCATACAGACAAGATAAAAAAGGCGCGCATGAAGATTCATCAGAAGGGAAGGCTGGACGTTTGATGCCCAAAGGAGGCTCTGCCAGGTTGTGGGTCCCAGCTGTCCGCAGAACGCCGTTTGGTCCTAGAGGAGGGTTCGGTACCGGGAGAACCTGCAGGCAACGAGATGCAGTAACACATCTGGCAGAACAACATGAGGCATCGATGAGATAATCCCCCCACCGGAATCTGGAACGTGGACACACAGGGAAAGAGAATTGGATGCTGTTTCGCCTCGCTCTCAGAGGCATTTTCACCCAGTCACCGCTGCAGAAGATACAAAGGAGCATGAGGAACGACAGAGACTCGAACCCAGCAACCTACCGATAGGGGCGAACTTAGTGAAGCGATGAGAGCTGATCGGGAAGAGATAAATATCGCAAGTCGCGATCAAATGGCGATCATCAATTTCGACCCACACTGTGACTCAAAAACTGCCACCATGCAGCCCTGCCAGTCTCTTGTGACTGCCAACTACACCGTTTGCTTAAGGTCAAGTAAAATGTACACCAACAATTCGAGACTGTCAACTGACCCACAACTTTTTCCCTTCATCGTCGGTGAATATGACAAGTCAGTGATTTCCGCTGCCTCATATCCTGGCTGGTTTCCGCTGACATCCAACCCTAATGCAGAAGCACTGCCAGTCACTTCTAACGCCGTTTTTCGTGCTGAGCGTCAGCGCTTAATCGATGAAGCAGAGGCTAACATTGCCAGGACAAACCTCTACCACAATGTTTGCGCCATAGATAGGATAGGCCCCGCGTCCATGAGTTTCTGGTACACGCGTGATGACGACGAACCGCTCTATGTCAGACTCATTGATAAACCTGGTGCCCTATCCGGAAACATTCTTCGCCTTCTAGTCGACCTTCCACCCCTCCGGACCCATTCTGAAATCGACGGCGAAATCGTTCGACGCATCCCCTCTCGTCCATTCGCTGTATACGAATCTAATCAGGAGGACACCCACCGCGAGGTTCTCGCTCTTCCCGTCGTTGAATTTGACGAGAACATTCATTTCTCCAAGACGTCTAAGTACAAGAGCGAGGTAGCAAATCTTCTCAAGGTCAAGGGCGGTTCTCGTCATGTCATCGAGATACTCGGTAGGACCCAAGACGGGAAACTTGTCTTTCCTAGGCATTCCAACGGCTTGGGTGCATCTGGGATTGTCGATCCTCTGACTATTGGCGTCCTTAAACGCTGGAGTGTTCAGCTTGCCGAAGCAGTCTGCTTCCTCCACTCTGTTGGCATCATCCATCGAGATCTCCATACGCGCAACGTTCTGGTGACGAAAGATTATGAGAACATGATTCTTTGCGATCTCGAATGTCGCTGGGGAAGCGACGATGCACCAGAAATTAATTCGGACGACTGGCATTATGAACGAGCTTACACCGAGAAATCGGACGTGTTCTGCTTCGGCAAAATGTTGAACGACCTTATCATGGGAGATAATCCAAGGAATCCGTGGGTCGCCTGGTCTGCTCCCGCTCCGTTTTCGAGAATCATAGAAGCTTGTAAAGCTGAGGATCCTGCTGATCGGCCGACCATGCAGGAGGTCAAGGCTATGTTGGAGGCTATACCCGAGCCCAGTTCGTCGCGTATCGTATTCTGTTCGTGTGAGACCTCATTGTAGGCTATGATTCACAGATGACAAGTGACTACTCTCAGGGCATTCATATACTGCCAGCATAACTTCTTGAGTCGAATATCATATGTGATCTCTCTTTGCAGTATCCGTCTTTCTTTCTTGCTTGCCTGAATGTGTAGCGCGATCAATCCCTTCAACCGAAGAACTTTTCACTGCGTCTCACGTCCTGTGTACCAAGCGTTGTATGCTCCCACCACCCTTGATTTCGGGCGATATCGCCAGGACCATCCTGCCAATAATACAGTACGTTATTTTGATGAACCAGCGATACACCGATGCACATCGCCCGTGGGCTTCCTGTGCCTGGTGCCTTTGGCACCACCTTATCGCAGCCTACCATTGGTAAACAATGATTGAGCTCATTCCATTCATCCTCGTATCGTCGACGACTCGGATATGCAAGTACCAGGGATCCCAACTCGAACGTACATCTGTACAAAATCATCTTTTTCCATATATTCGGCGTTGTTCTCCGCGATCAATTTGTGATCGCACACGATTCACGACTGCGTCCAGAGCCTTTCGTTTCTGAGCGCTGAGCACGTTGTTTCACCGCTCGATATGCAAACCCTGGCGCGTTACACGCCTACAGAACCTTCTAAAAGTTCCATTCCATCAGGCACTGTGGATTTCGCAATCATATGTGCCCATCTGGACCCACATTCTCACAGAATTGTTGCCAAAGTCCAGTCACAGTAAGTGCTGCCAGATTAGGCCGCTGGTGCTGAAACATACTGTAGCCAAATCAAGCCCGTCTGAAAAGGGTTGATAGATCGATTATCAACTAGGATTGGGACGGGGACAGGGCATGCATCACAAACCATTCACTGGGGGGTGAGATCACTGTGAGTTCTCATTTCCCTCGTCATCGAGGCGCTCGGTAGGGTATGCCAGCTGAAGGTGGGAAGATGCTACCCTGCGGCAATACTCAGAGAGGTTGCTATCGGCGCCATGGGTCAAGGATCCTATCATTCGAAACGGGAGGATTGCGCCCACCAGGGACATTGGCCATGCAGCAACCCGTCAGCTGCATTAAGCGCGAGTTTCTGCGGGGCGTTACACGTGCCCCGTAGGGATTATATACTGAGCCTCTCGTCGCCAAGGAAATGTAGTTTTAGATGAACGGCGCTTCGCTTCATTTTCTTGCGCTGTGAAGGCATCGAGCCGAGGTCGCGGTCCTACGGCCACTAATGTGCGGCTGATGTTTGTGCGAGGGATGCGACAGAGGAAGAAGGCAGGGTGCTAGTAGCGCATTCGTATCCCAAAGAATTTCAATAAGCCTGCGATTTTCGCTTCGAAGCTGTCGAGATAATGAGTTAGAGATCTAGTCCGGTTTTGGTGTTTTTCTCGGTCATTAAAATTGGATGTCTGGTATCCTCACGGCGCCGTACAGAAAAAAATGCTTATCAGGTGAACACAGTGCAGATGCACCCAGAACGAGGACGGTGGCGTTGAGGGCATATGATTACGTAAATAAACAAGTTTTTTGGATCTAATTCGAATCTTATCTCTTTCGATTCATCGCATGACCAGTGAACATACATTCGCTGCCTCTGGCGAGGACGCCATCACACGTTCCCTCGACGTTCGAGTAGACGCCACCGCAGACGAGCTCTCCCGATCTGAGTTCGATGAATTCTACGAGATTACACGTACAGCGGAGGCAATCATCAATGATGATTACAAAAGAGTGCGTTTGCCACCTTGTATACAGCGAAGGGGTTTTAATATCACTATGCAGATAGCGTTACAGTTTCCTGATGAACTTCTACATGACTCTGTTCCAATTTACCGTCGCCTCAAAGCGAAGATCGGAGTGGGCCGAGAGCTCTACGTCCTTGCAGACACGTCCTACGGCAGGCAGGCTCCCGCGATCCCTATACATGACATGCCGTTGACTTAACTCTTTCACTGCCTATTATCTCCCCATCATTACCCCTTGATCATGATCGCGAACTTGAAGCTGTTGTGTTGACGAGGTCGCTGCGCAACACGTTGACGCACATGCAGTGGTGCACTATGGGCATGCTTGCCTAACTCAGTGAGTAGTATCCTCGAATTCAAAATGCATGACTAGCTGATTATCCGCAGAACATCTCGTCTACCAGTCATCTACGTCTTCGGCCACAAGCCATTCGACATCTCCGCATGCGTTACTAGCGTGTCGGAGTTCTTCATTCGATATAAGGGGGACCCGGAACGGGAGGAGAGCGCGAGGAAGCCCGATAAAATCATATTGAAGTACGACGTCGGGTATACACATGCTGCTGGTTCGTATCTTTAATCCGTCCTTGACTCTGATATCCGGAGGAAGTCGCTCATACACTTTGCTTTCCAGAAACTTTACATCAAGGCCTACAACACGCGTTAAAACCACTAGGAATCGACGTTCTCTATGAGAGAATCGCGACCAGGACTTTTCCCGCTCCTTCCTCAAATTCACTTACGCCTACCGCCCAAACATCTGCTTCGCATCAATCAGCAGGAGCTCCATTTGACGTACGGCCCCCGCCAAATAATCAAGTTGAACTGGAATCGCCAAACCCACTTCTCCTCTACATCGGCGGTGAAAGTCTAACATTGACAAATCTGCTCATGACTCACGGCCTCTCTGAGGTGTGTTTTCCACTCACTCTCCCACATCTTACACGCGTTCAATGGCAATCACAGGTATTTGCGTATGACCCTGCAACACATGTAACGCGCCTCGCCTCTGGACACACGAACCGCCTCCTGATGCGCCGCTACGCCGCCGTGCAACGCGCACGCGACGCGGACGTGTTCGGGATCCTAGTTGGCACCCTAGGAGTGGGTACGTGAACGCTTTTGCACTCGATTTCTACATCGACCTATGATACTAATATCAATTCCTCTGCAGCGTCTTACCTTCCCCTCATCCGACACTTGCGGGCTCTCCTAGCGCGGAACAGGAAGAAAAGCTACACTATCAGCGTGGGGAAGCTCAACCCGTCTAAACTCGCGAACTTTTTGGAGATCGAGTGCTTCGTCCTCGTCGCGTGCCCCGAGAACAGTGTCATTGAGGCCAAGGTGAGTTTACTCCCACTCCTCCTGAGCGTACCCTTGCCCATCGTTGATTATACTTACAACCGCGATACTGGGACCTATAGGAGTTCCTCCGCCCGATCGTCACGCCTTTTGAGCTTGAGGTAGCGCTCAGAGCCGTGCCCAGCTGGACAGGACGTTACGTGCTTGATTTTGAGCGGCTGCTGGCTGAAGCTCCCAAGCTGGATGTAGATGGTACCACGAAAGAAACCTCGGAGGGAGGCGCTGAAGAGGAGGCCGAAGATGCGGATGAAGACGACCCCGACCGCCCCGTATTTTCGCTCGTTACGGGGACGTACCGGCATGCGAAGCGTTACGGCGCGGGCGGTGAGCAGCCCTTGTTGTCTTACCTTCTAGATCAATAATTTATTTTTCCCGTCTTAGGAGATAGAAAAGCTGGAGAGAGTGGAGGTGGCTCGGCAGTTGTGCTACGAAACCAGGACAGCGCGGTAGCAGCGTTGGCGGATAGTGCTGCCGGTGCGTCCATCTTCCTCCTTGCCTAGTGATTGATCGAATACGTCTATTTTCTTGTCATTACAGGGATGTTTCTGCAGACAAGGAGCTACCAAGGGCTAGAGACACGCATCGGGGCGGACGCGCCAAGCGTGCTGGAGCAGGGGCGGAGTGGGATTGCGAGGGGGTATCGTGATGTGGATCATGGGACTCCTGTATCGGAGCTTGGGCAGTAGCGTGGATAGTGACAAAATGCAATGGCGTTTAGCAGACATCAAGTCCTCTTGTCATGCCTGTATCTGTGCGGGCGCGTACATAATGGGCATCCACATTCTTATCACAGCAGTATGAAGGTGGTCTATGGAGTATACTGATATGGCGCGCTCCCTTGGTCGCGGCGGGCGTTTCTCAAAGGCTCGGCTTCACTGTTCCTGTTGAGGCGCTTACGACAAAATATCAGCTTGTGTGCTTACTTGGCGGGTATGCCTACTCCAATACATATTCCCAATAATAAGAAGCCTGCAAAAAATCTCAATCTTCACCAATGTTGATGTTGGGTTGGGTCTAAACAAACGTCGCGCTTCACAGCTGGAAAATGTATGTGTTTTTTTGTGATGTTCAAGGTGAGGGAGAAGGGCTTTGACCAAAAATACCTCTCTGCCTGGGAGTCGAACCCAGCTTTCGCGCGACTAGTCACCGATCTACTGATGACAGGCGCGTGTACTAACCGATATACTAGCAAAGAGTTGTTTGTCGATCGGAGGAGAGGTCTAAAGACAGCCGCTATGTCGGCGTTTCAACGGATGCGGCGTTACGCGCCTGGAGGAGGAGGAGGAGAGGTGGCGGTATTGTTGTGGATGTGCGTTGGTGGTTTCCTGGTGGTCGAAAGGGAAACGACTCTCACTAGGCTATAATCTACAAAGCGCCAGCAAGGACTCGGAAGAGGCAAGTTGGCTATTCCTAAAGAGAATCGCAATCAGGCTGGGCGTTTGCAGGTATAGTATGGGCTAGTTGTCGAACTAGACAGCCGGTCTATCTACAGGCCTGAGATCCTCAAACTATGCAGGAAGGCAGACAGTGTTCATTTTAATTTGACTGTGTGTGTGTGTGATCAGAGATGACATGACTTGGGTGACATTCTCTCCCACGCCCGGCAATCACGAAAACCAAATTTTGGTGCCGAGTTCACAAGTCGACATCTGCATTGTCAACCGTCCTCTGCCCCCACCGTTCCTTGTAAAATGGCGTCGTTGACCCCCGAACCCGCCACCCTTCTCGAGCGCGCCCAGTCCTTCCTCTCCGACCACAAGCGCGCCGTCCTCCTTGGCACGGCTGCCGCGCTCGCTGTTGGTGGAGTCGCCTATTATGCCGCCACCTCTTCGCGGCCAAGAACGCCGGATGATGTGGAGAAAGCACCACGTAAGGAGAAGAAGGACAAGAAGGGCAGCAAGGGAGGCAAGAAGAAGAAGACCGTGAAGGACGTGGATGGCCCGATTCTGGAGGAGCGGGAACGGCCGAAGGTCCAGGTTGAGGAGGAGGATGCGTTCTGTGAGTCTCTGCGAGGAGTGTAGTGGTTTTCAGATGCTGAGAAAATGCGTGTCGAGTATAGTGGACACGCCAATGACCGCGGAGCAGATTGCTGCCATGTCTGACGACGTGCGTGGCTCTTGTCTTGGTTGGAGGGCTTTGATGACCTGACAGTGTATGCGCAGGAACGGACACGGCTCGCAGCCACTTTTAAAGAAAAAGGCAACGCGGCGTACAAGGACCGGCGCTTTGCTCAGGCAGCCGTGCTGTATACCCGAGCTATTGAGGTCACACCCAAGCCCGAACCCGTCTTTTACAGCAACCGTGCTGCATGTACTACCGTCGCCGTTTTTAGTAAAAATGCGAATACTAATCTGCTGTTCGCAGGTTATGTGAACATGCAACCTCCCCAACACGCTCTCGTCGTGGAAGACTGCGACGAAGCACTGAAGCTCGACTCGAACTACGTCAAGGCTCTCAACCGCCGTGCTATCGCCCTCGAAGGTCTCGAGCGCCTGGACGAGGCGTTACGTGGTACGTTCTGGGCTTTTTCTGCACACCTGAAAAATATGTCCGACATGCGATCTAGACTTTACAGCGGCCACCATCCTGGACAAGTTCGCGAACCAAGGCACTGCACAGGCCGTCGAACGCGTCCTCCAAAAGCTCGCGACGAAAAAAGCAGCGGAGATTCTCGCTGTACGTCGTCGCTCGCTGCTCTTCCCTGTTCTACACACCGTACTGACCCCGTTGTGTCACGCAGAACCGTGAACCGCGTCTCCCGTCTTTCACCTTCATCTCGGCCTACTTTGCCGCCTTCCGACCTCGTGCGTCTTTCCCTCTCACTTTCCCTTTATCCTTCCTTCTTCCACTTCTAAAGTCACCGAAACTGATATGCGCATCACCAACCCCACAGGCCCACACCCTGCCCTCCCCGCCGAACCCTCGACGGGCGACGAGACACTGCACCTCGCCCTACAGGCGTTGGACGCGGCGGACTACGCTCACGCCCTCAGTCTCGTAAACGAGGCCCTCGAGCAGGGCATCTCATGGGACGCCGGCCGTGCAGAGGCGCTCAACCTCCGCGGGACGTTCAAGTGCGTCGTCTTCCTCCTCTTTCGTGTCATAGATATCATCTATTTACGACGATGCAGGTTCCTCACGGGTGACGTCCACGGCGCGAAGGCGGACCTCGTGTCCTCGTTGGAGGTGCTTCCGGGGTTCACGCAGAGCCTTGTCAAGCTCGCGAGCGTGCATATGGAGCAGGGGGATGCGCCTGCGGCGTTCAAGTGCTTTGATGACGCGATCAAGGTCGATGAGAAGGATCCGGATATTTATTACCATCGTGGACAGGGTGAGTTGTGGTTCCTTGGTTGTTTTTCACGCTTGTTCCTCCGTTTCCTCGAGATTTGTTACCTCTTCCGTCCGTGACCTTTTGCAACCCACGACGCGCATATACCCATCACCACAGCTTTGTTGCACTTAGCACATACCCTCTCACCTATGTTCAATCCTCTGACCGCATACACTGACGCCCTACCTCACGCAGTGCTCTTTATCATGAACGAGTTCACTCAAGCTGCGGAGAACTACACTAAGTCGACTGAGCTCGACGACACATTCGTCTTCTCGCACATCCAGCTCGCCGTCGCGCAATACAAATCGGGCAACCTCGCCAACAGCATGGCCACATTCCGGCGGACACTCAAGGCCTTCCCGCAACGGAGCGAGCCGCAGAACTACTAGTACGTACCCTTACATGATCATATAACACACACGCATGATGCTGATACCTCGTCGACAGTGGTGAGCTCCTGCTGGACCAACAGCGCTACGAAGACGCTGTCGAGAAATTCGAGCGTGCCGTCGAGCTCGAGAGGCTTAAGAGTCCACCAAACGTCTTGCCGCTAGTGAACAAGGGCCTTGCTTTGTACCAATGGAAGCAGGACATTGGCGCCGCCGAGAGGTGCTGTGTGGAGGCGTTGAGGGTCGACCCGGAGTGCGAGGCTGCGGTGGCGACGCTCGCGCAGCTGAGTCTGCAGCAGAGTAAGATTGAGCAGGCGGTGGAGTACTTCGGAAGGCAGGTGGGGTTGGCGAGGAGCGAGCCGGAACTGGTGAATGCGTTGACGTATCAGTATGTGAGTGTGCTTTCTTTGTCTTCTATGATAAGAGCGGAAGGGACGGCTGATGGGATGATGTGTGTTGGTATAGGCATCCATGTCGCAAGTCGAATTCCTCAAGAACTACCCGCAGATGGCTGCGCAGCTTACTGCGCTCGCACGGGGGTTGTAATTGTTCCAAAACAGATTCTGCCCGTCTCGCGCCCACCTACTGTGGGATACGGATCGCAAATTCTCAGCCACCCTCCCGTGTCGTAGGTTCCGACTGAATATCGAAAAAGCTCTCCCGCAAATACACCTATCAACTGACCACCTTCTTTCACTTATATACATACGTAAATTACATGCACCACCCTATTTTCGAAGTACACTCCTCGCACCTCATCTCAATTGATTTTCGACCCGGCCACCTTTGAGGCTCCTGGTTCGTGAGGCATCCTCATGGCGGGTTTGAGAAGGGTCTCACACATTCAAGGAGGCATTGGACCCAGCTTGTGACGGCGTCTGCTTCCAGTATTTGAAGTCAGCGGGGACAAGACTCGGCCGTCCATTACCAGTGTTATAGATCCCGAACGAAGTGCCTTTGAAAAAAAATCCACTGGGATTGATGAGCGTCATGAACGAGCTTGGACAAGAGAAGGATAGCTACCCAGCTGGTGCAATGGAAAGCGCAGCACTGTCGATTGTGGCAAGGGTTGTGAAGTTCGGGGCGTTACCCTCGGCGTAGCCTAGACTGTACGAGGCAGAGTTCCCTACTATTTCGAAGCGCACGGGTGCGTCTCTCGTGGCGAGTTTATACCGATTAACCTATGTGCCACAATGAAAGATCATCATCATCAGAGCAACATGGTAGATAAGCACCCAAAACGCACCGTTGTAACCGTCGAATTTGCAGTGGTAAGCGCCCACGGCCCAACCTGGCGCGCCTGCACAATAGTCCTCACCAACACATACCGTCCCTCCTCCTCCTCCCCCACCTGGCTCCCCACAACCGCAATATCATTATGCAGTAAATCCCCATAATACACCGTCACCCCCGCCTCCGTCAAGTCATCCACAGGCACAAACCCATCGAGGCTCACCTCGAACGTCTCCTCGTACGCCGTCTGCTTGCGCAGCACCAGCGCCGCGCTGTCGCGGTCCCCGGGGGCGTATGCGTTCCCGAAGAGCCGGAGGTAGCCGCGGCGCGCGGTGAGGGAGTGGAAGGGCTTGTAGGGCGTGCGGATGAAGTAGAAGGAGGGGTCGAGGTGCGGGGAGGTGAAGGTGTTGGTGTAGGGAGCGAGGGGGGAGACGTCGTGCAGGACGGAGGGGAGGTGCTCGGTTATGGGAAGGCCGCCGTTGAACACGGGCCAGCCGGCGTTCCAGGTTACTGGGAAGAGGAACGTTTCGCGTCCTGAGGAGAAAATAGAGGATGTCAGCATTTCGAGAAAGGAACTGTTGGGGGCAGTGTGTGGTGAGGGGATTTACCGAGCTGGATGTGGCTGAAATTCTGCCCTTGTGGGCGGACGCCAAGTGCGACGCCCCACCAGCGCCCGTCAGTGCCCTCCACGATGTCTGCGTGTCCTGTATCCTGGACGGCGTTGGTCAGGTCCGCGCCGTTGAATAAGATGGGGTTGTTGGGGTTGCTTTCCCATGGTCCTGACGGGGAGGGACCACGCTGAATAGTCGCTTGATGGTGGACGCCCGTACCACCTACAAGGAAATAACGGTTCTGAGCTCTGTAGATTCTTGGGCACGTGGTGCAGGGGCCACACCTTCTGCAATTAAAAGGTAGTATGTCCCATTAATGTGGTAGACGTGTGGTCCTTCAGGTCGAGCTGAAGAGTTATTTGGTAATATGCCACTAGATATCCTTTCAGCTGGGGTGAGGGAGTTTCCGGTGGTGAGGTCAATTTTATTCTGCCATATTCCTAGATAAGCGGCGTTAGGTATCGTCGGGTGAAGATGGAGCTCTTAACAGACCGTATATTTTATCGACGGCATTGTTAATGCCGGACCATGTGCAGTAAACCTGGACAGCATACGGACCGTCAGAAATTTGTTGTTAGAACAGATCCATCAGACCAACATCGCCATTCGTATCCCAGAAAAGGTCCGCATCATAGCCCAGAGAGTCTTGGGAAATTTGCTTAGCTCCTTTGCCTAGATAACAGGGACAGCCCAGTAAGATTCACCAAAATACACGGGGTCGCTCCAATCGTTTGAAAAGATGTCCTTAGTCTTCACATAGAAGGAACGCGGGAAAAGGCGAAACTCGGCTACAGAAGTTGAGGATGATATGACAGAACGTCTTCTGGAATTGCTCACATGTGTACACATATCGAGTTGTCGATGTGAGGTAGAAGGTGCCGTCGTGATATCGGAGACCTGGGGCCCATACACCTAGTACAGCGCGATGAACCTCGACTATATGATCTTGAGTGGCCATAGTAGTAACAAACCTGCATCAGACGGAGTGCCTAATAGGCTCAACTGGGAAGGCCGATTCAGAGCGTGGCCAATAAGTTTCCAATTCACCAAGTCTTTGCTGTGATATATGGGGTGTCCAGGGAAATACTCGAAAGTGGAGGTGGCAATAAAGTAATCTGCGCCGACACGGACGATGCTTGGGTCCGGGTTCCATCCAGGAAGTATAGGATTGATGAGACCATACACTGAGCGAACTGTTGTAGAATATCCAAGTTAGACGATAGAGATGTCGTTCCACCTAAACTGACCTAAGAACAGCACTGCGGCAAAATACATGAGCGTAGCGTGTAAAGACGCCATTGCGAGGTGGGTATGAGCAGCGATGGGGTAGACTACAGTCTTCCTTCTGGACGCGTATTTATGCGGTCCGTCATCATCTATGTCCTAGTCATATGACGGCGTCGGGAGGCGGTCCTGATGTAAGTGGAAGAACGGGCCGGTAACGGAGCGTCAACGACCCATCAGCAAATCCAGTGAATAGCTGCGATGTGCCGTTGATAACCTCAAGTTTAACACTGGCCATAAAGCCAGAAGACCTCGAAGCTGGGCGGCGGCGCTGTCACAGTGAACGATTGCTATTGCATCCGCGTCGCGTGAGGTCAGCTTTGTCATCAATTCCCACTGCAGCACCACCCTTCCTCTGGGCATCAAAATGAGGGACTTCCGCGCATCCAATAGTGGTCCAAGTTGCGTGACGGTATACTTCTAGGAAGCTGGCCCAGCGCTACCCAAAACCTATAAGTAGCATGTCTTAAGTCGGCCATTTTTTCCCATTGTGCCCTCCGCCACGTTTTCGCACCATCAGCAGAGCTCTCTTGTGTACGACTGCATGGATTCTGTCACTATGCCCCTGTCAGCTAAACCGGCTACCGAGATAACAGACTGTGGTGACGCTGCACTTGACAGCTCTGAGTGCTGCTCCGCTTGCCTCGGAACGGAAGAACCACCTGAAGATAGAGGAAACTGCTCCGAAGGCAATTGTTGCGGAATTGTGCAAGAGGAGACGTCGACGGACGTCTCAAAATGCGGTGATGCGGGGGATTGTGGGTGTTGTGAGAATGACAAGGATGAGATAGTGGACGTAGGATGCAAAGATGAAGAGAAGAGCGGATGCTGTGGTGGTGGTGGTGGTGGTGGTGGTGGTGATAGGAAGCGCGAGACTGCCCCTTTGTGCTGCGACGAGGACGAGAACGGGTCATGCTGCAATGGTAGCCAGCGTCAAACTGCGGCTTCAGAATGCGCAGACGGGTGCTGCAATGATGTTTGCGAGAGCATCGCCGCTTCGGAATGTGATGGGGCAGAAACTCGTGGGTGCTGCTGCGAAAGCCTGAGTGGCGTGCATGGTGCGATTAACTCGCCGGGATGCGAGGACGGCGGATGTTGTGGTAGTGAGGATAAGGGATGTGAAGATGAGGATAAGCGTGGATGCTGCAGTGGTAAGCAGCATGGGATTGAGGTTGCTTCAGGGTGCGAAGACGAGAAGCAAGGATACTGCGATACTAGGCAGTCCGAGCGGATTGGGCTTGAGGGCAAAGACTCGGAAACGGGCAGGAAGTACGATAGTGGAGGGAGCCAATTCACGTCGCGCAAGCAGAGCCAGGAGGTAGATGAAAAATGGGACGTCGATGGTGGTATGGATGCCCGTACCCCGTACCTGCATCTTTGTGGGGCTAATTTATCATTTTGCTAGATTCTGCCTGCATGTGCTGTATCAATGTGCTCATCAACGAGCCGCTTTCATCCCTTTCGTCGCCTCACATCGTCAACGATCTTGCTGATGCTGCCATTACGCAACTTGGAGCTCACATGAACACCCTGCGCGCGTGTTGCAACATCCTCAGGCAGTACTGCGTACGTCGGGCATGCTGCTTCACCTCACACCCAGCTACAACTAGTGCTACTTCCTCCGCGCCTCGCCCAACACTCTCGAATGACTTGCCACGAGTACGCGAGGCGCCTCGACGGTCGTCTGTGGCCAAATCCTCCCAAGACAGCGCAGAAGTGTCCATCGTGGCCGGAGAGACACTTCACTTAGAGATTCGGGGCATGGACTGTGCCAGCTGCATGACCAAAGTCGGACGCGCTCTTACGCAGCTCCCCTCCGTAACTCCCGTCAACCTGGACTACTTCAGTGGCACAGCCGAACTGCGCCACGACGGTGAGATCATCACTGCCCCAGCCATCGTCAGCTACGTCACACGTGCAACCGGCTTCGGTATCAAAGCCCTTTCGGGGGACTCTGGTCTAGCCACCGTAGTCACCCTCCCCCTCCGCTTCCCCACCGTGCCACCCCCCACCGCATTCGAAGATTTCGATACCCAAATTGGGTCCGATCCTCACACCATCGAAGTGTCGTTCCCCGTCGACTTTGGCGGCTCCCGCCGACCTCGCGAAGTGCTCGAGCACTTCAAGCCCCTCGGCGCCGAGCTTGTTCCCGCAGGGAACGACGGTACTTACGACATAGCCACACGCGACCTCATCAACGTGAGCATCCGCACCACAGCCTGCGCAATCCTCTCCATTCCAGTGCTCGTCCTCGCTTGGGCGAACCTCCCCGCTCGTCCAATCCTCTACGGCGCCATCTCAGCTGGCTTCACCACCCTTATTCAAGCCCTCGCATTCCCTATCATCTCCTCCGCCTGTCGCTCGGTCATCTACCTCCGCCAAGCCGACATGGACGTTCTCGTGGCCTTCAGCACTCTCACCGCCTATCTATTCTCCATCATCTCATTCGCGTTCGGGGCCGCAGGACGGCCGTTTGCTTCTGCCTTTTTTGAAACGAGCGCACTGCTGGTTACACTCATATTCCTCGGACGGACTATGTCCGCTGCAACACGGCGGTCGACGGGCTCCGCGCTTCGTGAGCTTCATAGGCTTCAGCCAACGGACGTCCTCCTCGTTTCAGCCGAGGGAGCGTCGTCTCCCCAAAGTATAGACTGTCGCTTGGTCTATTACGGTGACATCATTCGCATCCCCCCCGAGACTCGAATTGCTACTGACGGGCTTATTGTTGCTGGCTCGAGCGATGTAGACGAGTCATCCGTCACGGGTGAAGGCGTAGCTGTCCGTAAACAACCCGGAAGTCGTCTGATGGCTGGCACACTCAACCTCAGCGGCACCCTCGACGTGCAGGTCACCCGCCTCACCCATGAGAACTCCCTTTCTCGCATCACAACCCTCGTGAAGCAGGCGCAGGCATCACATTCGCCTATCCAGCAGATTTCTGATAGGCTTGCGGCGTTGATTCTTCCGATTGCAGCGGTTTCTGCTTGCGTTGCGTTTTTGGTGTGGGTCCTCGTGGGCCGCTATGTCCAACATCGATCGGCAACGTCGTCTTCTGTGGATGCTCTTACTTATGCGATTGCCATTCTTGTTATCAGTTGTCCGTGTGCGATCGGTCTTGCTGTACGTTCCATACACTTTTGTTTAAAGTAGACACTTATTCTTGATTGTTACAGGTCCCTGTAGTAACTTCTGTTGCCATCCGCATCGGCATCCGGGAAGGCATACTCTTTCGTACAGCGGACGCGCTCGAAGGGGCACACCACATCAACGTCATGGCATTCGATAAAACCGGCACCCTCACGCAAGGAGAGTTAACGACCCAACGCGCTGAAATCCTTGTCGAAGGCGCAGAATGGGTAGTAGATGCGCTAGTCAAGGACAATAAACATCCCGTCTCTCAAGGTGTTCATAACTTCCTCGTCGCTCGCCTTACTTCCACAGCCAAGATGGTGCAGCTCCGTGAAGGCGCTCTGACGGACGTTGTTTCGCTCCCGGGGAAGGGTATCAAGGCTTCGCTCCACGGATTCCCTATCCTCGGTGGAAACGCCAATTTCACCGGTGCATCCTCCCATCCACTTTATTCAGACCTTTGTGCATCGGGTCTTACAATTTTCACGGTCACGCTTGCCGGTCAACCCATTGCATTATTCGGTCTCGCCGATACCCCGAGACCCGGTGCGAGTGCCCTTGTAGCCGAGCTTGTCCGGCGCGGCAAGGACGTCATCATTCTCAGCGGTGACACTCCATCCGCCGTACACCATCTGGCGAAAACGATCGGCGTCCCCATCGACGACACCTACGCCGGGTGCAGTCCAGAGGATAAAGACGCTGCCATCGCCGCGCTACGTGCCAAAGGAAAAAGGGTCTGCTTCGTCGGCGACGGCACGAACGACGGGCCTGCACTCTCCCGTGCCAACATGGCGCTCGCCGTCGGGGGCGGTTCGGATGTGGCACTCACTGCTGCTAGTGCGGTACTCCTTGGCTCCGACCTCCGCCGTGGTGTGCTTGCGCTGCTTGACGTGGCGGGTGCGGCACGGATGCATGTGCGCGGGGCACTCTTGTGGTGTGTGGTGTATAATGTTTTTGCGATCCTGCTTGCGTCGGGCGTGCTCGTGAAGGTTCGCATTGAGCCCCGGTGGGCTGGGATTGGAGAGGTGGTTAGTATCTTGCCGGTGTTTTGTATTGGGTTTGGGCTTGATGCTCGCTGGCGGTGGTGGAGCAAAGGATAGTCATTTGTTGTATTGCATGTACGTCAGTGTTTACAGGTGGTTGACTATGCTTTATCACAAGGACGGTGGCAAACAGTCACCGATCATGTTATGATCGGATTCCAGATCTTCTGTAAGTGGTAAAACCGTTCCTTTCGATTGGAATTGGTGTAAATTGCTACGACTTGCTGCGATTTAGTGATCAGCAGATCGTTCTCTTAGTCGTAAGTGTTTGCACATCCACAGACTTTTCTTCACTCATCGGCAATTTCTATGCCAGTCCGATCTCACTGATCGACGCGTTCTTGCATACCCGTGAATCCATAGTTTTGCCGCCTCTACCCTGATCATGAAGAATCCAGAAGCATCTTCTGCTTCTCTTTCAGGGCCCCTCACTCTGCCCACCGAAATCTTGTCCAAGATCTTCCTTCAGTGCACAGATATAGACAGCAGCAGCTTGACTCCTGCGAATACCATAGAGGCCCCTCTACTCTTGACCAAGATCTGCCGCTCATGGCGCACCATTGCGATCGGCACCCGATGTCTCTGGTCCCGCCTATCCCTCAGCATCAAGCCCAACGCCACGCACCAGAACGCCCTAGTCTCCACCTGGCTCGCGCGTTCAGGCGCGCATCCCCTCCAGATATACATCGAATGGACCCATCCTCCCTTTTTTTCTTCACACGAAGTCCTTGACATTCTCATACAACATTCGCACCACTGGCGGGCCGTGTACTTCTTCCTCCCTACCCCCGCTTACCGCTCCCTCGCCCCCATCCGCGGCAACCTCCCTCTCCTCGCCGAACTCAGCCTCGGCACCCACGATCCCCCCTGCACCGACGCCGCCCCCCTCGACGCCTTCCAACTCGCCCCCCAACTCCGCTCGCTCGAATGCGTAAACCTCCACCCCTACATGTTCGACCTCCCCTGGGCGCACCTCGCACACATCCCCATCATGACCGTCGCCGTCGAAGACACCCTCGACATCCTCCACCGCGCCCCGCGCCTCCAAAGCGGCTCCTTCATCTGCACCGAAGACCGCGCCCCCCTCTGGCCCGTCGTCCCCTCCCCGCCCCTCCCCCTCCGCCACGACCACCTCCGCGAGCTCGCAGTCCTCGCCCCAGAATGGCACGAAGACATCGAAACGTGCGATCTCTTCCGGTGCCTCACCGCACCACACCTCCGTTCCCTCCGCGTCTGCAACATCACCTGGCCCTTCGCCTCCCACCTCATCCCCTTCCTCGCAAAAGTCGACGCCCTCGAGTCCCTCTACCTCCGCAAAACGGCGTTGCTCGAAGGTGACGTACTAGCGATCCTGGAGCTCCTACCGGCTTTGAAACATCTGACGCTGCTCTCCTCGTCGATGTTCACCATGGTCACGGACATCTTGCTCGATCGGCTTACCTGCCGGCCCGCTTCCGAAAAACCACTCACGCCAAAGCTCGAGACGCTGCATATATCGCTCCCCCGCGCGTTGACGCCTGCGTTTGTGGAGCTCCTTGAGTCGCGGTGGACTGTTGACGGGGACGGGGAGGGTGAATGCTCGCAGCCGCCCATAGCGCGACTCACAAAGGTGGAGGTGGGTGCGAACGACGAGTACGAGGACGAGATCATGGCGCGGCTCGAGGTCCTCGCGCAGGCGGGCATGACGATCATCATTGGGAGCACAGACGTGCCGCTCGAAGATGGCCTTGAATATATGTCTGCAAGGTGAAAACAAAGGAAAAAAAGAAAAAAGAATCTCTTTCTCTAGTCGTCGAGGCCCACTGACTGAAGGCTTCTTTATGTCTTTGTCCCCCGGGAATGACATGATATGATATCAATGATAGCGCACGTACACATACAGAGACACTGCACAACTTGTGGGGTGGGGGGGGAGGGGGGATAATCCGTTGTCTATACATATATGCGTCTATTTCATTTTTTCGTTCCACCTGAATCAGAGGGGGAAATTGATCTATGTGTGAGAGACGGAAGACAAGAATTTACTCACAGATCCAAAAAGAACTTCCAGAGAACAGAGAACATAAGGCCTTGCAGACCGTTCGCCAAGATCCTGGTCTTCAGACCGCGCCCAAAGAGCCCCTTGAGGCCGTCAGTGGCGACTACGGCACGCGCAGCATCGAGGTATGCGATCCGCGTCTCGTTGACTTGGCGGTAGGTCTTTACGACGCGTAGGGAGTTGGAGACGGTATCGGAGACGATGGATGCTACGAATCCGATGAATACACGTCGTGTTAGTTTTTGTAGTGTCGTGTGGGCTTCGGGCAGGTTTGCTTCGAGGTAGTTGTATGTGCCGAACCACTACAATGGTGGCCATGAGATTGATATGATGAATTAAAGTCTTGAGTAGGAATCAAGACTCACGGGGTAATGACCAACAAAGGTCGCAGCTGCGGTAGCGAAAGCGCCGTACCACAACGTCCAGATACCGTACCTCTTAATCTACCAACCAAACCCAAATTAAGCGCATCTGCCAATACACCCAACACCCAACAACCCCACATACCCTCATTTTCAAAATCTGCAGCCCCTTCGCGCCCTGCGTCTGCAACGTCGTCTTCAGGGTATCAACCGGCGTCAACACCATCCTAAACGCCGCCGCCGCCAGCGACGCAAACACCGTCTTCACCAGCGCCGGCAGGTTCTTCAGGTACGAGTTGGACTGCAGGAGCGCGAGGATACCGGCGTTCGCCGCTGTGTCCCCGAACCGCGCGACGGGGCCTTGCACGAGGGCGGCGGAGAGGCCGTGGTAGTACCGGGTCCAGCCGCCGTCGGCGTACAGTGTGTGGATGGCTTGGGTGGTCGTGGTGCCGTACCGGTATTGGTAGTTCATGACGGTGCGCAGGGGCTGGGTTTGAGTGTGGGTATGGGTGGGGGGTGGAGGATGGGTGGGAGATGACGACGTACCATGAGTGTCAGGACTTGGATCACCATGGCTGGCGTTGAGGCGTTTTGAGTCTATCGGACAGCCATAGGGAGGAAACAAGTCGTACCGGCAGCTCCACTGAGTCCTCCACCGAGAGCCGCCTTGAGCGCCTTTCCGAGGTCAAACTTCCCCGACATCGACATGAGAGTTATGTTTGAAAAGATAACTTTTTACACATACCTCGACATCATCAGCGTCAATGAACCCCTTGATGAAAAACCCGAGTAAAACAGCACCAACGACACCGAGACCAACATAGAAAATTATCGACTTCCAGCCCTTCTTAGCGGGCGCCTCGGGTTTGACGCCACCCTCTTCGTCATTCCCAGGATCCGGTTCATTCGGGGGAACGGGGGTGTCGATGGACGTGGGTCCGAGGAGCGGCTGTCTCTCGTCGGTGGAGGCGGGGGTTGCGTGAGGTGTGTCTGCTGTGGTCATGGTGGTCGTTAGAGTCTACGAATGACTGGAAGCATTAGGAGGGAGGGGGACCTGGGTGGGTATAAATAAGTAAGCTCAAAACGGGCTGAGGCAATTGACAGGGTGAATGAGGTGACTAACCCGAAGCGAATTATATCACAGCGCAGCTGATTGGCTAGTTTCGACGGGCTGGTTCAGGTGCTCCATGAACTCGTGTTACAAGTGATACAAAAGACGTTGAGAGCTGTTGAACACATGTAGCGGTTGAAGCAAAAAAGATCTAGTATGTAAGTAGTACGTAGATCTTTGAAGGGTGTGTGCAGGTCGAAATCCTGAACCTCCGACCCGGGTCGAATTAAAAATTCCACATAGCGACAACTATGAATAATCAATGACTTGTATAGGGGAATAGATCGTGGCAGTGTGGTATAACGAAACCGGCGTGCGGTCAAATTGCGTAAGAATACAGCTTTCTGAATCTACAAGGCGAGTCATGACGTGAGTCGATGTGCGACTTGCATGCCAAAAAAAAAGGTATGTACACACCTTGTAATACATTGGATATAACTTACATATCGACAAGTCGTCCTGATTAAGCAGCGACGGCGACGGGGTGAGGGGCAGCATCCTGGCCGATGGTGAGGTTCTCCATAGCATCCTCAAAAGTCTGCTCATCCTCACTCTCACTCTCATCCTCCTTCTCTTCCTCACCGCTCTCCTCCCCACCCTCATCCCCATCCAATTCATCCTCAAAATCAAGCTACACAAAAAAAAAACACATCAGTCCACATCCCAAAAGCCCAAGAAAACGGGGGTTTGGGGAGGCACAAACGTACCGGATCGTAAATGACCCTAATCACCAAACTGCAACTCGGACACGTCGCAATGTCTTCATAAGCCGCCAGTTGCTTCCGCGATATCTCGAAGCGGTCTCCACACGGACACGGGTAGTGGTACACCCGCTTCTCCGCGTCCCAGACCATATCCTCAATCTCGATCTCGTCGTAGTAGGCACCCATTATTAATTACTGGTCGTTGGCCAGAGCCCTAGGCGTGGTGGTGGTAGCGATGGTGGTAGCAGAAAGAACGCAATCGAGTGTTGGTAGGACGGAAGCATGAAATTTTGGTGACTCGATCGACATCATGTCACATACTTGTGACAATCTGAAAGCTTACACGAATCGCGTTACGAAGGCAAGACGTCCGTCAAATGGGTTGGCCTCATGGTAAAGGCATGGGACGAAGGATGTTCTCATGTTGGCTTGAAACAAGTGTTTCTTGATAGATCCTCACGATAATTGTGATATCCGATGCACACTCGTTTTACTCGAGGCTGCCTCGTTGCTCTTTCATAATAAGGACAAGGACATTTAATTGTAGGTCTCACCCTGCCCCGCCGCTGCCCTTCACTCAACGACAAGCGTCCCATCGCATACTTTGCTTACTATTTCATCGGTCTAACCACACCAAACGGCTATGCTTTACACCCAGTCTGCCCTCTCAACCAACGACGGATCCGACAATCCTTCCCACTCCATTGGATCGATCCCATCTCTCCCCATCGTCCTCACAGCCTCCGTCGTCTTCCTCGCCGTCGACGCAACAATCACCCTATTCCGACGCCGAACACGCGATCCCACACCCACCATCGTCGCCGCCCCAGATCCTGCCCCCGTGTCTACCCCCCCACCACCAGCATGCCAATCCCTCACACGCTTCGTCGACAAAACTCGGAGCATCCTCGCTGACGTCCAAGCGCTCGAGAAGCAGCTGAACAGCGAAAAGGCCCGGCGTAGGCGGCTTTCCCTGGAACGCCAACGGCTCAGCCTGGATGTGGATGGCCGACATCCGGGCTCCACCACCCCAAAACCAAAGTCCCACCACAACCACAACCACCACCACCACTACCACCACCGATCTTCCGAATCAGCGAGCTGCGCCTTTTCGGCATTCTGCGACCGCCTCCTGCTCACCAACCAAATCTGGAAGCAAGAAAAAGAGCTCAAAGCCCTGCGCGCCTCCGCCGCCTCCACAACCCAAGCCCGTCACGCCACCGCCTTCCAAACCTTCTGCGAACAGCTCTTACTCTGGAACCGCATCTGGAAGCTCGAGCGCGAAGCCGGTGTGTTGCATGAGGAGAAGGAACGGATTCAGCGGGAACGCGGGGCGGCGGTGACACGGGCTGCGAAGCGCATGGTGGTGGATGTGCAGAAGGAGAGGCTGGTGGAGGAGTTTGTTAAGGATCTGATTGGGGAGGTTGTGGAGGCGAGGGAGGGGGTGAGAGGGGTGAGGAGGGAGTGGGAGTGGGAGGTGCGGGAGATACAGGGGGAGTGGATGAGGGAGTATAGGAGGGTGAGGGGGGAGGTGGAGAGGTTGAGGTTGGCGCAGAGGGCGAGGCTTGTGGAGCAGGAGGTGGCGAATTCGATGGAGGAGAGTTTGTTTGAGAGGGTGAGGGAGGGGAAGAGGAGGGTTGAGGTGTTGGAGGAGAAGATTGCGGGGTATGCGGCGGAGGATGATGAGGTTACGCTGAATGATGCGGATGGTGGTTGTGGTGAGCACGATGATGATGATGACGCGACGGACGTTGAGCTGGACACTGTATCGGAGATGTCCACGTCGAGCACATGTGTGTCTTCCGGGGGGTCTATCAAACGGTCGGGCGTGCCACAGAGAAGACGGTGCGTCAGCCAGGGGGCACCAGCACCAAACCGGATCTCTCTACACTCCCGTACATCGACTCTTCCCAACGTAGTCGACGCGTCGTCCTTCACCTTAAAGCCCCTGATGATCGATCATGCAAAGTCCGCATCCACACTTAACGCGAACACGGCAGCCGCGACGCGTACATGCAACCATTTGGGGCGCCCCCTGGCGGTACGGAACCGAACGACGTCGGTCGTGGTGAGGTCCCCCAATTCTGGTTCGGCTTCGGGGTCGGGGGTGAAGACGGTGACGAAGGGGAAAGCGAAGGCGCCGTGGAGGGTGTAGAGTTGGGCATGAGGTCGCCAGATGCTCTGTGAGTAAACTGGGACGTATTATCGTTGGTTATTTATAATGGGGTATTTATAATGGGGTATTTATTGTGATTGTAGTTGTGATATGTACGCATGACAATTTCAGAGTATGGGCTTCAGCTACATGTCAGGAAAGTTCGATGGCACCAAGGCGTTTGTTGAACAGCCACGGACGTTGCCGAAGACCCCTCCGAGTCTGGCGACGTTTACCCCGAGGCTTGCAGTCAACATAACAAGAGGAGTCTTTCATGGTCGATGACACGGAAAATGTGAGCCGTGGATCCGGATAGACTCAATTTGTGATCCGGTTGAAGTCGCCGCTTCCAATCCAAATGCAATCCTCCTCTGACATTCTGAATTGGCATAGCTCGACCGCTCCTCCTGTCAGCTAAACCGAATATGCCTATCAGCGTGTCAGACGCTGCTCTGGAGCCGATTTTGTTATTGCCAGCCTGCTAGCTCTGCCGTCCATCATTGGCTGTTGAGTTTCTTATATGAAATACCTCATAATCATCCCGCACACATTAATTATGTGGTGTTGTGGAGCTCACCGACACTCCAGGTAGTGCCCGGCCAAGCCGAAGATGACGAACCCCTGGATATGCGGAATGGGCTTCTAGCGTGATGGACATAATATATATCGTCCCAAGCCATCACGGCGGGCGATTGACTCCCCACTCATACTACGTGTCTGCTATGATCTGGTCGTGCGCCATTCTCGTCAGCTGCCTCGTGCCACTAGGCGCTACCAAACCACTTTCCAGACGATGGGACGACGTTGCTGAAAAGCATTCTTGGGCGGAAATACCCCGCGGCTGGGAGTATCATTCCCCTGCTCCGGCCGAATACACGTTCGACATGCGTGTGGCTTTGAAGCAACACAGGATGGATGATCTTATCGCCAATCTGATGGAAACGAGCGACCCTAGTCATCCGAAGTTCGTCAAATCTCTGTTTCGTTCTGTATCTTCGAGCGTATAGCTTACTCTGAGTTATTTAAAAAGTTACGGGAAACACTTGACTAAAGCCGAAGCAGATGCTTTGACCGCTCCCCATGAAGATTCTGTTAACGCAGTGGAGGATTGGCTTGAACATCATGGCATTTACCCTGAAAATGTCGCCCATCGCACAGGAGGCGGTCACTGGGTCATTGTCCGTGTTTCCGTCGCTCAGGCCGAACGCATGCTTGGCACCAAGTATAACGTCTACCACCACACTACATCGTCCGAGAGAGTCGTCCGTGCGATGAGCTACTCTCTCCCTCGCGAACTCCACTCCCACGTTGACGTCGTTGCGCCAACCACTTATTTCAGCACCCTCCGCAGCATGCGCACGACTAGCTTCCTTCAGCCTGACCTCGATAACCTGGTTACGGGTGTTGTAGGTTCCATCGCCAGTGCCGCTACTCCGGGAAGTTGTGGGCGCACCATCACACCGGCGTGCTTAAGGGACCTCTACAACACGATCGACTACAAGCCAGCCGCCACCGACGTCAATAAACTGGGTGTTGCGGGATACCTTGAGGAGTTCGCAAATCGTGACGATCTACAGGTCAGATTGCGATATCCTCGTCTGTCCTGTTTCTCCAGGTAAATTAATTGACGCGATGCAAAAACTAGAGATTCTTCACCCAGTTTAGACCTGACGCTGTTGGGTCGAGCTATACTACGGTCTTGGTACACGGGGGTGGGGATGACCAGAGCCGCCCTGGCACCGAGGTATATATACTGAATCGATCAAGCCCACATTGTTTCTTTCTCACATCTTCTTGATCAAGGCTAACCTCGACATCCAATACACGACGGGAATGTCATTCCCAACACCAAACATTTACTACAGGTGCGTGGTGTCCACCGTTATTTAGCTTATTTGACTTATGACCGGACAGCACGGGAGGTTCCCCTCCATTCATACCGGATTCTCATACCCCAACAAATACCAACGAGCCTTACCTCGATTGGCTCGACTTTATTTTCAACCAGAATACCATTCCCCAGACTATTACTACGTCGTATGGCGACGATGAGCAGACGGTGAGTAAAGCGATATTTTATGCCATTCGATAAATGGCCATTGACAAGACATCACACGACAGGTCCCCATGGATTATGCCAAGAAAGTGTGCAGTTTGTTTGCACGGCTAGGCTCTCAAGGGGTTACGGTGTTCTTCTCCAGCGGCGATTACGGGTAAGAAAAAAACTTAAAAGTCCTGAGTCAGAACCCTCGCAAATAACCAAAATGTAGTGTTGGCGCTGGCGATTGCCGAACCAACGATGGCACCAACAGAACGATCTTTCAGCCGAGCTTCCCAGCTTCGTAAGCGGCTCGCTCATCGTCTGGTCGTCTACTGACGAGCTGCTTGTGCTGTAGATGTCCTTTCGTGACCACGGTCGGTGGAACAACAAATGTCAATCCCGAAGTTGCAGTCAACTTTTCTGGAGGAGGTTTCTCCCGCTACTTCGAACGCCCGTCCTATCAAGCTGCGGCTGTAGGGAAATACCTTCACAGTCTCGGAAGTACTTTCAGGGGACTTTATAAGTGCTTTGCTATTCACTGCAACGATGCCTGGTTCGCTAATCAATAATTTTCATTGTAGCGCTTCAGGAAGGGCGTACCCTGACCTTTCTGCTCAAGCAAGCGGGTTCCGGGTCATCGTTGGCGGGAAAGTCACATCCGTTGGAGGAACAAGTGCTAGCTCACCCGTGCGTCGACTATCTCATCTTAGTTCCATCTATCAATGACAGGCCGAATCGTCTTCTCATGCTCCCAGACCGTGGCTGGAGTGTTTGCTCTACTGAACGACTTCCGTATCGCAAACGAGAAGCCTTCGCTTGGTTTTATTAACCCCCTCATCTATTCGAAAGCTGCCTCCGGCTTCAACGACATCGTGTCGGGCTCCAATCCTGGATGTAATACTACTGGTACGCAATGCATGTTCTCCCGCGTTTGCACAATCTCACGACCACCAGGCTTCTCTGCCGGGGCGGGATGGGATCCTGTGAGCCACCGCATATTGTGTTGTATGTGAAGCTGTCACTGACATCGTACGTGATATAGGTAACTGGATTGGGAACGCCGAACTTCGTGAAATTGCAGATCCTCGTTTAATCCGACGGTGGCGCAAGTGGTGTATACCTTGCTTCTCCATGCACACCGACACCTTTATTGGTGGCAGGTTCGTTTACCCCTTGCGATCGCTACCTGGGATGGAAGTGGCGTAAGGCGGTAGTCTCTCGTACATAGAGGAATTAAGGATATTATGTAGTAACGCTATCCTCCAGTGATCACCAGATAAGTGGTATCCCAGGAGACATGGCAAAGTAATTTCAAATTGCGATCGAGCAATGATTTCCAAGCTCCGACCTGCTCGGTTGCTATGTTCATGACGTCATGAGCCGCCCCCTCCTCCTCCCACTTTTCTGGCGCGCAAAGAGCATTTCATGGGCACCGCAATTCCATACGATATCCCGGACACGGTTCAACTCCTCTCAATTGCTTCATTCATCTACTTCTTAAAGGTTGCAGAGTATCTTCTTTCTGCCATCAGTGCTGGGCTTATCGGTTCGTTGGCAATTGGTATTATATCTGGGCCAGAAGCGCTCGACCTACTGCCGGAATATGTTCTGCGCACCTTCGTAGTGCTTGGCTATATCGGCCTCCTCATGATTGTCTTTGAAGCGGGACTATCCACAGATATAACTACACTTTACAACTACATCCTGCTTTCCTCTGTAACAGCATTCTCGGGAGTCGGTCTACCGATATTATTTTCGATCATGCTCCTCTCGTATGGCTTCGGCTATGGTCTTCTGCAGTCATTTGCCGCAGGCGCTGCCCTGTGCTCCACATCCCTGGGCACGACAATCGCCTTACTTCGTCCTGAATTCAGACAAAGCAGGCCGGGGGCAGTTCTGCTGAGTGCGGCGCTGTTAGATGACATCATTGGCCTTGTGTTTGCTGCTATAATCCCGCACCTCCCGTATGGGTCCAATTCGAATGGCACTGTTACGTGGTCCACCGTCGCCCGTCCCATCCTTGTTTCGTGCGCTTTTGGCCTGGCGACGCCCGTAGCGGCCATTTTTGGACAAAGAATTGTGCTTGCCATACCGTTCGCCTGGAGGAAACTGTTGTGCACCGGAAACGTACAGTCATTCCTGATCATTGCAACGTTGGCGGGTTTCGTCGTGGGGGCGGAGTACGCTGGCACATCAGAACTATTTGGAGCGTATCTAGCAGGCGCTTTTCTAGACCACGTCTTTCCCACTCGGGCGGGGATCTCGCCACATGACCCCATGACGACAGTGCCTCCCAACCTAGACGAGGATCTCCATACTCCAAGCTCAGCATTCGCGTATTATTTTCTTCCCCTCCTTGAACACCTCTTCTCCCCCATATTCTTCGCGTCCATCGGCACTGCGCTTCCCATTCGGTCCCTCTTTTACGTCGACGGTTCACGGCGCGTTATCTGGCGGGGGCTCGTATATTCAGTCCTCATGATCATCGGGAAGGCTGTCGTAGGTCTTTGGCTCCTCGTATGGCCAGATTCCGACGGTGGTTTCGGCTGGTGCGGTGTTAGGCGGCGCCGTCTGAAAGCGGTCCCAGACGCCGTTGAAACCCCCGCATCTTCGAGAAGTAGTAGAAGCAGTAGCACATCTTCCAGAAGTGCCAGCAGCGAGGATAAGACCGTCATGGTACCTCGTAAAAGCGCAGTTGCGTTGCTCGGGTGCGCGATGATCGCCCGCGGAGAGGTTGCCCTGATCATCGCGCAGCTTGCACGGCCACTTCTTGCGGGAGACCCTCGCGAGACTTCGGAAGCGTTTGCGGTGGTAATTTGGGCGATTTTGGTGGCTACCGTCGTTGGCGCACTTGCGGTCGGGTTGTTGCTCAACCATTGGAATCGTCAGTCAATAGGACAATCTTCATAGAGACTTTCTCGTGATACTATTTTCAACGTGAGTGTGTTATTCTGCTCTTTGCTCACCTAGTTTGCCTTTTAACTAAGAAGAAAACGTGTTTAGGAGCATTGAACACATTGGCCGCCAGTACACCATGCAGCATTTTTCCAACCGTCGAGGCGGCTAGCCTTGATACTTCCACTGGCCAATTGCACTGCCTGCTTGAAGTACTTGCACAAACGGTCGCGAAAAAGAGGTTGGCCCCTACACAAGCCTGTGCGTACCTGCATGACTTGACACTTGGTGCTGGGCTAATTAGGGAGCCGAAAGAAAGCTGCACAGTGGATCTATTGCCTTGGTCTCGGCATGCCATGCTTTACATTGCATATTATTATGCTCGTGCCTTTGTTGAAAGGTGGTCGAGATCTCACCTTAGTCTCATTCTGTGACTAATCTAGACTCGACGCCTCAATGATTTGCCATCCCTGCCAGTGCTCCGTTGCTTTCGACAGTTCACAATCACGGAAAAAATCCCAGATTACCTAGGAATAATCCAATATGCTATATTGCTATTAGTGTTACAGAAGCCTATGTATATCATCAAAATCGATGGAACCACCAGCGGAAAGACCTAGCCTAAATAAATCCAACAGCTAGAACTCGGACTGAGAGAATGCCATTAATTTGTTCCGGAACTGGTATTCTTCACAGGTGTAGGCGCTTATCTTATCGACGATTATCACTTTTCTGTCATGGTTGTGGATCCACATACGTAAACGGCAAGAGTCGTGACGGACCCCGTCAAGCACATGATATCACTGTCCTCCATATTTTGCAGCTTGACAGGCACTTCATGGGCATTGCAATTCCATACGATGTCCCGGACGTGATCCTTCTTCTCTCGGTTTCTTCATTTATCTACCTCTTAAGAGTTGCGGAGTCACTGCTCTCAAACATCGGTGCTGGTCTTATTGGATCACTGGTACTCGGTATTGTATTTGGGCCAGAGGCACTTGACCTACTTCCAGAATATGTTCAACGCGCATTCATGGTAATTGGCTACATTGGTCTCCTCATGATCGTCTTTGAAGCAGGATTATCCACCGATATAACCATGCTCTACGAAAATATCCTCCTCTCCTCCATAACAGCAATCTCGGGAGTTGGTTTACCGCTGGGATTTTCAATCTTGCTTCTCTCATACGGCTTCGGCTATAGTCGACTGCAATCATTCGCCGCAGGTGCTGCCCTGTGCTCCACGTCCCTTGGCACGACACTTGCCTTGCTTCGACCAGAATTCAGACAAACCAGGCTAGGGGCAGTCCTACTGAGTGCCGCGCTGCTGGACGACATCATTGGCCTTGTTTTTGCTGCCATAATACCAAACCTCCCATATGGATCAAATTCAAATTCAAATGGTACCGTTGGGTGGTCCACCGTTGCTCGCCCCATCCTTGTATCTTTTGCCTTTGGCCTGGTGACCCCCGTAGCCGCAATTCTCGCACAAAAAATCGTGCTCGCCCTCCCGTTCGCCTGGAGGAAAATGTTTTGCATTGGAAACGTACAGGCGTTTTTGATTGTTGTCACGTTAGCGGGCTTCGTCACAGGAGCAAAGTACGCTGGCACCTCCGAACTATTTGGAGCATATCTAGCAGGCGCTTTCCTGGACCACGTCTTCCCCACCCAAGCAGGAGTCTCCCCACATGAACCCATGACGACGACGCCTCCCAACCTGAACGAGGGTCCTAGGCTTGATACTCCAAGCTCAGCATTTGCTTATTATTTCCTTCCCCTCCTCGAACACCTTTTCTCCCCCATATTCTTCGCGTCCGTCGGCGCGGCACTTCCCATTCGCACCCTCGTTTTCGTCGATGGTTCTCGACGCGTTATCTGGCGTGGGATCGTGTATTCCATCCTCATGATCATCGGCAAAGCTGCAGTTGGTCTTTGGTTCCTCGTGTGGCCAGACTCGGACTCTGGTGTCGGCTGGTGTGGCGTTAAACGACGCCGCCTGAGAGCGGCCCCCGACGCCGATAAAACCGCCGTGTCTCCCGGAAGCGGTGGTAGCAGGGATAAGAACGCTGTTATACCTCGAAAAAGCGCAGCTGCGTTGCTTGGCTGTGCGATGGTCGCCCGTGGGGAGGTCGCGTTGATTATTGCGCAGCTTGCACGGCCACTGCTTGCAGGAGCTCCCGGCGAGACTTCGGAAGCTTTCGCCGTGGTAATCTGGGCGATTCTGGTGACCACTCTCGTTGGTGCACTTGCGGTTGGGCTGTTGCTGAGGAGTTGGAACCGTCAGTCAAGGGGACAGTCTTCATAGTGACTTTTCATTTCGATCAAGCTGTGAGTATGCTACTCTATTCTTTGCCCACCTAGTTTTTCCTGTAACCAAGGGAAAATTGTGTGTAGGACACTGCATACATCAACTGCCGATGCACCATGCAGCATCTATTCCGACTCTTTATGTTGGTTAAAGAGCTCATTCTGATCATGTGACTAATTTAGACGCGACGCGTCAGAACGCGTCGACGCTAGCTATGCCTGCTTTCGACTCTTCTCACTTACCAAAAAAAAAACTCTGCATTATCTAGCGATGATTCGGCATCTATTATTATTAGCGTTGTAGGGGTACTAGGGTACTGCGGATCAAGGTATATCGTTGGGTCGATAGAACCATTGGAGGGAAAGCTAGTCTGGAATGTCTTCATGAGCTTCCAGGTCGGAGGCTGGGCTTGCTCCTATTGAAGGCCTGGGACGTATTAAGGGATATTCAGGGATTAGCTATAGGCGTGCTCCCGATGTGACCTAGTCCTAACCCAGATTAGGTTGCCATGTCCAGAGTCGCTCAAGTGCGTAACCAACCGATCGCGAGTTACGCTTTGACAAAGGACCTTGCTACAACGAGACGAAGGGACCTGATTGACCGGCGAATTGTATCGCGGTTATTCTGTGAAGTGAGAAGCGCTTCCCCAGACCCTGGATCCACATTACGCGTTAATTAAGGTAAAGACGGTTTTTAGTTTGGCTCTCTCCGCGATGGTCATGTGAATTTGTAACTTTCTGTGGCTTGTATTGTAGTAGGGGCTGCCAAGTTGGTGAGGAAGTGCGCACACGAGTAGACACGAGTTTGCAGGTTTGGCTTCTGATAGGCGTTAGGCTCGTCATAGCTTCGAGGCTGCTGAGTACCCACGCTGAAGGAAGCAAGAAATAAGCGTCCACCCATCCTAGGTCGCTTGATGCCGATGCAATTGCTGCTCTTCCCAAGTGTCACGGAGCTCCGAGGTACCAGGGAATTTCGCAAGCAAGCCGGAGAAGGCAAACCTCCTTATCGCCTATGTCTTCCGGGTAAGCTGGAGCACACGTGAGGAGACGTATAAGTATAAATCGTTCCCCAGTTTCGTCGGCTCAGACTCCTCAAGGCATCAGTGACCGTCAAAATTCAGGTCCAGGGTATCATGTGGGTTCTCTTCTACGTTGAAGACGATTGGTGGAGTTCCAGTCTAGGATCGTTGTGTCTCAAGGGGTCCGAGGTTTCGGTTATTGAAAGGTAGAAGTTTGGAGGGGGAAAATATAAATACCTGCCCGGGACGACGAGGATTGGGCGAAGAGTGGATGCTTGACAAGAAGAGAACAAGGGTTTTGCTGGATGGGGAAACTCGGGACATTCTGGCTGTCAGTCATGGTGCGTATGTCATGACAGTTACAAATGTGCGGGTTCAAGAGGCTTGGGATTTTTTGAGGGCTGAGTAACCGCGAAGCAACAGATGTGACGTCGGATTCGGGCGCGTTGATGTGCGTCGAGCGGTTGGTAAGGAGGGCGGTGGCTGGACTGGGCCATGGACATTCCTGCGCTGACCGAAACCTACGTCGACATCTGAGCACATGGTCGTGATTCTGGCCCAAAGGAGGGAAAATGGGCGCCTGGGATTCTGCTGCTGATTCTGGTTTAGTTTATGGACTGACCCCAGTACAGTCACATTAGGACTTCGTTGCGCTAACCGCTATCGTGGGGGGTGATGTTGTACTATCTGCGAGAGCCATTGTCGAGGGAGTTCTTGGGAGTTTACGAGAGTCGCTTGGAATGCCTTCTGATCTCCGGTCAACCCGTTGCAGCCACGTGGAAATAGTATTCCTCTCTTCTTCGCAAAAACATATACGCTCGTATTCTTTCTATTGAAGCATATTGCCATTCACTCTCCACAATGCGATTCGATAGGCTATCATTTTAGTCTTTCTAATCCAAGGTGCAGCTGAAACGCGTTAGTACGTAAAGATCCATCTTGGTCTATACCCCTAGGCAGGGAAGCCATAGTTTGACCCGAAAGGCTCTCTAAAGAAGACCTGGACATCGGATAGATCCACGGTAACTGAGTAACTGACAAGAACTTAGTGAGGACGGGTTGACTCCCTTCCTGCCACCGCCTGCGTCTATCGGCCCCAACGAACCACCGACTTTCATTGATACCAGGTGAGAACAGATGGTGATTGGAGGGCATCTGCTTGCCTGTTATACTCATCTGCCATTTGTTTTCTAATCCAAGTAAAACCATGCTGCCATCACAAGGAAGAGCTTTCGCCGGTGACCCCAAATCGAACGCGGATAGAGAGCAACGTTCACGCCCAACTTCCTCCACGTTCCTACAGAGTGTGTAAGCTTCACATCGATGCTTCACAGTTGCGCTGACTTCCGCGATGAACAGATCAAGAAAGCTCGTCGTCTTCTCAAAGTCATTTCACGGCTAACCCCACCATAACAAACCCCTGGTTCTCTACTGCTTCCACCAGTACCGCCGCCGCAGGTGGATCAAGCAAAACCGTCCTTCCCCCTACTTCATCTCCCTCCGCCTCTTCATCGCTCATGATTGGTCCTACCTCGACGTTTTACGACCCGGAGGCGTTTGGGCAAGTGCAAGGGGACAGCCAAGTCCAGTATCAGCAGTGGATAGATGCCTCGTACGGTGGTCAGCACCAGCAACAACCCGTGCATCAGCAACCTCAGCAGCCCACTCACCACCAACGTATGGTCAATTACCAGGCACCTCAGCGGCAACCGACCTACCAGCATGATTCTCACCACATCACCCGCGTACCGGACCAATACAATTACTCTCAAAACCAATATGCGCTGACTTCGCATTACTCGGAATCCGTAGTTGGAACGACAGTTCAGCCTGGGATGGGTGCCGCAAGTGTGCCGTTGACTGACGCGCCGTACCACTTGCAGCCGGCGTCCGATCCGTATGCTGGTTATTATTCACACACAAATCCGGAGACCGGAACTGATACCCCCGATCCTGGCGCGAGCCACACCGTTTCATACGCGACAACGCCCGAGCCACTGTACCAACAGCAACAACAACAACAACAACAACAACAGCAGCAGCAGCAGCAGCAACAACAACAACAGGTGCGGCACCAGATTCAACCGCAACCCACGCAATCTCGTGGAGCCCACCACCCTCCCTCGCAACCGCACTCGCGATCACAGTCGCAAACTCATGTACAACAATTTGTCACACCGCCAGCCGCATACCCCTCAGAGTTGCTCTCTATTTCGACTCGCTCACATTCGAACCCTCATTCCACTCACTCGTCTTCTCTCTCTCCTGCATCTAATTCTTGGACGGACGAGGTCTACTCCTCCAACAACTCAAACGCCAATGTCGATACCAATATGAACAGGACGGATATACCCTCGGTATTGCATACTAGCACCAAAATACCCCCGCCTTCTACAACTTCGAAGCACGTGGTTGGCAAACCTCGAAAGCAAGGTAATCCTCAAGCCCGTACGAGTCCTGCAACCGCGACGACGGCATCTCCACCTAATAACACCCCAAAAACCAGTGCGAAGCGCAAACGGCCAAATCCAGGAGCGCCAGCGCCGAAGTTGTATCGATTTCAGGACGAGGAAAGCGGGAGTGGTAGTGAGGGGGAAGATGACTTTGACGCGTTTGGAGGTGGTATAAGTGTGGGGATGGGTGGGTTGGGTGTGGTCAGCGGTGGGCGAAGTGGTCGGCTGTGAGTCTATTTTTGCCTGTCCCTGCCCCTACCTCGTCTCCCGTCTCCCATCAAGTCAAGGGAATGTGTTACTGACGAACTTCTTGTCTCTCTATATACCCGTCTGCTCTTTGGTTTACTCCGGCACTCCCATCTGTGGTCTCGGGCTCCACGGTGCACGGGCAAATGAATTATCCTCGGTTGTTGGATCGTTCCTCCTACGTCGGACACTCCGACTTTGAACACCCGCCGCCTCCTGCTGCGTGCTGCGTGCTGCGCGTGTCTTTTTTCCTTCGACGTGCTGCCTCGGGAACACCGCGACTCTCGATGTCCGACTGTACGCCCACTGTCATATATGGACCCTTGACTCCTCCGGATGATCAAAATTGCGGTTTGCATGCGATGCCGATGCTTCACGATACCTCCACGCGTCCCTTACAAATTTCCACCCCCATGCTCCGGTGGCCTGCGATGGAACCGAACATCTCTGTTCATGGCTCCGGCGTCTCGCTTCCTCGCCTTGATAACGTTTTGTCTCGATTGGCGTCAATCACAACACTGCCTTGTTGTCTCTTGTTGATTTTGAATTTATTACTCCGGTTTATTTTATTATTATCTTTATTTTCCTGATAACCCAACGACAATTCCTCTCCACCCCTCATTACACATGCGTACATCTTCTTGCTCCACCAACTGATGTCTATGCACACCTCACTATGTCCCCTATCTTCCTTTGCTCGACCTTTTTCCTTCATTGGCCCGCCGCTGTTTCGCCCTGGTCATCGCCACTGCCCCTGCACTGCCATTTTCGAACATCTACGTCGGCGATATTTTCCCTCCGATGCCTTACTCGCAATCACCCGTTCTGATGGCGTCCCGAAACGCCACCGTTTCTCACATTGGCCTGACCCCGGAATCGTCACTCGCTTAACTCGCCTTCGGACTCAAAATACGGCCTTCCTATACCGCATCCATTACCCGAATGTCGGCGCTTCCACATGACATACGACTCGACAGTCCTGGGGCATGCACTCATTGCAAGAAGCTCAAGGTACGCTTTGTTTTTCTCGACCTTTGCCACGAGTTTACCGCGATTGACGGGACGTATGATTCCCCATCCGCCGCGTTTTTCTTTTCTTTTTTCTTCCCAACCTTCCTATCTATCATCAACGCTGACTTCGCCGTTCTGCCTTTCTCCTGTCCTCGCAAACAATCAACCGTGATTGATTCTCGTGCTTTTCTCTCCACCGACACGCTCCTTCGGTCCGCAATCTCAATGTACCTTCCTCCGGCGCACGACACATGACAATCTGTCTCCGGTCAATTTCCATCCTGCGGCTTGGCTCTCGTTCAATTTTGGCCGGACACGCGCCAAATTATGCTTCAACTTCCGACATCGCGAACATCTCGTTCCTCCCTCGACCTGACAGATGAAATGTGATTTTCCAAAGGGCGACAACACGTGCAAAAGATGCAAGACGGGTGGACATGTTTGCATCGTCGAAGGTAGAAAGCCGAGAACGGCACCAAAGTGAGTTTAGTTCCCGCAGTCCTAATTTCCCTTTTTTTTTTTTGGCACCCGGTACCTTTCGCGGAAAACACGCTACCTCTCACCGGATCAACGTCTTGAACTACTTGCGAGAGAAGAAACGCTTTCTCGGTCTTCCCATATCGGACTTTTGACCGTGGTGTACGGGCGATGAACGCATAATATGTGCTTCTGAGCAGGGTGGTACGCTGCCGTTCTTAAGGATCGGGACTTTCACCAAGATTGTCGTGTTCCTATCTGCCTTTCTGATCTCTTTCACCACGATGTACTCGTCGCCGACCTCGTCGCTCGAGTCTTTACCCTCTGCAACCTCTTCATCCTGTTCTTCGTCATGCTTCTCTTCTCCGTCTTCGTCGAACTCAGACTTACCAGCCATGTTTCCTCGCATTAGCAAGCGGGAATATCTTCTAGCGCAAATCAGGCAGAAGGACACTATCATCGAATCTCTCCTCAAACAGGTGAGCATTGCGGCATGGCCTCGTTCATGACGTTTATACTGTCCCCGACGCAGTTGCACAATCCGTACATCGCCACTCCCATGTCGATCGCCTCGTACAGGATGGCTACGTCACCGTCCGATCACAACAACAAGAACATACTCGCATGGCTTGATCGTCTGCAAGCCAGTGTTCGCACAGTTGGTGGGAAAGGCGGCCCTAGCGCGTTCAAAGACCTTCGTGGGACCGTGGCTGATGACGATGATTCTGATAAGGAAGAAACTCATGCTCAGCGATTCGGCCTTGTTCCTCCTCCGGAGGATGACGACAGCAATACAGTTGGGGAAGACGAAGGCGTAACGTCTGCGGATAAGTTGTCGTCCCTGCCGGATTCTGATGCACCTCTTGGGTTGATCGCGAATCTGAGCTTGAGTAATACGAAATCAAAAGGGAAGAAGGACGCGAAAGATCTGGCAGCAGTAGAAGAGAACCTGGATGATGATGACGTCGTATGTTTTTTTGATCTGATATTGACAGGAGATATTGATCATGCCTCGTTTTGTTGCTCAGGGAGTTGCGAACGAAACATACTTCATGCCCGGTCAGTGGCGATGTATGTTCTTGCATGCTAATGGAATCCTCATGTGTTGATCTAGGCCCTGCCACTGACCTCGGCATCCGCGCGACTTTGATTGAACAACATAGCCCCCCAGAGATCTTAGTCCACGGGCTGGTGACGCCGGAGGATGTTGACAAGCTGTTCGAGATGTATGCATTCCTGCTATCTTCACACGTCGAATTCTCACTAGTCTTGATTTCATTCAGATTCTTTGACCGTGTCAATGTAAGCATAAGTGACGGGATGCTGTATGTCGTTACTGACGTAGACCCTACAGCCGTTCCTTTCCCTACTGGACCCTTTCCTTCACACGCCTGCATCCACATTTGCGAGATGTCCCTTCTTGTTCACCGTTAGTAAGTCAACACGTGTATATGTCTTCGCTGCCTCGCTGATCATCTGGTTCAGTATGTGCTATCTCGTCTAGATACTATGCCGAGAAGTCGGAAATTTATCCCATCGCCATGCATTTTGCGAAGCACTCAGCCGCTAATGCTTTGATTGATGGCTGGAAGTCTGTTGAACTTTGTCAGGCGTACATCCTGATGAGCGTGTACGCTGTCCCTGCACGTAGATGGGAGGAAGACCGAAGTTGGCTGTATACAGGTCTGGCCATAAGGTATCTCCGACTGGCTTTCGAATGCCGACCCCTCCTAACCATCGTTTAGGATTGCCACAGATCTCAATCTCCACCAGGTGTCGACGACAAAGCCACAAAATGAGAAGCAGGAAAGGGAGATCCTGAACCGAACTAGAGTGTGGATGATTTGCTTCAACTTGGATCGGTCGACAGCAACGCAGTTTGGGAAACCATCCACAATCAAGGAGGACTAGTGGGTAACGTTCCCCGGAACGCTTTCAGCCGTACTGAGATGACCTTCCCCATAGCATCATGCGCAACGCCAAGGACTGGTATAAGAAGTCAAAATACAACCTTCCTGTGAGCTATTCGTGATCCTCAGTATCAACCATTGAGATGTCTAAAAACATGCTGATTTAGTACGATGTCCATCTGTGTGCCTACTCTGCGCTCCTGCGCATTGTCGCCAAGTCCCACGACGAGATCTTCAGCGATCCTTCATCGCCGACAGGCTTGAACAAGGTATATTATCCAGGTGCCCTTTTTGTGGCAATAGGTTTAATCGCTTCCACAGCAAGTAGACTTCCGCTCCGTGACCATGAATCACGATGCCCAGTTGACGAGGTATCACGACGAATGGTCAAAACGCTTTGCCGAACGCTCGGATCCGAATGGTGGTGTAGACTCCTTTCTATCACAGTACCGGTTCTAACATAACATGCCACGATAGACCCCGGCTCGGCCTTCCGATGCAGCCTCCTACCATTGTGCGCCAATCCCGAACTGTATCTGACAACTCGGAACTAATGCCTCCTTACAGCCTTGTGGGGTACTCCCGACTGGTCATGTTCTCGTTTGGTTTCCAGCAAGCATACCAACGTGGAATCGAACCTGGGGATCATGTGTACTTCAGCAAGGTACGGTGTGGCTGATGTGCCTTTGACCAATATGGTGACATATCTTTAGTGTCTGGATGCCGCAAAATCTGTCATTCGGAATATGATAGAAGGATTAGCCCCGACTGGCTACATGCGTTATGCACCCGATGGTATGTTCACGTGAGGAATGACGTTCAGACGGCTATTGAACGCTTGAGTTGCAGGCCATTTCATTTTCGCGTCGTTTGCTTCTGCATTCCTCCTTAAAGTAAGTCAGCTCGTACTGCCCTGATGATCAGCAACTTACTTGATCATGTCGCAGCTCCTTCGGCCTGAATTCTCTACCCTTCTGGCGAAAGATCAAGAGACCGAAATTTTCGACCTGATTGGTCGTCTTATCCAGACCCTTAGTTCCCCAGAAATCGCTATCGACGATCGCCATACTCCTAAGCTCTATGCGCGTTTCCTCGCTGGTCTCTTGTCCAAACATCGTCGGGATGGTGCCACAGTTGGGCGTCTCCACCCTCACCCTCCTCCAAGTAACAACTCCTCTTCACACGATTTCAATCAGCTCTCTGCTCCACCATCATCGTCGACCTTCTCCGTCGCTCCGCCCGAAGGCGGGCATAACCAAATGCAGGGTCACGGCTACAGCACTGGTTCCTTTAACCAAGCTGTGGAAAAGATGGACACCACGCCGATCTACCAACCAGAGGCTACCTATTCAGCAGGTACCGGAGCAATACATTTTGGCAGCGAGCTGTCTGCGTTTGGATCGAACGGCGTTTCGGACGAAGAGATGCTTGCGACGATGCAGGCACTAAAAAATCCAGCGTGGTGGGAGAACATGATGATGCCAGGGTATGTCATTTACATGCTGTGCTCTTCCGTTTACTAAAGTTTCGCCTAGGTTTTCATGGCCAGAGCCTATGTCTCCTGGAAGTACTGGCAGTAGCCCGCCGGCATACTCTCACCACCAACATAATGTTCCCGGAATACATGGTATGAACGTCTTCCAAGCTGCTCAAGTTGGCCTTCATTAGTAGGCATCCGGACTTCTAAGTTTTGCTGTGTATCTCGCATGCTATCTCTTGTTATAATATGGACTTGCCCTGTATTCGTTTGTGTCTGTATCGCTTTGTACTAGAATGCACTGGTCGAATTGGTTTTCAGATTTTCACCAAGAAGATGAAGGCTCATGCACCCGTGGCCCCTCCAAAAAGCTGTTCATCCTGAATGGTATGATCAAGGCCAACCAGACACATACTCCATACCCGCCCTACGTAGTACCTGGAGCTGATTATTGTGCTGTCGTAGCAAAGTTGGGCTGGATCAGCACTTCGATGGGTAAAAAAGAGAGCTCCTTCAGTACTAGCTGCAGCTCAGAAAAAAGGGTGCCAGGACCAAATAACAGAATGGTTCTCTGCGGTCCATGGTCGGTGCTTTGTCAAAGTTCCTTGAGGGCTAGGCTAGTTGGTGACATGGGTTACGTTGGGTGTTCAAAAAAGGGGGTTCGCCGCTCGAAGGTCGCAAAATGCCGACTCCATTAGGGTTTTCGGGGGGGAAAGTCCACTCTTGCGGTCTTGCGACTTGCGATTGTGTTTGATGTGCTGCTACTCACTGTAATTCATCGCTCTTAAATCTCAAGAATTTTGTGATTTTGTGTTGCTTCGCGCAATGACTGAGTCGTACGACGCGTCCCCTTTCAATGTTACTTGCGGTGTGATCACTGGAGAATGGTGGCAGTGCCGTCTATCAACGGATCCCGACTAAGGTTCCGAATTGTAGATCAATGCGGTGCAACCACACAGTACTACATAATCCTTTGCCCAATTCAAAGCTATGGAGAAGCTCCAGTATGTGGATGCATGCCGTGTTGGTCAAGCTGATTCTGATCATATATATCTAGAATCGCTTCATTTACGGATCTATCGAGCCATTCGCGTTTTTTCTTGACTCTTCGGTCCCATGAAGGAGCATACCACTCGCTCATACTCTTCAGACTCACGCCTGAGTTTGCTGCTTGCCCGAAAAGAGACGTGACAACCGAACTGAAGGAGGTAGTCCCGCAGACAGACCCCATGTACCAGCAAATATACGTCATGGAATCAAGTTGCCCCCATCTCGGTGCGGATCTCTCACATGCAGACATTGAGGAGTTCGAGACTAGCGTAGTTGCTGTATGTCCATGGCATAGGTGAGTAAAATAAAACTGCAGAACGCGTGAGGATCACTCATTATTTGCCTACGACAAAGATATGATTTCGATTTGCGCACAGGGAAGAGTGAGACGGGACTCAGGGCTTGCACTTACGCTGTAGAGGTAAAAACTGATCCTGTTGATGGAATCGACAAGGTATACGTGGAGGCCCCTACGGGAGGCAGCGGCTGGCGTCTTGTAGAATTGAGGCCTGTCTCTGAAGGTGGGTTTATGACGGCCGTACAGGATGGTGCGCTGACACATGGATCCCATAGAGTTTGCGGATCCACCACCGCAAGTAGCAGTACCTCTTCTACCTGTGACTGTGCCACCAGTAGTCGCATTGATAGACGAACCCGTCGTACCAATCAGCAACCCGCCAACGACGCTCATGCAATGGGCTGTGTTGATACTGAACACGCCAAACCCAACACTCAAGGTACACGATTACCGTGAGCACAAATCGCCATGGCACGTACCTGATATCATGCGATGAAGGTTCAACGCACTCGAGAAGCCGTGAACCTATTCCGAACAGGAAAATTGAAATCAATCGGTCACAAATCTTCGAATGCCCCGCGCCCGCCAGATGCACCGCCGCGGGAGGAGACCTTTGTAAAGAATACGGTAGATCCAGGAAAAGTGAAAAACAGGAAAAATAGGGCGGTTATGCTTCATGCATTAGCCAATATCGAGCAATGGGCGTAAGTGTTCACCTCCTGTCTCTAGCGCTGTGCCATCCTGACAGTTCGTTTCGGGCTTCAGCATTGATCTAGCGTGAGCCTCAAGTCTTCAGTCTTCAAGAAAAAATGATGTTGAAGCTCAACTTCTCCTTGTAGTTGGGACATTATCGCCCGGTTCGGGCCTTCCCATCCGAATATACCACCAGCCTTTTTCTCCGACTTCACGAAGATGGCTTTGGATGAATCAAAACACTTGCAAGTGTAAACCCGTCATTTTCACAGTACACTCATCTCTCCGCTTTAATTTCAGCACTCTTTTGACGTCTAGGTTGTCGGCCATCTCCCCTTCCACACCTTACGGCACAATGCCAGTTCACGCCTCACTATGGGAATCAGCGACCGTCACGTCGCAATCGCTCCGGTCCAGATTAGCCATCATCCACCTCGTCCATGAAGCACGAGGACTTGACGTCAATCCTGGTACTATAGAGAAATTTCGAAAAGCAGGCGATGTGGAGAGTGTCAAGGTCATGGAAGTCATTCATGCCGATGAGGTGACGCATGTGACCTCGGGGCATCGGTGGTTTACTTGGGTCTGTGGGCAGGAAGGTAGTGTTGATCCTGTCGAAGCGTTCAGAGAGGAAGTTCGGAAGGGCTGGAGAGGGGATGTTAAAGGGCCGTTTAATGTCGAGGACAGGGAAAAGGCTGGTATGACGAAAGAGTTTTATGAAGGTTTGAAGGGAGAGATGGATCTTCCCCCACTGGGCATGGGGGACAAGTTAAACCTGAAGCCATTAAAAGATGCTCCTGCTGGTGTCGCTGTGAAATACGAGACAGCAAAATAAATCTATGTAGACAATGATATATCCAGTAACTTTAAGTATCTGTCTAGATGCAACTTAGAAATCTTCACCCTCCGTGTCACTTTGTGATCTCTGCTGCCGTGCCATCGCAATGCGCTCCTGATCCGCATCGATGAACCTCTGGGGCCGTTCTACCGCAGTAGCTTCTTTGTTCCTGTACACGAGAATCATCGACTTGTTCTCGCGGTATAGTCTGTCTATATCCTCCAGATGTCTATTTGCGGTCTCTGGGTATACCAACCAGATTACCTATAGTGCATGCATCAGCCAGACGCCAGAGAAGGAAGCTTCATGGAGAGCGTACGGGTATAAATGCGGCGTTGAAAACCATCCAGATTAGATAGAATCGCCAGCCGAGATTCGCTATTCCCGCAGGTGTTATCTGTACCACGACGTAATTCGAGATCCTGGAGGGGGTTCTGTGGTGAGACGGTCGTCTATCAAGAAGCGGGAGGCGCAATACCAATTAGATGCGGTCCCCAATGCAGCACCTTTAGTGCGCATTGACAAGCTATTGATTTCAGTAGGGTATAGCCAGGGAACGCCCTAAAATACCAATATAACACATGTTAGCAAGGTACGTAGCATGAGACAATGGTTCTTACCTGCCAGCAGATTCCAAAGAATAGATAATACAAAAAGAAAAACGCAGTAGCTCCCGCTCCAAACTTCGCTCCATGCTCAGGATCATTCGCCTGAGAGAGGAGCCCCGATATGAAAGCATAACACACAAATTGTCCTGCAGCGCCCCACATCATTAGCTTCCGACGTCCTGCCTTTTCGATCAGCAGAAGACCCGCAAACGAGAAGACCAGGTAGGACACAGAGTTGCAGGCAGCGAGGAGACGAGCAAGGTTGTTCGACAGACCGACCGAGTTCTGAAGGACAAGCGGCAAGCTGGGCATCTAGATTAGTATGCTGCATCTATCAAGGATGATGCAAAGACCGACTAGTAACTCGTGACGTTGATTCCGACGAGCTGCTGCATCCATTGTGTACCTAATGTATTACCATTGTTGAGAGCGCTTCCTGGGCAGGTCATTGACAGCACAAACCTGCACCGAGGAGCAACCGCTGTACCATGCCTGTGTCTCCCGTATTGCCACGAATTATATCCGACCAACTTGGTGCAGTCTCCTTCTCAATCCTCACGGCCTCCAAAATTTGTTCCTTCTGGTGTGTGATCAAGTCGTCCTTCGCTGTGACGCCGTTTCCTTCCAGGGCTACAAGGACCTGAACACCCTCCTCCTCATAACCATGAGCGAGGAGCCAACGGGGACTTTCTGGCAACCAAGGGATTGTCGATAAGAGAATAATAGAGAACGACAGCTGGAAAGCGATAGGGAATCTCCAGGCAATGCTTCCTTCGAGGAAACTGAAACCGTAAGTCATCCAGTTGCTCAAGGAGAAACCTGCAATATTCATACTACAAAATGTAGAATCAGTTATATGGAAGGCGCGCAAATAGGATAGGACGCCGTACATCATCTCGAATACCACGAGCTTGCCCCGCCATGTAGGCTTTGATGTTTCACTCTGCCATACTGGTGCAGTCGCCGTGTTCATACTGTGTAGCAATGGTTAGGTTTATCAGCGCGAAATATCGGGGGCATTGACACTTGCCCATTTCCAAGACCTATTGATGGCAAATTTTTGTAAGAACCAGACATGAGCACGAAAGTAACATACCAGTGATCAATCGGGCCACAATCATCTGTGGAACTGAGTATGCACAAGTTTGGAGAATTGCTCCAATGGACATTATGACGACGCCAATCATAAAGGTCTTCTTCCTACCCATGTTCTCTCCTAAAATGACAAGATCGGTCTTCCTAATACAGATATAGGTGATAAATCGCGGAAATCGTACCCACGACGAAAGCACCCATGGCACCGAAGAAACTGCGATCACATATCTGTTATCAGCAAACGTCGGACGGAACGGATCGATGGAGCTCATAATGCCTTGCTTACCAGCCAATATCATATAATGAAACAATTGTTCCTTGAAGATTCGGGTCTGGATTGCCCATAGTGTCCAAGAAGTCCTGGGTGACGATAATCCCACCAAAAACACCCTGGTCATACCCTGATGAGTAGGTTAGTAGAAGCCATCTAATTGACCGAATCGCACATACCAAAGAGCGTCATCGCAGTCGTACAAGCCACCGTAACCCAGATGTTCAGCTGGGTCCCCGTCATCCCAAAATACGGCGGGCGCTTCTTCATTGGGGCGACATGGTCATCTTCAGCAACAGCTTCACTGCCCATGATTTCTCGCGATAAGTTTCACAGTGAGAGCCTGAGAAGTCGCAGTGACGGAGGCTTCGAGGATACCTTGCTTCTTCCCCCTCCATGAGCCTCATATACGTGTAAGAATTCGAAGAAACCATGACGGCTTCGCGAATGGCGTCCCGGTCCGAGTTCTGAGTCCAGATAAACCGTTTAGGCGTCCGCTTTTCTGACGACAACGTGCTACGGGGTGAACCGCGAACCTGTTTGCTTCTCGAAGTTGATTTCTGTTACAGCTGGCATGCAGTGACCCCACGCGACCTTCAAAATGCGTCACGAGCCGTCGCGTGCGACTCACGTGGGAGACGCGACTTGGGGGGTGCATTCACGATGGAGCCCTTGGACTACCTTAGAGCGCACCGTTGGCCTTAAGCTTCTAGCCAAGAATAGATCAAGCGAAATCTAAACTGGAGAGAAGCAGCCGGGGAAGAGACTAACGAAAGATCAAGCAATCATGGATTTTGTTCTACACACGGACAGTGGAATCAGCAATTCTTGTGGGTTGTGTTGGAGGTGGAGTTGTTATTTTTTGTATGTTAGGTCAGTAAACAGTCAGGGGGTGGGGTGGAGTGGGGGAGCTTGACGGGCAACGGTCTATAGGTGCATCATAGCACAGAAGAATTCACCATATTCTACATCATTCCGGAACTCCGAGTCGTTGACTCGGATGCCGATCGTTGTCATTATAATCACTCAAGCCGCTATACCCCCAGTGACGCCATACATCATGAATGTAATGAAGCACGGAAGCATAACGAAACTAACTTCACACTACATTCCAGTCCGAATGGGTGCACCATTTAAGCATGCCAGAGATTGCCCACTGCTGGTACTCAGGCGGATTCCTCTCAACGCAAAACTTTCCATGTTCGTTAGCCCGGCACTTATTATAGCTTCATGCAGAGAAATCCCAATGAGCATACCCATAAATAGAGGGAAGCAGGCGATCAGAAGAAGCGGACCAAAGTAAAGAATAGTGGAACCGCGAAATTTAAGACCAGCAGTATGTGTGGAATAACAAAGAAGGAATAGAACATGGGGCAGGACGAGGAATCAGAGCGTTGCAGGAGCAGGAGTGTAACTTGTGAGATAAGATTCATTTCGTGGACAGGTAAGCGGAGCAAGAGGGTTATTAGATGTGGGGCGAGGAGAAGCATGCACACGCGGTCGTCAAACAATAAGAAACGAGCGGAGGGAGGGACGTAACAGATATATCATAATTTGTTCATCATAACTTGAGTTCGGTCAGGACCCGTCGGGCGAGCATCTGGTACTGCCATCCGTCACCGCTTGCTCTTCGGAATTGGATTCCATGCAGCGGGAGCCAGGGGACCTAGAGTCAAATGATGAGCCAACATTGATCGAGACATGCAACAGGGGAAGGGACGCACCTTTACGATATTAATTTCAAACCGGACACTCAGGGTATTGTTTCCCATAGTCTCAAACACCTCACGGTCCACTTCACCAGTCGGCATGGGGCTTGGACTTCTCGCAGTCATCGGCGACGGCGCCCTGGCGCCAAAATCGCGGGGTATCGGCGGGAGCATCTTCGTCCTCGGCGACGTGCCAGTGCCAGTGCCAATGCCTGAAGCTGGGCTCGGGGAAGGTGGTGTGACATCGATTTCATGCGACGGGCCCGACGTCAGCCCATTCTGCTGGAAGTCGGCCACGGCGGTGTGATTGGGAGAGACATTGAAGAATGAGGACGAGCCGGCACTGGGGGTGGTCGTGAGGGTGGTCGTGGCGACCGACGGCCGACCAGGTTGTTCAGCGCCGCCTCCACCCCTGCTCTTGTCCAATGACAGAGAAGGCTCGCGATCCTTGCCCTTGTCACGCTTCATGCCAAAGGACAACTTGGAAGTCTTCTTCACGATCGATGGGCGATTCGACACAGCTGCCCCGCTTGGTTCGCCAGACCCGCTTGACGTCGTCTGATGATGCCCGTGCTGACGGAGGGTTGGAGTGTCGACGGAGGACAGATCGATGGATGGCAAGTGGATGCACTCGAAACCTCCCTTCGTCTCCCGATACTGCACCTGCATTCGGTCCAGCACGCGTCGAATGTCCGCCTTAATGACCGGCGGCGATTTCGTGGATGTCGTCGCCACACTATCACAAACAAGATGACCGTCAGCCTGCGATACCACAAGACCCAAAAAGCCGAAAGTCTACGAACCTGAATAGTCCCTTGAGGAACACTGGCTTAAAGTCCTTTTCATTGTGATGTCTTTCATCCTCTTCCTTGAACCCCTCCTCATCGGGTTGATGATGCCCGTCCATCGCAGTCGTCGTGACCGCAGTCCCCAACGGCCGTCCCTCTTCCTCTTCCTCCCCCTTCTCCGCCACATCCACCTCCTCCCCGCGCGAAAACAGCTTATCCGCGAGTGGCCGTGGCGTCCCGCTATACCCTGTTGATGGTCGTCGATGCCGCCCAATCGTGCCAGTGCGCCCGTCTTCCCCAGCCCCGCCAGCTCCCATGAGCGCCGCACCCGTGCTGCTCCGCCGCGAATGCCGTGTCGCGCGCCCCTGCGGATCCAAGATGGTCGCCGCGCGCCGGTGCACGCTTCCCAATGGCTGGCTCAAGCTATGCATCACGGACTTCTGCGCCTGTGCCCGCCCGTACGTCTGCGTCGGTGTCTGCGTCGGTGTCTGCTCGGCCATATCCCCACCCTTCTCATCGTGCACATCCCCCTCGCCTAGGCCTGTGGCAGAGGTGTCCTCCTCATGCGGGTGTGACTTCTCCCCAGACGGCCGTGGGGACCCGGTAAGCCCAGCAAGAATTGTTGCGCGCCTCCCGACGGTCCCGTGATGTCTCCGAGTCCCATCGTCATGCTGTCTTCCACCCACAAGCATGCTCCCGAACTTTCTAACAAGCGTCGCGCCCGCTGACAGAGGGCCGTGCTCTTCCTTCTCCCGCTCCCTTTCCTCCCTTTCTCTTTCCCTCTCCTCCCTCTCCCTCTCCCTCTCAAGCTCCTTCTCACCATTCTCTATCTTCTCCACAAACGTAACAACCTCCGGCCCCACCGTCTTCGGCGGCTCCCCAACTCCCCACTCCGCAGGGTTAATCCTCACGGGTGTTCCATGCTCCGACACCTGCACATGTCCCTGCTGTCCCACTCCTCCACCAAACACCCCACCCCACCCCCTCGCAAGCACTGTCGGCCTCTGGCTCATCGAATGGTTCCTCCTATGCGTACTCGCCGGCGGCGCCCTCGGCGACCCACCCCTCCCGCCCTTCCCCAGCGTCTGACTCTGCTCCCGCTCCCTCTCCACAGGCAAAGGCGTATGCGGGGGGTGCTGACTCGCCCCCGCACTCGGTGACGGCGGCGGCAGCCCCAGATCGCGCGCCCTCGGCTGCGCCGCCGCAATCCCATGCCCATGCTGCGTATGCGCGAACCCAGGCGAGGTCGGGCTCGGCGCACCCGCACCCGTATCATACGACATTCCCGAGTAGTGCGACGTCTCCGGGGCGGGGAGGCGGGGGAGAGGCATACTGTAGTCTGCTTTCTCCTTGTCTCTGGGCTCCTTGATCCGGGTCTGCTGTTGTTGGCTTTGTGGGGTTTGGGTTTGTGGTTGTCCTGGGGAAACAATACCACCTTCTTCTCCGTTCGCCCCACCCACGCCTGCGCCAGCACCAACACCAGAAGCACCAACCGCTCCAGGGTCTTGCATACTCAGTTGCGAACTCGCAAATTGGCCTGGTCCATACACCCGCTCCCGCTCCAGCTTCTCCTTCGCAAGGTAATACATCGCCACTAGCGGATGGAATCCGCTCGTTGGGTCTAGCGGTTCGCGGTTGTGGTCGCCGCTGGTGGCGCCCTGGGTGGAAGAGGGAGGGGAATGCGAGAGTGGGGAGCCAGGGGGAGAGGAGGCGGGGGAGAAGAGTTTACGACGGTAGAAGTCGAAGCCTGAGAAACGTTTGGATTTCTTGGAGGGTGTAGGGGGCGTTTCTGTCTTCGAACCACCCCCGCCAGAAGAGGAGCCACCGTCAAAGGAGATAGCGAGGCTTGAGTTGGACAAGTCGCCCCACCGATTGGTGTTGCTGTTGTATGACGGAAGTGAAGTGTGCCCGTTGAGTCCGCCAGGTAATGACCGTTTCCGCTCCCAGTGCTGTACAGCTCGGATGTACTTGTCGCTCTCCAGCACCGCAACGAGTTTTCTCTCTATTTCGTCTTCCGACCCAAATTCGAAGCCCTGCATGCCACGAATGACCTGCCGGTCGAGGTCCTCCGCGCGCAGTGGCTCGCGGTGGAGCATATGCGGGTCAGGAGGGCCATTGCAGCCGCGTACCATCCAGGGGTGGGACATTACCTCAGAGAGTGGTGCGCGCGCGGCGGGGTTCGTCACAAGCATGCGGGCGAGGAGGTGTTTGCATTCTAGGGAGGTGGGGAAAGCACGTTAATGATTAGGGGTATTGAAGAGGGGGAGAAGAGGGGGGAGGAACGCACCGGCGCTGAGCCACACGGGGTATTCTACAAGCCCACGTTTGATCTTGGCGTGGAGGGCGGGCATGCTTTGGTCGTCAAACGGGACTTTGCCGCATACGAGGACGTAGAGGACGACTCCGAAGCTCCACACGTCGACTTCGGGTCCCGTGTAGACCTTAGCGTTGAGGAGCTCGGGGGCAGCAAAGTATAGGGAGCCGCAGAAGGTGGCAAGGCGGCTTGTAGGGTCGTACAGGTTCGATAGGCCAAAGTCGATAATTTTGATATTGCCCGTCTGGGAAATGAGGATGTTTTCGATCTTAAGGTCTGAATTCAACAATCAACGTCAGACGATCTGGCGACACGTATATGACGAGGAGGGCTCACCGCGGTGCACGACGTTGTTCTGGTGGCAGTAGTCGAGTGCACTCCCGATCTGACGTGCAAACTTTCGTGCGATGCGCTCCCGAAGACGGCCATGGGCTATAATATAGTCGAGCATCTGGCCACCGTTGACATACTCGAAGACCATGTAGTAGTGGTGCTGGTGGACGATCATCTCGCGCATGCCACAGATATACGGGTGGTGGAGTAGCATGGAGAGGGCTGCTTCGCGGAGAGTGCGGATCTCCTTGGAGGCGTCCTTGGAGGCCTGCTTTACAGCGTCGGACGTGCCATTCGTCGTGGGTGGCGCGCCTGGATATGTGCGTGGCAGAATCTTCACGGCAAGCTGTGAGGCAGCAAGATAAGTAAGAGACGAGGGTTGACGACGAGTGCCAGCGAGACGGACCTTTTCTCCAGTGACATTGTGAGTGGCGAGCTTGACTTTGCCCATACTGCCAGCACCGAGGGTCTTACTGAGTGTATAGTCGCCTAAAATCCTGTTTGTGCGGCTGGGACGGCTGGAGGAGGCATCTCGTGGTCTCCTGGCGGGCGTGGTGTCGCGTGAACGTTCTTTCTCACTGGAACTGTTGTTTGCGGACGGTGAGGGGTTGTAGGGCAGCGGGGGCGGCATGGAGAGAGGCCGTGGCTTATGTGCTGACGAACTGTTGGGGCGTGGCACCGCTGCTGCGACTGGACCTGCCGCCGCCGTCGGCTGGGTGATAGAAAGATCAAACTCGTGCCCGCCGATCATCCCTCCATGCGAGGGTGTAGCCACTCCGTCTTCGGGCACCTGATTGAGCTGTGGGGCCAGCGAGGTCGGGTACGTGCTCATCGGGCTGTCCGACGTGCGGTGGTGAGCTAGGACTGCTGCGGCCAGTGAGCGAGCGCTGGGGACTTGGAGAAAGTTTTGGCGGAAGTGTTGTGTCTGGCAGTTGACGCCGTTTGTGGGAGAATGCAAACTACAGGAAACAACTCCGGGCCCCTTACATCAATTTCCATTCAACTTTTTTTTTTTTCATATTTATCAAGCCGAACAAAGTTGCCGGCTCGAATTTGTATAATCTGGGGAGCGCTCTCTTGTCCTCTTCTCCGTTGATCACCAATAATTCATCACATATAAAAATTATACATGTACACAAGGTCGCCGTGGGTATCATATCAACTCGTCGACCTACTCTGCGTAGGCTTGCTCTTGTCCTCTACCTTCGGTAGCCATTTCACTGGGTGTGCATTGAACATTGGCCACGGCGGAAGCACGATCTGTGAAACATCTCAACATCGGAGCTCAAGAATGGCATCACCAAACCCACCAAGGCAAGCAACACCGTCGATGCACCGAATATCGAGAACGTCACGGTGAGAGACTGCAGCACGAAGCCTGTGATGAAGGAAATAATCTAGGGAGGAACCAAGATGTCAGTCATCAGTCGTGGATATACATCCCCTCCCTCCTTCTCCTATAATGATAGCAAACGCCATTCGGCCTGCTATGTCCAACCAACCACCCCCCAACACACGGACGTCCCAAACAGAAAACGAAGCCCTACTCACCGTTGTCCCAATCAACACAAACCGTGCAATCTGCTCTGCCAGCGCCTGTCCCGCAAAGTCCTGTATTAAAACAGGTCAGTCAGCCAGAGCCCCTAATCCTTGACACCCGAAAAGCAATGACCAGAGTAGCACAAATGAGGAATACGGCACCCATGGGTCATGCACGCACACAGCGAAAAGTCGCGAGAAGTCATGGGCAGCCCACGACCTCAGAAACCAGAACAAGGAATGAGTTCACGTACAGTTCGGCCCTCAGCCAGCTCCTGGATATACGTGGTCAACGACATTGGCGGTCTTCTATATTCTGCCTTGTTCACTGTTCAGGGTTTAGAATTTTGCGTCGGCTGTCAACGTGTTCACCAGTGAACGTGAGTGATTTCGGATTCGGAACCCGGAACTCGATATCGGGCGTTGCCGCGAGAATGCTCGCTGATTTGTTGGGTTGCCGGCGGAGAACTTCGCCAGAGTATTGGACAACTGCGCAGATACGAAGCAACTTCGACATTTTTTTCCCTTTTTTTCTCCTTTTGACTTCGTGCTTGTCCAATGTCAGTATGTCAAAATGGCCCTTTCCTGCGGTGACTGCGGGAATCCTCAAAAGCTTGACGGACAGCCGTACAGTACGGACGCGACATTGAACAGAATAATGATATGTACATGCATGCAGGTTAAAGGACGTGATGAATGCACGTACTTGTACACGAAGGAACGCAAAGCTAGGTTTACGTATCCGACGTGCACACTTCTCACTGAACGTTGAACGTTAAACATTGATCCTTGAAGCTTGAAGTCGAAGCAATGCTTCTCCCGAATAGCGTCAGGGTTCAAGTGTATCCACCCCCTTGGCAAGCCCTTTCCCAAGGAAGAATCCGTTATCCACGGTATGCACGGAAGCACCCCTGCTCCCCCACTCCCCTGCACTCTCGCTTCCTCGCATCCGCGCATGGACGCACGTTCTCCATACAACATACAGCATGCATGAATGCCAGAGGTTGGATCAATGCAACTACCCAGGCATTCTTAGCGGGATGTCAGACCCCCACGATGTCCAACGCTGGACATTTTTTTCCGAACCCCTCAGGTCGAGCTCATCCAGCAACCGCTGCTGCGTGTTGTGGCTCCATCTCCGCGACGCCGTGACTTTGAGCACGATACGTGCGCTTCGCGTGTCGTAGGAGCGCTACGATCGAAGTCGGGGTCATACCCTCCATGCGTTTAGCTGCACCCTGGAAGTAATCAAAAGTGGGGACGTTTAGTCAGATGGGTCGACAAGCGCGAAGAACGACGAAAGAAGAGCGGAGGGAGAATAAAGCAAAGAACTGAATACCAGAACCACAAAGGGCATGAAAGAAGCAACCAGCACGACCAAAAAAGAAAAGCCACGCACAATCGTAGTCGGCCGCACCACCCCAAGTCTCTCCTTCACCTCCGAGCTCAGCCCCGTCACAGTCTCATAGTCCATGCGTGGATCCAGTACGAGCGCTTCGTCTTCCATGAACATCCTTAGATCGGCTTCCTGGCGGAATAGATGCGCCGAGTATTGGCCTGCAGGACGGGGTGGGTGAGTTTCGGAAACGAGAAGGAAGAGGCACGAGTAACATGGAACGCACCGTCAATGTCCACCCGACCGAGAATGTAGTCGTCCACATCAGCGAGTGCTGGAATAGCTGTCCGCAGGTCGGCGGCTGTGATACCTGGGTAGCGTAGCATTTCAAAAGCACTACGGTCGAGATACCTTGTCATTATTGACCTTGAATAGAATAGGTGCACGACGCACCTCCGGAGCACCCCATCGTGCTGCACCGTGAACCCATGTGCGCCCCAGCCCTGCCGAGAGAACACCGTCAGAAATTGTGAGAAGAAATCGGGACATGGGGACATACCTGTGGGCTGAGTTTGATCGACTGGAGCAGGGTAGTAGTCTCCTCAATGTCCCTACGCACGTCCTCGAACCGATTCCACCGCGAGTCAGACACCACGCCCGCAGCACGTCCTACAAAGCCACCATAACACCATCAGCATACCAACGAGCCAAGAAAGGAAACGAGAAAACAAAGAACCTTTCTCTGTGAGCCGCAGATCCGCATTATCGCTCCGAATAGTCATGCGATACTCTGAGCGCGACGTAAACATGCGATCTGCGTCGTCACCGTCACCAATCAGTCAAGCAGGTAGGGTAAGCAGGAGGGCAGAAGCAACGCACAGGGTTCCTCCGCGCCTTTGACGATAAGGTCGTCGATCATCACCCCAGTGAATCCGTCTGCGCGTGTGAGGAGCAAAGGAGGGCGGTGCAGCGCCCCGAGGCCCGCATTAATGCCGGCGACGACGCCTTGGGCGGCGGCTTCTTCGTAGCCCGTGGTGCCGTTGATTTGGCCAGCCAGGAAGAGGCCCTGTTAGTGGGGTGGTCAGCAGGGGCATAGGGATGGTGGGAAGCACGGAAGGGGTTTTGACCTTGATCCGTTTAGTTTCGAGGGTCGCTGTGGTCAACAGGAGATGAGCCTCAGCGAGAGGGGGTGACGGAGGAAGGAGTCTCACGCCCCAGCTCCCGCGCATCAACGTGGTCATACTCGACGCCATACGCCGGCCGCACCATCTTGACGTTCTCCAGCCCTGGAATCGTACGCATCATCGGCTCCTGTAGTTCTTCGGGCATGCTGCACGAGATGCCGTTCGGGTATATAATATCTGTATACGACGTGAGCACCCAACTGTTTCGAGAGGTGAGTGTTGCGTGAAGAGGTACCTGAATCGTACCCCTCGGGCTCAAGCCAAACGTTGTGGTGCTCTTTCTGTGGAAAGCGGAGGATCTTGGCTTCTAAGGAGGGGCAGTATCGCGGGCCTGCGTCGACAACTCCGTTAGGACACGAAAGGTGCGCGTCTCCAGCAAATTGACAGACCTTTTTTGGTCTCCTGGATATGTACGCTGAGATGCAAATTGTCCCGAACAATCTTATGCGTTGCCGGGTTCGTACGCGTCTGGTAGCACACCACTTGGTTGGCCTGATAGGGCATGAACGTTGGGCACCAGTGCGGGTAATTGTGATTGACATACGCACCGCGTTTGGGACCTCACAGCTCATGTAGCTGAACGGCGATGGCACGACATCGCCGACCTGCTTCTCCATCCCGTTGAAATTGATGGTATTTCCGTCCAGCCGTGCCGGCGTTCCGGTTTGCAGCCGCCCGAGCTTGAAGGCTGCAGCGCTGAGCGAGGCGGAGAGGCCAATTGAGGGTGCGTCGTTGAGGCGGCCGGCAGGGAATCTTTTGAGACCTGTAAAAGTGGTAGGTGGATCGGCGCAAGGTCTGAACGTACTCAGAGGTCCGTACCCATATGTATTTCCCCAGAGAGAAAGGTTCCCGTGCACACGACAACTTGGGAACAGTGTATGACGTCGCCAGAATCTGTCCCAAAACGCTAGACGTCAATCCGATACGGATGAGTTGGAGGACTAGCGTACCAAGTTTGACACCGACAATTTTACCCCAGCAGTCTGACGCTGAAGGGTCCGAGTGGTCAAACACAAGATCGAAAACGCTCCCAGCCCGGATGGTCAAATTGGAGTAGTTGTGCAATACTTCTTGCATGTTGCGCTTATATATTTTACGGTCTATTTGCGCTCGCGGTCCCTGCCGCTCATATTGAAATGAATTCCTTGCGAAACGCTGATGGAACTTACCCAGACCGCAGCTCCCTTTGACCGGTTCAGGATATGGAACTGTATCCCGGCTTTGTCTGTACGAGACCGCAAGACTTTTCATGAGCTAAAACAGTCTGGACAGATGATCGTAAAACGCACCTGCAACGCGTCCCATGACCCCATCCAGTGCGTCAACTTCGCGCACAAGCGTGCCTTTGCCAACACCACCAATCGACGGGTTACACGAAAGTTCCCCAATCGTCTCGAGCTTCTGTGTCAGCAATACTGTTCGTGCACCCGTTCGTGCAGCGCCTGCAGCTGCCTCGCAGCCAGCATGGCCGCCTCCAATTACGCACACTGCCAGAAGGTCAGACCAACGTTTGCGCAAGAACAGGAAAAAAAATTGGAGTACCATCGTACAAATTGTCGTGTAGAGTGGGTATCGTGGCGTACAGCCTAGCTAAGGAGAGGCGCATACATGGTGAAATGGGAGAAAGGACTCGGAACATAAAGAAATTTTAAAGACGTTCGAGTTCTCCAAACGCAGAATTTTTGGCGAAGTTCGGCCCTTTATTTGATAGCCATGTTGCCAAACAGGAGGCCGGCAAGACGGGCCGCCTCGTGAACCTATTTCTGCTGAGTGCCAAATGTTATCGAACTGTGGACATCTGTGAACACCGTTGACGCGAGGTCTGCTGATGTCTAGCATAACGCTTGAAAACACTACACAAACCAGAAGGTTACCCGCTCGAGGCCTGTGAATGGCTGTGCCGTCGACGCACGGACACGTCGACGACACGTACGCTGTTTCATACGATATGCCTATCAGTGGGCTTGACTCGATTTTGGCAACGTTCAGAACTTGACTCACTCGAACATGATTGCGGTCAGCACCAACTTCGCTAATGCTCGGCATAATGCTTTGAACCCAACGCTCGACTGTTTAAGGGGCGGTAAAAGGCCGTGTGTGTGCTGGGACACGTCAAACTTGCCATCTAGCGCTTCTCGTAAGATATATCACCTTCAGCAGGCGAAATTCATCAGTACTAACTCCTGGCGTGCTAGGTCTACCCAGAGATATCTGGGAACTCGTGGTGTATCATATTCCGGAACCAGAGCTCGGAAAACTACTTTCCGTGAACAGGGTCCTCTTCAATATTGTGCTAGATGCGCGTTACAAGAAAATTGAATGGGTTACGTTGGATCAGAAGCTGATCAGGAGCTTGGCACGACTGCAGTACGTGTTCATGAACCTACTCCTGTCATTCCCTGTCCGACACGAGGTATGGAATCAGAAATCCTTTTATTGCAGGTCGCGTTCGACACCTGCGCATTAGACCATGGTTTATTCAATCTCTTCTACAGCGGGAAACTCTCTTTTCCAAGGAGAGGTCGCGCAGGCCCAATGTGAACCTCAATGTGCAGCAACAGATATGGACTGCGATTACAACGTTTCTCAAGTCCCCTTCCGCCCACACCGCGGAAGCGAACCTCTCTAGAGTGTTTCGGGGAAAATATGTGGGTTCAGGATATGTGGCATCCCTGGACGAAGTCATGAGTGCCATGGTAAATGCCGTCCGGCATATGGTGAATGTCACGGTGTGCGACTTTCAATGGAGGGACCTGGCTCTCCACCCGGTGGCGGTGACCTTTCTGCAAACGGCGCGAGCTACATTCAGTGCCAGCCTGATCAAGTTAGTATTACACGCCAGAATCTCAACATTCAAGCAGATTCTCCCGTTCACCGACTTTAGGGGTTTGACCGACTTGGAATTCCATTTCGATTTCGATCCCTGGGGCAATAATGCTGACCAGGGGGCGGCAAATGAGCTTGTCCTTGTCCGTTGTATAGCTCCATTTATTAATCGCCTAGGGTCTTCCCTTCGATCCTTGAAACTAGCAACATCCGCCCAAGGGGATCCCTCCACATTTCTTCGTGCGCTAGGACCATTTTCAAAGCTTCGAACCATAAGCCTTCCAATCTCCTCCCAAATATCAGACCTGGCATCGATCAGCGACTTTCTCCAGCAACACCATTCCTCTCTCGTCAGCGTAGAGCTGCGGCCAGACGGTGATAATGTCACCAAACGCCCGATTCACGTGCAGAGTTGGTCGGCCCTCAGCAACCTATTGTTAACCAACGCCAGTTGGCTGAAGAATCTGGATTCGCTCACCATCCCGGCTCATCATTATCCGGTCGCGTTGTCTATGATACGTCACACGCCCACCTCCTTGTCCAGCCTCCGCCTTTCCAATCGATACTTAGGGGATGCAGAGGCTGCAGAGGTGATTGGTCTTCTCGGAGTCCGACCTGGCCTACGAAATCTCTCAATTGAAGTGCAGCGATTGACACCCGAACTCATCGCCCTGTTAGCAAACACGCTTCCCGGACTTTTCTCCCTTATCCTCATCCTAGGATCCAGCGATGTATGCCCTGTCTTACCCCCCTTAAACTCAATCAACGCCCTAATTTTTTATTCTTCGGTAGATTGGGCACTACCTTGAGGACTTCGAACGTGGGCGATACCAATCCCACATCGACTGGCAACTGTTCGACCTCTCTGTGTTCTTCGAGTTTTACAGGGACGAGTACTTCGAACCCATCGGGGCGACATATGGCGAACACCGTTTTATGTGCTTACTATCACAGTCCGTCCTTCCCAACGTTCACAGCTTCAAAAGCCGCGGCCATATGATCTACCCATGGAAGTGACCGGTTTATCGAAGTTCTTCCGTTGGATTCTACCCTGCTCCCGCTCCGAAACCTAGAAGAAAATAAGTGGAAATGTGATTCCTGTACGTCGTGTTACCACCCAAGAACGCCGTGCTGAGTTCCTGCCTTTTGGTTTTTGTCAATGCCGAGGTGTTCGGGAGGGTACGGTACCATCTAAATCTTATCGCGGTATAGCGTAGCCTACATAGTATCAGAACGACTGGCGACGCACGGTGAGATCATTGGTAGCCGCTTTGAAAATAGCTCGTCGGATTGCGTCGGAATCCCGAGATTGTTTGTCCAGAAGGGCATTGCCAAGCACATTGTGTGCTAGCAGCCGCCGATTGCCGAACCCCTCGCAGCCGCCAAAGACTCTTTACCAACGACCATCATAGTGGATTGGGCTGTGCCACTGTATCGTGATCGTCGCTTTGAATCAACTTAACAACTGCTGCGGACTGGATTGCTATGCACTGATACATACACACCTGAATTCCCTGATATGTCGAGATTGCTACGTACTCTCGACTTCAACGTACTAGCCCAGGAGGCTTCAACTTCAAATCCCATCCCTCCAACATGCAGGTATATTACTCTCCCACCATGCTAGACCTCCCGCAAGACGTTTGGGAACTGGTCGCGCATTATATCCCGCTTTCAGAGCTTGACATCCTATTACCCGTGAACCGCGCCTTCTTCAACATCGTTCTGGATACACGTTACAAGACGGTAGAGTGGGCTGTTTTGGACAAACAGCTGATAAGACGTTTGGGCCAGCTACAGTATGTGTTCAAGAACCTGTTATTATCTATTTTTGACGGGAGATATATGTTCAGATATCCTTCCATCGCGAGTCGTGTCCGACGTCTACGTGTTAGACCTTGGTTCATTCAATATCTTGTCGAACGTGAAAGGCTCCTCGAACAAACATCACATGATGAAACCGAGGAGCCGTCTACTTGGCAACAGCAGGCTTGGGCACAGATTACGAGCCTTTTTGGGTTTCCATCCACCTACACGTCGGCACCCACCAACCCCACATCTTTCCACGTGAAAAAGGGTCTGGGATATGTGGCATCACGGAGCGAAATCATGAGCGCTATGATCAATGCCGTCAGGCATATGGTGCGCGTCACGGAGTACGAGTTCTGGTGGAAAGACTTGCCTCTTGACCGCGACACGCGCACTTTTCTGTCTTCGACAGTAGCTGGCCTGAATGGTAGCCTGTCCAAGCTGGTGTTACACGCTCCGATCTCAAAGCTCGAGTCGTTTTTGACTGCTACGAAGTTCAGCGGCTTGACTGAGTTGGAATTTCATTTCGACTTTGACCCCGAGTGCGAGGTCGACGGGGGCGCAACAGAAGAAGTGGCTCTCGTCAGCTTTCTGGCCCCATATATAAATCGCCTCACGTCCCCCCTGGAATCCTTGACGATAATATCCCCAGCCAAAAGGGATCATTCAACGTTCCTCCGGGCACTAGGACATGTCCCAACCCTTCGAGGTATAGCTCTTCGCATTTCCTTTGAACTATCAGACCCATCGTCGATCGGCGACCTTCTCCACCGACACAAGTCCTCCCTAACGAGCATAGAGCTACGCCCCAATGATGACGAGGTGCCAAGAAACGAAACTCAATCAGCTTCGGCCTTGCAAAGTTGGTCTGCCATCAGCTCACATTGTTTAGCCAATACTAGCTGGCTTGAAAATCTAAAATCGGTCGCCATCCCTGCTCTACATTATCCAACGGCACTGTATTGGATACGCCAATGCCCCGCTTCTTTGACAAACTTTTGCCTTTCCAGTCGATATTTGGAACATCACGAGGCTGAGGAGGTCATCGCACTTCTTGGATATCGAACCAGCATGAAATATCTTTCTCTCGAAGTTAAGGAAATGACTCCAGGTCTCATCAGCCTATTAGCCCACACATTCCCCGGACTGTTCTCCCTCACACTCGTCCTGGAATCTGACTCTGTTTGTCGACGTTGCTCCTTTAAGCTCATACATCTAGGCTGATCTAATATTCATCCATCTCAGGATGCGTACGGAGAGTGGGGCTTTGAACGAGCAGGGTATCAGATCCAGGCCCATTGGCAGTTGTTTGACCTATCATTGTTCGTCAAACGCAGAAATGGCCCACCCACATATAAAGACGGCCATTGGGAGGCAAAAACCCGCGACCACAAATTAATGGCGCGTCTATCGCGCTACCTTCCTAACGTTCGCAGCTTCAGAGGACGTGTTCACATGGGTTGATTCCGAGAAAAAGGTCGGTTCCGCGATTGCACGTCCGTTTATTCTCGTCTATTCACATATATGTGATCCTTCCCTTGACCAGGGCATGGACGTTACAGACCTCCTATACTGTGCAACGTGCCAAGAGAAGGCGCATCCCCACTGTATCATACGCCCAGAATACAACCCCTAAGTTCTAAGTATTCGAATCTCGTGTGAATACCTGTGAACGCTGCACGTCACAACGACGGGGCAATTTTCTGTACCATCACCCGTCGTAACACCATAGTACGCTTGACGTCATTGACTCGGCCGAAAAACAAAAGTATTCAGGGTACTTTCGCCAAGGTAAAGTCGGCATTCGCTTCGCACGACTGTGGAAACATAGCTCATCCTCAGAATTTCAGTCTAGTGCCTGATCCTGGAAGTTCGATTTCCACAATACATTGCGATCTTTGATCTACTGGGACTATCAGTTTCTTCGGTCGCACCCTCTCTTCTACTGCACCAAACTCCAGGTGTAATCCGAATTTAGGTCATCCCATCTACCTGCCACGCTTCTAATTGTCAAGTCCAGTCGGTGCTGCGATTTCGACCATCGTCGTGGCTCCAGGTCCTACGAATCCCCCACTTGCCTTGGCCTACTTGGGCTTGCCGCGACTCTATGAACGGCCCCTCCGCCTAACGACATCGAACCCATCTAGATGGTAACATTTCTAAGGAAAACGTCCATCATCACATCCATCACGCACGCCATACCCAGGTAGAATCGCGTGTGCAAAAATAGCATAATCTTCACATGTAGCAACACATTTGGAGCTGAAGTATCTCTTAAAGAACGGACAGTGATCATGGGTCTACGAGGTCTTTCATTCACTACACACCGTCGTCCCCACGACGATGTCCTCCCAAAGTCAAGTACCCGACATCGACATCGAGAAAATTCCCCGTAAATACTCGTCAGATTCCGTCCAGACTGACGATGTCATTGTGAAGCAGATTGATGAAGAGAGTGATCTTGAAGTGAGGTACCGGACCTGTTCATGGCAGAAGGTGCGTTCGCCTTCATTTATATCTTCCCTTCTAAGTGACGCGCCATTAGACCGCTGGGCTATTATTTTCTGAATATATATGTCTTGCCATCCTCTCGTTCCCCTGGTATGTCCCTAAAATGATACCCCAGCAACTAGTGCTGATAACGTGTTGAATTTTGAAAGGTCATATTCGGTTCTCGGTCTAGTACCTGGCATCCTAGTAACCACTGGGGTCGCCTTGACATGCCTGTATACGTCCTTGGTTCTAGGACAATACTGCCTCAAATATCCGGAGTTGCGCGACATCTGTGACATTGGGCGGAAGCTTTTCGGTGGCTCCGTAATTGCCTACAATGTTACCTGCATTTTTTTCATCTTGAACAACACCTTCATCCAAGGTATGTTGGATGGTCTCCAACTCTGAAATTCACGCTTACAAATATAATTCAGCCTTACACGTGCTTGTTGGAGCAAGGTTACTCAACACGCTTTCGAACTCATCGCAATGTACGATCGTGTTCGCTGTTATTTCAGCCATCATCTGCTTCGTATTTACACTACCGCGGACGTTGAGCCAACTTTCCTACATCGGCGTTTTCAGCGCTGTGACGATGGGAATTGCTGTTCTGTTGGCCATCATTTTCGCTGGCGTACAAGGACATCCGGCCGGATATATTCCTGGCTCCGAGCCCATCGTCACTGCCTTCCCGGTGGCTGGAACAAACTTTGTCTCAGGTACGTTGCATCATTCACCGAAAGACGAACAGGGACGTTGATCACTTTTGTTCACAGGAATGTCGGCGTTCCTGAACATAACGTACACATTTGTTGGACAAGCTACCATACCCTCGGTAGGCACAGCCCTGGTATCGTTCAAAGAGTCATTCCCACCCTGCCTTTCCCCAGTTCATCGCTGAGATGAAGAACCCCAAGGAATTCCCCAAAGGTCCTGCAAAGCGTTGCTTTTATAAGGGTGCGGTCTAACGATTCAACAGCCCTGTGGGCCGTTGCTATCGCGGAAAGTATAACTTTCACGCTCTGCGGAGCTCTAGTGTATCACTTCGTCGGAAACCAGTACATGACCGCGCCAGCCTTTGGGTCGCTGCAGCCGGTGCTAAAGAAGATCTCTTTCTCTTTTGCTCTGCCGACGATTATTTTCCTTGGGGCGCTCTACTCCGTGAGCTTACTTGCTAGTTCCGCCACAGGCACACACTGACACCCAATCCAGTCCGTGACCGCCCGCTTCATCTTCTTCCGCCTCTTCAAGCGCTCAAAGCACCTACATTCCAACTCTGTGCTTGCGTGGTCGACGTGGACCGGAATAATCGCAGCGTCGTGGATTGTTGCGTTCATCATCGCACAGGTCATCCCCTTCTTCTCAGACATGTTGAGCCTGATGTGCTCGCTCTTCGGTAAGTCTTTCTAACTTTGCATCAAGTCCCAGCCGTTCTTACATAGAACGTCACTTGGGCAGACGGATGGTTCGGATTCATTTTTTGGGCCATGGCCTATCTGCACCTCCACCCAGGTAAGGTGAAATGGGACGGCGTCCTGAAATCCCTCGAAACTTTGATGAACTACTTCTTCATCCTGCTTGGGGTGTATGTCCTTGTCGCGGGGACCTATGTACGTCATGATGTTCATCTCTTGTCGGCCTACTCCTCCTAAAATAGTTTTTATGCAGACGTCTGTTCAGTCAATCATCAACTCGTACGCCGCGGACCTTGTCGGTAGCCTGTTCAGTTGCGCTAGCACGGCGCTCTAGTGTAGCTTGAACTTCAAGATTTCCAGCCCGCCTGAGACAATGATTCGTTCCAGAGGGCGCCCGCTGCTCGTCAACCACCCTGCCTCGATGGATATCGCTCTGATAACGGTGTTATGTGAGCGGAATCAGTTGACATTCGCTGTTCCTCGGCACGCCGGAATTGTTGAAAGTTTTTCAACCATGTTGAGGTTTATTATGTATTCCCCTGCAACCCAAGACCGAAACAAATCTACCACACGCTTACAAGTCCGGAACTACCTGGCGAGGATCACCAAAGACTTCCCTTCGCGACTTGGAGTTAGGGTCGAAGTATGGCTTCTCGCCGATGCTAACGATGCGGTTTCCCTGGCGCAACTCGTCTCCATAGTCGTTACTGCGGTTTGTGGCCACGTGAGTTATTGTGGGGATTCAGAGGAGGTAAACGACGGACGTGGCAGTGTGGAAAGTTGCGCGGTTATCCCAAATGGCGATGTCGTTAGTGTTCCAGCGGTATCGGACTTGGAGATCATGGTTCTCTGAGATGTGGAGCTGTAGGAAGTTAAGAACGTCGTCGGACTCCTCGGGCGAGAGCTCCACAATGCGTTTCGTAAACCTGGACGTGGTTAAGAACTCCCAAAAAAGCCCATTGTGTAAATATGCTTACTCTCTGTTAACAAAAAGGGTCTTGAATCCAGTTAGAGGGTGTGTTCGGACAACGGGACTAAAATCGTTCCATCAGGTCGAAGTCGAATACAATGTCTGGAAGATCGATACATACTGAATCGCAGTCAGGCTGCTCCCAGTGTTTTCGGGAGATCCGCGGTTATCGTGCATCGTGATCCCGTTGCGTGCCGCGTACTAAACAGGTGTATATAGTTCTCATTTCAAACTGCGAACGAGGTCCTTGTGGTCGTGGAGACTTACTTCGATGAATGAATCCGCGTAATGTACTGCGGTCAGACCCTCCAGGAACTTTTGGTAAGCCGGCGATAGCCTGTCGTACGCCTCATAGCCGCTGTACATGGAGGTACAAGGTCAGACAAGACTGCGTGCGTGTAGGTTTTCTCACCTAGCCCACTTCGGAAACAATCAGGATATACCAGGATATCAAGTGTGGTGGGACTTACAATTGTGTCTCCACCAACTAACCAGGCGTCATTCGGGTGTACGGCAGAGGCAGCAAAGCATACCTTTGGGGATGATGTGCATCTTCAAGATCTGGAAGTGGGATGATGAGAGAAACGTATCACGGTCAAAAGGGGAGCGATGCCCGCACAGCATAGTCTGACGGTACGGGCTCAAAGGTAATGTCTGAGTGCCAGCCTCGACTGGCCCTGGTGCTCACGAGACGGGCCTCGGGACGAGCGATACCTCTACATCGGAATGAGTAGGGTAGAAAGAACGATATGAAAGCGGAGAACGCACCCTTTGGACGAGATAACGGAGACATCAGCACTTAGTTCAGGCGTCTCTTCTGAGATAGGATGGATGTGCAGAGTTGAAGTTTTGGGCTTTCCACCAAGTTCACCAAGCCTCGTCCCGAGTTCCTTTTGCTGCTGGATAGTAAGGTCTTGATCAGAGAAAAAGACGACTCCACGGTGGGAGACGAGCGTGGCGAGATCTTTTATCAGCACGTCCGAGTCAGAGGCAGTGAGAAGCTCAGAGAGCTGGACAGATTTGTTAGGGAAAGTTGTTCCAATGATCGGCGTGTTGTCGAAGGATTCAAAAGCGCTGAGAGAACCCAGGAGAGAGGGAGGTGTGTTGACCATGATGAGCGTTGATGTCGATGGTGGGGACCAAGCTTCGGGAGGGGTCTTATTAGATCAGGAGCGGTCACTTTATATCTGGCTATGAGCACGCCATTCAGTGAATCGGTACTCGTTTTGTTCGCGAACTTTCAGATACGACCTCAGGCCTCATGACCAGCTCCTGGATAATATTGTTTTCTGAGATACTTCCTGGGAAAGCGCTTAAATTAGAATCTGTGATAGATCCTTTGATAGATTTTACGAGATGGGTGTTGGTGTTTGGATTCAAGAATTGGATGAGCTTCTGGCGATTCGATCAATGATGATTAGTTGCCTCCCGATAACCCCAACCCTACGTCAACTCTGAGGAGGCTCCCTTCAACACTTGCCTTCGATCGTCGGGTTGAATTTTCAAGCCCTATGTACGGCAGCGATTGGTCTCTTTATTGGGTTTTCGACGCCGGATGTACTCATGCCCTATAGCGAAGTCCTCCGGACCATCCTAACCCCTGCATACAATTTTCTGTGTTTCTTGCCCGGATAGCCCCACAGGTCGTGCTTGACAGATAGCCTGAGTCTGCCATCATGAAAAACCTGTCACGTCTATGTCCTGGTGCTTGGCAACCTTGCGTCAACAAGCTCTCCACGCATTCCCGGCATACCATAAGGTGCACGGTCAGCGACGTTCCCCAGCCATCATCATGCTTCACAGGAATCAAAAAAAGCGCGCAGGAAGCAGTCAGCGCTCAAGTTGACGCAGAGCTCGACCATAAAGTGAACACTGGTTCTGCATTGATCGGGGGGCTTTTACTTATAAGCACATATATTCGCGGGAAGTTTCGATGTACGTTCCACAGGAATGTCTGTCTGGAAGAAGTGTGGTACAGCCTCACTGTTTAAGACATCCCTATCAATATGCCTCATGATGTTCTACCATCACCCGCCACCGTATTTCTATTGCGCATCACCTATTCAATTTTTTGACGTGCACTGCCCGATAACAGGCCTGTGCAATGCGGGTATGATATATAATCCGGATCGCCAACACGACGTACAGCTACGACCATGACGGCGGACCTTCCAGCTGAGCTATGGCTTATAATTCTATCCCTACTTCCTCCGCACTACCTGCGCAAGATGATGGGCATTAGCCGCATCCTCTTCGAGATCGCTTTGGATGATATGTACAACGAGCTGCGAATCGTGTCAGATGACCGGCAGATGGTGCATACTCTTGATCAATTAAGGTCGTGTATTCATGCTGCATCGCGAAACCTTGGGCTAACGCGATCCTCTCAGACACCCCAACATAGGCCGCCGCGTTCGCCATATCTATGTTCGGCCCGACTTTTTTCCGGGTGTAGAGGAATACGCTGAGCTTGAGCGGTTTGCGGCGCGGGAAGCCTCCAAGACCCTGCTCTGCCTCCCTGTCGGCTATCTGACGTGGATTCTTCACGCACCGCCGTTGTTAGAAGCCATAAAAAGATCCACAAGCATTCTGGAAGTTGCACGGGTCGCTATCACACAATGCTCGCATGTGGAGAATGTAACAATTGTTCTCCGCGACTTGATCGAATCGCCTGTTCCATCCTTCGCGCCATTTCTTCAATCGATGTGGTCGTCTCTTGGTCCTCGCATTCGGAGGCTCACAGTCCATGCTACTCTAGCCAAGCTCTGGTTGGTTTTCAACCCCGCCACAACCCCTCAGTTCCGCAGTCTTGTTGAACTCGAAATTCATATAGAAGGTTCACGATTTCCGCCACCTCGTGGGGACGTCATTGAGGGCAGCCTCGTACCTTTCACAAGATCCCACTTGAACACGCTTGAATCCTTATCAGTGTCTTCGTCGATGGTTGTGAACTTAAGTCCATTTTTCAGTGGCATCGATCGTCTGCCCAGGCTCCGGAAACTCGTGGCCTCGATGGTGGTGCCTTTCGTAGTCCCGGGACAGTATCCAACACCATCATCATCTTCACTTTCGCCCTTCATTATGCGCCACCAGGAGACCTTGGAACATCTGACTGTACGATTTTACCATCCCCGACCTGAGCCATTCGTGGAAGAAAAGTGGATGCAGATGGGGTCTCCTTGTTTCTACTTTCCGTGTCTTCGAACCTTCGAGCTTGGCGTGCTATCATCCCAGTACATTGCTCGGGAGCGAGAATGGCGAGAAAACATATTGTGCTTCCCTTCCGTCCCGCAGCTAGAAAAACTCTCAATCATCGACAAAGCCCTATCTCGGGACGACGTCGATGCACTCCTTTCGGTACTCACACGGCCTGGAATGGGAGATCAACTACGACGGATGAGTTTGAAGGTCAAGCAGCTGACCCCACGGCTCGTAGACCTTCTCGCCGCCAAATTGCCTCACTTGAAGGAGCTTGATCTTGCATTTGTTGAATACGGCCCTGAAAAGCCTAGTGACTATCAGAACTGGCGTTGGAACCACAGTGAGGTGAGTATGCCCAGTATTCTTTCCCAAGGGCTAGCTTTGACATGAACAACACTAGGCTAGCTTCAGAGACGAGATGCAAGCTCGCAGATATCCACATTGGAAGGTTCAGTATCTTCGATTGTCTACCCTGCCGATATCCCAACATTCTCAGTGTTGTTATGGCCATGCGGACGTCTGCAGCATGGAGACCATTGCTAGATGTCTTCCTTCCCGCCCGACCTTTGGGCTCAGGAATGATTACGGCTGCTGCTGCTAGGCTATCTGGATCGGTTCAATCAATACGTTGCATTCCCTTAAAGATAAACGTCCGTTTGATCATCGACACAATAAAGAATCATGGCTTAGATGATGGTGTGCGCCTCCGACTTGCCGCATAGGCCATAACTTGGATACTAGCGATAGTCAATAGGAAGATTTGAGGTCTCTGGCAGAGGCGGAATAAAACACCCTTACAACTCTCCTCATCACCACCAGGATGCCATCTCCGTTCGTGCCACCAGATTACTTTGCGCTGCATGTCCGGCAATGTCTGCGACATAAAGAAGCTACCCAAGTTGCTATGTTACGCCTTGACAAGACAGGTCCGTACCACATTGCCCTATCCTATACGTAACTTGGTAGCAACTTGAAGCAGTGAATTGTCATCGTTTCTTTGGCATTATACGCTCTTCGGCACCAAATGAAGTCGCGTTTCATCTATTATCTGTTATATGACAAGCAGAGTCAGTGGATTGTTCTCAGGCGCGTCGCGTAGTCACAACTAGTCGGGATGGGTAGATTCCACAAGGTTCAGGTGTGTAAATATACCATATCACACGATGTAGTCTGTAACCGACACATGCTGCTGTGGCATCATAGGCTCTCGCCGTCGTTTCTATGGACGGATTCGCCAATCACCATATGCTGTGCCTGCAATGTTACGGATGCTGAGTCCTGATGCTTTCGCTCTAATACTCTACAGACAGTTGGCGACGGATCATAGGAAGGTGGTGGAATAGACTCAGCAGCATGCTGTTGTAAAGGGGAACAGTGAAAGTCCGAAACATTTTCTCTCTCCGGTACGCTTCTCTAACGCGCGTACATTCAAAACATTGATATCTTCTTTCCCTTTGTAGGCTTCAAGACCATCGCGATTACAGTCTGGAAACACTACACCCGACCCGCACGGCTGCCGTGCTCGCTGTCGGAATATCGATGCTTTTGGTCGTATAGCTCAGGCATCTCCCACAGAAGATATGGTCATATAAGGCTCACAGTTATTGCTCCTCATGCCGGTAAAAGCGTCGGCTATTCCAGGCTTTTAGATTTCTTGCAGGACTCTAGGCCAATGCAACGCCGTGAGATCTGGTAGACGGACGACCTAGGGAAACGCACGCTGTACACCACAGCTTGGATTCCCCAGCGTGTGTACTCGGTTGGCGCCTTTTTGGGGTAAAGCACAGCCTTTTTGTGTGAACCCATTACTGCTGGTTCCTGGGTGGAGACGTCCAACAATCGGAGACCTTCATTCACTTCTGTGGTCGCATCTTCAGTTGGCAGTCTCAATAGGCATGGTCCATTCTCTGTTGCTGAGAAGCAGGTAATGGACCCCTTTCCGGTACACACCCATCTGGAGACATTAACAAGCCAGGTGAGGCCCGCAATGTGGCATCTCGTCTAGCAGAACCTATTGTCAATCACGACAGTGTGTTGCGACTTGCGATCACGCCTGTATAGTGCTTATAATCACAGGGCTATCCGTAACTGGATTGGTATAATCTTCGCTTCGTATTTACTATCATGGCACAAGATTAAGCAAATCCAGATGGTCCTGGTGAAGTCCTCCTTTGATCACCATGCGTCGCTATTCTGATACCCCACGTCATCCTCCAACGTCGATCATTCTATTCCCCCCTAAAGCTGATGGCTCATTACCCCTACTACGATCTCGGCCAAATTGCAAGCCGCATGAAGTGGTATAATCATGAAGCTGACGCCTCTCCACCAACCCAATCGATGCCTCGGCTTCCACTGGCAGCATAATTATGAGTCAAGATCGCACAGTTTCTTGGACCTCTGGATCCCCGGAAACTAATGCGTGTCAACTGGCTCTTCCACTGTCTTGCGCTTCACGTCAACTTTGTTGGTCGCTCATCCAGGCAGGCAACATCTTTTCGTGCTGACCCCACCTCGTCCAAGGCAAAGGGCATGAACGCCCTGCTTCCCTTTATTAATGGATTATCTGTTATACTCAACGCTCTTTCACTGATAGCTTTTGGTTTCGATCTATCCCTCGTCGTTTTGCAATGGATAAGTACTTTGCTCACTTGGTTCACCTTGTGCTCGAAATTCCTCTGTACGATGATTACCTGATCTTTCTGCCCTGAGCTCATTTCTCAAAAAACATCAGGACCCTAAGAAATTGGCTGTTTTCGACCGCACACCTCATCCCTCTGCCCGTTTTCCAACCGCGTATACACTTTGGGCAGTGAAGTACGGCGTGGAATCAAACATGTCTTTATGTCGAAACGTTACGTCCCTGGAGATATCGGAATCCTGTCTAACGTTTCAAGAGGTAGACGGAATTACTCTGCGCCCCTTTTCTGTAAAGCACCTTGCGTTCTGGACTAGCCGTCTGGGTCTGCAGTTCATTGAGCTCTTGGCAGAGAGTTACAGAAGCCTGACGCACCTTCGCTTGGAGGTGGAGAATGTCTGTGCCTTGAAGGGAGCTGAAATATGTCAGGCGAGGTTAGCCCTTACCTCACGTATGCTTCAAAGCACAGGATTTGATCCATCCCTCCCCCGGGTTCTGTTCTGTGTGGAAATGCGTTAACGCCTAGATACCCCGCCGATGCTGTCCTCTTGGCCCCTGTATGATCTCGATCTATGCAAATTGCGTTGTAGTCCCTAGGCGGCGTAGGTGGGAATTGATGATTGCCGTAGCCTATACCGTTCCTGCAGTCGGTAGTTTTCATGGAACTCGGCACATGAACGAAGTTTAAGGAGCACATTGTTAATAGATATGGCACCGCCACATTATGATCCCGCTGCGGCGGACGTTGGCACCGACCACACCAGGTGTTGCCACTGAACCCGCAAAAGTTGAGGTGATCGTCTACCGCCATACTAACATCTTTACTTCAGTACATATTCTGTACAGAGCTGCTTCATGCGCGATATCCTCGTTAACATACCAGCCACGACACACGACGGCTCCCAACAATGGTCGCTCATTCTACAACCCACAGCAGAGCTTCTAACGCTTCGATCAGGTGACAAGCTTCATCTAGCATTGTATAATACAATGTATACACCGCAAATGATGCTCACTCCGAATCCCACGATCCTCGAGGCTTTGAGCGCCCAGGCCCTAGAGGGCGACTATATAAAGCCATGACGTTTCGGACTATCAGCGCTCTATCCATACAACTACTTGGCGAGTATGAGAATCTTGCCAGACGTAATATTCAAGCCCGACTCCAGGCTCCTGGTCTCCCCGGATGGAACTGAAGTATACGCTGATGCTATCGGTGACCGTTCGAAGCCCGCCCTAGTTTTCATCCATGGATTCTCGCTAAGTACCGTGGTCTTCGATGATATATTCAACGACCCGGTGTGGGCGAATGAAGCCTATTTAGTGAGTGTCGTTTTGCATCTTCTATGTGAAATATTGAGTCGTGTTGAAGGTCAGATATGACGTTCGTGGGCATGGCAGAAGTGGTAAACCAGACAACGAAGACGCATGGGAATCACAACGCTTTGCGGAGGATTTTGTGACCGTGGTCGATGCCTTTCAACTCGACAAACCGTTTGTTGTCGGATGGTATGTCAGGCATTCTTCCTTGCACAACCATTGGATGATCTCATGCGTTGTATAGGAGTCTTGGTGGTACGTTCAATTAATCACTTCACACGAGCAGTCAAGAAAGGCTAGCACGCCCCCCATAGCAACGAATATCGCAGACATCCTCTCCTTCCAGTCGTCATCCTATCTCGCTGGCATTATCTACATCGCGCCGGTACCCTATATGGAGGATATCATGGATCGAGTAATGACATCCGTCCACCTCGACTGCTTGCCGTCATTCGCACAAAACGAGGACGTTGACGCATTCCAAGAAGGGACAAACACTTTCATATCTCTCTGCTCCGCGTCGATGTCCCACTCGCTGCGACTCGCATGTCTTGGCAGCTTCATGGTGCAACCTCGCTTTGTAGCGGAGCACATTCTCTCGCGAATACAAGATGAACACGGTTTATTGCACGCAGGGCGGGAAGACGGCCTGCCTCTTCTCTTGATTTTGGGCAAACAGGATAATCTCGTTGACAAGGAAGAGATCATGATAGCTCTGGAAGGTTGGATGGACATGAAGGTGGCGGAGATGGAGTCGGATCATATGCCATGGTTAGGAGATCCTGTCACATTCAGAAGGGAGGTCTTGGAATGGGTCAGAACGCGGGCCCCTTTGACGCGAAAGGAATGAGGATCATACTTCAATGGTCCTCCCCGGTTTGTGTTCGCTGATATTTTCCAAAAGGCTTGACGTTCGTCTTCACCACGTACATGTTCAGGATGGTGGATTGTGAGTAGCTCAGTCGAAGCAGGTTCCATGGAACCTTGGTTGTGCTGAATTCACGAGGCAGGAGCGTAGGATTGGTGCCTGAGGTGGGTCAGATCCGGCCATATGCGGTGCAAACCACCCAATCTCGGGACCGCTTCTCTCTAGATTGTGGGGACACTACCCCTCACTGCCCCAGTGCGAAAGTGCACAATCTCGACACATCGAACAGCCTGCCTTCCCTTAATGATTGAGTTGTCTCATCATAAAATTCCTTCCCCTCTCCAGGCCTCGTTAGAGCCTCTGACCCTGATGTCCTAATATGTCAAAAGCTCGAGATCCACATGCACCCATATCCTCCAAACTGAGATACATATGCAAGACCGAGATGATTCCGAAACAAACGCGCACTCAGGGCATATTGCCCCTTATGGTGATGGAGACTAACCATTTAGGATGACATCGTCATCATGATGCTGAAGGTTTCTTTCCTGGTTTTCTTCCTGGTATTCTCACCAGTTTCGGATGTGGTTGGATGTAGATCTCAGGTGAACACGTACCACCATTGGTGACCCAGCAGCCAGCAGGTTGAGCTGGTTTGAGGCCAGGCAGCGCGTTATTCGCGTATTGATCGATTTGTCGTCTGACCTATCATTCGCCCAATAACACGGCGTACCGGTGAGGATGTTAGGGGCACATGAGCGAGACCTATCATCCGGTGAGGCTGTTGGGATATGCAAGGGCGCGATGACTGGATGTCGTGACTGCTGGGATGTTACAAGGAGCCTTATTGCAGATATCATCGCTCCAACTTGTCGCCTCTCGTCTGATGCGGCCATGGCAGGATATTGATGTTCAACGGAAGTAGTATCTAAGATGTCACGGCGGCTTTCTTCGCAAGGCCTTCCAATCCGAAATTTCGGTCACAAATTCCCCACCTCCCCTCGGCCCTGTGCATTACGGTTCTGTCATACAGGCAAAAACTCTATCGATCTGATTCGAACCCTGAATTACTGTCCCAGTCGAGTGGTCCCAATTGTCGGATTCATCATTAGCCTCACTTTGCGGTTATTCTCTGTCGAGATCAGTTCTACTACGCTTCTCACCCGTTGGCTTGAACGTCGTAACCGTTGACGCATCTGTTACTGCATTAGCCATCCAGAGTGACACATTCCAGGGAATTGGATCAATGAACGCCTAATTGTGGTTACCCTTACATAACCTGCGAAGGTTGGACAGCTCTGCAACGTTTCTATTCATCCGTCTGGGAACGAGGCCGTTTGAAAGCGCGAGGTGCTTTTTCGCAAACCGAGGTTCGTCCCAATTCTGGCTTGCCCAACAACGAATATTTCTTAGTCAAGTTGTCAAAATAGAAAGTCCGACAACCCAATCCCATAAGGATCCACGAAATTGGCCAAACCAATAAAGATTGTTCCCGGCGTCTGGCTTGCAGCGTGAACCTGGGTTGTCCTAACGGACGTTTTATTCACACCTTCCAATTCCTGGCCACCGATTACGTTGGGACGATTTCGGGTTCCATGAACACCAGCTTTACGATACCACCTATAGCTCCCAATTCTAGCTCGCCATTTAAGCCGTTGATGCAATATCAGGCTGTAGCGACTTTGTTCTTGATAGAAAACTCGCAGGCTATGTCGGTGATTTGGCCAGATCTCCAAGATCGCTATCTGCAGAACATCATGAGCAGATTTGAAAATGCGAACCCCATGGCTCCTGTAAGTCGTATATTAGCCTCTGAATGCTCATCCGGTTTTATCGTTCATTGTAGGTCACTACGCATATACTAGAAAGTCTTCCTGTCCACAGCACCAGTTTTCCTGCTGTCCCCCGTCAGTACAACACCCTCCGAAGCGGCCTACAAGACATGAAATTCGATTGGAACGTGCAGAACAGGCTCTCAGCTAACAAAATTTTGAGCGGCGTCGAAGTAAGGCCAGTTCTACTAAACGCAAAGATCCGTTTCTTAACTCCAATAGTTCCTCGCCTCTGCTGAGTTCTTAGGGCAGCCGAGTGTGCGACATCTCGTAATCGTTGCTGCTTCAACGCCTGTCGACGATCCGTTCGGTATCGACGCAATGCCTTACAGTGGTAACACGTCATGGCATCAGCTAGCACGGAAACTCACTCATGTATGTTTTTGCCCGGTTAGTTGACGATATCTTCGTCCTGAATGAATCTAGGCCGACATTCAGTGCCACATGGTGTTATCCACTGTTCAAGACATGAGTCCACTCATGACGCTTTTTGAAGAGACGGTCAGAACTTTCTCTCTTTGCTTTATCAAGTTTCGCTCATATTTTTAGCGCCATTCTGGTATAGTTGAAACTGCAAAACCTCGTTGAAGAGCTGCCATCCTTCCCCGTTGATAATCCACAGCTTCTATTTCGGTTGTCAACCAGGCCCTACATTTACTCGGCTGCAGGTTCGTTGCCATTCTCCTGGAATTCCGATATTGTGCACTAAGAGAGTGATCGAATATTTCATAGTTCTTCACCCTAACGTACGTAACTATCTGATATCTAATCCTATTTCCGTCGTCCCTTAATGCCCAATAATCTAGCCACCAACTCAACGTGTTCCGCCTCGTCGCAACCACTCTCTCCCTCTTCCTGCTAGGTCGAACGGCGACGGCGATATGTTCTCTCTACCTCAGCGTGAAGAGCCCGAAAACCCGCCAAGCCTTGTGTCGCAGCTACAGCAGGTTCACGGGCTCACGAAGAAGAAAGTATATGGTGCTAAGCCTGTCCGAAAGCCATTTTTCCGCGAGGAGAGAGTTCGAAGAGAGCCCCCAGGAGTCCCCACGCCGCTGATACTCCCAATTTCAAGGACTCCTCCGCGGTCCACTGGAAGTGGGCGAGCACTCTCGAGCTCCAGGGCGGCACGCATCAGCCGCGTGGCTCAGAGTAGTCCAACAGAGCCGCAACCACGCCGTCCTGGATTGCCTCGACGAAATTCCCGGATGTCCTCGCCCGAAACAGACAGCTTCCCTTCACCAACCTCATTCTCCATTCCGTCTAACGCCTCTCCCCCAGTTTCACCCATCTCTCCGACCAATATGTACTTTCAATCAGCCCCTGTCATGCCCCAGCAGCCCGAAACCATACTAGACCCTTCTTGGGCAACCACGCCATATAAGCCCGTATCTCATTCGCTTGCCCAGACACCATTTTCAACCTATCCTACTGCGCCTTCCCAATCACAAGCGACACAGTGGCAAGAAAACAATACCTCTCATTTGATGCCCAGATCCCTACATGACGTCGCAACCCCCTATACCATCCCCGGCCACGGTCCTTCAAGCTCTCTCCAAGCACTTGGCACGGACACACAGGCACTCACTGGCGTTGATGATGCTCCTTATCGCTTGCCACGCCGAGCCTCCTGCCCTGAAGACGAGGAGCCGTTCACGTTCAACGCCGAATATGTAGCAGCGACTGCAGCCATGTTCAAAAATGAAGTTCTGCCTGCGTACCCTGACCTCCAACCGGCCTTCAATGAGGTCGTTTCACCGCGGCGTGCCTTTTACATTGCCCAGGACCAAGGGTCCGTGCCACCAAGCCCCTCCTCACCTTACGATCCGGGAGAGTTGTATGTCGCGACTGAGCGCGACGAGTACTTTCAGCAATCTTTACCGCTTTCCCTTGAACATCCTGTCGCCACAGGCTCGCCCGGGCTTTCTTACGCCACATCTTACTCACCAGGCAGCAGCTCTTCTCTCACAGGATGGGCGGGCTAAATGAATCATTCTCCTTAACGGGTATTTCCATCTATCCTTCTGATCTCCCATCGCCTCGCTCACTCCATGCTCATCACACTGATCATCATACTTCTCTTCGTAGTTTGCACATGTCGCCCTGTTTCTTCTGTCTTTCGCGTGTTTTGCTGCTTTTTTTGTTTTTGGGCTCTTATGATCGGACTGTAGGGACTCTGATGCGTGGTATCTGACATCTTGAATACTTTGCCCTGTTCTCCTGGATACCATCTTGCTCCACCTCATTTACCTAGCCTCGCGTAGCTAGATAGCGTTCGTATGTACTTAAAAGCAAGCTTTGCGAACCCTGAACCAGGGGATAGTCCGACGTCATACCCACACAGCGACAAACCTTATTGCACAATCTGGAATCATTTCAATGGAGATAGCGACACACACGGAGACGGAGGATGATAGATAACGAGCAAGCAGGTAGAGATACAACACAAAACCCAGTCTAGGGAATAGAAGAGGCCGATGGAATCTGAGGCTATCATTGTGACTGTTCCGCATATATCTGCAATAACGGTTGTGACATATTGTAAGGCAAAGTTTATCATGATATGGGAGACAACAGCTGACCTTGATCGTTTTATCAGCACCTCCTGTGATCAACCGCGTGCCGGTTTGGTCGAAGGTCGAGCAGAACACGCCAGCTTCTGCCTCGAGGGAACCGGGTTGCGGAACGTCTTCCATGTTTTGGAAGGGCGTTCCGGTGTCGTAATCCCAAAAAGTCAGGGTACCGTTGTCGCCTAGGACTTTGTAAATCATGGTTCATAAACGGGAGATTGATGACTTTGCTGACCGCCAGAGAAGAACACGCCTTCGGCGTTGACGGACAACGTGTTCACAATGGCATTGTGGCCACTGAAGTTGAACACAAATGTCCCTTCTGGGCACTTCCACTTCTTGATGTTATTCCCACCAGCCGACCCGGAGGCGAAGGAGTACTCAGTAGGATGTATCGCCAGCGCACGCACTGACTTCTTGTGGTGTGTGAGCGTGACCAGGGTCTTCCCGGCTGCGAGATCCCATAGCCTGAAACAGACATTCATTCCTTGTTCGCGAACAACTGGCCATGTGTACGCACCTCACTGTGGAATCCATACTTCCAGTGATCACCTGAGGGTCAGAATCCTGGCATTTGACGTCCGCGACGGTCGCCGTGTGCCCTGAAAGGACGTGCACTTGGGCTTTCGTCCGCATGTCCCACACCCTCGCCGAAGCATCACGCCCGGCTGTCACCAGAATATCCAGTGTTGGGTGAAGGGACAGAGAATACACCCCGGAAAGGTGTCCATGATAATGACGAATCACTTTGTTCGCTTCCAAGTCCCAACATTTAACCATCTGTTGCATAAATCAACACCAGTCATGTGCAAGTCCAACGTGCAGACGCACCTTGTCCTCACCGCAAGAGAAGAGGTATGGATGGCGTGGTGAAACAGCGAGGCCACGGACCGTAGAAATATGTCCCGTCAATGATAATTTCAATCCGCCGGAAGCCAAATCCCAGATTTTTATGACACGATCACCGGCACCCGTGGCGAACCACTTGTTGCCCGGTTCTACAGCAGCACTCCGCACCCAGCCAAGGTGGCCAGAAATGACACGAACAAGCTTCCAAGGTGCATGATACGTGGGCTTGATGGTTCTAGTGGTTTTGTGGAGAGCGAGGGCTTGTGATAGCTTCGTCGATGAGCTAAAAGTGGATGGTTGGGATACGGGTGTTTTGTCGATAGTAGCAATCATACGTGACGTGTTGGCGTCCGCAGAAGCTGAACATAGTCGAGCTGGTGTCAGTTGGAAAAACTGTACTGAAACGCATTACGCACGACCAGCCGTTATCATCTTCCTGGTCTCCTTCGGCCGTGATGGACCTACCGGACCCTGCTGCGCGACTAAAGCTGGGGGCAATTCTTTGTAGTCTCGATATCCATCCCTGATTTTGACTGACAATCGTAACCGCGCGCTGTTCGAATGCTTCGTGAAAGGGTCGGGCTGCAAAGCGGTGTATGACAACGCACCTCTTTTCTTCCTCCTTCATATTATCCTCCGGTGCTGAGGCAAAGATGGCCCGAGTCCGCTTAGCACTCCGTTGCAATAACGAGTCTAGTGGTGGAAGTGCAGCAGTGGTCATGGCGTAGAAGCTACCGAAAAATGTCTATACGGTCCCTTGGGTATTATTGGCGAGCCTATATAGACCTTTTAGTATGAGAGCTCCAAGAACCAGATATTGGAGGTCGAGGGTGGTAGTGAGAAGGTTGTTTGGTCTTGTTGCCTTTAGCCGTTCTCATCCTTTGACCACCACCATCTCAAAGGAATTATTGGCACAAAGCTGGCCGATCTGCATAAAGTCGGGGCTGCTGTCGTTACGTTGAACGCCTGTAGTAGTAGATAGTTGAGGATTGCCAGAAGAAGTCATGTCGGAAGCAGCAGAGTTGAAGAAACTCGTTAAACAGCTGCAAGCTGCTTCAGACCCTGTGGTACGCGTTATTTCACTGCGTAAATCCGTCATTCACGCTCGTCTTCCTGATTCCATCATCTTCACAGGACGTTATAGCGCTGCTGAACAAATTGAAAAATGAGTACGAAGTTAGTGAAGCGATTCTAAGGGTGAGTGTTTCACGTCCATTTATTTTTTCCATGTCTCTGCTTTTCCCGATATGGATCGCTGACCTCCTGCCCCTGTCATCCAGGAAAGCAAGGCTGGTTTGGCAGTTGGAAAACTCCGCCAGCACGCCTCGAAGCCCGTATCAGACCTCGCCAAAGAAGTTGTCAAGAAGTGGAAGACTCAGGTGGAGAAGGCAAAGAAGCTGCACCACAATGGAAAGGATGCCAAGGGTGAGTTCTCTGGGTGTTAGACGTGCATCCGGGCTCTGATTCTACTCAGACCGCAAAGGCACTATAGTAAGCCCGGCAGCAACACCTGTGACTCCCACCACACCCTCTGCGACTCGCTCTGCAAGGACCGACGGCGTCAAAGGCGGTACCAGCGACAACACTCGCGATAAATGCGTGGAACTCTTGTATGATGGAATGGTTCAAGATTCGGGTGCTCGTGAGTTTTCGTGAACTTTCGCATCAACGAACTCAACTGACGCGCTTCTCACAGCGGTTGAGCAGATTCTCAAGCGAGCTCAGGGCCTTGAGAAAGCGATATACCAGAATTTCGGAGGTACCACGACCGAGTATAAGTCCAAAATCCGTTCGTTGTTCGTCAACCTAAAGGACAAGAGCAATCCAGGACTTCGGGAGAGTGTAGTCAGTGGGGAGTTGTCTGTTGAGAAGTTGAGCAGAATGACAAGCCAAGTACGCGATTTTTTGCCGCCTTCGAACCTCATGCTCAGATCGGATACGATCAGGAAATGGCATCTGAGGAGAGGAAAGCCGCAGATCAGAAGATCGTGGCGGAGAATTTCCACAACTCTCTCGCGGCTGGCGAGCAGCAGGCTGAGACGGATGCTTTCCAATGCAGCAGGTGCAAACAAGTACGCCTGATCCCTTTTCATTCTGATCACGTAACTGAACCACATTCTGTAGAGGAAGTGCCATTATCGTCAGGCTCAGACACGCAGTGCTGATGAACCGATGACGGTAAGTCTTGTTGGCTCCCACCTGGGTTGCTTTACTCACAACGTTGTGATAGACTTTCGTGACGTATGCCTGGTGCCTAAATCTTTTTGAATGTCTACTAACCTCAGTTTGCTTCCAGATGCACCAACTGCGGCAACAGGTATGTTCATCTATACGCCGTCAAAAACTCAATTGACCCCTCGGTCCCCGACCAGGTGGAAGTTTTCGTAAAACACTCATCGCCCCATGCTCATACTCCGACCCGACCACGATTTGCTTCTCGATATTTATGCGTTACGTAGATCTGTTTTTTTTTTTTTTCAGAGGTTCTTTTTTTGTGCATCACTGTCCCTTTGGGCGCTGCTATTTCCTGCAGCTTTCCTACTATTCAACAATTAAAAGTTCGCAATAATACCAGTATTCTGTACCTTCAGCGGTTTATTATTCCAGTTGTTGCTCGTCCAATGAACGGCGTGTATATGGGACACGACGGTTAAACGTAAGGAACAGGAGTGTGAAGTTTTATGTGCTGACGGGCGTTTGAAGCTTCACAAGGTGATCATAAGCGAGGTATGAGGACTATTTGGCAGGCCTGGTAGTATGACGTTGGGTGTGCTGGTGCCTCTTGAAGTGGAGCTTCCTGCTTTAAGTACCGAATCGGGGCGTGCTAGCTAGGGCTGACCTGAATGGTGTACAATTTAGCCAACCCGTCAGCCCGAAGCACTGCACGACAGTTGAGTCCTGGCACGTAGAGCTGTCCGCGAATGCAGGAGACTCGGTCGTTCATTGCGCCAGGACCATTCACATACGTAAGGCAAGCCCACCAACGTGCGAGCAACGAGGGTGACCAATGCGAGGTCCTGGGGGTACGTGTCTCGCGAACTTCTCGGAGATGTTGACATAGACAGATCCACGTCGACCGTTGGCATAGTTGTTGCTGTGAGTGGGAACGAACAGAAAAAAAAATCCTCTTAGAGGAATACAAGTCACTGATAGAATCACATTGGGGGTCGAAGTATAGAGTATCCAATTCTTCCAAGGAATCTGCACAGCAGGCACCATCGAAATTAGTGCTGAGCGAAGGCAACATCGGATCCACCATTATCGGGGGGCAACAGCGCCAGGCTGCTCGGTTCGATACCACTAGACGAGCATCTTGAGTTTATCGAGTGTTGCCGTATAAGGTCTCGGCCATGTCGTCCGCTCACCAAGTACTACCATCACCAGTCATACAATCTAGAGCAACGCCAGGGAACTGCCTTTACCTCACATACATGTGGGGATGCCGTCAAGACGTTAACTGAAGTCTGGAGAGGTTAGGGCATGAGGATGATGCCAAGACCGCCTCCCCGTTTATATTTAACATCTATCAAGGCACTATTCATCCCCCCAAGTCTCGGGGTATTTGGCATCGCTTTTTCTGTAGCGTGAGATGGAGGCAACTATGATACGTTGCATTTTGACGGCTTCAACCGGCGAACAAAAGGCTTCCTCGTCACTGCATCTTTGATAACGGAAGCTACATCGCCTTCTCAATACTCAGTTCTGGCATGAGAAAACTGAGAAAGCGTAAGTCGGCTCTCAGGTACATAGTATGATTCCACCACCAGTCGTTGAGAGAACATCATGAGTGAAGCGAAGGCGCAAGAGTGAACCTTGATAGCCAGATTCATATCAAGGTCCCTTCACGAAAAAGTATACCGGAACGGAGGGCAAAAATAACGTGTGTTGCGTCCGGCTATAAAGAGTGGACAACTCCGGTCGCTTGCCGAGCCCAGCCTGAGGGCGGCGATGATCCAGAAGTGTTCCGGGACAACCAAATCAACCTCCAATGCTACGTTTTATTTTTGGGGGCCTACCGATATGAATTCAGTTGTTAGCCGAAGGGCGGCGACTGTTCCAAGGCAGCCGAATTAGCCTCCACTGTCGCACCACTCTATGTCTATGTTTTCGAAGGGTCCTATCGATGTAAATTCGGCTGGAAAGCTACAATTTTTCTGCTTGTATCACTCTTTGAAGGAGTTGTTGAAGTGTGCTTGGACACTGTCACGTTGGCATGTACAAGCATTCCCTGAGATCAGGGGCGCGACGAATGCATAGCCTGCCTCCATGTTCGTCGGACTGTTTACTTGATATGATGTTCCTAACTAGGGCAAGTTCATTCAGATGACTGTCAGTTGAAGCGAGATGCGGGCGGTGAACAACGAGGAATCAACAACGAGAGAAATCTGTCAATTTGCAAACTAGGGAGGTTTTGGTGCGTGTGTCGTGCGGTGGCTTAGCGCTGATAACTAGATTTGGCAGGATCCTTAGGGTAAAAATCGATGGCTGTGTCACTCAATTGGTAGGCATACTGAACGGAAAAAAGTGAGCCTCAGGCTGGAATATACTGGATGGTTAGGATAGTGATCTTTGAAAATAAACGAGCACAAACGGTACTATTTTTGGAACCCAGCTGGACCCGTCTCACTTCCATGAGCCCCCATAGCCTCGTAGCTTCTAGCTCGTCTCGACCAATTCATCTGTCGTGTGAAAGCCGTTGCAGCATCCTGCACGTTGGTGAAGCGTTCCAGTTCCAAATTTCACACGAGGATCCGAGATGTCAAGCAACTGGCATCCGATCCAGGGGTCGCGCCGCTATTAGCGCTCGCCAAGACGTCACGTCCGAGAAGGGATATGTCCTGGTTTTCCAATCTACAACGGCGGCCCATAAAAGGACCATGCCGTGCAGAAAGTGTTTTTTTCACGCCCTCACCTTTTCTCGGATCCACCTGCTGAAGGCTTTCGAAGATGTTCAACCTGAAAGTCGCGTCTCTCGCCCTGCCGCTTCTCCTTTCTCAGGTTCTGCCTTCACTCGCAAGTAGCTTGCCGCGTCTTGCTCAGCCACTCATCGAGCGGGCCGAGGGTGAGGGAGTCATCGAGGCTTTGCTTCGGAAACCCAACTCTGCTCGTTCCGCATCTGGTCTCGTTGGTCGCCAAAGCGGGACGTGTGACCCAGGTTACCTTCCCTGCTCTGACGGTGAGTCAATTTTTTGCTACGACTGGAAACGAAAACAAGAAGCTTAGAGTTTTTCAGGGAACGGTTGCTGCCCCGTTGGCAAATACTGTGGTGTTTGGGGCGGAAAACTAGGATGCTGTACCATTGGAAGGACTTGCGTCGCGAACAACAACCCCTGCGACTACGAAGGCTACCTCCCTTGTGCCGGAGAAGATTTCTGCTGTCGTAAGACCCTTTCTTTTGAGTAATGCTAGTCAGCATTGATCACCTTCATTCAGCCGCTGGCGACACTTGCTCTCGTGATGCTTCGGGAGGTCGACATTGTTACAGGAATACACCCACCTTCACGACAACCCCGCGTACAACGTCCACCCCTGAGTTCACCAACACCTTCACCAACACCTTCACCAACACCTTCACTAACACCTTTGGTGACACCACCGACACCGACTTTTTCCCTTCGACGACATCAAGCCGCTCGAGAACAACGGTGTCGACCACAAGTCCGATTGCCCAAGCCACTGGGTGAGTCACTCTGGTACAGCACAGGATGCCCAAGGCATAACTAACGACACATTTTAGTAGTGGTGGGGACTCTCTCCCTCCCTTCGGTAGTTCGTCAGGAGCCGGTGTAACTGCAGAAGCTGCGAGTGCTCTGCTAATCGCCGCGGGCATTGCACTCAACGTCCTCGCCTGATAGGGTCATTGTGACTTGGGCATTTTCCTGTTGGTGTGTCCGAATATTGATGATTGCTTTCTCGTTTCTATGATACCTTGCTATGATCATCGGATGGACTTCATCTCGCTCCTTCTTTATTATACTGATAGCTTAGGACGACTGGAATCTTGTAAGGTTTCCAAAGATATTAAAAACCGTGTCTCCGCATACTTGGGTCTGATCGTTCCTAGGATTGGGGCGACAAATTAGTCCTTATCTGTCTGTCTGATGCTCCACCACATTGACAAGCCCCTGAAAAAATGACCATCGTGCACGTCGCTGCCTAGCACTGCCTGAGCCGCAACATAAAAATGCTCTCACGAGCATCACATACTTGACCACCTCTCCATGTAGGGTTTGCCCTTATTTAGCGCTCATCATGGAACACGATTCACATACCAGAAAGGGCGTCAATCCAGGGTCTCGATATAAAGGACGAATCATGTGGTGAAATATATGTTTGGCAGTTCCAACTGGCCTTTTCTTTGCCCCAGCGTTCTCCAGTCCTTTACCGATGTTCAACTCGAGGATGGTGACACTGGCGCTTTCGCTCCTGCTTTTATGGGCCATACCGTCCTTCGCCATCAACCCCCCGCGCACCGTTGAAGCATTAGAACGCTCTAAAGAGGCTCTGCTTCGCAGACCCGCTGCTACAGGATTCAAGCGCAGTCTGTTCAGCCGTCAAAATGCAACGTGTACTTCAGGCCAGGTTTCTGTACCTTGCGATGGCATAGATATATGCTGCCGTAAGTACTTCGCTGGAGTCTTCTAACGTGACGCTCTGCTGACGGAGATTGCATCCCACAGCTGCTGGTAATATATGCCACCGCGACGACACCGGCGCCCTGAAGTGTCTTTCAGTCGCTACCATCACACGAACAAGTATCATAATCCCCTCGTTTACCCCAGCCGATACGACGACTACAGAAGTTATATTGTCAACACTATCGATACCGAGTGCGAGCGTCCCTCTGACAGCGACTGCGTAAGTTCTTTCTGGTCTTGCCCCATGAAGTACGAACATTCGGTGTCCCTATGACAGCTTCGGTCCCACTCTCGATCCTTCAATCGCTAAACTTTCTGGCCCTGATGGACCTTCCTCAACCTCGATTTTTGGTCTTCCGAATAACGCAGTCGCAGTGGGAGTTCCGAGTACCCTCGTGATCCTTGCAAGCCTTGTGATAATTCTCGCTCGGTAGCACATGTACCCGCATAGGACATCTTGAATACTGCAGTTTCCCCCGTGCTTTCGTCCTATCGAACTTGTACGTTCAAAAAATTACCCGAAATGTTATGGGCTGAATTATATAAACATATAGACTCTGTGGTCGTCTTTATCGTGAGCATCAGTTATATCCAAACACCAAAGTTCCTACTAGGCGGGAAGAGCGGGCGGGCTAGTAAACCAGAGCTTGAAATATGCACCCGTTGCTCGTGCCTTGGCCCGGACGTCACGGCGTTTAAATTTCCAATCCTGATGTTGCAGAGGATGTTACCGATTGTGATTGGCCTGCCGCTTGTCTTTCGGACAGTAAGAATGCACTGAGGGTGATCAAGCCATGGGACATAGACCTCTACGTTCTTGGATCTGCATGTTCGATGGTTACCGTCACAAGTCATGTACCCCCAATTACCCAGGCCGCGACAACGACAACGACGGATAGTTAACCTGTCCACTTGTGCAAACCCCGCGCTGGCCATCTGGACCATCTGGATTGGACGGACTTCGCCATCACAAGGGGTAGATACACTGGGCCGAAAAATAGAATGTCGCAAGAGCGGAAATGCATGCGCAGACGGCGAGATTTCGAAGTTCTACTGGAGACGATCTTATGTGTTCTAAATCTGGGGGACACTTTCCGCCTAACCGACCGCTTGTGAATGCTGTACGCGTTGTCGACTCGCACCTAATTCTAACGTGAGCGGCAACACCAACAGCAACTTCACGCACCCCGATCTTGTCCTCGTCGTAGTCTAAGGACAGCGTGCTAACGACTCAATCACCTCTCCATCGCTGTCACGGCATGATTTGTATCTCTTACAATCTCTTCAGACCGACCTCCGCATTCATGCACTTTCTCCGTGTCCATATCCCCGTATTCATCTATGTACATTGTTTATGTACATCTACGTTTTAAATTCTGCTGAGGCAAACTAAAATCTGCCATGGCAGATTCTTCTTTGAGAATAGGTCAGGGACTCCTTTTTTTGGATGAAACAGTGTGCGGAGCTCGGTACGGTCCATCGTGTCACTTTTCTGAGGACTATCCTGTCACGCATCCATTATATTTATTGTTAAAAGGATCAATCCTAATCGAGCGTCTTAGATTACAGCGAGATAGCTGACGATGATTAAATTAATTGTTGTTGGGATAAGATTTCGTTTCCTCGTCTAGTGATACCTATACGGAGTGCTTGAAAGCGGTCACTGGCTGATCTGCCCTCCTCCCCATCGCTGATTCTGTCCATGAGTGCCATAAGAAGATCATAATCTACCACATAACTCGCCATCTTGAATTCTACGCTGGTGTGGTCAGCACTGGTAAAAGTACGTATGAAATGGAGCAGTAATATGCTTGCAAGGGCAATTGATGAGCATGGCATAGGATCGAGAAAACCCCGAAGAGGTGAGTTGAAGGAAAATATTGAGGAAGATCGATAGAGGGTATCGATGAGGACGTTCTCGATAGCGAGGCATTCAAAATAGCCCGTCTGTCCCTAAAATGTCTGAAATGAGTAATACCCTCTGCTAGAACGTGAAAACTGACATCATGGCTCATGGTGTGGAGGAAATCCATACATGTCACACCAGTTAGCAACTCGAGACGCCGAGCCCCCCAGTCCTGAAGGGTGACGCTATCTTCCTGTGCGATGGGCCGGCGGAGGTCAAAGAAATCTGCACACTTTTCGGCGTTCTTCCTCATGGTGCACCGAAGGTTGGGACCTGCCTTTTTGATTATGTTGATTTCAGCTGGTGTTGCTTGGTGCGTGCTGCCTCGATTTAACTCCGCTTCTTGAAAGGCAGCGTTAGCTAGTGCGGATAACTCTACACTCCCCACGATAGCCCTGTCCCTGAGCAGGTTGCGCACGAAGTAATGCGCTGCATCCGTTTGTTTCTGTTCCTCTGTAGCCGCTGCTGCATGGGCCGTTGACGACGATCGGTTGTCGGATTGTGTGGTAGCAGACGGCGGCGGGTTGAGACGTGCGGAAGGTACAGGTGGTGTGGGTGGTAGTCTCGTCACAGGACGCACGGATGTGTGAATGGTTGGATGGCGTATCGTCATTATAACAGGCTGACGTCTCCCACCCACGTACTCCTCACCAGCACGAAGAGGCGCAATCACTCCCGGGGGAGGAATGAGCGCCGGTCCTAATTGGTATGGCTGGAATCGTGCGGAGGGGGTGGCTCTCAGGGCTTGATTGAGTCTGCCTCGGCTCTGGGGGATGTTTTGCTCCCGGCTTCCTGGTTCGGCGGCACTGGCACTGGCTCCTGGGGCTTCGGCTTGCATTGGCGGGGTGCCCAAAATCGAGGACATCTCTGTCAGGTAACGCGATGGACCATCGGCAGAGCTGGAGCTTGGCATTGCTTGATAATTCGGCCTAGCATCGAGCACTGCTGGCGTTTCTGTACGAAGGTCAGTTGGATAGAAGGGGTGATCGTAGAATTCCAGCCCTGCCGGAGGACGTAGACTGGCCAACATAGATGCATCAACATCATATCCAAAAGCCCCGTATGATGGCTGTTGAGGGAGGTCAAGGGTACCGAAATCAAGATAATGCTGTGGGTTGAACGATGCAAATGGAAATGGTAAAGAGGACAACTGAAGCGCCGCTTCCGATGGGTGAAGCCTAGACCGAGAGAATCTTGGCTGGGCATCGTGAGTTGTGGTTGCATACTGATGCGAGGATTGTGGTGATACGTCATGATCTTGGTAGTACGTCGTATGACTAGTGGCGTGATCGCCGTCCTGAGAATGCAGAGACTGAAAAAATGCCGCAGTCATAGCAGAAGGGGGACGGGGTATTTCATCTGCGATACCGATTTGATCATCGATTGCGTTTCCTGATGCATTTTGGCCTGAACCACGTTGTGGCCGTGGGTGCTGTTGGGTTCCAGGCAGTACGTTGGTCAGTACAAGCGTTGTGAGGTAGGATAGTTACATACCAGCTGTTTCTGGGATGCCCTGGACCTCCGAGCTGGCTGTCCTCTACCTGGACCGTCATTTCTGGGTGGCATGGCAAGAGTCAAGGGTATTATTAAAAACTAAGTTCGTTCAGTTGTGGCCCAGTTGGAAGAGACTTATCGAGCTTTTGGATATCGACCATCATGTGCTCCTTACACGACTTGAGTGGTCATCAATCAGCTAGAAGTACTTTGAATCAGTATGCATTTCCTCCTATCAGATGAAACTTACCCTTGTCTTGTTGTGCTTTATCCGTTTTCTGCCCCATCGTGAATGTGAAGGGACTTGGAGAAGGAGCTGCCAGTGGTTGACCGTAACTATTACATAAAGTTGAACAGCAGCCTGAGAAACGACGACTTGTAATTTTCTCATCATTTCAAACACAATGACTCTTGGTCGTACAATGTCTTGCCCTCCATCTTCTTTTCCCAGCTCACCTACTTCATCTTCGTCGCTTCGACAACCCCAACTTCCACACCATGTTATGCATCACTACCTTCAAGCTAGCCCATACACACGGATTGCGCCTCCAAAACCCCCCTGCGATAACGATGATTATAACTTTGCATTTTCTCTTATCCAACAAGGTTCCTCTGTCAAGACTAGCCTAGCTTCCACCCGAAAGGTCTGTATACTGAGTGGATTCCATGCCAATAGTCTGTTGCTCACCAACCCTCAAGTCATTGGCAAGATTTGAAACAGGATTGCAGCGACTTTCTGATGCAGCCCTGCTCTTAGCTTTCAAGGCAAAGGTAGCTGCGAAGGCTTCCAAGGAGCTTGAGAACCGCCTGTGGATTTTGCGGGCTGAGGAATATCGTAGAATCACGCGCTACATGGAAGCATCTCGCGACATGATCAAGGACACACTTTCGTCTTCTTCTGATACTATGGGGCCTGAGATCTGCAAGCTGGTGGATCAAGGAGATCGAGGAGGTGTGCCTCTGGCCAGCATCAAGCCAACCAGCAAAGCCTTGTCAGCCGAGATGGGCTTCTATTCACAGAAAGTCGACGACTATCGTCGCATCACATCTTACATGGACCAGTACTATGGCATCAACGCTGATGCTCTAGCCGCCCTTCAACTTCAGGTCGATATCCTTCTAGCCCACATTCACGCGAGATCCGATGAGGTGGAACTGGGGTCAGACGGCTCTTGCGACGAACCAGACACAAGCAGTTCTGATCATATTGATGTTGGCGAGGAGTCGCCAGATACCGACGGCAGTGAAGATGATGAAGCTGACGATGGGACTTTGGCTGGAGACCTTCTCACCAAATTGTGAGTGTTTATCAATCTGGAATCTTCGGTCCCCTCACACTTGGAATAGGTAAAGCCATATCATGCATTCATGTACATTCTACGTGCGGCTTCTGGCATCACAAGTCAGCAATACTTTATTGAGTCCACGTTGTTGTATCATACCCAATCGTATCATTATTACCATGTCCACCAATATGCGGGATTGCGAGTGGTGCCAAAGTCCGATTCTGAGTGGTGCCATTGCCCCACCTTGTGCTATGGGTAGTATATAATGACCTCGAATCTCTCTCATCCATCACAGTCACTCTGACCATGGACATTGACAATCCTCGTGAGCTTCAACCTCATTGCCCAGCGGCAAACTGTTTGTCTGTGTTTCCTGCTTGGGACTTGGTCCGTTTGCACCTGCTCGACCCAAGATCTCCCTGTTACACAGGTGCTCGTACCGAGGATGCACACCTTACTGGAATTCACGGCCAGAATATCAATTCCGATGTTAATCAGCCAGACTTCGCAGTCTTGACACCTGACTCGGAGTATGTTTCGACAAATTACACTGGAGCAGCCGTGACCTTTGACCACGCAGGAGCAACAAGCACATCGACTAACTACCATGACCCTGATGCTCCGTTCACCAAGCCTCCTCAGGTGCAGGGTGCCCTTCATCCCGAAAGAAGAGTTTCAGCCCATCCGAATTCTGGCTGGATCTATGGCCGACAACCCAACACACTCGAAAAGTTGGACACAGACCAGTTTGCCCATCGGCGGGTTCATAACATTTTCTATCCATTTTCTGATAAGGAAGACTGGAACCTCGCAAAGTTTTTATCGAAAAGCCTCACTCAATCCCAAGTTGACGCCTTTCTTAAGTTACAGTGGGTAAGTCGCCGTGCTTTTAATTTTTTTTAATTGTTTAACTAACATTCCTACATGCCAGACAAAAGGCCATCATCACTCGCCATCTTTCAAGTCTGCCAATATGTTACGTGACAGGATTGAGTCCCTACCCAGTGGCCCAAAGTGGAACCTCAATACGATCACCGTCACAGGATACCCCACAGAAAAGCCCATCAGGCTTCTTTGGCGTGATGGACTTGAAGTTGTCCAGCATCTCTTCGGTAGTCCTGTGTTTTCTCATCATACGAACTACGATCCATTGCAGGAATATGTACGCCGAGGAGATGGCTGGGAGAGACAGTTCCATGAGTTCTCAACCGGCTTGTTTAGTTGGAGATGCCAGGTGAGGTCATAACTTCTTGATACACCTCCGGCATTAACTAGAATGATTACTAGGATCATTTACCACCTGGCGCAACCATCGTAGGCATAATTCTTGCCTCTGACAAGACTCAAGTCACAACCGGGACGGGTGGCCTTGAAATGCACCCGATCTTCCTCACCTTAGCAAACTTTCGTTCGGATGTCCGCTCAAAGGCAACGTCTCATGCGTGGCTGCCTGTTGGATTCATTCCCATTACCAAATTCGCCGTACACGGGGATTATCAGGGCATTCTTTCTGCTCGTCTCTGGCATACTTGCGTTGATATCATCACAGCTTCTCTAAAGAAAACTGCACGCTTTGGAGCCTATGTACCCGACTCCGATGGGAAGGTCCGCCACATATACACTCCTCTCGTCGCATATACGGCCGACTTACCGGAACAGCAACTCATCAGTTGCGTGGCGAAAAGCTCCTCTCCTACCTCAATGGCTACAACAAAAGAATTTGGCGATGAAATTAAAGCACCTGTTCGTCTCGGTTCCCAAACACTAGCCACCATACGCAAGATCTGCATGACTATCGACCCATGGGATTTGCGAGAATTCCAGGCTGCAGCAAAGGCATGCGGCTTAAATGGAGTCAACCTTCCTTTCTGGCGGGACTGGCCATTGTCAGATCCATCTTCATTCCTCGTGCCCGAGATTCTGCACACGGCCCACAAATTTTTCTTTGACCACCCGCTCATGTGGTGCAAGAACATAGTTGGTGCTGAGGAACTTAATCGTCGCTTCAAGAGTCTTCACAGGCGAATCGGATACCGTCACTTTGCAAGTGGCGTAACTCATGTCAATCAGATGACTGGGCGAGAACACAGGGACATACAGCGAACCATTGTTGGTGTCATCGCCGGCGCAGTCCACCCTGGATTCCTGGCCGCGATTCGTGCATTGGTCGACTTCATTTACATTGCGCAATATCCACAACACACCCCATCGACAATCGCAGCTATGCGCGAGGCATTGAAGGAATTTCATGACATGAAGCATTACGTCCTCGAGGAAGGTGGGCGTCTTGGGAAAAAGGCAGCAACTAATTTCTTCATCCCTAAGCTCGAACTCTTTCATGGCTTTTCACAAGCAATAGAGCAGCTCGGCGCCATCATGCAGTACACCGCTGATGTTTCGGAAAGGCTCCTGATTACGCACTGCAAACATACCTTCAAGGGCACGAACCATCGGGCATTCTGGGATGCTCAGTGTGTCCGGATCCTCGATCAACAGGAGAGGGTTCGATTGTTTGATTTGTATACTCTCCTGCGTAGCAATGGTGGGAGCCTTATCAATGAGGTGGTTTCAGCGGAGGACGTGCTCATGGCATCCACACTGAACGACAGTTACCCAGAGGCCGCTTGGATCTCGCAAGTCCTCCCCAATGAGAAATCATGGGCCGGACCACGCCTACAGCGGAACCTGTTTGCCGCGAAGGGCTGTATCACGGTAGACTCCATGGCCGCATTCCTTCTCAACGTAACACCACATGATTCTTATACTGTTGATGACGCTGCGTTGCAATTCAGGCTACCTGATCTCCGACCAGCCCTGCAACAATTCCTGGGTGGGGTCACTTACGAGGCACGAGGTGGACGAAGGACGAATGACCCAAACTTGGATCTTGGGTTTGACCATGTCAACGTCTGGATCAAGTTCAGGATACAGCTCCATTCCGTCCATCATAGCGATGTCACGATGCCGGCTGAGACCGTCCAAGCAATACCCCCGACTGAGAAGCTGCCATACGGTGTCTGCGACACTGTTCTCGCGAAAAACCATGCAGTGGCAACGTCAGCCATAGACAGTGCGTCAGGCCACCCTGTTGAAAACTCATGAAAGCTCACGTCAGACAATGCAGGCTCTAACGTTGTGCAAGTCAGAATGGTCTTCCAAGCAGTGCCACGGAATCGACAAACAGTGCTTCATGAGAGTCTTCGGCAGCCATTGGTCTATATCCAGTATTTCAGCTGGTCTGGCAGGCGCAACGCACAAGGTGTGCTTTTGGAGCAGCCCAACGTTGACATGTACCTCCTCAAGCGGCGGCTTCGGACATCTTCTGCTCCAATGGGCGATGTGATTCCGCTAACTGACATCACCCGCCCCATCGAACTTATACCTGTCTTTGGCAAGGTGGGCTCATCTCTCTAATTTCTGAGTATGCCTTTGCCTGATTGTAAATGCATAGGCATGCAATGTCACTCTCACAAGTGATAACTCCCTCGACATCTGCGACAACTACTACTTGAATAACTTCTCAGACAAAGAGGTTTACGCAATGCTCCTGAATGAGCTTGATGGTTCCAATTCTGGCCAACAGTGCTAGAGCACGATAGACAGTAGTAATGGCAGGCTACCGATGAACTGTGTCATTTGAGATGATACGTAGATGAGATGTAAATCCATTGTCCATCAATAACCACTGCGATTAGATTTGAGATTTGAAGGATTAAACTAAACGGTATGACAAAATAGAGGTTATTTTCCAGACATGTCACAACTCAATGTTTCTATTCGATAAATATTCTACCTGTATGGCGTGTTGGCCCTCAACCAATCATACCGATTTCCGACACGGGTTCTCCAGGAACCACTAGAAGAAGCGTACCCGACGGCTATGTCGGCTAGGAGTCTTGCAGATGTATGTGCTCTAATGACCACGCCACCATAATGATTTGACCATGATTGACGTGTTTCTTGGACCCTGTTCCCACGACCCTGATCCTGCATGCGAAGTAGTTGAGTTCACCGTTCCCCGCGTTCGGTAACACTCATCAGCGACGACCACGACGTTCCCAAGCCATACTCTAGGCACTCTATTCACCTTCACGAAATCATGAATTCCGATTCTTCTGCATCAACGACCCCGATAATTCTCACTCCAGATTCCACTGGGACAGGCAGTTCGCCTGACTCGGTAGCAGCAGCCAAGAAGACGCGCCGACAGACTGCATTTTACCCCAATGTCAACTCCTCCAATAAGCCTCAGAAGCCGTTCAGTCGGAGTGCTGCGAAACGCGAGAGCGTGATGGCTTTGGGAAGTATTGAGCATCTACAACATTATTTTACGAAAACGGGGATCGCAGCAAAGAAAAAGTGAGTGTCCGTCAAGTTTGATACGCGTCTCTTCGATCAAAGGTCGCTGGGTCGATGGATGTCAGGCACGGATGGGCTGTTGAGGACAATGTAGTAGAAAACGTCGTGACCGCAGAACCCTTTCCAATGGTCTCGTCCCCAATGTTCGTGGTATGCTGATACTTTTTCCTCAGCCCTCTTGATAAGCCTCACTACGGTCTTGTCCCTGCCATCGGCGGATTAACACATATTCGCACAAGCCCTTCCGTCGGTTCTCATTTCGAGCTACCGCCATCTCCAGCAATCCCACCTCCACCACAGCCCGCTTTCCCCCCTCATGTCAAGACATACGACATCGACCCAGAATCGCTCCTACCCGGTGTGGTGGACGACCTCGCTGCCGTGGCACAGGTTTGGCAAATCGACACGAACTCTCAAACACATTCAGTTGGCAATCCGAGGCTAGGGTCGACCCCGGACGGATCATTCGACGTCCTGGGAGTCCTCAAAATTACCACAAGGACCATTCGGTCGATACGAAACTATCTACTCTCGCTTCCGGACGAATCTGCTGGTACGATACGCGCCCATTTCCGGCCGCAGCTACTCGGACCTGGCAAGCCCCAAACAAATACCGCCCCTTCATCAACGCAACCTGACCCCCTCGCCCTAATACGAAAGTCCGCGTTGGAGGTTCTGACGGTCCTGCGCGAACTCGAGGAGCGGTGCCGCCTCCCTTTGAACGATGATGCGTACGATGCACACAGTGATGGCGGGGGATCGCGGGGTGGAGGTTCCCATTCTCGCATGGCTAGCCCTAGCTACAACTCGGAAGATTTGCCACCCGACGAGGACGCGGCGGAGCTGGAGATGGTGGGACATCCGCTGGAGGCAGACACGTCTGTTACGTTCTCACTTGTGCAGGTCCAGGGAAGGTACCAGACTGTTCCTGTGTGGGAGGACGAAGAGGACGAGTTTGAGCAGGAAGAGGTGAAGGAGAAGCGAGAGCTTTGGGATGAGCGGCTGGTTGTCGGAAGTGGATGGCTTTATCGGCAGGATGTGAAACTGGAAGACCTAGAGATGGAAAGGAAGGTGATCGCGGCTTACCTGGATGTGGTTGATGAGGTGTTGTTTGAGTGGAAGAGAGATGGGGAGAAGAAAGAGAGGGGCTGGGAGAGGGAACGGCGAAAGGCGCTGGAGAAAGGCGATAGAGGGGTGTTAAGAGCGAAAGCCAGAAGGGTTAGCGGCATCGATGGTGGTGCGTCAAGGGGAGCGGGGATGCTGTTGACCACTGGAGAGACTGGAAGGAGACGAGTATCAACGGGTATGTTGAAGTCGATGGGTGGCATGACGTTGAGTGAAGAACCGGAAAGCATGGATGACATTCACGAGGACGAAGAAGAGACATCTGTTGACGACGAGGAATTGCCGTCCTGGGCGCAGCGGAGCTCTTTTGTCAATGATGATCTCGGTAAAAATTCTTCGTGCTCGCCTACCGTGTACCTGTATTTTACGTTTTCTTCTCCAGGTCGTGCTCATGCTTTGTTGTCGGCCTTTCTACCAACCCACCTTCTCTTGGCGCTTGAACCTCCAACGTCGCGCGCCAGATTGCTCAGCAGCTTGTCATCGGGGCAGCTCCTTTGCGTGGCATACAATTCTTGTGTGCGAAAATCGAAACATCCTTGGGGTTACGTGAGCCGGGACGGTATCCACGACATCCTTGCACTCGAGAAGGCAGAGAGAGAAGAGGGCAAGGATGGCAAGGCAGCTGAGGGTGGCAAGAAAGGTTGGACATTCAGGCGGACAGATAACCTCAGATTGTGGGCAGGGTCAGCCGATTTTTCCAGTTCCAATGGGTCACTTTTCTCAATTGTCTCCACACACCTAGGGCGCTCAAACTGCGGTACATGCTTCCGCTTCAGGTCCCTTCTCAGTCGCTCGTTCACGCGTCTGGACCCGGAACACCTCTCAATGGCGGTACACCGTTAGGGTCACCTGTTCGTACCACACATCGAACTGCAGAACCTTCAATTGTGTTTGACGCGAGGGTGGTCGCGAAAAAGGAGGATGGTTGGGAAGATATGCTAGAGGCCGTTCTCATCAAGTGGCTTTGGAAAGCAGTAGAGGAGAAGCGGAAGGTCCATTGAGTTCTTTGCATTTTGTTTCCGCTTGCTATGGCCGTCATTTCTACTCGCTTTCCAGTTGGCGTGATGCCCTTTTTGTTTTGCTTATGTCTTATAGGATGGAAGGGTTGGAATCTATTACGTAGCGAGGCACGAGTGGAGGATTAGATCCTATGTCTTTGAGAACGCCGGGTGAAGCTGAAGTCTCGATGTTCCGCCAGGCTGAGCTGTTCGTCATGGAGAGCAGCCCCCTCCTCTCCTTTCTCACCCACCCACCACTGCCTGATCAACTCGGACATCCCTCAACATCACATGCCAATCTGACGTGAATGAAGCATGCTCGTCTCATTCCCTTCGCCGGGCAAGCGAGTGAGGTACCCACCCACCCCCACAGCTCGTCGGTCAGATCCCTCCCTTCACATCGGGAAGCGTTTCGCGCCTTCTCCCACTCTGCGTACATACTCTCATCACACCTTGTGCTATTCAGTACTTCGTCTACATAATATTGACACGTCGCCCTGATTCGCCCTCAGTGAATAGATAAAAATTAATATACATATTACAAATACCCTCGGAACAGCTATGCTTACGCTATTAATAATGAGCGCCACATGGTCCTAACCTTCGTTCTAGTGTTGACTGGATGCATCAAGCCCTCGACTTGTAAACGGAAGTACTGACTGCTGGCATGTGTGACTGGAGCAACTTAATTTGGCGTACCTACGAGAGGGCTGGGAGGAACTCTGATAACCTCGTCCTCAGATCTGGCAGCACTCGTTGGAGGCCGATGCTAGGTAGCCTCCTTGTGTGTGGATGAAGACTTGCACGTACTTGCATTGCAACATCTCATGCTTGCTATTCGCTTGAAGGCTTGTGGCTACTGTGCCCGTCAGAGCACGGAGTTAATTGCGATGTGCATTCCGACTCAGTCAATGCATAGGCCAGATCGTTCTTGCCTTTGATCCTAGACAGGTATTGACGGTATCTGACGCGTTCCGGGAGGTTGCGAGGACGACGTGGCAGCAGGGTTTGCAATGAATAGATGGATTGCAAATCGCGCTGAATAAATTGGTCCATAGGCCGGGATTTACCATATGTTAAGCAGAGGGCGCTGACGGATAGTATGATAATGTTCAGATGAGGTGCGCATTCCCGCTCAGAAGTACGACGTGCGCCGAAGGGAGAACTGTAGTTCTGATTAGTTCGTTACGTATCTCAGAACCCGCATAAGCTTACTAAGTTAGGCAATCTTAAGGAAGTTTCTTGCTTACACGGTGGACCCTTGTCCATTTGGGCTTCAAGGTCGAGGTCTGCAACGGTGTCAGCTGCCCTTTTCGCTCAGTATAACACTGAACGATAGTGCATGTAAGACATAATTTCATTGAGGGCTACGACGAGATAAATTTCGTTGGTGATTAGCCATATGCTCCTTTGTATGATTGTCTGGAATATCGGAGCATCATACAGGCGATATGCACACTCCCGGCCGCTTTCGAGCTGAGCTGAGCCGAAGGCTTATCATGGAATACTTGACGCAAAAAGTGAGACAGAGTGAGGCCCGCTGTTGGCCTTGCTCGCCTTGGCATGTGAAGAGGCGTTCCATGACGCGTTTGACCATGACAGCCCTCATCTGAGAAGAGGTAGTCCCGGAGCGGCATGATGTTCCAGTGACAGTACATGCGGAGAATATGGAGATCTGCGGATAGGACAAAGAAACAGAGATCGGCCGCTCGATGCATTTCCAAAGCGTTTCCAGAGTGATGCGGACGGTTTTCCAACGGGTCCTTGCCTAGTGTTTCGTGCACTACCATTTCGACTTAGTGGTGTCCGTGGAAAGGCAAGATCCCAGAGCTCGATAAGCGCTCGAGTATCCTAGATTTTGTATGCTCTGATTATAGTGATTTTGAGACGGCAAGAATGCCGACATGATTAGCGTCAGCAATTACCAGTATTTGTTGGAATATGGCACTGGCCATGGTGGATGTAAAATTCTCGCCGCGTGACGCGGTATCTGGATAATCATGCACCAGGTGCTTGTGATAATCTTATCAGTCACGGTGACGTCACAACTCGTCCTGGAATCTCGAAGATAACGGTCTCTCGCCACGAACAATCATCATGCAGAATCCCGCTTCAGAAATTAGGGAGGTTATGAGACGCCTCACGACTGCGACCTCTCCCGACCTGCAAAAAGAGGCAATAGAGAAGAATTATGCTGACGACGCCTCATTGCGTAGCCCGTTCTTCAACATTCCTTCGGGCCTGCATTCGAAAGAAGACGTATTGGGCGTTTATCAGTGCGTCACAGGCAAGGACATTGCTTATGCGATTTTAACGGCGACCCCAATACAGGTGGTACCGAGTCTTATCTCCCAAAAATGAAATCGAAATAACCAATCTCGGTACGTCGCATTTCGACTTTATGCTTCCTGCGAGAGCATGCTGACTCGTAGTTAAGCGTTTGATCAACGCAATATTACGCTCTTCCTTGAACTCTCGCACATCTTCCACGTCCGATTCTCTCCATTCAAGCCCGCTCCATCCAGGTATGCGCTTCTAGGTGGATCTTGTGTCGCAGTAATATGAATCCCTGGGATGCCCAGATCTCTCATACGCTTGAAGCTCAGAAAAGAAGGGAAAGTCTTTGTGATCGCTAATCAGGAAGAATTCTACCACCCAGACGTGAGGCTGGCTCATATTATCACGCATATATCCGCTTAGTCACCCCTAAACAGGACCTAATGAATCTCCTCGCCCCCCCAGTAGCACCCGTGGTGCGGTTCATGCTTTGCGCCACGAGCTATGCCTCAGCGTTTAGTGCGAAACTTGCCCAAGTGCTAGGCTTCTGGCGTGTCGGTGTGGGAGAGGGCAATTCGGTCGACTCGAGCATGAGCGATGATTCGCAGGGCGAAGATACTAGAAATGGGACTGCGAATGGCGAAGCATGGAACAAAGTTGGGTTAAACGGCAAAAAGCATCGTGGCAAACGCCATTAATTGTTTTCATACCCCTCCAGGCATTCTCCCCTCGCACCTATAACTTTTCCCGCCTGTTTCTTCGACGACGATAAGTGATCCTGTAATTGACATTGTACCAAATATTAGACATTAGTAGCCCTGTAGCACAGCAGTTAGCGTGGACTCAGTAGTAGCCATAATATTTTAATTCGATCGACGCCATAGACGACAGAATATGTGATGATTAGGGGCTGTAGGGAGTTACAGACCGAATACACAATTCGTGTAATGTAAGTAGCGTGCTTGACTTAAACTTAGAAATATCGATATGTCCACGAGAGCCTTCAGGGATTAGTTACATAAAACAGTGCCACAAATTCCCGCGTTTGCCTGAGTGCTGTGTCCTACTCCTGGCCGCAGCAGGAGCCCAGTGGCGGTCGTAAGGGACGTGGGTAGCACCTCTCGTACGAACCATGAAATTTGATGAAACAATGCCTATTATCACTCGGCTAGAGGCTCAACGGGTGAGCACCCCACTCTCACTACGAACGGAACTAGTCTACATACTACTCGAACCCCAGGCTCGAGGTGTTGGTCTTGGTTCAGGCTTGACTTAGATCTCGGTCAGCACTTGTAGTGGAGCTACCGAGCGAAAATCAGACTCCTCAAAGACGTCGTCCTGCGCGCCATCAAGTTGTGCATGTCGTTGTACACCAGCGTGGGCCGTCCTTTGAGTATCTGCAGATGCGAATGTTTAAAGAGCTTAAAAGGAGACCCGACGTCGGGCGTACATTATTCTTATGGAACCGGAAGAACGGTCCCAGCATGAGTCTAAGCAAGGACGGCCTACACCCAGTCAACTTCGTTGAGAACCTCTTGAATGAATGGCTCATCGACAACGACAAGGTCCAGGTTAAAGCAGCGGCCATCGATCATCGCACCCTGACCCACCATTCGACGTCTTTTCCATCTCTAGCTCAAACGCGTATGCAGTGAATTTGAGTAGTCTTGGTTAGAAGCGAGGACGAGGATCATGCGCTAAAGTTGTGGCTGATCGGGTCGGGTGTCGATTGGCGTTGGATGTCGACACAGTATTGTCGCGTTGCTTGGATTGCGCGCAAAAAACCCTATAAAACTCGATGCCAACCGCATACGTGACCCTCCTTTGTATTGGAAAGGATGGGATGTTGACCAATAGCGTCCGCGAAGTTCACTTTGTGACCTGCCCCTGAAATTGATTCCTGTTATCATGCCTGTAAATAATACATTAGAGATTGCTGCGATGGGTAGTTGCCAAGAGGGGGGTAGACGATAACGTGAGTGCGACATGGACTTCGGAATTACGAATGAGGTGTAAGGAGAGGGCGCGCCGGACGAACGGCGGGGTGCGAGTATACAGCCAGGGGAAGTCATTGCACTTAAAGTTAGGTGAGACTGTCCTCCTTTGCTAGTCGTCGTTTTTCAGCCCACTCCTTCGCTCGCGCTCGCCGCGCTTCCATAACTGCTTTCTCACTTGCTTGAGGCGGTGGAGAAGGCAGTGGAAGTGTTTCAGGCGGAGGCACAGCAGTTTCTGCCTCGCCCACTGGGCCGTCGGACTCCTCACTATCCGCATCGCTGTCCCCATATCCAGCCAGAGCTCTGAGTCCCGTTTTTCCTGTTCTCTCCGCTTTCTGCTCCTTTGCCTTCTCCATCCTCGCTTTTCCTTTGAGAGCCTGCCACGTTCTGCTCCATCGACCACGTAAGAAGGCGAACCGTCGATCACTACCGTGGTTGGCGAGGATCCGCATCTCCAACTGCGCAGGATTAGGTGAGGACAGCAAGTGCGTCGCTGTCCTTCGCATGAGTTCTCGTTCGGGCTCGTCAGGCTAAAGGTGCTCAGATATTAGCATGATCGGCTAACGAGGGGTAAAGCAGCCTACCTCTTCATCACTTCCTCCCCAGACCTCCTCCTCCTCGACTGGCGCGCCGTCTTCAGCACGACGAGCCTGCAGACGCTCTTCTCTCGTTCGCTCGATATGTCGCCTTTTCTTATCTCGTCGGAAGTCTTCCGTCTCCGCCGGAGAGAAAAAAAATACATCCTCGTTGTCAGAGGGCAGATCCGACCATCCACCAGGGGAGTCGGGGACGAGTTGATGAACGGCCGAAGGTTTTGTGGGAGGCAAAGCATCCAATAACAATCGTGCGTCGTATCTGTCGCAGACATCAGTTTTTATGAGCGGCTGTGAGAGAAAGAGAATATGTTTGACTTCGTAACATGTTATCGAACGACCGACAAGGAACAAGAGCCAGAATCGCAAACCCACGAAGAGTGGAGAACTCCACTTATTTAAAGAGGACATACCTGTCCACCCAGACAGCATGGCTATCCTTGGCACTCATCGTCGTTGTCGCTGGAACGAAGTCATCCTCGTCCTGCGGAAATGCAACCTGAGCACCAAGCTGGTGGTCGTCCCATTTGATCAAGGCATCTCCAATCACAGGACTGGTGGCTAATGGATCGACTGGTTGCGAAACTTCAAGAGACCTGGCAGCAAGCGCTGCACGAGGTCCACGGATGATATCGGCTTCGTACGCTTGTATGTAGAGAGCGGGACCTGGACTGAGATCTCCCTCAGCAACAGTGAAAGTATTTGGATTCTGATTATGTGTCGAATACGACGCAGCTCGATGTTTCCTCTTGCGCGAAGTCATGGCGGTAGTTCAAACCAGAATCTCTGGACCGTGTCAACAAGACCATTGGTGTTGATCTGACGCCTCGATCACAAACATTATGTTGTCAACTTATTGATCACGTCACTCGCTATCACTGCCGAAATGAAAAACAGCCCTCAACGGTACTCGATGCCAAAAGCTTTAAAGATGGTGTCACTGTGTGTGCATCAAACGAACAACCCGAAGGCTACGACAGATGAATTCAAAATTGCGAAGTTCCTCTCCGTCGAGATGGTTAGCGACGCAAAGAATTATTGTGTTCCTATCTGGGATAGTTTTCGGGATCCAAGTCTACCGAAGATCGAATACATTATAATGCCACCATTGAGACCGTATGCCGACCCAGAATTCGGTGCGGTCGGCGAGGTCGTTGATTTTGTTATACAAACAATAAAGGTCTGTAATAACATTACGTTTTAACGGCTTACACTGATATGAAGCAGGGGATGGATTTTATACATAAACCGTTCGTTGCTCATGGGTATATATATCCTCACCCACTCTCTTCCGTATATCAGCTCACCCTCAGTTAGTGACTTGACCACCTAAAACATAATGATGGACGCCCGACCCATCCTTCCTTCGGGATGACACTTCGTCGCCCAGCACCGAACACCGAATGGTATTCTGTTATCACCACGTACTCGAATCGACAATCCCGTTCGCTACGTTATTATCGATTTTGACTGCTCCGTCCGGCTCTCCCCAGACGAGCCTCACCTCATCACGGGTTTTGGTGGCCGGGATGGTGACCTCCGGAATACAAGAGTCGCGAACCTTATGACCCTTTCAAGATCGATGTATTCACGTTAGGCAATGTATTATACAAGGACTTCTACCAGGTGTGTCGACCCTCTCGTTTGCCATTGGGTATGCTGAGCCTCAGCATCGATAGAAATACGAGGGTATCGATTTTCTCGCGAGCGTGATTGATTTCATGAAAACTCCAGATTTTCGCCAGCGTCCAGATGCCAAAATGGTACTGCAATACTGGCTCAACGTCAGAGCGCACATCGACGTCGGCATGGCCCGATGGCGCCTTCAGAAGCGAAAAGAAACTATCAGAGAGCGTGTGTTATATGACACTGTGGCCTTCGCTAGGGAGGGTGTCCACGGGATGAAGCATATGTTGACTGGCGGTGTAAGCGGTGAATCCCCGATTGCAATACTTAATCCATCTCATCAACGCTCTCCAGGAACGTAGGGTCTACTGGACCTGATCAACGATGTGTGTTCCAACGTTCATATTATCTTCCTGCTTTATACCGGTCAAGATGCTTAAGCTCTTTTGGGTTACCAGTCTGTCCACCGTCTCTTCCTCTTGCGCAGAGTCTCAATGTTTCGCAGATTGGAACCTACTTGCGCAAACGATGCCATTCTGTCCAGCGCGAAACCCCTCACACATTTCGGACAGCGATTACTTCCGAGACGGGGAAAGAGTGGGAATTCCTATTGCCACTCCTTATTGGCTCACAACCTTGTAGAACACGTCTCCCTATCACAAGGACAAACGTAGGACCTATATATCTGCTAGCCTCAGGTCAACTTCACGCAGCCCATGTCCGCGCCCACCCCGGGCAACTTTACTATTAGACTCAGCTGAGTGCATAGTTGTGTTAATATTACAGGCGAAGTACAGGTCAGGATCACACAAGAAACCAAAGGCCTGATATATGACTCATGGATCTATACTTACCTGTTGCATATCGTCAATCGATCTACGGCATCGGTTTCAACTATCTGTGGTTCGTTAATTCTACAAGCCAGTATCCTAGTCTATACTCTCAATCGAACGCCCACAATTAGCCAATGCCGTCAAGCAATCAGCATGTCCTTGATCTGCAACATCGCCAGGCATGGTGCAATAGGGTTTGGAGGAATTACATCTACCGCAACGGCATGTGGAGAACGCATTGCTGTCGACCAGCATTTGCGATTCATCTACCTAGACGGCATTTGGGTTCTACATAAGTGCGTCGCCGTTCACGCGTTAGTCCCATGTTTGACTTAGCCTCGAAGCCATGTATCCGCAGCTCTGTAAAAAGTCATCTTGTGAAGTGGGTCTTCTTGTTTGCCGTTCAATTCCGCTTCGACCACAGTGTCGTGATTACGCCTTGACGTCAATATGTGTGTCTGTCATAGTATCACGGAGTCCATCCTCACAACACGTGGTAAAAAGTGATTCGCCGTCTGATTGGCATCAGGCATTTCAGAAGGGACGATACAGTTTACGTTGCTGTTCATAACGTGGTTCTAGAAGAGGCCCTAATTGGTGATCCTGACAATGACCGACAAATTGTGCCCTTCGGTATCAATCTTCAGAGAGATCTTCTTCCCCGACGCGCTTCTTTTGTCCATCCCCTCCACCAATGTTATACCACTCCTCTTCCCACCGGCATAGTACGTCGGCTGAATTTCCATGCACGTATCTTTGGTCTTGAGGTCCGTGACGACATCGCACCAGGGCTTATAATTGTGGACCCCAACGAGAATCGCAAACACCTCGCCCGTTGCTTTGTCCAAGAAGCGCATCATGCCAGACGTGCCGCTGCTGCCCATGGTGAGGACGAAGATGTGGTCCTCCTGGATCCAGGACCCGCCATTCCCGTAGTGCCAGACCGTTCGCTCGATGTCCGTGAAGATAGAGTTGGTGGCGTTCACAACATTAACGCGGGCAATGTATGCCATAGTTCTGAAAACATATAGCATTAATATGAGGATGTGTGTCGCCGAGGATCAAGCCATACCGAATAGATGATGCGCGTTATTCGAAAAATTGCACGGGAAAAGATGTACGAGCTAACATCCATTAGTAGAGGTGACAGAGCGATGAAGAAAGCCTCACCGCTGGGTGGGACTGTGCTGGTGAAGAGCCTCACGCTTCTGATTGTCTCCTATATATACACCAGAGGATAGGCAGGACGTGTAATGGGGCTGCAGCCAGCTTCTGAACGACAGGCACGTGGCGTACTGGTAACACAAGCCGCCGGTGAGGATATAGAGGGCAGCCGAGACCGCAGCAACGAGGTAGATCACAAGGACAGAGACATTCAAGGCTCTGGACAGGTAGAATGCACGAGGCCTCGGTGCCAGGTTAAACAGGGCGAGGGCAATCTGATAAGTCAGCACGAGTTTGAGAGGTAGGGTCTTAGTTTCCAAACCCATAAGAGCCAGCTGGTCATACGTTATGTCAGTTGAAAAGTTTCATTCCGCTATGTTTTGCAGGTTCCTGCACGGTTGCTGCACAGGTTTGCGGGCTTTTGGACACCCGGGTGCAAGAAGAACATCGATTCGGGACTTGTGACTTGCGGCCCCCTGTCACCTTGGAATACTTTGAATACCCTGGTCGGTCAGCAGCCTTGACTTCGTTTCAGCCGAAGGGCCTTCCGGTTCAGCAGCTTTTTTAGGTTCAAGAATTCACAAACTTCGTTGCTCCGCATTTCCATTTATCAATCTTCAGATCACGGTCCTCGAAAGTGGCATGGAATGCTGGGCGAACCAGAGAAATCTGCGAAATATACGGTTTTTATCACATACCTTGAATCTTGGTTCCCTATGAAGATGAGTAGTGTGGGCGGTTGAGATTTTTATGCAGCGCCTAACGGCGGCTGGTCGTGATCAATCTCCGCTCAAAGTTCGAACTTAGAGGACCGACCAATTGCCGAGGTGCATAGCCTCTCCCAGTACCATCTGGGCTATAAAGTTGAAATATTGATACCTGCGGAAGGTATGCTCCTCGATGTAATTCTTGATTCCGTAGGTCTGTTTCCTTTGTCATCGTCGTCGTTACTCGGACGTGGTCCTGGCGCGTCATTGGGCGAGTGCCCCGTCTTGGCCCTTTTGGACTTGTCTTACACGTCACTGTGCACATAGACATAACGAACGAGTACTAGTTTGGTAGCTGACACAAAGCCTTGTGTCAAATTTGGACCTCGTTTTACCAAAAATCGCCTGGAATAGGTCTTCTTGTCCTACGGAGTACCCAACACAGTCTCCCTTCCATTCGTAACCGCAACGTTTCTTGCGTGCAGCACGTGTGGATCGTGTAATGTTGGCAAGGAGTCAAACTGGCCAAAGCATGATCAGTGGCATACGGTCGCGCGTGGACCGCCATTGTTCTTGTGGTCGATATAAACGCGATGCTGTCGCTGCTGTCTAGCCAGATTTCATGGCATCCCAAGGTAGGCTCAACTATTGAACATTGCCAGACCCCAATCTCGTTACTCACTGTCGGCACGCAGGAAGGTACCGCGACCCACGGATTGACCTTGATGGCCTGAACGAAACTCACCTTCATCTTCCCATCACGGACATCAACCTCTGTGCCCACTTCGACGCGCGGGGCGTGTGCGACGAGCGCACTGACCTGTCTTTCAGGCCGAAGCGTGGTAACCACGATGAGCCGCCTCGCGCAAACCATTTCTCATTCTGGCTAGGTTTTGGCGCGAACGAGACAGTGGTACTGGACGTGACTCAACCAGGCTATCCATTTAATCCCTACGCTTCGGACGACTATCTCAACACCAACACGTGTCTCGTTCGGTTTTTTTCGGAAAGGATACCGTCTGCGCTTGATATGGGGTGCGTCTATCGAGAGCAAAATGTTCGACAAGGCATCACGGTTGCCCATATCATTGAGCTAATCACGGAAAATGAGCGTCAAGCGTTCTTGTTCCTCTCCAACCAGAAACAGAAGGTTGGCTGTCGCCACTGGATATACACCATTGCGAAGGACCTTGAACGTGCCGGCATCACCAGCAGAGGATACGCTGACGAAGTTCTCGAGCATCTTCGGACGTATTATGGAAGGTTCCAAGTCCAAGGCAAAAGTGGTCGCTGGACTAGCGGGGCCACCTGGGCTCCAAGACCTGAATTCAGATGTGCCGAGATGCAGATGGGTCTTTTTCCATCAGTGAGTTCTTGTATTTGAGGTTGCATATGCGTCCTCTGACTGTGTTACTCCAGGTCAGGCGATACAAACATTGATTTCTTGACAATGTACCGTCCGGTGTTGGACGAGGGCTGTTTCCTGTATTTGTATTGGCGCATCTGTAACATAAAACCTGCACAACCAAAATAAATCTATAGTCTTTGTTGTCACAAAAAGAAACTGCACGTCGGAAGCGGAAGTGTGTTGATCGATGAATGGAAATCAGTGGCTGTGCTGAACACGACGTCGCCACGTCGTGTCAGTTTGCTTGGTTTGTGGGCACCCCGAACGTCTGCCATTACCTTCTCAAAATCCTCCTATCTTGCAGATGGATTTACTGCATACGCAGCTGTCGAGCATACAGCGCCAGCTGGCGTTCGTCACCACGGATCCTATAGACTGGAAGCTCTATGTTCAAGCTTTTTCATGGACTGTAACACTCTTCGAGTCTTACCTTTTGTTCGTCCGCAGTCTTCTTGATTTCTTTAATTATACTGAGTAAAAAACGGATAGACTTCGTCAATACCCGTTATACTCGAAAACCGAGCCCCCACCAGCGCTAGCTGGCCATTTTAGCCCGGATGTGTTCAAGAAATCCCAAAATTATGGTAGAGACAAGGCTAAATTTGCCTTGGTCTCGGGCCTCTTGAAGCAATGTCTTGACTCCTCCATGTTGCAATTCGGGTTCTACGCTTGGTCTTGGGGAGCAGCGGGACGTCTTTTGGCTCTAGCTCGTTACGGTCCTGAGTATGAGGTGAGTCGCAGCGCGACCGCGTTTCCTGCCTTTGTTTCCTAAAAGCCCCCTTTCCCCCAGATTCTCCAATCTATCGGCTTCGTGTTCATCCTATTCTTCCTCTCCTCGATCCCCACACTCCCATTGTCGGTTTATGGAACATTCGTGTTGGAAGAAAAGCATGGATTCAACAAGACGACGCCTGGCCTATTTGTCGCTGACCTTCTCAAGGGATGGGCCCTTGCGTTCGCCCTCGGCGCACCGTTCTTGGCCATCTTCCTCTACATCTTCAAGTGGGCGGGAGACCGCTTCGTGCCTTGGCTCATGGCGTTCATGTGCGTTGTCACGAATCGGTCTGACAAATAGGCGCTGATAGGCTACGAACAGGATTACGTTCCAGCTCATCATGGTCATTGTGTACCCGACTGTCATTCAGCCCATGTTCAACAAGCTGTCTCCGTTGGCTCCTGGCGATCTCCGGTCCAGGATTGAAACGTTGGCGTCGAAGCTCAAGTTCCCGTTGAAGCATCTATACGAGATCGACGGTTCCAAGCGGAGCTCTCATAGCAACGCATACTTCTTCGGTCTCCCATGGGTTCGTCACCATTCTTCTCTCTTCCCTTAACGTATCTCATATCTTCTTAGAGTAAACATATTGTGATCTTTGACACCCTCATCCAACAAAGCAAGCCGGAAGAAGTCGAGGCCGTCCTCGGTATGTTTGGTGTTCTGTCTTTCTGAATTGCTCTGCTGACATACTTGTGACAGCCCATGAGCTTGGCCACTGGTACTACCTCCACCCAACTAAGATGATGGCCGTCTCCCAACTCCACATCTTCACCATCCTCGCTCTCTTCCCAGCCTTCCTCCACGCTCCACCCCTCCTCCGCTCTTTCGACTTCCCCAAGGTCGTGGCAGCTCAGCCCCCGACCATCGTCGCGTTCCTCCTATTCCAGGTTCGTACCCCATATGCCTTTCCTACCGCGATTCATCATACTCAATGTGTTTTCCACGTAGATGATCTTGACCCCCCTCGAGGCCGTTGTCAGCATCTGCATGAACGCCATCAGCCGCCACTTTGAGTACGAGGCCGACAAGTTCGCCTGCGAGCTCCAGACCAAGCTCCAGTCCGAGGACATGAAAGACATGGGCGACCGTCTCGGCCGTGCGCTCATCACCCTCCACGTAAAGAACTTGTCCACCGTCTGGGTCGACTGGCTGTACGTCTTTCTTTCGTCCTAAGCTGAACCTCTGTTCACAAGCTATCCGATATGCACAGATACTCGGCGTACCACCACTCGCACCCTACGCTGACGGAGCGTCTGAGGGGGCTCGAGGCGTTCCAGGCTGAGAAGGAGAAAAAGAAATTGTAGATGATGTACAGCATACCCTTCATACTGTATATGTTTTTTGGTTGGATGCTTCGCGTAGCCTTGTTTTATCTCCTCGCTTAACAAGCCTGCTCGATCAGCCCATCGAGCGCTCCAACTACTACCATACCTTGAATGTACAATTCGTTGTCGTCTCCGAGGCATGAGGAATATACACTAGTATTTGCTTTGCAATACAATCTCTAGGTGTACAATAAATGTCGGATATGTGCGTTTCGGGACAGCGGGCGGTTCCTTGGCTGGTGCACCCCGTTCATCGTAATTTTATACAGAACAGGGTCTGGGCATCAGCAGACCCTGACTGTTCATATGTCCTCTTCCCTTAAAACTGCGAACCGAGGGTAAATGGCGGGACGCCTCGTACATCAACCCTTCCTCGAACTCAAACGCCATGGGCGAGTCGACGAAAATCGAGTCATCTCTATATCTCTTGTTGAATATCGAGATGTCGACAAGATTCCAGTCGATCTTCTCCCTATTAGGAAGAAGTGCGTGCAGCGAGTTCTGAAAAAAGTGAGATGGTTTAGTTTTTATGCTCATGCATCATAGAAGAAGGCTCACCGGTGCGTCTTCGATGACCAAGGTGAGAGAGCATAGCTTCGGGAGTTTGCGCGCAAGCAATGTGAGGAGTGCGGGTGTGCACAATGTTACTCCGAGGGATAGGTCCTTCAACACCGAGGACTGTGCATTGAAGAGGGTGACCACGTCTGCGACTTCCAGATACGTCAGGTATCGATGTACAAGGCGGAGGCTCGTCAGGGTGGTTGCGACAGGGCGAATCAATGAGATGGAGGTGGGAAGATCGGTCGACGGGATGGTTAAGGACTGTAGGGCGGCGGGCCACTGGGCGAGGTCTAGAAGGCATTGTTCCAGGAATACCGGCCAGGTGGAGATCTGCGGGTCGGCGTACTCTTCCCGGTCGTTCGGCAGGAGCTCTAAATGGAGGAGGGTGAATCTGTGGAGACGTATCATCTGGTTCAGACATGAAGGAACGGGGAGGCATTTCTTGTCAAAGGGAAGCTGGATAGATAGGAGCCGAAGGTTCGGGAAATGTCCGAGCGTTTCGAGCAGTCGGGAGTAATTCAACCTCTGCAATGACGAAATCTTGAGCGAGCGAAGGGTAGGACTGAGGTTCTGAATTAGTGGGGTAAGGCTGGTGATGGTTTCCGACGTGGCGGTGTAATCAGCACCGAACTCGAGCTCGAGCTCCTCGAGGCCAACCAGTCTAACGTTGTCCAATAAGGTGGCGAGGTCTGAAATCCGGGTGTGCAGGACAAGCTTATATAAACTTGGGCCAAGCACTCCCTTGATCGATTCCAACAATAGCAGTGTGTCCATGTAGAGAGAGAAATCGTCCCATTCGAGGACGAGAACCCTCAAATTCGCCATGTTGCCGACGACTCTCGCCATTAGACGCACAATATCTCGGGGTCGTGTTTCCAACCCTTCAAGGGATATTTCAGGGTCCGGAATATTGGGACCACTAGCGAAAGAGGCGAAGAGTCCGCTTATTTTGCTCATTATGTCCACGACCGGTGGTGGGCCGACAAAGCCGTTTTTATCCCGGAAGAGATCGAGCATGAGGCGTTCTCTGATGCATAGCTGTTTAACCCGACGTGCTATGTCCAGGTTGCTAAAGACAATATGGGGAGTTAAAATGAACACCTCCAGCGCGATGAGAATGTGAATTTGCAAGACGCACTCTAAACGTAACAAGCTCTTCACCATCCGACGCCTCTCCAGCCGTTCGTGGACAGTAAAAAAATCGACCTTGCTATACTGCTCATCAAGCGCGAGGTTGAGAAACGTTCGGTTGACTGCGAGCAGCCCCAGTAGCTCGTCTCGAGAGAGATGAGCGGCCACAAGGTCCCAGATATCCCTTGGAAGATCTTGCATTGGGCAACGGAGAGTGGTGGATTTGGGGAACAGGGGTTGCGACTAGCTTTGCCGAGATATTGCATAGCATTTCTGGCATCATTTCCTATGGCCTGTCTATCAATTTTCTTGCCGTTGATGTTGACCTATAGGTGACATGGACGGCGGTGGGCGGCGATCAGCCCGCGCGAGGACTCCGCTTGCCTTTCGCGCATTTACAGGGCTGGGGGTCTATAGGACAAATCTCGAAGGAGGTGTACAGAGCGTCGGGAGCGAATGTGCGTTTGGGTGTGAGGTTGGTGACACGTTAGGTTGTGACTGTAATACTTGTGCTTGATGACACTGCCACAACTTGTAAAACAACCACCATGATGACCGTGACGCGGTCAATCCTCAACGAATTCGTGCGACCCACACGGTCCACGCTCGCAATAACAATAGCTTTTCTCCAGGTCTACTCACAGGAACTCGTTCACCAGAGTCTTCTCGTGGCCCCACCATGTTCCAGACCGCCCGATGTACCTGGGGTTGCTTGCGGCTATCAACCTTTGCATTTCTACCTATCTCTTCCGATGCTCCACGACGTAATGCGGATCGTAATATGCATACCCCACAAACAAATTCCTCAGCTTCTAGATTGAGGTCAACTCTGACTGCCTAGGTTAAAATTCACGCATCCGACGGCTCTTCCATTACATCGCAACCACGCGCTGTGCAGCCACCAAGAGGCCTTCCTCACATCATGCCGCTACCGGTTTTAGCACTCCAGGGACCTTCCAGCATTATCAGTCGTCTTCGAGGCTTTTTTTTTGCTGCTCTCCTATCGCCAATGTGAATTGGCAGAGCCAAAGTTCTACTGGAAGATTTCTCGAGTCCTTCTTGTAATGCTCTGCCACGTAACCTTGATTCACCTGCGTAAGATTGTCCCAACAGGTGTCCTCCACGAGACTAGTATATAACGACATTACAAGCTCTCAACCCAGCACCCCCCCTTCGCATATTCACGAATGTTATCCAAACCTTTCCTCCTCCTCGGCGCCATCATCAGCATCGTCCACAGCACCCGCGTCGTAAGTCCACCCTCGTCCCACCAAACCACGTTCCGCACCAACCCGGCGTGTGCCCCCGCCCCTTCGTCCTTCAGCATGTCAACAGGGGCTGCATCCTTGTCAACAATCGAGCCATATGCAATGGCGCCGCTGTGAACATCTACGGCGACTCGGCCACCATCTACGCACGCTTCGACGCCAACAATCGGGACCGGAATGTCTTGCCTGGATGTAGACTTAACGCGGCCTGGCCGCCTTACTATGGAGATATTTTCTACGGCGCTGATAATTGTTTGTATGATGCGAAGGGTGAGGATTCAAGAAAGAAATCTCTTTAACGTTCTTTGACGAGGGGCTAACGCCGTGCACATGTTCTAGGTCAAAATATTAACGGGCAGTGCTGCAATGTAGGAACTGGGGGCAAGCAACTGGTCAAAAATCCCTATTTGCCCGAGTAGCAGCAGCGTTGTCTGGTATGTACACTCCCTGGGGTGCTTCCGTCTTATACAGTAAACCCTATCCTCGTCGTCATAGATCGGGCGCGGTTTAGCTAGCATTGTAACTCCAAGGCTGGTATGTTTGATATGTTCAGATGTATAGTCGTCGTAGCTCGTACAGCATTGGACATGTTACACTGTTCTCGCCATTATGGCATCCACGCGACGCCACGCGCCATCCTCCCAATCATCCCAACACAAGCTCAGAATAAGCGTGTCCCGTCCAAGAAGATGAGCTCGTGGATCACCAGCCCTCCTCTCCAAGCCATTCCCAATCCGCTTCACCGCAGGCAAGACATATGTCCACCTCGAATATCCCTCCCTCCTGAATTCCATCCTCTCCGCTGCCTTGATACTCGGTTCATTAAACGGACTCGCCTGCCACACAACGCGGCGCAGCCCCAGACCTCCCGCTTCGGGAAGGTCGAGCGCGTAATGAAGCAGCAGCCCGATCGCGTTCGACGTGACGTGGGTGCGCTGGAACAGCGGGGAGATCAAGACAAAAGCGATCTCCGCCGCGAGGTTCGGCGCGGATGCGTTGCAGAACCCGATCGCGCCCGCGAGGGCACCATCCGCGTTACCGGTTTGGGATTGGGATGCTTTGGTTTTGTCGTACACGGCGAATAGTGTGCATGCTTGGGAGGCGTGGACGCGGGTTTCGAGGAAGAGGGATTTGAAGTCGTCGATGGTGTTGAATGGTCCGAAGGGTAGGTAGTCGTAGGATGGCTGTGGGAGTGCGTAGAATGCGTCTGCATGCTTCGAGGGCTAATTATATCGAGTCAGTATTTGCATCCAAGTACGTCATGCATAGTCGTTGATGTTGCTTACAAGGAATGGAGTGAGTTTGACGCGCTCGCTCTCTAGATCTCTCACGGGAAAGCAGAAATTCGCGCCGTATTCCTCGATAGAGGACATGGTCTGACCCTCCTCCCAACGGATTTATAGCGGCTTTTGTGATTTGCATCTTGGTTATGACTCGAGGTCCCGGGCCGGGGGCAAGGCGGATCATATGAACTTGTTTCTGGTCCAACTTTGATGGTGGGTTTGTAATGACATCACCAAAGGCACAAGGAAGGGATGACGCGAGGCGCTTATCTTCCAACACAGCATACCCATTGCATCATGCTCTACATCGAGCGTCATCGGATCCCTTCCCAAGCCTATATAACGAACTGCCATTCCCGCCTTCCCGATCTTTACTCGCGTCTATACCATCAATTTTAGGCTCACAAACACCAATACCGACAAGTCCGACCACACTATCATGGTATACCCAATCACTTCTCCCCGCCGCGCACTCTAAACACCTGACCTTTGTAGGGTTCTATCTTCTCTGCAATCGGCCGCGGCATCAACGCCGTCATCTCTGCCGTCGCCGGTGTAATAATGGCAATCGTCGGTGCAGTCACAACTGTTCGTCTTCTTACACCCAACAGCCCTCGTCTATGTCGCTAATAATGTTACTGTTCTAGGTCATCGTGACTATATTTGACTTTATCGCAGACATTCTCTGTTGTAGATGCTTTGGCTCGCGTCGCGTAGGCAGGAGTCGCGGACACGGCGGGATGGGGGGTACAACTACTGGAGTGCGCTAGATCGCTGATAGAGAGGGAGCATGAGATCATTACATATACCTCATCATAATTTGTACGATAGCTACAACTCACAAAGCTCAAAACGTATTTGCGATGTTGCACAATAGGGGGAAGACATGAAGCATACGGCGCCGAAAGGCTCTTGGTCTGGGTGGCCATCATCAGACATGCCTCTCCTATTCCGAACCCAGCCAGACCGTGGCAGTAAGTCTCGCCGGCTCGACCTCAAGGTCGTGTATTCACGCAATTATCACAAGATGAACACGTATTTCGATGCCAGATTCAAAAGCTAGGCTGCGCGCTCTAGCTTCTGCCTCAGCGAGAAGTACGGACCATGACGCAGTATTAGTCTCGGAGGTGAGTTCCTGAAGGCTGCCATTTTGTCGGGTTACTATCGTCGATGTAGAGACCATTGAAGATGATGTGGTCGCGTTCTAAGATGAAAGGGCTCCTGCATCGACCTTCATCGACGATAGCCACATTTTCCAATATCGAGTTCCCATTTGTCCAATCTGCAGTCATGATTACGTTTAGTGCACCGGAAAACGAGAAGTACAAGCATAACACGCGCGAGGAAATGCGACGCACACGCGGCTCAAAACCGTGCACTGCACTTCGCCAGAGGGGGGGGGGGGGTGGGTGTGAGGTTCCAGAGTAAAAATTCGGGAATAGATAGGGTAAATATGATACAGGGGTGGGGTGTATGTTTGGAACAAGCCAAAAAAAAAAAAGGTAGTAGTATATGTTCATGATATCCAATTTGGGTAATATCCTCCTCCGATCTGGAATACAAAAAAGCAAATTCAGGCAAGGAGTGTGCGTGTGGATACGAGGCGGGGCGTACTTGTTGTAGGAAAGCATCTATCTGATCACCGTCTTCCATGCCCATCTAGAGTTAACGTTAATGTCAGGCGCGAGCGTGACGGGGAGAGTGGGTGGTGGGAGAGCTCACCTCCGCCGGCGTATCATCTGGCTTTATCCGTTTTCCTTCGTACACAAATTTAAACGTGCCTGTAGGTGGGGGGGAATAATCAGTGACGCCGTAATGAGGTTGCCGTGGCTCTCCCTCGTAATTGAGGGAGCGTAAAAGAACTCGCCTGGTTCCTTTTCGAAGCGTTGCTAACCAGGCCAAAAAAAGAGGGATCACGGGGATTGAGCTACATTGAGAAAACGTACGAACAGCCTTGGAGGAGAGAGGTGGAGCTCACCTCCGCAGCCGAGAATATCTTCGCGAACTTCATATTCGCTTTCACCTTCACCGTAATCTCTGTCATGGTGACGAAAAATTCCCGGTCAGCCACACGCTTCTCCATCAATCGCGAGACTCGGGTGGAAAAAAAAAACACGAACGGGCGCCCTCGTAACTGATGTTCAGGTTGAGCTTCGGCTTGACGTCTTCCGCATCCTGCGACATCGCCGATGTTTGGAGGGATGATACAATGAGCGGGTTACAGAGGAGTAGGAACCGCGTACGCGGGGCAGGGGCGCGTGGGGAGTGGAGGCGATGAAAAGTGGAGTGTAAGGGAAACGTGACGGTCACACCGACCCTTTGAGACTAACGCGTGAACGTGACAGATGGTTGGTTGCAAAAAAAAAATACCATTTCCCTGGGTACATGCGTTACCGTATGTACGACATCAAATATCGAAGAAATCTTTAAATATGTATAAAATAAATTGCTGAAGGTGGGGGGGGGAACAGGTGACACAGGGGAGGATAAGCAGGGACACATGTATGACATCTAATTCGCAATCTGAAGCGATAACATTCTCACGCTGAGGGTAAAGAAGTTGGATTCGCGTCAACCAAACGCGCCGGGCGTGATTCGCGAGGGTATGGATGAACGGTCGTTTTCTCCATGCAGGGTTGGTGACGCACTTGTCCCCTGACATGAAAGTCGGCTGCAAAGTCCCGATAAAAATGGCGGAGAAGCGCCATCCCTGGATTGACCGAGAACACCTTCAAACGGCGTAGGCCTCGTGCCGATCGTAACCGCAGATAATCCATGACCAATGAGTAGTCGTCGCTGGTGATGACGAGCTCCGAAAGGCTATCTAGATCTGATGGGTGGGAGTCTAGCGTGACATCGAAGAGAACGTGGAGGAACTGGGAGTCGCATTGCACGAGGACCAATGACTCGAGGCCTTGGAAGAGGTACTGCAACGGCAACAAAACGTCCTCGAAAGCGCTTGCGAAACATGTAACGCCGCGAAAGGTGAGTTTGGTGATCTTCGTAAAGGGACACAACGCAGTGAGAAGTTCGCAAGCGTCCTTTTCCTCGTGCGGGCATGACTCGTGTTGTAGATCAGGAGGTGTCCTGGATTCAGGGCACCGACCGAAGTCGTGCACGAACAACGAACGGAGGTTTGGGAGGATCAGTAGTTCCATGAGGGATGAAGCAGACTTGGCGATGCTGTAACCGACGCTGAGGGAAGTCAGTTTTGAGAGGGTAAGGCGAGGAAGGCAGTGGTGGTATCGGTCCTCGACGGTGATGTTATAGTATTCCAGGTGGGCAAGCGTAGATTGGGTCATGACGAGGATGGGGAACAGTTCTGACGCGGAGAGGTCGAGATATTTGAGGGATAGGGAGGTGATATGGAAGCTACGAACAGTCCAATCTAGGTAGGACGTGTGCGACTTGGGAATTATAAGATGGTTTACTGGGTTGGCCACCTGCTCAGCAGATCGTGGCTTCATATCGATGCTACAGCCATGATGGTCGAGCATGGCGAGGTCGAAGTGGGTCAAGCGAGGCATCTTCAGGGGTAGAATGGCCTCGAGGGCGAAGTCGAGAGGGAAAGCGGAGTGAACTACCAGTATCAACTCGCGGAAACGTTGGGCATGAGCCGAAAGCACTTGCGCCCACTCCAAAATGTGTGCCGTGGGATGGACGTCGAGGACGAGATGTAAAGTTATGGGGAGATGTTGCGAGCGATAGAGAAATGACTCGACGACTTGGGAATGATTGATCCGCTTCCGCGTCCAGGACAGCTTGACGTAAGTCCATAATAGCGGTGCTTGGAGTATGACGGCTCTCCACTGGGCGCAGACATGAGACAGTCTTACGATCTCTGTAAGGGACTCCATAGGGTCAGAAGTTTCCGTGAACAGAAACAAGTGGTAGAGAATATCGTCCGGCATACGCCTCAGCGCTGCTTGCGCTGGATCAGGATTTGCGACCCACGCAGTTGAGGCCGACCAAACCTCTTCGGAAACCTCCTCAGGAGGATATTCTGGGGCCAGGTAGATTGGGGTGATGTTCCGCAGTAGGCAATCATCCAGGCTCAGCCGACGGAAGGAAGTTGCCAGTTTGTCTATTGTATCTGGATGGAAATGAACAACAGTCAAAACGAGAAGGGTAAAAACTGGCGCACCACAGGATCCTGCCATTCTGATATATGGGATAGAAGTTGTCCGTCACTGGGGGAGGTGCGTGGCTATGGACCCCATCCTGAGAGCAGCATAATGTTTTTTTAAGTGCGACAGTTTTTGAACGGTCCCTGTCATGATCAAAGCTGATATGAGGTCCTCTGAGGTCAAAGCAAAAATTCTGCATTGTCCTTCAAACTGGGCAAATCGACCGAGAGCGAGATTACCGTGGAAAGTGCGTATCATGGAGTACCATTGCTCTCTTTGAGGGCGTTCTCTGAAATTGCGTGCGATTAGAAAGATTGCTGTTGGCTGGTGTGCGCACAGTGGAAGGCTGGAGAAACTACGAGGAAAATCACAGATGACAGTTGTTGTTCACAGACGTTCAGGGTCCCCGGCGTCGGCCAAAGCTAACACAATTGATCGGTCGTGAACCCATTTCGAACAAATACCGTCTAGCCTTGTTTCGTCACGAATCACCACACAAACTTGCAACTAAAAAACAAAACAAGGCCCACGGTACGTGGGAGGTCGCACTACTCAGGCATACCCTGAATTCAGTGCTAGGGGCCCCTAGAAAATGCCCACGTCTTTCTGGCCAAGCGAGACTGCCGTCATCAGCAGAATCGTGTCGCTATGGCTGCGAGCCGGCGTTGAAATGTCATACGAAACAGCTCTGAGCATGTGCTAAATTACATGTTGCCGTACCAAGTTCATCTGGGAGTCATTCTATGTGACCTACGTACACAATTGGCAGGTAAGTATGTCACCAATGTCGGCGCCGCTCGTCTTCTCTTAAATCCATACCCTTCAGTATAATGGACCAGAGCGCCCTCAAACCTATTTTTACTCACTACTGCAATTAGGATGTCCGACCATAGCCAAATACCCCCGGAAGTCTTCGCTACAGTCTTCGAAATTGGGATCCTGACTTGGGACGTTCAATTCCTTCCGCCCTTACGTCTCGTCTGCAGGGCATGGAACGACATCGTCACAACCACGCCTCGTCTCTGGGGCATCATAACAATCCACCAGGAGATCAACCTCGAACGCATGGAATCCCAGATTACGAAAGCCAAAGCATCCCCGCTTTCGATATTCGTTAGGGCCCGTACGAAGAAGCCACACGAGAAGATACTTCGCATGCTCGTTGAGCTTTCGAGTAACTGGATTTGCGCAGAAGTTCCGACTTCTTTATTGGCGCGTTGTTGTTGGTCCGACCTATATGGCACACTCCAGACGCTCAGGCTCACCTCGGGAGGCGCGGACGAAGACCGTTCGGGGAGTTTCTTCGACCTCGCTGGAACTAGCTTCCGTGGACCCCCATGCCTGAGTTCCCTCACCACAGCTGGACTCTCGAAAGATTGGATAATATCGTTCCTTTCACCCTCTATCAAGTACCTCAAACTCTGTCTGCATGAAAAGAGCATCTTAACCCACCAACTCGCCGATACACTGATATACCTTACCAGAATACCCCACGTATCGGTTCTCAAACCGGAAGGAGTCCGTAACGTGGTGGATCGCAACCTGTCCACCGACTTCCAACACCTCATTCCTCTAGGCAGACTCGTGACCCTGGAGCTGGACCGTGTTTTGCACCCTTCCATCTTCTTATCCGAGTGATCCGCCCCTTCCCTCCAGACACTCAGCGTTCGTCGTACCCCAATCCTGTCTGAGTATCGGCTGTATCGGCATCTCATTCGTCCAGAACTCCAGCCACTGAGTCCGTTCTTCATGCAGTGGAGTAGTGGCGCATTTCCCCCCTGCAACCCACACACCCTGGCACCGGAAGACCGCCCACAAGCCCAAGACGTCGCCTTCCTGATCTGCTGGCTCGGGCGCCTCCCCTCTCTCGTGCGTCTCACATTGTGGGACGACGCCATAGCACAAGCAGTAGCCCTCCGTCTGAAGAGGAAACTAATATCTTCTCTGCTCTTGCGTCGCCAGAAGGCGATGGGAAGGTTATTGGGGGCTGGCTCTGTCCCCCGTTGATGCAGCTCCGCATTGCGACTGATATGAAAATTACGGATCTTATTCCACTCGCGCGTGCGAGAGGTGGACGATGTGCGGAGCCAATATCAGCAGTGTCACCACCGAATCGGCTACGGTATCTGAGGCCCCTTTGTGCACGTCTGGATCCTCGGAGGAGATCGAGTGGTTGAAGGGACTGGTGGATGAAGTTCGCTGTGGGTGTCTTGCTCGCCAGTTTAGTCTAGTTCGTAAGTCATTTTGTACATGGTTTTAGTTTCCGATGCTGACTCTGTATAGTGTGATTTTGTGGTAGTTCGTCCTAGCCAGTCCAGACCTGTGCATCATTTAACGGTCGCAGTATCGTTGAACACTTATGTTGGGCGGGTACCTGACGTCGCCCTCTTCTGCATCGAGACGTGGGGCAGTGCCACCGCAGCATCCCTATCCTCTTGTGAAGGGCTTCGTCTTCTGTCCTCTGTATCGCCTCGGGCTGCTGAAGACTCCGTATGCTTGTCTCTAGCAGCGCGAACTCCCTGCTGGACTGGGCGTGGAGCGGAATCCCTTTCCAATGTACCCTGCATCCACCTCGCCCGATAAGTATCTCCATCTCGTTGTGTGCCCGCACTTGCACCAAAACTCCGCAGCGGGTTGAAAGATGTCATCAGGTCTCCGAATCAACGTTAGGTCACCACATAGTGGTGGTTACTGATAGTATCTCAAACCCGAGTTGCCCATGGCCAACATTCGCCGCCATACTTAGAACGCTTCATCCCGGTTTTGCTTTTGGCAATGCTGATTACATATGTACGAAATGGCGCCGAATTTGGCCTGCCTTTATGATGCTCCACGATGTGGGTTGATCACCTGTAAATGTGGAGGTTGGAGATTATATGCCATTGTAGCGAAAATTGTGAAACGAGCGCTTTTGGGATGGACAGTACCTCCGAATTCAGGGGTAATCAGCGATTTATCGTGGCGGTGCAACTATTGTGGCTGCAAAAGGAAGCGGCAGCTGGCGTTGCACAACATCTGACATGTGGGAACAACAATCTTCTCCTCAATACCCTCACTTGTCGTAATCTTCGTCTCTGTTGGCGAGGCCGTTAGTGCCTTTGAACCATTTCGTTTGTGTAATACGTTCCTGTAATGGCGTCTAATCCGCACCCCCATCACCGACACGACCCTTCACCATACACATACCCGTTCCCGCCGGCTACATCACCGAGCCTGAGTCCTAGCTCTCCTTATGGCACCAACTCTACTGTAACGTCACAATATACCCCAAAGGCCGCAGAGCAGGCCAAGATGACCACAAGGACACCGAGTCCAACACCGAGCGAGGAGCGGGAGTTAAAGTCGGGGGTGTTTGATTGGAAGACACTGGGGAACTGGAGATTCTGGATTCGTAGGGAGTGGCTATGTGAGTCCGAATGTCCCAGTGTGCCGTTCCCCTTCCCTAAAGTGTGGCTTTTGGCAGGGTATTATGTCGTCTTTATCGTCATCCTGGTGGTGACAGCGTTGGTCACTCTTTATCACAAGCAAATCGTGCATTGGTTGACTCCTGTGACGAGATGGCTACACGAAGAGTACGTCCTACGAATATATATTACATTCAAGAGCTGAAGCAGCTTCATGCAGTTTGCGTTTTGGTTGGCTGGTCCCAATCGGTGTACTATTCGTTATATCGTTTCCTCCAGTACGTGCCCCGCATTCCATGCCGAACATGGTCCTCAGTTCAGTGAATCAGCTTTTTGGACACGAGATCGTTGCAATCCTTTGCGGACTCGTTTGGGGTCTGTGGGTCGGCTTTGGGATCGTTTCAGCCGGAACCTTCCTTGGTGAGGTCGGCAATTTCTAGTGCGTCGTGTCTCCGCTCTGTATCTTAACACTTAAGCTTATACGGCGCAGTGCCTTCAAGTACTGCTGCCGAGCACGTGGCGAAAAACTTGAGCGGACCAAAATCACTTACGCCTGTCTGGCGAAAGTCGTGCGGGACGGCGGATTTAAGATTGCGCTCATTGCGCGCTTGAGTGCAATACCCGGCCATTGTACGTTCCCCGTTCGGCTTGTGAGTTTTGTTTTGTAGTGCTGACGCAGTGTTCAGTTACCACTGCTGTCTTTTCAACTTGCGGAATGGGAATATTTGTATTCTCGCTCGCTGCCATTCTCTCGATGCCAAAACAGTTCATCACGGTGTACCTTGGGGTCATTCTTGAGCAGTCAAGTACAGGTATGTACAGTACTTATCAACCGACAAACCGCTTCGCTGACGGTCCTTGGTGATCAGGCGTAAAGGACAAGAAGAGCACAATCATTAGCGATGTTGTCCTCGCCATTACTTTCCTGATCACGATTCTCGCCATGTGGTACATTTACCACCAAATGAACAAGGTGAAGCCCGAGGTTATCTACCAACGACGCAAGGCCCGGTAAGCTCTGCCCATTCAGCTGACTTTATGACCTCGACTGACCGCTGCCTATCAGTCAAGCCAAGCTCGCACGCGCCGGCCTATCCCCGTACAACAACAGCTTTTCATCGTCCTCGACCGTCACTTTCGACCCCTACTCCGCCAACTCTGACTCCATCCCCCTCAAAGTCCAAACCCCAAGTATCACCCAGTCCTGGGAGTCCAACTCGCCCTCTCGCGAAAATGCACCAAACCCACAACTCCTCTACGCACCCAAACCGCAGAAAGGACGCCTCCCCCTTCCAAACCCCATGGACGATGTTGAGGCGCGGGGCTACGGCTATGGCTATGGACACGCACCGTCACAGGCAAGCACTGAAGAAGCGGGGTGGGACATGCACCGACAGCCAACTCAGCATGCTCGCCCTGAGGACATGTATGGCCTCGGGCCGTTCTCCAGCACCGAAACCCTGCAGCAGAGTACTACCAACAATCATACCCACCCACCCTACGGCGCTGCGCTCCCCACCGCCCCTTCCGCGCCGTCGTCACAGGACGCATACGCACCACGACAACAACAACAACAACAACAAGCGCGGCAGCCCCAGCCCCGACTTGCCCAAAGTCAAGAACCACAGACACCCACGCAGGCGCAGTACGCGACCTGGACTACGCCGGCGGACACCGCGCAAGGTACGCCTGGGCCGCTCCCAACACCTGATTTTCATCAATCGCGGGGTGAGGCGGGGGCAATGTATTATGGACATGGGCAGGAGGCGACGGACGCGTCGTATCGGACAGCGCGGGAGCCATCGGGTGATGAAGAGGGGCGTGCCTATACGCCACGAACGGACCCGGTAAGAGTAGTGTCGCCGCCGCCGCCTAGTTATAGGACGAATATCCGATGAGAAGGTGGCTGGGCCGTGGTTTGTTATACCTTATACCGCTCGTGCTTATTTATCATTTCACTTTATAAGTTGCTATTCACTATGGACGTTGAATATCATCATCTCATGACTACGATATAACATGGAGACTGCTGGACTATAGGTTTACAATGGCTATTGATACCATGACTGATCGAGCGACATCCTCTACTGTGTACGGTTGCCCCTGGAGGACAGGTCTGCTTTTTGCCTCGGGAGCTCGGAAAAAGCACGGAGAAGCACGAGGGCTGATGATGGGGTCCTTGCAGACACTTCTTTGGCGTTACAAGTCACAGGTTGAGTGTGTACCGACAATGCTTACAGGTAATATCATTATATTGTGCTATCAGCGCGCCGCCGCCGCAGTTCGAGTCCGTCGAATTTGAGGCAAGTCAGACACAAGCAGGACCGGTGATTAATTGTGTAGTATGCAGCTATATGTTCCATTGCTGAACGCGTTTGAGCTGGTCTCCGCGATGACTCAGAAATGAAGAATCTGTACAACAGGAGGTCACAACGCTGCGTCGTCAGGCAAATTCAAGAGGCAAATTACAAAACTAGTAGCGACACTATGCTATACATCACGGCTATTTGAGCTATTTAGGATGGAGTGCATACCCATGGGAAGGCGAGCATTCTGCTGGGTGCTTGGCTGATGATTGTTTATGATAACACTGGGCGCTACTGACTGCGCCCGAGAGAATAACTTCTCGACCCTAAGGTTGTCCAATGACAGTCGCTGGCAGACCCAATTCTTGCTGCAGACTTGAGAATGCTGCGCCATGATCCTCCCAAACAGCTTTGAGCCAAGGTCCCAGTAGTGCGAGGGCATGTCAGAATTCCTGAATAAAGAGTAATCAGTACAATAAACTCCTTGAAGAATGTGTCCAAGACTCACGTATGGGCCTGTGGGTCGAATAAGCACATAACTCCTTTCAAATCGAGTGTGCCTGGCCGCTGAACATCAAGTTAGCTTCGAAGACCAAGAAAGTAAACAACGCGACAGACCTTGGAGGTCACAAAATAGAATACAGTTATCAGAGTAAACCGCTGAAAAATGTACAAACGCGTGAACGGCTTGGGTCATGTCATCTGACGCCTCTCCGAAATGCTCATTTCCCGTGAATTTTTTGACCTTTGCATCAACGGGACCACAGGGTAGCAATGGAGTGGCAATAAAATCAAAAAAAGGAACATGAGTGCTCCCTGATTTCAGTCGCTCCAATCGTCCCATAATTGAGGCCGGAAAGTTGAAATAAAATTCTAGAATTGTAAAGAAAGCAAGGATTAGTTGCGGCCGCCAAGAATGTTTGAGTCACATACTGGGTATAGTTGTGACTCCTTGGTTAGCAGCATGTTCGTCAAATTTGGCTTTGAACCAATGGCATAGAGCCAGAAGCTCATATTCGCCAGTCAGATTCTTCTTTACCTCTTCTGCTGTTGTTTGCTCATCGAAATTTTGAGTGAGGACATACTCTCTCTTTCCAAATCGAGCCTGTCGTGAAAGAAGTGCTTGTTAGACGTGACCCTGTGCATCTGTTATATCAAGAAGATCGGAACTTATACATACATAGATCGCCCGTTTAGTTGCGCTGCGTCCAATATATCCTGTATCTCCGTAAGTTTCCTTTCGTTGCGAAGCTTCTTCACCCCTTTCCCAGTCAGTTGCCAGCTCAATAACTTCCAGCTCCTTCGATTGGCTGAAGACAACAGTTCCATCATCCTCAACCGTTGCAGCCATCCGGATGAAATTATATTCTTGCATGGGTGGGTTTCGGCTCCATGTCCGGCGAAGTGGCGGCGGCAGCGGTGGTAACATCGCTGACTGCCTTGGCTTGAAAGCACTTTTGAGGACGATCGGGACCGGAGATTTGGCTTCATGAAGTGTATTGACCCCGCTTGACGCAGAGGCCGGAGCTTTTGGCTGCAGATCCCACTTGATGATGGAGCTTGCTGTTACGGAAGGAAGAGCACTGTCTGCTCGCGGCCACTTCAAGCTCTTCTTCGAGCTTGTAACTGAGCTCTGGAGCGAATTTGAGAACAGAGGATCCTAAAATGCAAATTAGACTTCAAGCACGTATTATTACTACCAAATACGAGAACATACCAAAGAATCTCCTGGGTCCCCGATTATTTCGAAGCGGATCTTGATTGTAGAAGCCTTGAGGTTGGCTTCGCTGGCATACTTATGCTTTTTGAATTCGTCGAACATATCTTTGACAGTCCCGTTCTTGTCAAGATGGCTTAGCGAGGACCACTCGTTGGCGCCTCCGCAATCTGCAAGTAGCCTAACATTCTCCCTAGACCAATTAGATGCAGGTTTAATGCGAGTCGCCATCTATAACAGCTGGCTACTTACCACGTCAGTTCATCGGCCTGCGGAGTAGTGATCTGGAAGTCACATCGTGCTTGCTTAAGTAGATCGTCGAGGCTGCTTTTTACTTCTTCGCCTTCGTGAAATGTTCGGCGAACATGTATCGCTGGTCTGACCTGCAAACGGAGTCACAACAAATTACTACTTTGCAACAAATGAACTGAACGTAGCTCACCTCGACCAGCTTAGACTTCTGATCATGGGCCCACAGTGACGCTATGATGGTTACGCCATGATGTTCATCACGAAGTTTTGCTTCAGCCTTCTTCTGACGCCGCTCGAGTTTGAGCTCATTTGCTCGAGTCAGATTGTTGAAGTTGTTGCTGCTGCTTGTATTCCGGATGGTTTTTGGTGGGCCTGTATTGAGCCTGGTGTCAGATGCTCGAGCACGATGTTGTGCAGCACGTGAAACAATGGCTGAGGCCAAGTTGTCATTGCCATCTGCATCGCCTCTGAGTTCACTCAACGTTCGTTCAGCCTCGGCATCGGCGGCCCCGCTAATGAGACTCAGAACTCCAGGGAGAGAAAAAATCTCTCTCGGCACATTCTCTTGAGTTCCTAAAGAACAAGTGTGAGTGACTGCGCCACTGATCGGCTGTTAGCTTCAGCGTACGGTAATATCCAATACAACTGACGCAGAGCGCAGCTGTTATCCTTTCAGAGGTGAGGCTGCAGCCTGCGCATTGACGTTTAGACTAATTGAACCTGTCAGCCGCGTGATTCAAAGAAAGCTGCAGTAGCTAATTGAACATACATTAACAGCTTGGAGTTCCGGTACAGAGAGACCGGGTTTACGAGAACAGCATTTCAGGCACGTTGTCGCCGCCGGATCCATGCGCGGAAACGAGAATAAGCAGGACTGGCAGATAGGCATGCAAGCTCAATGTGATTTGTATCGGATGGTGGTCTCCCTGTCTGTCAATCGCTGCCTGCCTTTTATTCGCTCCTGCATGTTGCCTACTTACGTGTTAGGTATTCTCAGGTGACGCAAGGAACATGCATGAGTCTATGGAAACATTAGAGGTAACAACTCTTTGAAGATGGGCCATACGTTGTCAAACGTCAAATCCTGGACACCAAGGGTCTGATACGCTGCTTCTGCACGATCCGAGAACTCTTGTGATACGAACTCGAGGATCTCGTCTCCTCCCAGCTCCTTCTTGATTTCCCGAACAACTTCAAGATCCACTGGAAGAAGGCAGTTCTTGCCACCCCAACTTTCAGGCATGAAAAAGGCATTGTTTCGAGACATCCCAGAAGGACCGGCCTTGCTGTTGTCCTTGCGGGACTTGTAAGAATTTCTCTCTTGTACAAATTGTGCGAGAGTCTTCCTCAAGAGCTTGGCCCAGAGCCAACGGCAAAGCATCCTAGACAAGATTTAATTCAGGTCTTGAACAAGAATAGGTTTTCGGCACATACTGTTGGTTCTCGTCGTGCGGATTGTACCATCCTTCCTCTTCTCCCTTCTCATACACGAGGATGGCGTTATCCCCCCAATCCAGGCGCAAGCGAAGCCATGCACGCTCAACAGAGATATTGTGCACGCTACGCAAATAAACGTGTGCAGGTAGCTCACGTCCGTCGAAGTCTGGATGAAAAATCTCCCTGCACAGGTAATTAGCAATGAGGTGCCGGTAATCGATGTGATCACTCACCGCAAGGCATTCTGAAGACCAAACGCTAAAGTAGTCTCAGATCCACAGTCCGTGGTAAGCTGAATAGGGATTCCTATTGCAAAGTTAGATGGGATGTGTGGTATAAGAGATTGAAATTTATACCTCCATATTTCTCGACCGTGCAGAGAAAGAGGTAACCAATTATGATAGCGAACCGATTACTGGGCACCACCCAGGCGTCAAGCCAAAACCCGATGCCGTCGTTGACAAATCCATAGACAGGAAAGCCAATCTTGTATAATTTGTCATGACCATTGCACGACCATCGGTCGTGGATGCTGATAGGAATCTTCTTGACACGAATGATTTTTCGAGAACCTGGATTCCTCATTTCGAAGCCCTCAGGTACGTGAACTTTCATGGTACTGGCAATGAAAGCACGGGGGAGGTGCTCTCCATGGCGTGACGCAAAGCGATGTCGAATAGTGCGTGGGCCAGCCTGGTTGGACGGATCAAGGTCAAGTTGTGCAAGAACCAATTGCTCCGCATCTTGCTGCGACTTGCTCTTCAGGTTTGCGGCACCCCCAAGGAGTCCGTTATGCTTCCGAGCGCGCTGGATGGATTTACCACTAGATATGAGGTTAATCCAGAAAAACGAGTGAAATAAGAGAAGCACGTTTACCTCAGTTTTATGCCATGTTCTTTTTCAAGGCGCTTGGCTATGTCGCCGTTGTTAGTCATGAGTTCCTCGTGGTAGCCTTGCAAGGCGGCAACGAGGACTGGATCCTCCTTGCCAACTGGAAAGAATGCATGAGTCCCTCGGTAGTAAATATTCAATGTCAAAGCAACCTTTTTCGCCATGCTGATTCTTGCCTCCGGGGTTGCGGTTGTGAGAGGAGGCGGACATGATTCGAGTGGCCTGGAGGTCTGAGTCGCACTCTGATAGTGATTGCCCGCCCTGTTTCCGTGGTTTAAAAGCTACTCGAGGTTGATCTCGACTCTTTGGTGATGTAAATGAATTAGTGCCATGAGTACTCAGTACAAGGCGCACGACTATTCTAGAGTTCGAGCGAAACTTTCCGAGCAAGCAGTTTACGTCCACGAAGACGAGGCTCAAGAAGAGAAGCTGATCCTCCACATCCAACCTCCAACTGCCAGGCCACGCATTGCTGCTTTCACCTTCTAGATCAAATCCAGTGCTGAAGCTGCTGTGCGTGAGTCTTTGGTATGTACACTTGATGCCTTTTCCCATCGTTCGCCAAAAGATGTCGGCGACATCTTGAGCTGCCAAATGACTCAAGGGCGGTGGAGGTCGAAACGGCAATGTAGAGTCTGCTGATGCCATCGCTGCGGTCAAGCGCATCGAGGTTAGAGTTTCCCAAGTGGAAAGTGACACCCCTGCAGAGATGAACGAGGTGATGAGCGAGTTGCCACCCTCGTCGCTGGACTCGGGCGCCAAACGCAGAAGCCTCAGCCGACAAATGAAGAAGGTAGTGATGGGTCGCAGCACGGGGACCAACAAAAGTGGCTCCCAAGGCGGTGCGGAGCACCCAACGACCATGCTATGCCCAGCAGTGCGCATGGGGTGCATGGTGTTGGATTCCCATCATGTCCCAGATATCGTAGTGGCATCGAGCAATCTAGTAAGGGCGCCGTTGCCGTCCTGTGTGGCCAAGGGCGCCAGAAACACTGCACACGTCATGCAGCACTGGTCGCGGCCGAAAAGTTCGAAGCACGACGTGCCGGCGCGCCATGCGGGGGACAGCGAGCCTGTCGTGAATTCAGAGACGTCGAGGGCCATCCCCACAAGGGTCTATGGCAAGAAAGGGAAAATGGGGGGTATAGACCGCGCCCATCATCGAGGAGGATGGCCTGAACATGCGGCGAGGGCGAGTCTTGCTCTAGAACCTAATGGGAACAAATTACACCGCTCCTAAAGAGCAAACATGGTCAGTAGACCATGAATGGCGCTGTCGACGCCATCCGAGACATGCGAGGAGGCCCACTTACCTTCGAAACCCATGCCAGCGCGCTCAAAAGCACGCGGATATCCATCCCAGCGCACGCAGGCCCATACCTTCTGGCCGTGCTCTGGCCTTTGCGATGCCTATTGAGGGCGTATATCCATGGCCATTGGCTGCTGCAAGCGAGCATGTAGTTGCTCGCATAGTGTAGGGTGGGAGAGACAAAGGGGCAACACAACATAAACTTCGACTGCGGAGCGTAGGTACCGGTAGGTGGCAGGAAAACATATACTATTCCCACGCAGAACTTCAAAACATTTCATAGGCCGCCATCGTCACACCATACAATAAGGGTTCCAGGACCCATGCCACCTCCTGATGTGACTGATCCGATCATATTTGTCAGCCGTTCTTTGCTTCTTCCGAGCTCCCAAGGCGAAAAGTAGACCTGTCCTCCAGGGGCAACCGTAACTGTGTATACCTGAGTACATTGTGTATACATGATGTAAATTTAAACCAGTAGAGTCACAAGCTGGGGGCCTCCTCCCTCACCTTATCAACTTCTTGGGAAAATGGAGGGGTAACTGGAGCTTTCTCATCAGGAAGTGCCTCAACCTCCTCAAGGCTATCCGCAGGTCAGGTATACGTACATCACAAAGAAGGACAGTCGCGTACGTTTCCCCTGCTTCCAACAAGAACATGACACGAAACGCAGTGTCCAAAGATTTGACAATGACCCCCAAACATGCCAACACGTCACTCATGCGACCGCATTCAGAAGCCTGGTCAGGTTCAAGTGACAGCTTGGCAAGTTGGGACCGCAACTCAAGCTGTCCTCTCACAGCGTTGACAAGCAGGCGATGAGTTGTATCAACCATCTCCTCAGGTGACTGGTAACTCAATTAGTACATCATTGCCCCCCGAGTTTAGTCGTCCCAGACACCTCACCATGTAGTTTGCGTCGACGTTGCCCTGTAAGGCACCATCCACAATGACGGAGGGTGCACCAGCACTCATTTAACACAAGAAACCAAAGGTTGAGATGATCACGCCGCTGCCGGAGTTATAAATTGCTTGGTTCAAACTCCGATTGCTGCCAATAATGGGATGTGATAACATTGTCAATGTATGGGTACTGCGACAAACATCCGCTGAACTCGAGTTTTTGTGAACCAGGTGAGAATGACTGTAGGATACTTCAGGTGCAGATTTCAAGAAGTTGGTAGTCAGCAGGCTTGAACTCAAGCCCAAGACCTCACTATTGCTTCAACTGCCATACCTCATGCAATTTCCTAAGGGCTTGATAGTTTATAGTAAGATTCTCCATAGCCTCTCAGATTTAAAAGATGACCTGGGACTGGATCCCATACATCCTTTTTGACTACATCAGCATACTAATACCAATCTACACTGAATCCCATATTGTCTTCTGACCCAGGCCATTTCCAACCAAACTCCTGCCACAGTGTGTTACAACTTCCCTTTTCACTTTGTTATACGTGACCCTCTTTTTCTTACCTAAATGATCTCTTCCTTCTTTCCCTGATCATGGGACATTATCTCTCCTTTCTCACCAAGGCAACTGTAAGGGGACACTATCTCATTCCATTATCCCATTCCTTTTCCCCTACACCCGTTACACATATTTACTTCTAGGTATGACATCTCTGGACATCACCAACTCCGCTGGCCTTTCCCTGTCACCAACTCCGATGTCCTGCTTCGTCGGACTCTGGACTTCAGCCCTTGGAATGCCATGTGCGTCGGCTCATCCTTTCGCCCCCGCTCCACAGTATAGGGGGTCTATAACTATACAGTTTATCAGCCACCAGATTGTATATACAGGACACACCTGGCAGAGGGATCCTTAGATTTGTTCTCTTTGGATATCCCCTTTGCCAGGTGTGTCGTTCCCAGTATCTACCATACCTTGTCTAATATACTTTGGATTTCCCCTTTGCCAGTCTTGTACAAGCCTACAAGCCTTTGAGGGTCACCCTTACAGCAACTCATACCTGACATTCCCATTGTCACCTTGGTTCCCCATCATACATCTGCCACTTGTATCCAAGCTACCTTATCTTTAGGTACTATACCCATTACAGACAGATCCATACAACACCCTACCCTAAACTTTTACTCTGTACTTATACCCTCTCAACACCGATGTAACTCCTCAGTTTGACCTATACGAACATAGGTCATCATTTGCTCTCCAAACTAGAAGGATCTTAAGGTGCCACTGGATTCACAGAATAGTAGCAAGACTTACGTCTCCACTATCAAACACTCAAATCCTCATGCAAGGAGGAGTGTCAACTACTACAGTCCTTATACAAGGAGTAGTAAGATTGAATGTTTGAACCTACGATGACTGTCATCGTAACAAAAGGTCAAACTGTGATAAATGCCTACCTACCTAGGTATTGGCACCCCCATCCCACAACACAACAAACCCCACCACACCACTCCGAAGATAACCAACTATGGTCACAAACATCCGAGCGACATACTGAGCCCCAACAGGATTTGAATCAGATACTGAAGAAGAAGTCTTCCATAGCAGGGAAGAATATGACCCCCTTGCTGAATCAACTCTATTACCAGCTGCCCTTGACAACATACCTGTGATACACACCCACGGAACCCCTTCTTTCCCAATCACTGAACCTCCACCAGAAGAAGAAAGCAACATGCTCAACAAACATGGAAACCCCATTGACCAAGGTGGTCAAACACAACCTCCCTCAATTCCCCCATAGTTCCTGACAAATGGATCGAAACCTACCAAACTCAGATTGAATATGCCTTCTCCATTTACTGGAGATAGAAAGGATACGGAGCAATTCCTACAAGACATAGCCTTGTACCTCGCAACCAACCATGACATGTACAACACCAACCAGAAGAAGATAGCGTTCATGCTATCCTATATGAATGAAGGAACTGCAGCCACTTGGAAGAAGGCCTGAGTATCCCAGATACTAAAGGACCAGGAATGGCCAACATTCAGCCACTTTTCTGCTGAAATCAAAGAGGCCTTCAAAGTAGGCGATGCAGCAGGAGACACTCATGCAAAAATAAAAGAACTGAGGCAGAGCGGATTTGCCAACAAATATATCAATGAATTCAAGATACTTGTTGCACATTCAGGGATCTCTGAATACAAGTCCCTTATCGAATATTTTCAAGAAGGATTACAGCCTAAGCTGTTGAAGAGGATCTTTGCACTTGAAACTCTCCCAAGGAACATGAACGAATGGTATGAAAAAGCATCACATCTTGACAACCAGTGGCACCGAGGCAAGGCCATTGCCGCTTGTAGGACAAAACAGACCACAACAACTTCTTCTACCCATAAGAAGAATTCCTACACTGCCCCCCGATATGTCCCTCCGGCACACGATCCCTATGCCATGGATATTGACAGACTCACCCTCATCAAAAGGGATGACCACATGAAGAAAGGATTATGCTTCGAATGTCATCAACCAGGACACTGAGCCTCTGATCACAAGAAGGGGAAAACTTCTACCCCTTATGAACCTCATCAATCTTATGAACCCAAGAAAGAGACCCCAAAGAAGGGGTCTGCCTATGCATCCAAAATGTGTGCCATGATAGCCAAACTTCCAAAAGAAGAGCAGGATGTCTTCTACCAAGATCTCGAAGAACAGGGTTTTTAAATGGCAGGACTGTCCTGATGTCAGCACCTGCCCACACCTATATTTCCAGTGTAACAGTAGCAGAAAATGGAAGATCATTTCGCCTACCCCTCTCTGTGACCTGGAATCATGGAATAAAAACCGTCAAAACAAAGGCTCTCATCGATTGCAGAGCTCAAGGACTTTTTGTCGAAAGGATGTTCATAGAAGAACATCAGATCCCCATGGAACCCCTACCAAGGCTGATAAGAACCCACAATGTGGATGGAACTCTGAATGCAGCCAGACCCATTACTCATTATGCCTGGATCAACCTCAAAGTTGATGGACTTGTAGCAGGTGCTACGGGTCCTTACGGTTCACGCAAGTATGAGCTTGACCAGACTCTGGATTCAAGTATACCGTAGTGAACGAATGTAAGGACTTAGGGTAAATATGGGTAAATAGAGCGTATATAGGGGATGGCGCCAAACATGACCTGAATAGGAAGGAGGCCCTAGGCCTACCTGTTACACCCCCCCTTGAGACTGTGTCCACAGTCTCGACCAAGAGAAAAAAAATTTTCTCCTACATCCTGTGGTGCGTCCTCATCTGCTCCTTGTGGTTCGCTCCTCGATGTAGTGGTGGTAGTAGTGGTGCTCGCACTGGTTGGTGATACTCCACTCCTAGTGGTGTCGTTCCGTATATACCTCCCATATTCCCCTTCAAAATTTGTCCTCGGGTCCACCTATCCTCTCCCCCCTCCGAAAAAAAAAGAACGAACACCAGATGACGATCAAGAGGTGGGTGGGTGGGGAGACAATGGTATAGTCGCCATATGCTGGGAGCATAGTCATAGAATCATAATCGTGTCGATTGACGACACGGCGGGGGCGACTTGGATGGATTTCGTTCATACATGATGAAATTCAGATTGGTGGACGGCAACGAATCGGCGGATGGCACAGTGGGCCAATTACCGCGAAGTCGTACGAGCGACGGACTTGGTTGGGCGACGATGGCTCCAAAAACGAAAATTCCCGAAAACGGGACTGGTGGCAAGCCTTCGCGGCTGCGCGACTGTAGAATCGCGGTGTAATGGTACATCGCAGGGCATAACATGGTCGAGTATGGTGTGTACTCAATGGGGGGTTTCGAAGTGGCTGGTACTTCGAAACCTGGGACTCCGAGGCTTTGGAGTGCCGAAATGATGAGGCAGCCTTTGCGACTGCCTGAAGATGAGATGATGACGTCTGTAGACGTCGCATGGGTGTATAATGGTTTGGTTACCATGTATACTCAAGTGGTGAGTTCGGAGGGGCTGGTACTCCGAAATCAAGGAACTCCGAGGCTTTGGAGTGCCGAACAAGCCTTCGCGGCATCGTAGGTGTGAGATGGCGACGTCAAAGACGTCGCGGAGAGTGTGTGATGGTTCGAGTACAATGTGTACTCGAACGGTGAGGTTGGAGGGGCTCACTGGGTGCAAAGGACAGTATTTTGATGAAAGATATTCTAATAAAATGGTAAAGGTCCTCCTTATATATCCTAGCCATTGTCAGCAGATATATTGTAGGATAATTTTTACATTTCATCAAAGAACATACAGTAGAAACATTTATCATATTGTCAAACAAAGTATTCCAAAGAAACTTGAAAAAAGTTCACAATATCTTCTATTAACATATTCAAAATATGTTTATGATAATTTCAAATTATGGTGAATATATTTTAAATAACATAAGATATAATAAATGTATCTTGTATATATCAAGGAAAGATATTGTAAACATCATCTAAATTTGTTTAGGACATTATGCTTGATTATATAATCAATTATTCTACTATATGTCATTTTGATCAAATTCAAAATATATTCTACAATATGTTGGCTGGAAATGGCAGTGATATACAAGGAGGACCTTTAGCATTTTACTAGAATATCTTTTACCCAAATATTGTCCTTTGCACCCAGTGGCTGGTGCTCCGAAAATGAGGACTCCGAGCTTCGGAGTGACGAAAAGCCTTCGTGGCTTTGTAGATGCGAAACGGCGGCCTGGGGAACGTCGTAGAGTGTGTAGGGATGTCGATTACGGGCGCCGTGGGTGTCTGTATCGAGAGTACGCATGGGTGGGGTGCATAATGTCCCCAGTGACCAAAATAGGCCACAAAAAGGTTCGAGCCGTAATTGTTGACAACAGCGAAGAGGGGATGGTCTGGGGACCATGTAGGGATGAACTAGAGGTGGATGGGGTCGGATACACCATGAAGATAGGGTGGTAGCGTAGTCTCGTGAGTTGGTAGAGATGGGGGGGGGGATTGGGGCGATGTTCGCGATTTTCGGCCTAGAGAGCTAACGACGACGCGCGGCGCCGTAAACTCGAATATCATCGAAAAGCCCTCGTTGAGGCGCATCGACTGATCCAGGATTTAGGTAAAACGGTCCAGCGGTTGCCGAGATATGGCTCGATCAAAATTCGGCCAAAAATGCGAAATTGGGGGAGGAGGAAGTGGGTGTGAGGGTCCATCCAGGAGGGTACAGAGCCCCAAGAACAATGTCTTGGAGATGTAGAATAGTCCTAAGGACCAGAGGCCCTTGTTCCAGAGATAGAGCCCAGTGTATCTGACACATCACAATTCCTCCCCTCAGCACAGCACCTGTCACCCTCCCAAACCTCTCCTGATCCTCCTAGAACTGATAGGGCCCAAAAAGCGAATTGATATAGGCCTTTAAAAGGTCTAGGAGTAGCCCAGAGGTGGTAGTGTTAGAGAAAAAAACACCCAGATGGGTGTGAGCAGAGTTTGGGGCAGAGGTTGAGTTTTTGAGAGCAGATAGAGCAAGTTTAGAGCAAAGCAGAGGTTGGTAGACTTGAACTCTGAGCTGGATAGCTCAAAAAAATGTAGCAGGTGCTACGGGTCCTTACGGTTCATGCAAGTATGAGCTTGACCAGACTCTGGATTCAAGTATACTGTAGTGAACGAATGTAAGGACTTAGGGTAAATATGGGTAAATAGAGCGTATATAGGGGATGGCGCCAAACGTGACCTGAATAGGAAGGAGGCCCTAGGCCTACCTGTTACAGGACTGAAACTCAGAAATCGATTCCTCATCCAGAACTTGGGAAAAGAACCTATCATCTTAGGCCTCCCATGGCTGAAACAATACAACCCTGAAATCGATTGGGCAAATGGCATACTTACCCTTGACCCAAAGTTCAACAAGAAACCCTCTCCAGCACCCCTGAAACCATTAGGAATTCCCTGACTCAGTGTGATGCCAGTGCTGAAACATCAGGCATTCGTCGGACTTCTCACTGGTAGAAGCTGGATAGGGTTTGAGGCCGGCAATGCTTGTAGGAAGCTATGCCCTGCCTTGAGAGATGAAGGTGAGGTGTAGCGTGGGTGCTACAAAGGGATGCCTTGCTATGCGGTGTAAGCTTGACCAATAGGTACAATTGCTATACAACGAATTACAAGGGCTTGTATTTACATGTTTACATAACAATGCTTTTATGGCAACGCTAAAGGTGTTGCCAAATATGACCATACAGGTCAACCCATAGGTAATACAAGTCCACGGATTCTGTTCCCGTTACACATCCCCCTTCAAGACTGTTACGCAGTCTTTAATGATATGGTACATTTTTTAAAGGGGCAACTCTCAAAGAGCTGCCTAAAACTTTAGGAACAGATAATAAGGGGGCAACTCTCAAAGAGCTGCCCAATACTGATGGTTAAAGTGACGCCGAGTGCGTCAATAGATAATTGTATAACCAACTGCAACTCTGAAGGAGCTGCGTGAAGTAGTCGAGGGGTGATACTACATGTGAGTTACAAGAATAAGCCAGGCGACGATAATTGTCGTGCGCTATGATGAATGACTGCATGACGAGTGTAGGCTCGTCGGCTGATTATGATAATGATGGCAGACTAGAATAGTCTGCTAGTTTAAGGCCCAACCACTAAAGTGACGATAGTATCATCACTGTCGCCACCTAGTTCGTCACTCCGTCCATGGGATCATCGGCGGTAGAGTGAGATGCCTCTTCCATGTTCGACATCATCGTCGCCTCCGAACCACCAGGATTGTAATCTGGTGGGCTCGGGCTAACGGTAGCCATTGCTAACGATGACGACCCCGATGGGGCTGGTGTGCTCTCCACAAGGGTTTCGATGCCTGTGGGCACAGACATCACGACGGCGGTCAAGGTCGCAGTGGCAGAGGATGAAGCCACTAGGTGGGGGGGGCCGACGATTGTACTTGTCGACGCCTGTGACATGGGTACGGGTCCCAGCTCGGTGAATGAGTTGGGTCAGTTGCGAAGGTGAGTGAAGTATATATCGGACCCCACCAGGGTCCACCCAGGTAGTGATCGGGATTCACGACGGGAAGCTTCGTATTCAACATCGAAGAGTACGTGGAGTCGGGTGACATCGTGAACCGATGCCCTTCGCCATCCGGACCAATGGGTAATTATGGGTGGCACTCCTCGATTGGCTAACCGAGACAACCGATCGTCGTCCATACGACGATACCAATACTCCAACTCAGGATCAGAGTTGGTGGTGGGCCACGTTGCGTTCCACCAATGAATTGCGAAAAGATAAGAGTGGTTGATCCACTCTGGCGGTATAGAGTTATCAAACAGATGTTGTAAAACATCGTCTTCGGTAATCATGACTCCTGAAGTGACCCGAAAACGGGTCGCAGCAAATTGGCGTTGGTTATGTCCGATGGGGACATAGGGGCGATCCGCATAGACCACATTAGCTGCCCTCCAAGAATCAGCGTAAACAAAGGGCCGAAGCATAATCCCGACGAGGATTCGTGTGAACGCAGCTCGATAATGACTGTCGCTTGGTGACAGTATAGTGACTAACGTATAGCCAACTACCGATGCCCAGTTTACTCGTAGAGCATGATCGATTACAATGCCTGAAAATGCATTGTTGGTTCCTGGCCGCCCATGATGCAGAATATATTGGGCAACTCATTCAAAGTCAAATAGTTCGCGACCTGCACAAGGCCGCAATCCCGCACCACATGTACGCTTCGTTATACTATTCTTTGCAATAGCTCCAGCGGGCCTAGATATAGGTCCGCATGGAGGAAACCTCTGATTATATCCGGGCACAGGGAAAGGCCGGCTCATCAAATCAGGAATATTAGCGATTGCCGCCATTGCTCGATCGTGAGCCAAGGGGTCAATCTGATCAATGAGAGTACGAAATGCTCTCATGATGACGAACACTTGTATGCACTCCTCAACAGTCGCATGACGACTGAGGTGGGTGTTCTGAGTGGCGAACTCAACCAATCTACGTACTTCCCGGGGGTTCATAGGAGCCCCACGAGGCACGATGGCGTAAAGACGTGTCGACATTGGTGAATACGGCACATTGTTCACCACTTCACTGAGTGAAGCCCTTGAGGCTTCATCGCGAGCGTAAATCCTATTCCCGGACCGGGAATAATATATTTCAGAATCCCACATGTCCCAAAACATGTTATCCCTCATTCGCCGACCCCCAGCCCCTATGGAATCTAGTATGGCTGGTAATGGGCCTGGATCTTCCGCCTCCTTCTGGGCGGCGAGGTTCTCTGCGTGCTCCTCCTGTCCCTTTTTCTTCTTTGCCGATAATTTCTTCTTCTTCTGACTGTCGTCTGACGACCGCCCATCATCACTGTCCCCATCAGGAAGGACAACTGGCCACTCAGGGCGCACCGCAGCTTCTGCTGTCTGGTTCATTGGAACCCCTCGAGGGACGTCATACATAACGACGTCAGTGCGCAACGGCGGTGGTTTTCGATTGCCTCGTCGTGGAATTGGCCCGTCTATCGGAGACGGATATGATATTGATGACACCGAACTGACTGACCTTGATGATAAGGCCGGTGTACGATCGGCTGATCGTCCTACAGGACGACTGATTTCCCCTCGACTATCATATGGACGTGTGGGCAATGGTCGAGCATCCCTGCCTTGACCCTTGCCCCTCGACCAATACTCCGGCCGACGTACTGGAGATGATTCACGACGTTCAAGACGTCGTGGTTCAGGTTCCGATTCGTACCGGCGCTCAACTCGTCGGTTGTCATATTCCTGTCTCGCTTCTCGTTGAGGCATTGCACTAATTGTACGCTCAATGCGCACGGTCTCGGTTTGCTGTACCTTTGCTGGCCTCGACGATGGGCCAGCATTCTGTTCTGGGGACGCAGGATGCGCCCTTTTACGATTCTTTAGTTCCGCCGCGAACAAGTCTGCATGGGATCTTTCTCGTGCCACGGCTGCCCGTACATCCTCCATAGTGTCGAGTAGTTGTGTTACGACCATCGTGGCCGAATTAAACTCCAAAAAATCAATAAAGTCTATGTCAATGCCCTCAGCTCTGAGTCTTCGACGGGCACTGGCAATAAACTCCTCTCGGGCATCATCTCGTTCACTATGAGATGACGATGGTGCGGGCTCACTGGCTCGCTGCTTTCCTTTACCTTTCTTCCTCTCAGTCTGCTGCTGGGTGCTGACCTCAGTCTGGGCGGCCGTTGAGGTCGCTGGTGCCATATCAGCCGACGTATCCATCTCGTCTGATGGGTTCGTCGCCGCCCATGCAGTAGTTGCATACACTTGAGCTGGTATGGGGTTTTGTAACCCCATCACTGATTGTTGAGGATCGTACGCGATCCCCATGTCCTGCGTTGATCTCGTCATCGAAGTGACGAACGAATTCGGAATTGGAACCGGTTGTGTATACTGACCCAAGGCCAGTTGGTCTACCGATCCAAATTGAACTTGTCGCTGACCTTCCCGAGTCTCGGGCACCTGTACTACTCTTTCCCCCTTTTGTTGGCCCATTGTAGGGGCCATACGATTATTGGGGCGGTCAACGCCGCCCCCTGCTGCTTGCTGAGAGTCGTCCATAGTGGTGGCTGAATGTAAAAATTTGACAATCCGTACAACCACCGAGATGGGCTGATGATCAACCATCAAGTAGTGTGCCGAACGGTCACATGACCGCGGCACCTAACTTGAGTGTGACGCTTATACGCGCCGCGTGAGCTGTCTCGGGCGTTTAACACCTTGTAATTCCAGATAACGATCCAACGCTGCCAGATCCTTACAATGCTCATACGGCTCCCAGGTCGTGTCACCGAGGCTCCATCGAACCTCGAATTCCAATGTATTATCCTGGGTCCATCAGTGACCCAACAGTTCCTCGACGAACCATTCTTCGTCGTTATCGACGCCGAAATCATATGGTTCAGGTCGCGACCTATTCGGAAACATAAGGTTGCTGCTTGCATGATATGGTCGTAATAATGACACATGGACTCGATTATGAATGCGACGCGTAGCTAGCGCCGCCGGTAATTCGAGCACATAGTTCGAGACATCGGGATGAGCCTCGATAACTTTGTAAGGGCCAATAAATTTCGGGCACAATTTGCGTGCCCTGCCCTTAGGTAAATTAAGATTCTTGGTTGACAAGTATACCAAATCGCCACCCTTAATGACAGGCTCGCGCGTGCGTCGATCATTTGCCTTTTGAGTCTGAAAGACCCGAGATTCGATAATCGAATCATGAGCACTAGCTATGTTTAACAATGCTTGTTCAGCATAATGTCGCACGCCTTTTGGAACAATATCATCATTCCTAACTTCCTTTATCATGGAAGGCATGAAGCCACCATTAAGTTCAAATGGTGCAAATTTCGTCGTTCCCGACACACTGGAATTAATTGCGAACTCAGTCATAGGAGTTCGATCCACCCAATCTTTTTGATCATTCCGAACAATGGTTCGGAATATCTGTCCCACACTTTGATTGGCACGTTCGGTCTGTCCATCCGTTTGAGGATGGTATGACGTCGACATTAAGAGCTTCGCTCCTAATACTTTATGAAGTGACCGCCACCATCGTGACGTGAATTTCGAGTCTCGATCGGATACGATCGAGCTAGGTAGGCCATGTAGTCGCACTATCTCCTTGAGATAGATCCAAGACAACTGATTAGCTGTCATTGTCGTATGCACTGGTATAAGGTGCACCATACTTGTCATCCGACATATGACGACCCATAAATAATTGAACCCTCTCGACTCTGGGAATGGTCCCACAAAATCCATTCCAATCGAGTCCCAGGGTTTCGTTGGTATTGGTAATGGATGCAGGTGTCCCGATGGTTTCTGGTTCGATCCTTTGGATCGATGACAGGCCTCACATGTCCTGCAAAACTCGCGAATAGTTTTGTACATAGTAGGCCACCAATACCATCGACGAGCGTATTCCGACGTTTGCTCTTTGCCAAAGTGACCAAGAATTTGATGACATTGCTTGACAATAGTTGTCGATAGTTCGGGATCTTGTGGTACACACAATACTTGACTATTAGCCAAATTATTGGTCCATATAAGACCATTTTTCACTATGAAACTTCGATAAGTTTCGGGGTTGTTGAGGACGAGGGCAAATAATGGGTCGGCTTTGTAGCCAGCCTTAACCTTGCGCAGGAAATACTGATCAGATTGATCCGCAGGTACCGGGACGTCGATATGTCCAAACAATATATCACCGAGAGTGATATGTGGTTCGCCCACCATAGTTACTGATTCGCTCGATGACTGCGATTCCTTCGACGCGTTTTCACCACGCTGCTCGGCTTCGTTAAAGAGTCGAGCTTCGAGTTCCCGATCCTCTTCTTGTTCTTGAAGTTTACGTTGGAGACGCGTACGTGCCTCTCTCATTGCTCGTATTTCGATAACGTTCTCTTTGACTTCCTGATAACGGGGAAGTGGAAGGTCTTCACCTTCTGGGTCAATCCGAATATCAGCGTTAACATAATCATGGACATTGTGAATGTCCTTTGCGTCATCGTTTTCGAAGTATCGTGACAGACAATCTGCCACTTTGTTGTAATCGCCTTTGACATATGTGATGTCAAATCTAAATCTGGACATATAATCCATCCACCGGCGTTGTCGATTGGATAAGTTTAGTTGAGTTTTAAAGAACTCAAGGGCTTTATGATCTGTTATCACATGAATGGGATAACCAACGAGTTTATCCTCCCATTTCAAAAGGGCTTCAAGGATCGCCAACGTTTCGAGTTCATGCACAGCATAATTTTGTTGCGCGCTTGTAAACTTCTTTGACATGAATCCCGCAGGGCGACATCGGGCCCACGTGGGTCCTTGTCCATACATCACACTGACTCCGGTAGTCGACGCATCACAGATAACCCAAATGGGTTCTCCAGTCTTCGGCTCGATGGGTTGAATCACTGGTGTCGTGCAGCAAGTGTGCTTGATCATGTCAAAGCACCGTTGGTGGATGGGACACCAGTAAAATGGTGTCCCGTTTTGCGTCATGGCCATTAGAGGCCCTGTATATGCCATAATATCTGGCAGAAAGGAGCCAACATAATTGACCAGTCCAACGAATCGTTGGATATCGTTATAATTCCGAGGTGTGTGCCAATCCCGAATTCGTGCAAGTTTATCTGCATCCAGATGGATACCCTGGTCATCGATTATATGACCCAGACAATCAATTTTTTCTGCATAAAGTTCGCACTTCTTCCACTTGAGGTATAGAGACTGCTCTCTAAGTCGTTCGAAGACTACTCAGAGGTGCTCCTCGTGTTCCTCAATAGTGTCGGAATAGATGAATATATCGTCTAGATAGATGTGCATAAACTTGCCAATAACGTCGCGAAATATCGACGTCATGAGTCATTGGAATGTAGCTGGGGCATTACAGTCCCCAATCTGCATGATATTACTGACATAGGTGCCAGCGATTGTTGCAAACGCTGTTTTATTCACATCCTTTTCAAGGATGCGAACTTGTTCATACGCGTCAGTTAAATCGATCTTCGACCGAATTTTTCCTCGCACGACATCCTCCCGGATTGCCTCTTGGTCTGGCAATGGGGTAACGTCCTTGACCATATTATCATTTCGCTGGCGGGCGTCTAAAGGCGTCCGTAACGATCCATCCTTTTTCGGGATGCATAGCAATGGCGCCACCTGTTTCACAGACCATGGTTCCCACCATTTCGCTTCAACATATCAATTAACCTTCGAATAGAACTGGTCCCGAAGGGACATCAGGCACCTAGGCGAATGATAGGTGTACTGTTTGTCTTCATCGATGAGATTAATCTCATGATTAACCTCGCGCCATGGTGGTAACTGCATCTTCGTTCCGCATACCATATCCTCAAATTCGTCATACCATTGCTGGCAGAGACGAGGATAATCTGCGGTGGTCAGTCGACCAGTATTGGTCGACTTTACTGTATGGTCATTCGCAGCTCGTATCGACGCTGCTCGCTTCTCCGTTTTTGGCCTATCGAACCGTTCTCTCAACTTTATAAAGTTGAAGTCATTAGTATCGGTTACTTGAAGCCGATTCGTCCTTTGCTTCGAAGCATCTGAGGCTTGTCTATCGAACGTCATTGGTTCGGAGACCTCATCCGGCATCGCTTCTCGATATAATGTCGCACCCAGTCGTACATTACGACCTTCCCAAGCCCGCATCGAGCCAATAACTTGGTTCCATTCTGCGGGCATCCGTGGATCATACATCCAGTCGAATTGCAGTGGTGGGTCTGGGCGATCCCAAAAGGATTGATGTAAACTTGCTTCTGACGGTGTTCCACCTTCGTTGCCGACTTTATCAGTAGCCAGCTGAGCCTTATTCGACTCGTTTTGAGTGTCTGCGGCTACCTTGGTCGCGGTTGACTCATTTTTATCCTTCGCAACTGTCTTCATTGCATTGTGTGGTCGTTTCACAGGCTTTTTTGTAGTCTGCTGCACCGCTTCTCCCCCTTCAAGAGTTCGTTGAAACTCTTCCTCCGACATGAGCAGAGACGCATGTCCCTGCGGCAACCTATTGACACTCCTGCCTTCACGATCCTCTTCCTCATGAATGGTGACCTTCAACAGGCCATGTTTACTCCTCGATGGTCCGTGTAGTCACTCGTTTCGTTTGTCGAGGGTACGATGCCGACGTAGCCGGCCATCAACATCATCGAGATTCACCCGCAATGCAGGTGTTCGTGCCCCGTTAACCACAACTTCATTATTACCGAAGTCAAGCACGACATTATTCGCCCTCATAAAGGGCGTCCCAAGGATAACGTCATAACGATCAAAATTCGCTACGTCCATATATATTATACCATTAAACCCAGGAACCTTTATATGAGGTTCGACGCCATATTTAACAGTCACCCGACTACCCACAGTGCCGAGTTGTAAAATATGTGGCACATCCAATATTTGGGCCTGTATACCAGCGACTTGTAAGAAAGCCGGAGTTGCGCCTGAGGTAGTACTCCCGGCATCCCATAAGGTCCACGCCTTATGCCCATCTACGTCGATATAAGTGATGAGGCATTCCTTCTCGGCCGCAGTATACACGGGACATGTTAACGTCCCTTTCTTCAGTGTCAACTTATAGCGTCCCGTCGCGGGATGTATTCCAACCGAGTCTACGACTTCAGTCATAGCTAAGACACGCTCAGTATCCGATTCTCGAGTATAATAATCGTTGTCATACACCTCGACCTCAATAAGGTCGTTGCTGCCTTTGGAGGCAGCTTCGGACTCAGGACGCGCAATATGTGTCTCCGTCTCCGGTTCCGGGTGGTTCGGTTCACGTTCGTCATCCGCCTTGTCAGCTTCCTCAGGAGCCGCAGTACGGGCTGCTCTCACGAAAGCCTTGTTTCTACGCGGCTTTGGGCAGTTATACGAGAAGTGCCCTATTTCGCCACAATTGAAACACTTGACTCCTGATGAGTCATTTTTTTGATCATGGTAACGGCGGTCGCCTCCATGTTGATGTTTATGATCGCCAGGCTTAGAAGCCTGGTTCACCTCATTTTTTAGAGGTGACGGTCGAAACGGTGCCGATGGTGTTTTGCGCTCATCACCATAAGCGTTCTGTGGATTTCCCTGAGACGCCTTTAAAAAGGCTCCTCACTTCCATTCTCCCACATGCACATATACCTTCTGGACCACAGGGGGATCCCCAGACTTTGGTTGGGCCTGTCGTCGAGATGCTATAGGTACATCGCGAATCGCTACGCGGTTCGTATGGCTATAACTTCGGTAGTGTGCAGCTGTCTTCGCAGCTGCTTCATATGCCTTTGCATATGCCACGAAGTCGTCCAGGGTATTGACCTCAGGAGATAGGCCATCCTCAAATAACTGTTCCCGCATCGTCTGCGGCAGTCCAGACAGGAATGTATCCACCATTGTATAGTCATCCGGAGGATGAGCCATATTTTGTCGATGGTCATGCAACGCGTCTAAAAAGCCTTGCACACCCAGCTCGGCGTGATAACGCGTCGAGAAAAAGGCGCTTCGAGCGTCTTGCATAGTTGAGGAGTGAATGAACCGATCATATAGACTGGTAATGACCTGTTCGAAGGTCCACTGTTTATATTCACGGTGAATGTGCATAACATGACGATTATACCACTTGCGTGCTTCGCCATCGAGGAATTCACTGGCTACAAGAACTCGTTCTCAGTCCCGATCACTGCCACCAAACTGACAAACAGCCAGGTGTACGACAAGGTTCGTCAACCAATCCTCCAAATCACCAAATTTCGCTGAGCCATTATATGACCCGACTGAGTTAGCGTCACCTCGCCGTGGCTTTACACCTTCAGGTAAAGCTAGACGAACGCCTAAGCGCTCATGGATCAAGGCCAATAATCGATCATGCATTCGCTGCCGATGGTATTCAGCTGCCATTTGCACACCTTCAGCCACAGGTGAATGCCGTTGAGGTAACGGCATATAATAGTTGCCTGCTTGTCGATTGGCCAGAGGGGCCACAGATTCACGATGCCTTTCAGGCGGTATCATAGTGACAGTGCGGGGCCGCGTATGGGCAGTCCCTGAGGGCATATTCATAGGAGCTGGTGAAGGCACCCGTTCCGGCAATGTCAAAATTGCATCAATCTTAGAGATGGCTTGTGAGGGTCGTCCCCCATTGCTGGGTGGTGGCAATGTTGTCGCGCGTGTGTAAGGCACATGGTACTCCGCGTCTAGCGGAGGTGACGCCGGGCTATAATGAGCTCGGATAATAAATGGAGTGCGTTCATCGAGCGGTTCAATTTTCATTCGCTCGCGGTTCGCGGCTGCGCGTAGTTGCGCGGCAGCGCGTGGGCTCACCACTACAGGTTCCAGAGGTTGAGAGGCCACAAAGGTCTCTCGCATCACGTCACGAATGCGTCCTTCTTCAAATACCACTCCTTGGTCGTCAATTGACGACCATCCCTTCTCCGCCAGTTCCTGCAGCCGGTACTGCTGGGCAACTACGCGATCATTCCAATTGTCCATAATGGACACCCGGTTCCGTGCATTGACCACAGGTCGATACTCACGAGGGGGCATCCTTATGCCCGGAGCTAATGACGGTACTTTCGACAACACGGTCTGAGGTTCTTGAAACGGTCCAGCCTTTCGAGCCTGCGGGGCTCGATAATGCTGCTCACGCTTAGCAGCTTGACGACGACGAGCATATTGCTCTTCAGATTCGTCCTCGCGTTTCAACTCATTGAGCTGAGTTATAGCGGCACCAATATTGGTGTCGATTTCCACCTTCGCCTCCACCCGGGGTGGTGTATTCATGGAAGCTGGAGTTTCATAAGGGCTCATTTTTACCAGGCCTGGTGATGCACCTCGAATCGGGGTGCTTATGGGTGTCGGAGTTACAGACCCTCGCTGTGAGTGTCGGAGGCAACGACGCTCATAATAAAGTTGGGTAAAATCTCGTAGGTAGCCTTCGAAGACTTTACCAACGTCATAACGTCCATTACTTGAGCTCCGATGAGCTTCATGAGACTCTGCAAGAGCCTTGTCCGCTAATTCGCTAAGCGAATCTATTCTCCTGGCACTTAACGTCGGGTTATTCAACATCCACGAGTTGATTAGCGAGTTTCGTTGGACTCTCCAATATGAGCCCAACTCCATAACATCGGAACTTCCAACAGGACCTTCAGCATCACTATCTGCTGCCATATCCACTTCATACACCCCTTGTTCCTCCAACGTCATCTCTTCTTGTAGCGGATTCGTTCGTTGGCCAGCTCGTATATGAGCTGGCATCGCGGACACATGACGGCTTCCACTTGCATCTAATGCCGGTTGATGGGTGGATTGAAAGTCCCACCTTCGTCGACTGGGGTTTACATAAGGCCCCGGGTTGTTCAACACTGGCGGTGTTGATGAATTCGATTGGTTACCACCTGAAGGGCCAGGTGGTTGTGTGCTGCTCAGAGGGCCGCGGTTGGGTGACTCCGGCAGTTCCATTTGGTCGACGTTGTCCAAATTTGGATTGTTTGCTGTCAACGAAGTCGAGTGTTACGATATACTGATGTAAGCGCCAATTTAAGAATTAAGCACGTATAACAAAAGTTTTTAAACTTTGGGAAGCTTAAAAAAATGTAGCATGGGCGCTACAAAGGGATGCCTTGCTATGCGGTGTAAGCTTGACCAATAGGTACAATTGCTATACAATGAATTACAAGGGCTTGTATTTACATGTTTACATAACAATGCTTTTATGGCAACGCTAAAGGTGTTGCCAAATATGACCATACAGGTCAACCCATAGGTAATACAAGTCCACGGATTCTGTTCCCGTTACATGAGGCCAGCATCCACTCTAGGAGTAGAGCCCTGCCTAAGGAGGTAGAGGAGGAAGGCCGGCAGCTCGTATGAACAAGTGCCCTGCCACGAAGCAGTAACCAAAGCACTAGGACAGCAGCTATCGCATGAGTGAGTGCCAGTCTTCGTGAGGAAGGCCTTGTAACCCTAGGCCTAGGGGCGTTGTGACCCGACACCAGGGCAGTGGTGTACGCGATGTACTGTAGTGTGGCACAGCTCTCAGAACCTTCAAACGGGGTGTAGGTTCAGGAGTAAAGTGTGCATGCTGTATTCTAAGTCCGAAGATGGAATACAAACAATGGTGACTAATTGTATGCTACTGTTGTCCATGGCCTTTGGGCATGTCAGGTGACCATACCCAATATCACACCATCACCATGCCCCCCCATGTCCAGAGGGCATGTAGCATAAAGCAAAGTAGGCATACAATGGCCCCCCAGATACCTACAAACCTGGTGAACAATGGGCCCCCCAATCAAAAGGAAGGAAAAAAAATTTTCCCAAGTTTCCATTCTGCAGTTGCTGAACCCTTGAAGTGCACTATCGCAAGGTGGTGGCGAAGATGTGTACAACCATTGGCTTCTAGTTGGAGGAGGCCTCTCCTGTCCTAACCTCGCCACCAGTATCTGCCATTGCAATAAGGATAGCAAGAGGGCGATCATGGGTCCTCTGTACCCTCTACTCTCCCTGGATATCCTTTAGTGGCTCCAGTAGGGCCACTGCACCATATCAGGTTGAGGGGAAGGTATATGGTCCTCTATACCTATACCTCCCCCCCTCCACCCCCCACTTCTCTTGCGTGCAACTGAAGTGGTTCAGATGTATGGGAGATAAGTACCCAAATATGCAAATGTAGACTTGAGAAGGGAAGGGATATGTCCTAATAGTGATTCTGGGATTGGGGGTAGGGTGGGTAGCAAAGTTACTGTTGCAGGACATGGAGACTTGACAATTTGATATATCAGCCTGTCGGCACCATTGTGAACTCGTTATTCGCAAACGCTGGAACTGTTTCGTGTCGATGACCAATGACAGGTGAGGTGATATCATGATCATGTCATGAATGGGATCTTTTTATTTTCGCCTTGGATCAATGCTCCCATCCATGCCAGTGGCTATTGGCATCTCTAATGGCCTTACTTCATGAGAGGTCGGCATCATATGAGATCCCTATAGCAAGCTAGAAAGGGACAGCATCTCGAGAGAGAGCCAGTCCTTGGGGGTTGCTGTAAGGGTGACCCTTAAAGGCTTGTAGGCTCGTACAAGACTGGCAAAGGGGAAATCCAAAGTATATTAGACAGGGTATGTAGATACTGGGGACGACGCACCTGGCAAAGGGGAAATCCAAAGAGAACAAATCTAAGGATCCCTCTGCCAGGTGTGTCCTGTATATACGATCCGGTGGCTGATAAACTGTATAGTTATAGACCCCTTATACTGTGGAGTGGAGGCGAAACAATGAGCCGACGCACATGGCATCCCGAGGGCCGAAGTCCGGAGTCCGACGAAACAGGACATCGGAGTTGGTGGCAGGGAAAGGCCGGCGGAGTTGGCGATGTCCGGAGATGTCGTACCTAGAAGTAAATATATGTAACGAAAGTAGGGAAAAAGGAATGAGATAATGGAATGAGATAGTGTCCCCTTACATCACCCCCCCCCTAGGGTGCAGCGCCTCGATGCACTGCAGGATCCACAAGATACAATCCCCGGACCTGGTGCGGAGCGTCTGGATGACGCCTATGGAAGTCGCGGATGAGGTCGCGGGAATGCGACAAGTTTACCATAGGCTCCCAGGAAGCCTCCTCATAGCCATACCCTCGCCACTTGACCTTGTACTGGAGTTTGCGATGGAAGATGCGGCTGTCCAGGATCTCCTCCACTTCATACTCCTCTTCATCGTCAATAAGGGTCGGAGGTGGGGGCAGATGCGCACGGCGGCCGGGGATGGGATCCGGTGGAGCAGGGCGGAGTTTGACAGCGTTGAACACCGGGTGGAGACGACTCATGGCATGAGGGAGGCGGAGTCGGTAGGCAAGAGGGCCAATCTGGCGTTCAACAGTAAATGGTCCAAGGTAGCGATGAGAAAGCTTCTTGGATGGCCGAGTAGTATGAATGTCAGAGGCGTCCAAGTACACACGATCTCCGGGCTTGTACTCCGGAGCCGGGGTTCGACGTTGGTCATAGTACCTGGCCATGTCATCCTTTGCCTTGATGAGTGCTGCTTTTGCCTCCTCTTGTGCCAACTTCATGCGGTCAAAGAACTCGTTGGCTGACTCATTGTTCGAATTCCAGGGGCGGGGTTCGAAGCCCATGCGCAGATTCCGACCGGTGTCAAGCATGAATGGGGTGTACTTGGTCGCAGAGTGCACGTGATTGTTATACTGGAACTCCGCCTCCGGTAGGAGATCGTCCCAATCATCCTGTCGCTCGTTGCAGAAAACCCGGAGATACTGCTCCAATTCCTGGTTGACACGCTCCGTCTGACCATCAGATTGGGGGTGGTATGCTGTGGAGGTGCTGAGCTTGATGCCCAGGAGGCGATAAAGCTCACAAGTAAACTCCGCAACAAACTGTGGTCCGCGATTGGAGACGAACACATCCGGAAGTCCATGCAACTTCCAGACATTCTTGCGGTAGAGGTTCGCAGCGCCCATCGCGGTACAGGTGGTGTGCGTCGGAATGAAGTGTGCCCGCTTCCCCACAGAGTCCACCACCACCATCACCGCGTCATACCCATGACTCTCCGGGAGTTCCACAATGAAATCCACAGACACAACGTTCCAGTGACCCTCCGGAATGGGCAAGGGGTGCAGCTTACCCATTGGAGCCTGTCTCCGGACTTTTGTCCACTGACAAAGGTCACAGGTGCTGGTGTAGGAGCCGATATATCGGGACATCTGTGGCCACCAATAATTCCGGGAAACCAACTCCAACGTCTTCCAACGACCAGGGTGTCTGGCGACGCGGGAGTCATGATGGAGTTTGACAATCTGGCACCGCAAGTCCGGGTCATTGGGAACATAGATTCGACCACGGAATGTGAGGACTCCCTGCTCCTCCGCCCACTCTGCACTCTTCACTGACCGAACTCCGGAACGTGCAGACTTCAACGCGGCAGCGGCCTTGGCCACAAGGTCCTCATGCATGTTCCCTCTGTTCCCCCGACGGATGTCCTTCAGAATCTGTTCCTCTTCACCCACAGGAGCCAGACCCTCCAGAGCACGGATGGCAAAGAACTCCGGTTTGAGCAACACAATGTCCGTGTTGTCAGAACTCCCATCTCCGTGGTCCGGGCGGCGGGACAAGGCATCGGGTTTGCCCATGGTCCGTCCAGGGCGGTGATGCAACACAAAATCGAAGTTGGCAAGATACAAAGACCACCTTGCCTGCCGTCGATTGAGCTTCTTGGCAGTCAAGAAGTACTGGAGGTTTTTGTGGTCAGTATGGATCTCAATCTGGTGTTGCGCACCCTCTAGGAAATGCCTCCACTCCTCAAGCGAACGGATAATTGCGAGCATCTCCTTGTCATGGATCTCATAATTCCGCTCAACCGCATTCAGGCTTTTCGAGTAGAATGCGACCGGATGCCATTTGTCATCCTCCAGAGACTGTTGAGATAGCACGGCTCCCGTCGCGAAGTCCGAGCTGTCCGCTTCTACCCGGAAAGGTCGGCCATCATCTGGAAATATGAGAACGGGCTCGGAGGTAATGGCATGCTTGAGGGTGTCAAAGGCATCCTGTTGTGCAGGTCCCCACACCCACGTAACATCCTTGGCTGTAAGGTCAAAGAGAGGTCGTGCATGATGCGAGAAATCCTGGATAAACCATCGGTAGAAATTGGTAAAGCCTAGGAACGACTGTACCTCCTTCTTGTTTTTCGGAGTTGGCCACTCTGCAACTCCGGCCACTTTCACTGGGTCCATGACTACTGGACAAGGTAGGGGAAGTTCGGAGATGGAGGTAAGTGTTGATGCGAGGCTATCTGAACACTTGACGATGTTCTCGGGCGTCCCGGACCTTGTAAAGAGATTTGTTCTACTGTAAGGGCGACCCTTAAAGGCTTGTAGGCTCGTACAAGACTGGCAAAGGGGAAATCCAAAGTATATTAGACAGGGTATGTAGATACTGGGAACAACGCACCTGGCAAAGGGGATATCCAAAGAGAACAAATCTAAGGATCCCTCTGCCAGGTGTGTCCTGTATATACAATCCGGTGGCTGATAAACTGTATAGTTATAGACCCCCTATACTGTGGAGCGGAGGCGAAACGATGAGCCGACGCACATGGCATTCTGAGGGCCAAAGTCCGGAGTCCGACGAAACAGGACATCGGAGTTGGTGGCAGGGAAAGGCCAGCGGAGTTGGCGATGTCCAGAGATGTCGTACCTAGAAGTAAATATATGTAACGAGAGTAGGGAAAAAGGAATGGGATAATGGAATGAGATAGTGTCCCCTTACAGAATGAAGGAATAGTAAAGAACACCTACCCATTACCACTGGTAGGAGACCTGATGGACAAGTTAAAAGGGGCAAAGATTTTCACAAAACTCGACCTCAGGTGGGGCTACAACAATGTCTGGATTAAAGAAGGAGACGAATAGAAAGCCGCATTCAAAACAAATAGAGGCTTATTCAAACTGACAGTGATATTCTTTGGCCTATGCAATTCCCCAGCAATCTTCCAAACCATGATGAATGATCTCTTCAAAGATATGATTGACAAGGGTTGGCTTGTTATCTATATAGATGACATGTTAATCTTTTCTAATAACCTCGCAGAGCACCAAAGATGCACACTCCAAATCCTCCAACGACTACAGGAGAACAATCTATTCTTGAAGCTTGAAAAGTGCAAATTCAAAGTCACAGAGGTCGAATTTTTAGGGATGATCATTACTCCTGATCATATTGGCATGGACCAGACAAAACTTGCAGGAATCAAAGATTGGCCAACACCCACAAAAGTCAAAGAGGTTTGATCATTCCTAGGGTTTGGCAACTTCTATCAGAAATTCATCAGCCACTATTCTGACCTTGCAAAACCACTCAACAAATTAACAAAGAAGGACAGAACCTGGGAATGGACAAGTGAATGCCAAATAGCATTTGAAAACCTGAAAGCAACATTTTTGAAAGCACTGGTCCTCTTAATGCTAGACAAAACAAAGCCCTTCATCATCAAGTCTGATGCATTGAAAGTTGCAACTGGGGCGGTACTCCGACAGATGGACACAAATGGGGATTGGCATCCTTGTAGTTACGTTTCACATTCCCTAGACGCGACCCAGAGGAACTACCAAATCTATGACCGAGAACTATTAGGCATCATCTGGGCACTCAAAACATGGAGATACTACCTGCAAGGAGCCCCTCATCCAGTAACAATATTCTCTGACCACAAAAACCTCACCTACTTCCACACTGCACAAAAGCTCAACTGATGGCAGGCCAGATGGAGCTCATACTTAACTACTTTCAATTTAAAACTGATCTATGTACCTGGATCACAGATGGTACAATCTGACACATTATCCAGACGAAGTGACTGGGCCCCAAATGAAGACCTGGACAACAAAGATATTATTCTCCTACCCAATAAATTGTTCATACAAACAATTGATGTCAAGCTACAAACAGCCTTCACCACGGCTCTGATGAAGGATGAAGTAATGTTGGACGCAATAGAAACCTTGAAAACAACAGGAGTTCCTCCTATGAAATCTGCCCTTCATGACTGGAAGATAGAAAATGGACTCCTCTACTTCCAGGATAAATGCTATGTCCCAGAAAACCAAGATCTTCACCAATGAATTGTACAAAAATATCACAATTCTATTATAGCCAGCCACCCTGGGACCCTAAAAACCTTGGAGTTGACGAAGTGGGATTACTGGTGGCCGGGATGACTGTATTTATCAAGAATTATGTCAAAGGATGCGCCACCTGCCAACAGATGAAGGTCAATACCCATCTGACCTTCCCTCCACTTATGCCAATCAAGTCTGAATGCACATGACTGTTTCAGCAGATCACCATGGACTTCATCACAGACTTACTGGAGAATGATGGAAAAGATTCTGTCATGGTCATGGTAGACCATGGCCTTACAAAGGGGGCAATTTTTATCCCCTGTACAAAAACGATCAATGCAATAGGAGCTGCAGACTCCCTAGTTGAACATGTTTACAAAAGATTCAGCATCCCTGACATTATTATCTCTGATTGAGGACCACAATTTGCAGCAAGAGCATTCTGAGAAATGGGACGACTATTAGGAATCGACCTACAGATGAGCACAGCCTATCACCCCCAAATGGATGGACAAACTGAATGGCTAAACCAAGAACTCAAAGTCTATCTCCAAATCTTCTGTGCAAATAACCCTCAAAAATGGAGGAACTATCTCCACCTTGCCAAATTTACTCATAACAACTGACCACACTCTGCCTGAAATGCCTCCCCCTTCTACTTGATGATGGGATATGATCCATCAAGCATTCCTCTTGCCTACCCAAAGATGAACATACCAGCAGTAGAAACCTGATTAGCTGAGCTACAATGAGCTTGAAATGAAGCATCTGCAGCACATGAACTAGCCAGACTGAAGATGGCAGCTCACTTGACAAGAAGGTTTAAACCTTTCCAGAAAGGGGACCTGATCTGGTTGGATGGAAAGAATCTGAATATCAGATATGAAACCCGGAAATTAGCACCAAAATGAGAAGGACCCTTCAAAATCACCAAGGTGATTGGACCCCTCAATTACAAACTTGACCTTCCAAAACAATAGAAGAAACATCTGGTATTTCATGCCAGCTTCCTCTCTCCCTACAAGGAAAATGATATACACAGCCCAAACTTCTTGAGGCCTCCTCCTGACCTCATTAAAGGAGAAGACAAATTTGAAGTCGAAGCCATCCTAGGATACAGAAAACAAGGAAGGGGACACCAATTTTTGATCAAGTGGAAGGACTACCCCACATCAGAAAACTCATGGGAACCACTGGAGAATCTCAAACATGCTCAAAATCTATTAAAAGCATACAAACAATGCCATCAACTGTAACCCACTTCCCCATCTCCACATCATGCTAACTGACACCACCTCCAATGCCTTCATACTTGCCACCCTGATCGCCATGGTGGTATGGATGATGGGACTAACCATCTTTTTCATCTGACAATGTTGGCAATGGGAGAGAAGAATGTTTGAACAAGAAGAACAAGGAAACTGACACTCCTCTCATCCCATTGAACTCACACTCTGTGACCCTATCCCACTCCCAGTGCAGTTAATTCCCTCATCTCCAGCTGAACTACCCTGGGTTAGAACCCACACCCACTCTTCTTGCTCCACTTCTCTTCCTCCATGACCATCGAACATCCCTCGAGTCTATACCCCACAAACCCCTAGTTGAGAAGCTGACGAACAGAGAAGAATCCCCATCTCTCAGGCCTCATGACAACGACCTCTCTTTCCCTGCCCCCAAATTATCATTGAACCTTCTAGTGACGGAACTCTCCCCTTGGCAACATATACCCCCTCTACTTCTGATCAGAGGAGCTAGAACCTCTATGAATACTCCTATTTAACAGAATCAAAAGATACCCTTCCTCAATACTGCTCTTTATGGCTGAATTCCACAACCTCCAAGACTACACCCTACTGAGTCACCCACTTGTTGAAAATCTCAAGCATTTTCAAAACTAGTACTGAATGCTCAAAGCATATGAATCCCTTCTACCTGTCCTCCATCCCCACAGATCCCTTTTTGTCTTCCACCAATTCTTTCGTCTTGCCCAAGACAGTTGAGAAACTGCATTACAGAACCTTGCCACCCTAGAAGGACTGAGAAGGGATGTCCTGACCTCTCTCAAAGCCACAGACCTAATCCAAGACACTACCCTATGACAACTCATTTGCCACAACATCCTTACCCACATCCGCAGGCATTATGACCCTCCTCCACCACCTCCATACCCCGTTTCTCCTTAGACTGCTCCCCCCAGCCCCGACCACTCTGACATTCCCTTATCTTGCACCCAGCAAAGACATTTATGACATGAAGTGTGACGATGTGGTATTGGGTCTGGTCACCTGACATGCCCAAAGGCCATGGACAACAGTAGCATACTATTAGTAATCATTGTTTGTATTCCTTTTTTGGACTTAGAATACATTAAGCATACCATTATCATCTTGTCGACCTCCCTCTCTAAGGATCGCCAAGCTGTGCTCACTCTACGGACCATCACGTACACCGCCGCCTCTGCATAGGGTCACAATGCCCCTCCTCTAGGGCTACAAGAGCCTGGTGTTGGATGACAACACCCCTTAGCAGGGTTACTGTAAAGGTTGGTATGGGGGGGTTGGTAGACCTAGTATACTTAACACTCCAAAGCTGAATACAACCACTAATTGGATTGAATGAAGCTACACAGAGTGACACAAGTAAAAGATCTAAGGAGGCTGATCAGGTGTTGGCTGGTTAACCACCAGCCAACAGCCTCCAAAATAAACAAGGACAAACATCGCCACTATGATATCTGCCTGTAGGGGGTAGCACCCCTTACAGTTACAGCTAGGTACGACCACCATTGTACCTGGAGTGCGCGTAGGCAGGGGAACCTCTACAGGTGACCTGCGATGCAGCTCTGCCTCTGGAACCAAACATCGACCTGCGAGAAGTCCATGGACACCTGATGTCACCACTCAGCATCACAATGGTGGGGGCACTGTGGACTTCAATCAAGCTTGTTGACATTTGGTTCTCTTTCCTCAGCTTGTGTGGACGAACTGCCTCTTGCAGTCCTGACCCACTGAGGACCCTCCTCTTCGGCCTCAGCTTGTGTGGATGGCTGCCTAGTGCAACCTGACCCACTGAGGCCTTCTTCATTCTATATTCCTGAGTATGGATTGTGGTGCAAACCTGCCATCTCACTCAAATCCTTCACATTCAGTCTGGGTGTTTCTCTACTATCTCTGGGGTATTTCTAGTCTATCTGGGGCCTGTTCTAATTCGCTTTCTGGGCCCTATCACTGCTGGAAGGATTAGGAGAGGTCTGGGTGGGAGATAGGTGCTGTGTTGAGGGGAGGAATTGTCATATGTCAGATTCCCTGGGCCATATCTCTGGAACAAGGACCACTGGTCCTTAGGACTCTTTTGCACCTTCAAGACATCGCTTTTAGGGTTCTGCTGCTACCAGGATGGCCCACCATACCCACTTCCTTTTCCTCCAACTTCGCATTTTCGGTCATTTCTTGATTGGACCATATCTCAAGAACCGCTGGACCGTTTTCCTTAATTCTTAGCTTAATCGATGCGCCTTGATGTCAGCTATCCGACAATACCCAGGTTTACCCTGTCGCGTGTCGTCGTTCGGTCTCTGGGTCAAAAATCGCGAACATCACCCCAATCCTCCCCATCCTTTCTACCAACTCACAGGACTACACTACCACCCTCTCTTCCTAGTGGATCCGACCCCATTCACCCTTCGTTCATCCCTAAATGGCCCCCAAGCCATCCCCTCACAGCTGTCATCAAGATTTACAGCTTGAAGTTTTGGTGGCCCTATTTCAGTCACTGGGGACACCAGGCTCCCTGCCCCTGTGTACTCTAGATCCTTTCTGCATCTCTAGGACATTGTTCTTGGGGCTCTGCTCCCTCCTGGATGGACCCCCACTCCCACTTCCTCCTCCTCAGACTTCGCATTTTCAGTCATTTCTTGATTGGGCCATATCTCGGGAACTCCTGGACCGTTTTCCTTAATTCTTAGCTCAATCAATACGCCTCAACGTCAGCTTTCCGACGATACCCAGGTTTACCCTGTTGCGTGTCGTCGTTTGCTCTCTAGGTCGAAAATCGCAAACATTGCCCCAATCCCCCTCAACCTCTCTACCATCTCATGGGACCATGTTACCACCCTTTTATTCTGGTGGATCCAACCCCATTCACCCATTGTTCATTCCTAAATGGTCCCCAAACCATCCCCTCACTGCCGTTGTCAGGATTTACGGCTCAAACCTTTTCATGGCCCTATTTCGGTCACTGGGGACACCAGGCACCCTGCCCTTCCGCATTCTTGATACAGACTCTTCCAGCACCTGTAATCGACCCCTCTACACCCCCTGCAACGTCCCCTTATACCACCATCTTGCATCTACACAGTCTCAAAGGCTGTTTTGCTACTCCGAATCTTCAGAGCCTCCATTCTTCTATCTCAGCTTGTGTGGATGGACTGCCTCATGCAGCCCTGACCCACTGAGGTTTTCCCATTCTGTATTCTCATGTGCAGATTGTGGTGCAAACCCACTGTCACTGAGATCCCTTGCCCTTCGAAATCCTTCATATTCAGTCTGCACCCCCAACCAACATATGCATGTTCGATACTTCAACTGATGGCCTGCATACACTACTCGATGATTATATTTGCACTCGAATACTTGACTATTGACTATTCAACCATGCTCTGCATGCTTTGGCAAAGCTGTTGATGATTACCATGGTGCCCTCGGGATGTCGAGATGACCTCAATACTCTATTCCTCAATCTGAAGATGGGTTCTTGTGACCATGCCACTTGGTGTTGATGTTGCTGGACCATTGTCTTCTGCCTCAGTTTGTGTGGATGGTTTGCCTAGTGCAGCTTGACCCACTGAGGTTTTCGTGTTTTGTATTCTCTTACAGAGACTGGTGCAAACCTACCATCACTGAGAATCCTCGTTCCCTCGAATCCTCATTTCCTCGCTTATACACCACAGCAAAAACGCACCAAAATTTTTTTCCTGTGTTCACGTTTGCAATCTTAGGGAGGCATTTTCAGTCATTTGGGTACTTATCTCCCGCACATCTGAACCACTTCAGTTGCATGCGAGAGAAGTGAGGGGCTGTGGGGGGAGGTATAGGTATAGAGGACTGATACCTTCCCCTCAGCCTGACATGGCGCAGTGGCCCTACTGGAGCTACTAAAGGATGCAGAGAGAAGGTAGAGGGTACAGAGGACCCATGCTTGCCCTCTTGCTATCCTTATTGCAATGGCAGGTGCACATGGAGGCGAGGTTAGGACAGGAGACCTCCTCTGACTACAAGCTGATGGTTGTACACATCCTCACCACCATCTCATGATAGTGCACTTCAAGGGTTCAGCAATTGCGGAACAGAAATTTTGGAGAAATTTTTTTTTTCCTTCCTATTGATTGGGGGGCCCATTGTTCACCAGGTTTGTATGTATCTGGGGGGCCATTGTATGCCTACTTTGCTTTACACTACATGCCCTCTGGACATGGGGGGGCACTGTGACGACGTGGTATTGGGTCTGGTCACCTGACATGCCCAAAGGCCATGGACAACAGTAGCATACTATTAGTAATCATTGTTTGTATTCCTTTTTCGGACTTAGAATACATTAAGCATACCATTATCATCTTGTCGACCCCCCTCCTAAGGATCGCCAAGCTGTGCTCACCCTACGGACCATCGCATACACCGCCGCCCCTGTGTAGGGTCACAACGCCCCTCCTCTAGGGCTACAAGAGCCCGGTATTGGATGACAACACCCCTTAGCAGGGTTACAGCTAGGTACGACCACCATTGTACCCAGAGCGTGTGTAGGCAGGGGAACCTCTACAGGTGACCTGTGATGCAGCTCTGCCTCCAGAACCAAACATCGACCTGTAAGAAGTCCATGGATGCCTGATGTCGCCACTCGGCATCACATTAATAGAGGTTAATTGACTCCAAGGGATGTTGAGCAATAAAAACAGAGCAGCAGGAAAGTCTTGTGAGTATGATGCCAACATCAGCTTTTTAAGGTTACTTTCTAGTTGAAAAGGTTTTCCATTTTCCCAGAGTGAGGCCCAAGAATCCTTGGCACCATCAATAGAAAAGTCTGCAGTCTGAAGTGTGCTAAACAATTTGGGTGATAAGAATGTCCAAAGTCTATCATACCCAGCAGCAGATATAGTGAGGTAGAGCTCCTGGACACACCAGAGGTTCTGGACAAACTCAGGCTATATTGTGTCATATGTGCTGTTGTAATATATGACTGAACACATGACACCTGGAGGCAAAGCTTCACAGGTGAATGTCAAGTTCTGGTTGTCAGTTTTATCAGATATATCCATTACAGCACAACCCCAAAGGCTGAGCTCACCACAAGAGATATTCCTCCATGTAGCACACACTTGACTAGGTAGCTAAGGTGCATCTAGAGAGAGTGGGCAGTGTAGTGGCATAGGGTGGATAGATCTGCAGTCTGGCTGCATACCTTGGTCTGGGGTTGTTTGGTGAGCAGAAAAGAGTATCTCTACGAAAATCTCAAACATCATGTGTTTGTGTAGAGCAAGTGTGGCTCTGAACCTATCAACATGTTCTTGCTGCTGCTGTTGTCACTCTGAAATGACCAGGGATTTGGGATTGATCTCAGAAAGGATGTGTCCAGCATCAGGCAAAGGGGCTCTGCAGCACCAGGTTTCTTGAAGAGAGAGGACAATGTGGTTGGGGTTCTTTGTCTCAGTTGTCCATGATGCCTCTGTCAGTACTAAGACCAAGTGACATATTGAAGAGATTCCCATGCTGCCTGCAAAAGTGTTATATCTGAGCCAACCTTATCTCAAGTAGCATCAGGTGCAACATACTTGGGAATGTGTTCAGCTTGATTCAGAAAGGACTTGGATGTTAGTGATGTTCAAGCTCCCACACTTTGAAACTTTGGTTGTCAGTTGCAATCTGTAATGGAAGGAGGAGGGGTATATTACACTGGCAAATGTTGGTGATTGTTGGCTTGGCTATGTATCATTTTTGTGATTGGGTCCAAATCGCGCCAAACTTTAGGGTAGTACGTAGAACCATGGTGCTTGAAGTATCGCGATGGAAATGTACGTACAATCGCACTAAGTACATGGCTCATGATCACCAATGCAAATGCCTTCCAACAGCCCCCCACCACCCGAGCCCTGCAGCTCCTCCCGTAAGAATAGCAACAGGCGGAGGCACTCCAAACCACTCCACCGCGGTGAATGTCGACGCCGCCACCACCAGCCACCACGGCTCTCTCCCCAGACTAGTCCCCTGACTCCCCGTCGGCGTCAGATACCCGATCTCCCAGAGCCTGTACACCGCTGTGAATACGAGTCCCACCGCAGCGGCGTTCACGCCCCTCAACACGCTCACGACCTCCCTTCGCGTGCGCAGCCGCCGCCAGATACTCTGGAACGCGATGGAAAGCCACAGTCCCGGCGCGAAGATGCCTAGGAACGCAAGAAGGGCGCCAACGAACGTCGGCACCTTGGGCGAGATCGAAACAGAAGCAGGTCCGGCGACTACTAAAGCACCGAGGTACACTGCAAAGTTAAAATTGGGACCTGGCATGGCCTGGATGACGGCGAGACCCAAGAGGAAGTCACGCGGGGTGACCCAACCGGGGGCGACGACGTAATCACGGAGGAGGGGAATGACGACGGGACCGCCGCCAAAGATGATGGTGCCGGCAAGGAACATATTGTTGAAGAGGGAAAGGAGGAGGGGGATATGCGGGAGGGCGCCGCGGAGGGACATGAAGATTGTGAGTGTGATGAGGAAGGCGATGAGAAGGAAGATGCCCTGCTTGACGGGGATCGCATGGGCGGAGATGTTGATTTGAGAGGGTTGGGGGCTGAGTGTCGGAGGATGGGGCTCGGAGTGTATAATTTGTGTGGTAGCAGCTGAACCAGATGTTGAGGTTGGCTGTCTTCTCTGAACGGCTTGGTTCTCCGCAGCCTCAACGGATTTGAAAGCTTCCATAGGAATGTCCACTGTTTCGACGCCAGCTTCTGGCTCTAGAACCGGTGATCGCCTCTCTCGTTCCTTCCTCCTGTTTCTCCAACGTTGAAACTGCAGTCGACCCCATAGATCCCAAAAGGCCGTCAAGACGCCGCCGAAGACAAGTAGGACAGGGAAGTACCACAATGCTGTGTAGCACAGTCCCGCGCATCCACCAAAGGCCACCAAAAATCGCGTGAGAGGGTCCGTAATGGCCTTGCGCGCAAGCTGTACGGACGCGAGGGCGATGATTCCGACCGTCGCGGCGTTAAGGCCGGAGAGAAGGGCATACGCTGGGTCAGGGAGGTGTTCGCCGATACGCTGGACGCCAAGGGAGAAGCCGTACATGGCGATTCCGGCGGGGAGAGACCAAAGAAGAAAGACAAATAGCGCGGATATAAGGCCAGCATGAATTTGAGCGATGTTGAAGAGCATCTTTGTGGAACCGGGTCCTGGTAGGGCCTGTGAAACTGCGAACAGTTCCTGGTACTGTGTGACGATAAGACCCTTGTTCGGAACATATGTAAAAACGAGTGAGTGCGCTCACCGTTTGTTCATCAATCCAAGGAGTCTTTCCGAGGCCATCCACGAACCTGCGATGAAAAATTTGAAAATGAACCGGTGGTCCTCCAAAGGACGTAAACCCTAAATCATAGGTGCGGAGGAAGACATCCAGTAGGCGCGTCGGGAGGTTGGAAGTGTTGGCTTCATAGGGCGTTCGCCCGGCTCGTTCGACTATGTTGTTTCTGCGAGGGCGGAGACGCTGTAGGGTAGAGGATATGAACCTGTCGAGCGACATTTATGACCGTCACGTCGAGAGCTCGAGCGCGAAAATATGGTTGAGAGATTCGTCGTTATGAACATCTTCCCAGAAGAAGAATCTTGACACACCAACGTGGTCTCGTGCCTCGTCTTGGCGCAATTTACGCACGTTCGTTCCATTGTGGGGGTGTTCCAGTATCTTGCGCCACTTCCATCGAGCATCCTGGGGAGTTCAGAAAGTTATGGTGGTTGAAGATAATAGGGCTGCGTGTGAAACATTGACTGGTCAACCTCGTCCCCACATAATCTCGACCATTATCACCCTTTACGCAGATCAAGGGCCCAATACCAACACCGCTGCAGTTTATCTCGCTGCCATTGTCTGGAAGGGTCTAGAAGTGTGCTTAGAAAACATGACTCGTAGTCTATACTCAACTACAATGCTTCGTTTGGAGTTCAACTGGTTCTTACAGCTTCGAAATTTTCTCGCTCAGTCATGCCAAATTCTTTGTAGCTGGTCCACATCCTGGCGGCAATGACTACTTACTGTCCTGACCAGTGGCAATCGGACTTGGTCGTTTCAGCAACTATCGCCGGTCCTCGCTGGTCATCTTCTAATCAAGTCCCCGGTGGAACCCATATATATACGAATCGATTTTTCCATGAAATAAGTCCCACTCTCCATTTCATATCCTGCCAGTTTCATGACAGAAACTATGCGGGAAGACAAACGGAAAATCCCCGATGATCAGAGCATTCCTCCTGTCGCCACCGCTGTAACGGGGTAACTGGGTCGCGGTCACGTGGTCATTCCGTGTGTAGAGAGACATCCTGTGGTAGACTATATCTATCCTACCGCTACCGTTCCCGGGCACTGCGATACGCTACGGGCCAGACCTGCCGTCCCCACCGCCGTCATTGACGAGTAAGCCGTCCCTTCATATGTTGGGCGATGCATAGTTCCTTGAACGTCATCTTTTGCACCACTCTAGCGCATTTCAATCAAAGTTGATCACCTAAGTTGGCACAGGTGGGTAGTATCTGATCTCACCCGACCCCACCCTAATCCCAAGGCCGGCCGACGCTCCCATGCATCTCGCCTCAAATCCCAGAAAATCGGCCGCGTATATACGGAAGCTGCGCATCTTTTTAACCACTGCAGGTGCCGCGCGGCACCCCTCATACATCGGGCGCAACACACCACTAGTACTGTTTACTCTTGCGGCACATCTCACTCGACGTTCTAATTGCTGTTGACGCATTGCCCACTTCCGTCGAGTTACCGAAAGTCCGTGAAACACTTTGATTGGAGGTGGAAAAGGTGAGCAGGAATATTATATCTATCGGTTGACATCAGATTAAGGTCAGCTACTTTTCGTACTCGTTCTCTGCCTCTGCAGTGTTCGACTGGCGGGCGGAATCCTCGCTCTCATCGGAAACGAGCTCTTTGATGTCACCTGGCCACCATCGAGCGAGGGCCGCCCATTCCTCCTCAGAAGGCTTCAGAAGCGGATCCTCTAGTTTTCTGACGAAGTACCGACACCGAGTTGCACCAAAATATTGAGCCCCTTTCAGGGAGGAATATATCTGGTCGCATTCCTGAAACGCCTCCTTTGCATCGGCAGTTCTTCCCATCTTTACCCAAATGCGGCCTATGTTCTCCAGTGTTTTGGCGGTTGTCATTGGTGCGCCGTACGACTTCGACCTCTCGAGAGCTTGCATCAGCAGCTTCAGAGCATTGTCGTAGTCACCGCTGGCGCTGTACGCCTGCGCGCTTAGCTCCGATGCACGTTCGTAGCGTCCAATGCGATCGTATTCATGCACAGCAGTCACGGCCCATTCCCTGGCCTGATCGGCGTCGTTCCGCTGCGAGTAACCTTGCGAAAGAGTGTCGGAGCATTTAGTAACATTGAGCGCATCCCCGAATTCTGTGAAGGTTGCCCTGGCCTCGTGAAGCAAGTCCACGGCGTTCGATCCACCCACCGATCGTATTTGTAGGCCGCCGAGTTGCATGAGGCAGAGTGCAACGCCGTGGCGGTCATTGATAGATTCAAACTCGGATCGCGCATCTGCAATGAGCTCTCGTTCTGGATTCCTCCCATACTCGCCACTATCAAGGCTGTATGCCTGTACAAGCTTGATGAGGCACTGAGCGGCTCGTTTGACGTCCGGAATCGAGAGGAAGGCACTGCGGGCAAGGGTGTAGTGCGCGCGGGCATCGTTGTAGCGATTGAGCCGACAGCAGATCATACCATAGCAGACGAGGACGTCACCGAGCTGTCCCGAATTGTTTTCCATTCCTTTTACGAGGTTCAACGCATGCTGAACAACGTCGATACGTGGTCTGGTAAATTCCTGATGTTGCGCTAGCACAAGCAGGGCCTCAATCAAATTTGGCGTGGGGGCTATCGTGTCGAGCAGAATGGCTTGTAAATTCCCTCCCTCGATGGAAATTGCTTTTGTATGGTCCATGTAGGCATTATCTCCGGGTGAAGATCTGTGCTGTGCCAAGAAACCGCACGCAGACTCCATCATGGCAACACGCACTTTGTCGGTAAAACGCGAAGGATCTAAAACGTAGCGTTGAATGACCGGAAGAACGAAGAATGTTGGTCCCTGCTGTTCTACGAGGGATGTCTCTCTGAGAACTTCAAGCGCTCCCGGTAGGTTTGCCATGCTAGACGCCCACCAAGTTTCCAACATGTCATATGTGGTGCCTACAGGCAGTAAGGCAAGAGTTGCCAAAAGTTCAGATGCCTCCGGATGTCGCTGCATAGGAGGACTGTCAACTGAGAGGCTAATACAGAGGTCCATGCTGTGCTCAGCATCAGATCCTTGCCCGAGCATTCTGGTACCCAGCTTTTCGTACTTCTGCACAAGCTTTTCTGCTGACAGTCCTGTGACCTTCGCGATCTTCGCCATCAACGTGATGGCCAAGGGCATACTCCCGACTGTTCCAAGCAATGCCGGGAGATCAGGATCGCTACTGCCAGCTGGGTAGACATCAGAATAAATCTGTCGCGCCGCGTCCAAGTCGACGGCCCTGAGGTCCACAGAATGCCAATTAATACCAGGGCAGGGTGGAGATGAGGATCTCATAGTAACGAAGATGGAAATGTGAGGGATCTGGTGGATATCGCGAAGAATACGCTCAGTCTCGGATCGTCCTCCGTCAATGTTCCAAGGAGTTTCGAAATTGTCGAGGAGAAGAACGAGGGGTTCGGATGCTTCGAGTTCAGAAACGACGTCGTTGTACGTGTTTCCTGTATTTTGTGCGGCACCCAAGGATGTGTATAGCGTGTCAAGAAAGAGGGGAATGGATGTAGCCTTCACGCAAGGCACCCAAATTCGACTTTTGGGAAAACGATTTTTCATATCGGGATGACCCATAACCGCGAGCGATGTCGAAGTCTTACCCATTCCTCCTGGCCCTAGTATACAGACCCGCGGACATTTCTCACCACCCGATGCAGCTGTTAAGATTCGGACTAGGTCATTTACCAGAGCGTCGCGGCCGTAGAAGATGTCTGTGTTCGCAGGGACGATGGCGCGCGAGCGCGCCCGCAATGTAGGGCTAGAAGCTGTCGGCCGACCACTATTGAGGATGGCTTTGACATCATCCATGGTGGTTTTGACTTCCATCATTGTAGCTTGGATATTATCCAGGGATTGCTGTTGGGTAGTGTAAAAAGCGCGGATTTGTTTCTCCAATTGATCGAGAATATTTGCGTGATCGATTACGCGTGCAAGCTTGAAAGGAGGAGTGTGGGTCTTCGAGTCAGGAAGAGAAGCCTCAAGAGCTCACGTTGAAGTGTTCCAATGAGCCGTTCAGACGGTCGACGCATTTGCGAACCTTCTCCTCGTTGAAACTTTTGAAGAAAATGACTAGAAGCATGTTCTGAGATGCAATTTCGTTCAGCTTCGTTTGAATGTATATCAAGTCTCTGGGAAATTTTTTTTTTGTTGCAAAGATTGGAGGGAATAGAAACACATACGACTTACTTCTCGAGAGATCGTATGTCCTCCACGAGTTTGCCGTGGATCTCCTCTGCCTTCTTCTCCTTCAAGTCGTTCACCAACACCGTCACCAGCGTCTTGATACGGAACTTCAATTCCTCGGCTTGCTCCAAAGTGGCGTGACTCTCCTGGAGCAGACGCAGACGTTAATCCTTGCCTTGAGGTGAGAACTGAGGCATTTACCTCGCACGCCTGGATGAGATTTGCGGCAATCTTCACGGCCGCGCCAAGTCCGGGAACAGGTATTTCTTGAGCGACTTCCTGAAGTATTTTGAGGAACTCCTTTGCTGCCTCACCAGCATATTCGTTGGTTGATGGTTTTCCAAGAAAGCCATCGCCCTGTGCCGTTACAATCGGCTCATTCTTCAGAGGCTGCGAAAGGACGTCAGTTCATGAAGGGAGGCTTGAGCTCGAGAGAACATCTTGCCAATCCTTCTTTTTCGTCAAGATGTGAGACAGCGGACGCTGGCGAACACGGAAAACAAAAACCTCGCATAGAAGTCTTTGGATGACAATGTTTCCTTGAGCAATTGTCAGGGACGAATCGTTCTCTAATTATAAATGATACCTCGTGTCGTTCAAAGAAGCGCCCGTCCTGAGGGAATATGCGATAGGTTGCGAGTTGGGAGTGTGCATTATAGAATTCGAACAGCGTCGCTATGATGCCAGTGGGTTAACGTTCATCTTATTAGCATGGTAAAAAGACGAGAAACCCATCATGGGAGAAGGAGTGCATATCCTAGTCGATCCCTACACAAAGCCCCTCTCTTTCCCCATCTGTCCTTGCGTCTCTCTGGTCTCGGGTACTCGTCGCCGACGACGCTAACAACAGACCAGCATATCGCCCGACGTACAACTGAATAAAGCACAAGTCCAAATCGGAAGAACACACTGTCGACCATCCCCACCACGGGCAGCCTCACACTGAGCTCCCTCCACTCTCGCTACCCGCATACGCATGGGTATGTTGTGGATCGTTAGACCCATTACTAGCAGTATTGCCTGCGTTCATATATCCCGACGCAAGCAGCCCCTCGAGGTCAAACGGATCCGCAGGCTGAACAAACAGCCCTTCAATGGAATACGTGCTCAATAGGTCGTCTAGGGAGCACGGTTCTACGCCAGGAGACGGGTTATCTTCGCATCACACTCGTTAGCAAGGTCAGCCTTGTGCCGGAGGAGGTGGAAAACTCACTGGCTTCACAAGCTTCCCGTGCCATGGACGCGCGTAGTGATGAATCCGTTGGTGCGGCTGTCTCGTGCGGCAAGTCTTTACCTACAGCAGGCCGAAATATGAAAGTATAAAATAAAAGAACATTGTAAAGGATGACAATGGGAGTGCCACGCACTGGTGAATCGGCGCAGGAGGCCCTTATCCGGGAGCGATATAAACGTCTTCCGCGCTTTTAATGAAGGATCGAGACGCTGGAACCCAAGTCCTTTCATTTATGCATTAGCAGACGGACCACGATCCCTTTGAGTCGTGAAAAGACGTACCCTCCGCGCGCTGCTCAAGGATGTTCGTCACGTATGAGATTCCAGCCCAATAATGTTCCATACGCTGAATGGCCTTGGTGAGCACGGAGAGGTTCTGCCGTGCGAGCGTGCTGAGCAAGTCGTCGACCGTCTGGAGCTTTCTTTCTGCCTGCAAGTTGAACCCCGCCGCATTGCTTTTCATCTCGTGGATGAAGGCCAGGCTTGAAAGACGTAGACGTCAGAAAATTCCAATACGGCTTACGAAGGAGTTGATTTTTTTTTGATACCTAGCGACATAGATAGGCTGCACGGCGAACGGACTTGCCAGCTGTTGAATGGAATCAGCTTCAATTTTTTTTTTTGCTACGTGGGTAAGAGACAAGAAAAGCCGTACATAAGAATGGGACGCGAACAGATCCGCGAACACCAGGCATTCCGCTATGATTCGCGAACTCGAAAGCGAGAGCTTGATCGAGCGATCCATATTCTGCGATAGCGGTGTCTCGATCCCCGACGCCTTCGATATCAATTCCGGATGAAACACCATCGCCAGTACCGCGTTCGCCCACAAATGAAGTGTCAAGAACGAGTCCTAGAATCAGATATACGTATAACCTCATCAGCGCTATCGCAATCTAACCAAACCTCGCAGAAAAAAAATAATGTACCCCATGCCCCCTGACCTCCTGATGCTTAAACGCATCCACACTCCACTTCATCGCCTCCGGCAGCTCCGCATAAAATTGCACCAGCTCCGTCTGCAAACTCTTCAGAGCCTCAGGACTCGCCACGCTCGGGCCCGTCACGAGCGTGCGTAGCCGCCCCCGACGTCCGTTCAGCACGTTTGCGATACGCCCGCAGAGCACCATGAGGCGCACCATGTACACGAAGGCTGTGGGCTGAGGGAGCTCCTGCGCGGCGCCGGCGTCGGAGCGTGCGGGGTCTGGGGCGAAGTCTTCGTCGACGGGGAGTGGGACCTCGATGATGTCTTCGGAGATGGTAGGTGGTCGGCCGGTGGAGAAGGCGAGGATACGGTCCTGGGATTTCTCTATATTATTTGACGGGCAGGGGAGGGGGGACGCTTACGGTGACGAATAGGCACCAAAACAGATGACGGACGCGTATTAAGTGGGCTCTTGATTCATAGATTTCGGAGTTCTGTTGGGTTGTTAAATCAAGGTGGCAGCGATGGGAGAAACGGATCACTTCGTGCATGCCTATATCTAAGGCCATCCGTATAGCCATTCTATGTACCACATCAGCGATAATGCTCGAGATGACAGTACCACTGTGTACCCTGAATATTGCTATTCAAGTGCAATTATGCGAAAATCAGTTACTGATAGACAAAGGCTGATTTGCAACAGCATACCCATAGTCCACTCTCTGAATTCTGATACTTTATCAGCTACGTAAGAGGCCACAAGGTATTGCCGCAAACTTACTTGTCCATAATTCGCCCACGCCAACAGGAGCAAGCCAGTGACGACGTCTGTCGTCGGCAGATGCAGCAATGGTATGATCAGCTCTTGAGCTTTGGTGATAAATGGTGCACATGCCTAAGTCACAGACGGTCAAATTGACAGAGAGTACGACACATAGAGGCGTACTTTGAGTGGGGCATCCTGCGCGGAGGGGTGGAACCTATGTACAAATCATATCCATGGACTCAGTCTGCCGCAAAGGTCATACCTAGCACCCAATGCACAGATACCTAGGCATAAAAGTGTGTTAAGGTCGAAGATAAGAAAAAGGCCTGGACGCACAATTAAGAAGAAACGCAGACATCGTCCCAGTTTCCAGACGTTCCTCCATCCGTTTACGACTTACACTTGGAAAGTGTCTGCTCATAGTCCTAAAAAAGGTATCGAGAAGGGGGATATGTACATGCGGGTATGGTAGGCCGTTCTCGTCGAATATGTCTCCTGGGCTGTCAGTGGGTCCTGGAAGTGATGAACAGCTGGGTAATGGAGCAACCAGGCTCGAGACTGGGTTGCTTGAGGGCGGTAGCGGTTGCAGTTTTAGTGAGATACGGTTAACTCCTGGGCTAGGAACATAAGTCCGTGAATGTCGATTAGCAGCCTGAGAGGACAGCACCTACTGAATGGCGGTGGATCCAGACTACGAGAAACCGTCAGCATTAGGAAATAAAAACAGCAGAGTATGACCCACGAATCGATAATAATATAATTCCAAATCCTCATTCCGCGCAGGGTCGCCGTCAATAAATGCAACCTGCGACTCAAGCGCGCGCACGAGCTGTACTGCATCTTTCTCTCGCGCATCCGCAGGTGCAAATTGGGGCAGCATACTCGTCGATGGCATCATACCAGGACTTAAGCTATTCGCCGTCGGCCCCCACAGCAGCTGAGGCGACAACGACGTCGACGTCAACGGCGGAAAGTCCCACTGCATTCCGTCCGTCCCACGCGGGCTGGTAAGCGCCATCTGCTCCCCTCGATGATCCTGCCAAACCAAAAGGTGTTCAGCCTCGCCGTTACCTTGCCGCGCACATAACAACAACGACTCCTCACCCATGCTGCAATAGGGCTAACAGGCGCCCCCTTATCCCCAATCCCATACCGTATCTGTACCAATGTCCCCGCCGCAGCGGACGTAAGCCGTCCCCTCCGCTCCTCCTCCTCCATCTCCTTCCTCGTTCGCTTCCGCCTACGCCCCGTCGGCCACGCACACTCCTCCTTTGCCCGCTCGCAGGCGCGGCATACGGGTTTGTCGCCCGAGCACCGCGCGCGCTTGGTGCGGCAGCGTAAGCAGGTGAGCGCGACGCGGGGCTTCTCGCTCGGTCCTGGCGGCGGCGCGTCGCCTGGGGAGGCGGAGGCAGGGGGGTGCGCGTGCGCGTGCGTGGCGTTGGTGGGAAAGGAGGCCGACGTTTCCGGGGATGGTTTCTCGTCAGACATGGTGGCCGCGCGACGTGGAGAAGAGTAGAGTGGGGGGACAAGCAAGGACTCGGATCGTTTACCGGATCTCGGATCCCGGAATGTGCTTTTTGTTGAGGGGTGCGCTGTCCCTTATTGGGCAACAGCGCAATTTAGACTCTGATTTGGGGTCACTCTTCGATCAATTGCTCTCGCCACCGCCCCGGGCGGTGCCGGTTGTCAACGTACCCCACCCCCACTTGGTGACCCCGTAAGCCAGGTAATGCAAGAGCCCAGCGAAGCTACGTGAAAAAACCTCGAAATAATGGTAATAAGACTAGAACAAAAAAATCGTTGCGAAGCACTTTTAGACGACGAATCATAACTTACCTAGGCTAGAAGTTCGCGAGTCCAAGAGGTCGTCGAGAGAGTTCCGTGAATTCAAACACTTATTAGAATGAGGAGAGTATAACGGCGGAACAAGGTGATAGAACCGTGTATACGAGCGATGTGTATCGCGACTTGCCAGAAAAAAATACTCAAATCCTCTACCCATGGAATGCCCAAACGCAAGGTCATTTCATTATAATCCGCGTGCCGCCAAGGCTTCATGATCAAGAGTCGTACAGTATCATACCACCCTCTCATCCCAACCCACACCACTCAATACCATAAATATCGAGCACCGAGCACCGAGCACCGAGCACAACTCACAATTGAAACGAAAACAGCAAAAATATCAAATAACACGATCCTACACTAAAATAACCACCCGAGTCCTAGCCATACTCATACTCATACACTCGTACTCGACGCACTCCCCTTCTCCTTCTCTCCAAGGTGGTACGGCTGAGATGAGCCCAGGGCCTGTCCCTCATTGAGACCCTTGGAGGGGTACCTGCGCAGGAGGAACTTGTTGATCTGCGCGAGCGCGGCGAGGAGGAAGACGAATACGCTGTTTTTTTTTTGTATGCATAGGCACGGTGGTGATGGTGAGTAAGAGGGGAGTACGGTGAGCGAGTTAGTGTTGGGTTCGATGAGGAAGGACGTACGTGGTGACGGCGAAGCCCTGCACGTATCGCGGGCCGGTTTTGGATGGCCAGAGGAAGGAGCCGTAAATTGACGCGCTGGGGGATGACAGGCCTGGGTGTCAGAGACGCAGTGTTGGGGAGGGTGTAACCTACGAGTTCCCGAGACCGTTGACCAGTGCGATAGCAATGGCGCGTTTCTCCGCAGGGTGGTCAATGACACTTGATACCCACTGAAAAAAAAATACACACATATATTATCAGCACTGCATCCAATTGCCAGCAGTTGTATATAGACCATACCAACAACGTCAACGGACAAACCGCATATATCCCGCCCACCGCAAAACACAAAAAAGCATACTTAACCTTCAAATTATCCGCCGCAACCGTCACAATAAACGACACCCCCGCAACGAGCGCCCCAATCGTAATATAATCCCCTCTCTCCTTCCTCCAATCCGAAACGAAGCAAAACACCAGAATCCCGACCAGCGCAACCATGTATACCGGGATGGTCATGTACTGCGCGGTGAAGCCCTTGTAACCCGTCTGCGAGACGAGGGTGGGGACGAAGTATTGGATGGTTTGGGAGCCGGTGGCGAGCATGTACATGATCGCGAGCACCCAGGTGCGCCAGTCCCCGAAGGCCTCTTTCATGGCTTCTGTGTGGGTGGGCTGCGGGCCGCCGCTCGCGGTGTTGCCGATGCCGTCGTGGGCGAGGCGCTGGATGGCGATGAACTGCGGAGGGAGGTTAGGCAGGGATGGGGGTTTTGGTATGTGGAGGGAGGAGTCACCTTTTCTTCGGGGGTGAGCCAGTTAGTGGTGCTCGGCCAGTCGGGGAGGATCATCCAGGTGAAGCAGGCTAGGGAACGTGCAGGTTGGCAGGGGCAACGAGTGGGTTAGTACGAGGATTTACTCACCGACGAAGCATGATCCGACACCCTCGATCAGGAGTAACCATCGCCATCCTTCAATTCCGCGCGTGAACTTGAGATGATCCGTAATGACGCCAGCGAGCAAACCGGAGAAGGCACCCTATCATGATGTCAGCAAGTAGAAAACCTTCTTCAGCGATGAAGATACGAACCGAAACAGCAGTCGCGGTGTAGTAAATTGAATAACGTTTGGCGAGTTCATGGCGTTTGTACCACGACGAGAGATAAAAGGCAATGCCAGGCGCGAAGCCAGCCTCAGCCACGCCAAGGCAGAAACGCACGCCCGCGAGAGCTTGCCAGCTCTGGACGGCGGCCATGCAGCTCGCGACAGCACCCCACACGAAGCATAGGACGGAAAGGCTGTTGACGTGGTATAAGAATTGACAGAACTGTCACAAAGTGAAGGAATAACTTACTACACGGAAGGTCGAGTGCGAGATAGCAACATGTTTGAAGGAACCTCGAAGAGGACATAGGAAACCTGTAAGGTCGGGCTTTAGCACACGTCTTGAACTGTACATTCGAGACGTACGAAGAAAAGCAAGAGAATAACAGAGTATTGTGTGGAGGTGATGTGTAGGGCTTTTTCCATGCCACCAATTTTGGCGTTACCGATGTTGGCACGGTCGAGATATGAAAGCGTATACAGCAGCCAGATAGTCGGTACCTATCTTGAAAGGTGAGCCAACCGAGAATCAAGAGAACACGAAAGAAAGGAACGTACAATTCTCTTGTCAATCTTGCGGATGAGACGTTTCTCCGCCTCAGAGTCAGGCGTGAATACAGCGGTGGCGGGATCAAAGGAGTCTGCATCCCATTCTCCTGCCTTCGGGTTACGACTGAACTGTGGCATCGTGGCCGCGAGAGGTGAGGAAGAGAAAGCTGGGTGGGGCAGAGTAACCAACCGCTTCAAGACACGTTCCCTAGCTGGTTTAAGTAGTACACGCCACGATTTCAATTTCGCGAGTGCCTAGCAGGAGAAGGATTGACTGCCGCGCGTTCATGTTTCCCCAGGCTCCCTTTCCCGCCCCCTGACTATGGAACGATATAATTCCGTAGCGTGATCAGGCATAGATTGCCGGAATCTTGCAGGAGGTACGAGTTGGTACCGTCGCATTCCATGTGACAGGATAGGCACGACCGGAGAAGAGTTTACCAGGTGATGACTGCAGAACGCCAAGAATGGCTGTCATGGAGGAAGTTGGTTTAAATTTTGTATTGTTTCTTTCCAAAGGCCCGGTTCCCCCGGCCCGGGAACGGTTCCCTCACCAACCTGCTATGGCGTGAACGATTCCGTCCCATAAAAACTCGACACTCTCCTCGCTCCAGACCGCACGCCATCTAACATTCTCATCGATATCATGTCCGCCTCTGACTTCCCCGGGAACCGCACCCTCGATATCCTGTACAAGGCCGAACGCGAGGGCTACGGTATCTTGGCCCAAATATGGTCCGTACACCCAACCCCCTCCCGTCGATCACGTTCCTTATCCCCGCCAGTTATGATGCCGGAATGGCCGTCGCCCTCGTCCGCGCCGCCGAACGCGCCCGTAGCCCCGCCATCCTCCAGCTCTTCCCCATAACCCTCACATACGGCAAAGGACCCTTTCTCCGCTTCTGTCTCGACCTGTGAGTGCCCTTCCCCTCCCCTCCCCTCACCTGCCTTCGATCACCGACTGAACCCGAATTTCGCGCTGTTTTCTAGTGCCCACCAGGCCTCTGTGCCTATCGCCGTGCACCTCGACCATGCCACCGATCCGGAGCACCTAGAGCTCGCGCTTAGCCTCGCCGAACAAGGCATTGCGTTCGACAGCATCATGGTCGATGCCAGCCATGCCGAGGTGTGCCTCTTCTCGTCACCCTGAGCCAGGCTTCACCTCATCCATCATCCAGACGGACGAGGAGAACATCGAGCTCGCCCGACCATTCGTCGAGCGGGCGCGTAAAGCCGGCGTTGCCGTAGAGGTCGAGCTCGGCCGTCTGGAAGGTGGCGAGGCGGGCCTTCGTACCATCTCTGATGCCAAACTCACAAAGCCCGAGAAGGCGGAAGCCTTCATGAAAGGGTACGCCTCTCCCAATTCGCCCTCACTCTACCCCCTCTGATCGACGCATTTCTTAAGGACCGGCGCGATCATCCTGGCCCCGAGCATCGGCAACCTCCACGGCTCATACCTCAACCCTCCCAACTTCAGACAAGAAATGTAAAACCCCCTTCCCTCCCCTCCCTAGTTTTCCGCGTGTGTGTGTATATGTGTGTGTGTTGACCGCGTGCATAACCACAGCCTGAAAGACCTCCACAAAGTCTTCAAAGGCACCACCCCTCTCTGTTTACACGGCACCGACGAGATCCCCGACGCGCTCTTCGTCGAGTGCATCAAAAACGGCATCAGCAAGGTCCGTCCTCTAGGGCTCCTCCTTCCCCCCTTCCCCATCCTAATTCCCTGCCGTATCTGATGCGGAATGTTATAGATCAACGTCAACAGCTGGGCGCGCGATCCGTACGCGAAGGCGCTGGGCCAGGGGTTGTTGTCGAAGCCGTTTCCTGAGGCACAGGAGGCGGCGACGGAGGCGTTCGCAGCGGTTTGTGAGCGCTTCTTTGAGTTGTTTGGATCGGCGGGAAAGGCGTGATTTGAATGGATGTATACTTTTTTTTTTTCTGCTGTACAACAGTCTAAACTGAGAGGACTCCAGCGCTGTACTTGCACTCCAATGGCGGGATTGAAAAGCCTTCTATTGAATTGTGAGAATTGTATGAAGAATTCTAAGCTTCGAAGACCCGTTCTTCGGGCGCGAATTGGAAGGTCCGGAAGGCATAGATCAAATGGGCCGATGATTGTGCCACCAGCACGGAGTCACGGAACACGCACACCAAAAGGAATACCGTACTCCTTCGGAACCTCAGGCTCCAGGGGACGCGGTATGTATTGACGGAGACATGGCCAAGTACTCCAGCACCGGAAGCTTGGGCAGGCCTGATTTCCTTTGTCATGGTGGTATTGTGGGCGTCCCCTTGGAGGGATGTACGAAGTATTGATTGCTCCTACTATGGCGGTGCTGCGTAGCCAGACCTGGGCCAGGTTCAAGTCCAGTCTGTGACATAGGGAGGATCCGAGTCCGTCTCCCATAGTGTCCAATGGGTGGAAGAGTTTATGCTTGATAATATTCCAGCAGGTTCAGTCACTGAGCAGACAGCGACAGAACCCTGATGGATATTCCATAAAAGCTGAAAAATAAATTAGAAAAAAGCGTCCTCTCCTACCCTACGCCACCGCACCACCCTCCACCACGCGCCCACACTCATACTGCGCAATAACATTGATCTTATCCGCCGACGGCGAGGTCGTATCGAACATATACCCCAACCACTCTTTCACAACCCTTCTCGCAAGCTCAATCCCTACGACACGCTGGCCCATACACAGCACCTGGGCGTTATTGCTCAGAACCAGGCGCGTATGCGGGGGGCCTCTGTTCGCTGCGATGGCGGTGCCTGCGTTTCACCGGGGTGTCCAGTCCCACAGATCAACAGCGCACGGTCGGCTTCGCCCTCAGCGACCTTCCAGAGAGCGGCGACAGCGACGTGGGGGTACGCGGTTTGGTTCGTCGTCACCATTCACGCTGACGTCGATGATTGTGGAGACGCGAGGTCCTCTTTCAAATCAGCTTTTATGGTGCCTTTGTAGGTGACACCAACATCCTGTGATTTTGAATCTGCCCCCTGTTGCGGAAGGACGAAAAGGGGGAGACGCACGTCGCAGGCAACGACGACGCGCCACTGTTTTGTAGTGGTGGTAGTGGGGATGTCTAACGAATCTCGAAGGGGTGATTCTGTGTCAAATAGCGGCTAGCAGGAGATAGCGGAGCGTTGGACACCATTATAATACAGTGCGGAGGTATACCACCCATCCCCGGAAGCAGATACGACCGCGAAGTCGAAGAGCCAGTTAGTAGAAGCCGGAACGGAATGATGTGGTCAAGGACAGAACGTGCGAAACAACAATTTAGGCGACGCGTCGAGCACGTGATCGTACTTTGATCCTCCCCCACGGGGAACCGTCCCGTGTCCCGGCCGGAGACGTCAGTCAAAGAGGTTTTTTCCCTCAAAGCTCCAAGTCCGGGACATGGCTCGCTTTATATAGTCTTCGCATGACTATCTTATTCCCATCCTAACCCCCACCGCTTCGTTGTCGTCATGTCCAACGTCGTACTCATAACTGGCGCTGGTGGTTGGCTTGGCGGTCTCGTACGTCCTCCCATCTCCTCATATGTCACTAGCCGTAGCGCGTCGCTCACCTGTTCTTATCTGCAGCTCGGCCATGCGCTGGGAGTTGACCACGCAACCCCCGACGTCCAGCTGATTCTAGCCGACATTGTCGAGCCTAAGGCGCCGGAGGGTGTGAAGGCCATCACGATCAAGGCCAACCTCACGGATAAAGCACAGATCGAGGCGTTGTTCAACACCCCGCTTGGTATTCCGGATACGGTGTACTGCCTTCATGGGATCATGTCCCGTGGATCGGAGGATAATTTCGAGCTAGGCCTCAAGGTGAGTGACCCTTATCTTTTCCTTTAACGGTAGAATTAACACGCCAGGGTGCAGGTGAACGTCGACTCCGTGCGCTCGCTTCTTGAGGCCACGCATCGAAAGACGCCAGAAGGCAAACTTATCAAACTTATCTTTACCTCCTCGCTCGCCGTATACGGCGGTCCCCTTGTATGTCCTTTATCTTCCCGCTCTCCGGCTCAACAACTAAACCCACTTACCCTCAGCCGGAGGTCGTGACACCCTCCACCATCGCCACACCAGAAGGTGCGTACGGCATGGGCAAGCTCACCTCCGAGCTACTCGTGAACGAATACTCCCGGCGCGGCTTCGTCGACGGCCGCATCATCCGCCTACCCACCGTCGTCGTCCGCCCCGGCGTCCCCTCCGCCGCCACCTCCGCCTTCATCTCAGGTACTCCCCCTTTCCCTATCCCTTCCACCTTCCCCCTTCCCTCCTACTGACTTAACCCCAACCCCCCCAGGCATCATCCGCGAGCCCCTCAAAGGCCTCGAATCCATCTGCCCCATCGGCGACTCCCTCTCCTCCCCCGAACTCGACCTCCCCTCCTGGCTCGCGAGCCCCCAAACCACAATCCGCAACTTCGTCATCGCCAAGCACATCCCCGCGTCCAAGTTCCTCCCGCACACGCGTGTCGTGTGCCTCCCCGGGTTCACCGCCACCGTGCGCGACGAGCTGCAGGCGCTCGAGAAGGTCGGGGGGAAAGAGGCGTTGGGATTGGTGAAGTTTAGGGACGACCCGATTAATAGGAGGATTGTGAAGAGTTGGCCGGCGAGGTTTGATAATACGTATCCGTTGAGCTTGGGTTTTGTTGTGGACGAAGGGGGGATGGAGCCGATTGTGAGGCAGTTTAAGAAGGATGTGGAGGCGGGGATCGCTTAGATGCGGTAGTTGACTGGGAAAGATTCGTTCTTGTTTCTGATGGTGTTGCACCAATGCAAAAAATGACAATATATCAACGTCAGGCGGAGCAGAGAGGTACGTCAAAACGAACTATACGTCGATTCAGACCATTCCAGAGGACTTGAATACTACCTTCCAATTAGGAGGATGACAGTCGGACACCGTACCGACTAAGCCGTGGGACATGCACCGTTGCACTGGTACCAGTCCTAGCAGACGGTATTGTTACACGGCGACACAGTTGGACGCTAGTAGTCCTTCCGTCTACAAACAAACCTTGACACTCCTCGCGGTAGAGGGAATGGCTGAGTATGTCATTGGCGCCAAGTAACGTCTAATCCCACTTCTGAGCATCCTCTTCGGTGCTGCTCCCCGCGCGTAAACTTCCCTTTCCCAAAATATAGAGGTTCAGTACAACATGCAACCGTGCGAAGACCCAAACTTTGGAGACCTTCACTCTAGTTTAATTCCCCCAGTGAACGACGCCAGACCGCTGCGGTGAGGACCATGACACAGGGACAGAAATTCAAAATTCAGTTTCCTCCACGCAATAGCCGCACAGCGCGAGGAGTCAAGGACATGCACTAGGTGGGGGAGGCTTGTCGAGAGATTAGAGTTCAGGTCTCAGAACGCCGGAGAAACAAGGGAAACGTCGACGTGTCGCTGTCGCATATTTTGTCCAGCTCCCTTCCCGGAATATCGCGTCTGACATGAGGTTGGGATTGGTTTGTTGGAGCAGGGCGACTCGAATGTCAATACTTCGAGGCGAGAGGCAACTCAGGAGGCGAGAGGCGACGAGTCGCTGTCACATACATCTGCCCAGCTTCCTTAGCTTGGAAATTCCTCCAAGTATCTGGAAGTCGGGATTTGGTCAGTGTCATTCCGGCGGGGTTAGAGGAAATTTGAGTTGTTCATGGCGGTCGAGGTAGACCGGTGTAGAGCCGTGATCACTATGCACGCACCGAATTCAACGGGCGATGCGATGAACGTTCAGATCACGCCGACTACAGGCCGAAGCCTCTGAATCTTTTTTTAGATCTGTTGGGATCATGTCACGCTTGTCTCCTCGCACTTTGCGACTTCCCTCTCGAGTTGCAGGCTCGGTCAATAAGTGATTACGATTTCAAATGATGGTAGCCATGATTTGAACGATATATTTTCGACCAGCGGGCACTCTACTCCGTAAACTTTATGCACACCCTCCCGGCAGGTATATAAAGACGAGATAGCCAGGAATAATGTCCAGTCCCCATCAACCATGCTCTTCTCCCTTGCGCTTGGCGCAGCTACCGCCTCCGTCGCTCTCGCCCTGACATTTCCCTCGTCGGAAGGCACACTCGTGGCGCGGGACCCCGCGCAAGACAGTCGTAGCTGCCTGTCCGTTAGGTTCGTTTCGAGCCATCGGCGTGTTCCTGGTACATTTTAGGGTACTGATACCGAGAATGAATGCAGAAACGCTTGTTCCAAGGGCACAGTAAATCCTGCTAATGCTCTGGCCACCCCTGCCTGCATTGCTCTCGCAGTCTGCGAAACGCCGCATTACTTCCAGAATGAGTTCCTGCCGAATCAACCCCGTCTCCCGCGTTCTGTATGTACCGAATGTGGCGATGTTACATTTTTATTCTACGCTGATCTAAACCTTTGCGTAGTCCTGGAATACTGTCTCCGGTGGCTCCGACACTGTAACTCAACAGCAATTCAGTGAGTAGTAATAAACGATCCTACCGATATAATCTAATCGCCGTCCCCAAAGTCGACTTCTACTACGGCACCATTACCTCGATGATAAACTCAACTTCTACCAACACGACTGGAAACCCTGTGCCCGAGTACCCTAGCTCGGCTGCCACCGTTATTGCCTGGTGGCAAGTCGTTGTTGCTTGGACGGGCAATTGCGCGACCTCGAGCATTGCCTACAACAACTTCGCCGTGCGCGTACTTAGTTAATGGTTTTAAAGCGGGTGCTGACTCCTTTGTATTAGGACTGGATCCAATACGTAGAGAAGCCCGGTGTCTGCGGAGCCGTCCAATCTTGCGACGCCACTGTCAATGCCAACACTCCCGCCTGTGTCCCGCAAAGGGCTACCGATGTGAGTAATTATTTGCGTTCTCATTTACTTGTACATTTTGCTGAAACCATGTATTGTTGTGAAGAACGGCAGTTGCGCGGAGATGGTTTCGCAGTGCGCAATCGGCGCAGGGGCAGCCAACACCATTTTCACTCAGAAGTACTGCGTGCTCTCCGCGTTCTGCTACAGCCAGTCGACGGTCGATGTCCTCATCAAGCACCTAGTCAAACTTGACTACTTGTACACCGGTGCGCCTGTGCTATCGATCAATCAACCCCGTTTGTCTCAGGCGGTAGGGTTTTTTCTTTTCCACGGAAGTTTACCTCTCGCTAATTTGGTGCATCCTCACAGGTGTTCAATGACCTTGCGAAGGGAAAATCCGTCGTGTCGCAGCAGAACATGATCGATGCCTATTATGGTGCCCTCACGAACACCATTAGATCCTGCGGAGGACCTCCCGGAGCCGAAACACCTTGCCCAACTGGAACCTCTGGACCGTTCCCCACTGATGCCTCCTATGTTATCGACTTCTGGAATACTGTCTCTGCTTGGACCGGGTATGTGTTTGCTCGCTACACAACCTGTGTGTGCAGTCACTCATTCGCTTGCAGATTTTGCAACACCCGCGAAATCCCTTATCAGAATCTGGCAGACTATCTCCAATACTCGTAAGTCACTCAAAATGGCGAGCCCGATGTCTGGGGATTAACACTGGAAACGTAGATCTACGGTTAAAGGCGCTACTTCGTGCTAGAGGTTGATGCTCTAAATCGAATGTTTTGAACTACGGACTCTGATACTCCTCACTCGTTTATAACCACAATCCTTTGTCTATACACCTGTTGTCACATAATACACGGTTATTCTTTATAATATCACACTAAAGCGAAAGTCAGCCCAGAGGTTAAACAAGACGCGACGTTGAGTAACTTACGGTCGATTTTAAACTGGCATCCAAAACACACACAACGAACCTCGTCTATCAGGTCCTTTAACAACTGGATTTCCGTCAGCGTCCCGCAAGTGCACACATGTGCCTCCATATAGCGCAAGCGACCCGGTAGAACCGTCGAGGACGTAGCTGCACATCTGCCGCCCCTCGCTCGCGCAAGTGGGATGAGTTCTGCGACCGGAATATCGATGGCGAGGCGAAGCTCCATCAATGAAGGGCACAGCCATCCCCCCTTGCCGAGTCCCACGCCCCGCGGGGACGCGAGTGCCTTGAACACATTCGTTTCTTCCTCGGAAGGTGGCAATGCTGCTGCTTCCGCAATGTTCTCATCCCACAGCTTGAGGCGGACGAGGGAAGTGAGACGTGCAAGCCATCGGATGAGGAATGCAACGTCCTCGACCCCCAAGCAATCAACAAGTACCAGGGTGTGCAGGTGGGCCGGAAGAAATGTGCCGTGGCCCCAGGCAATGAGGAACGGGGCCAGAGGCCCGATTTCGTCGCTTCGACTCCAGGCAGCGAAGAACGGGCTCCATGGCTCAATCCCAATGAGTTGTTGCCGGAAGTTCAGGTACGGAGCGGGATGGATGATGAGTGTCTCAAGGGAAGGCGCGGATATCTCGCGCAAGAGGGCTGATGGCCTGAAAATGCGGAGTTCTAGTGTTTTGAGCTTCGCGAGATGAACTGGATGTTGGGTTTCAGATGGAGCATAGTCGTGTGCACAACGGGTTTTATCCAATTTGAGAATGACTAGCTCAGGTGTTCTGGTGAGGTATTTGAGGGTGTCAGCTCGGCTCTGTTTCCATGAGCCAAGTTGAGTAAAGTTAAGTTCAAGGTATGTGATAGAAGGTGAGAGGAATGGAAGGATCCAATTTTCCGCGAGTCCAACGGCGGTGAACGACCGAAGGCGTGCAGGTTTGATAACAGCCATCGGATCGAAGTAATCAGGAATGACAACCAAGGGGTCCATGGACCTCAGTTTCAGCCTCTCTAGGTTGTCTGGTACAGCAGACCAACGGCACTCTGCCAATACCCAAGTTGGCACATCCGCCTGGATCCAATTATGTGAGAGGTCGACGAGCATACGGATAGTCCTCTGACGTGTATGTATTTGTCCGTGTACGGAGACCACAAGGGGTGACGATTTAGCCCTTGCGATTTGGCTTTGCAATCGTTTATCGTGACTTTCGTTGTCGACTGTTATAATTCCCCAAAGACGAGGTGTTGTTGCGATGATGTCGTTCCATGCCCTGCAGACGAGGCACAGTGGAAGGAGCAAGCGGATGTCCCAAGTCGAGACAATGACCTCGAAGATGGTCGCGAAAATCTCCGGCGGTATTTGGCTGTGGTCGACCATCCCCTCGCAAGAGTGCTACACTGAGGGCGTCTTACAAGTTAACGGATCGTAGCCAACGCCAGAACTAGCCCAATGTATAGGTCCTCATCATGATGTGCTGATCACTGTGATCTCGCCCTTTTGCCGTTTTCTTCACCAAAGGTCGTCGAAAATAAATACATGTAAATAAGATATATCCTCCAGTGTTGACCTCAACCTCGTGAGCCTGGCTTTCTGTCTCAATCTTTTGGTGTTATCATTCCGACATGTAGATTCGTGCGTACCAGTAGGTCTAGGCATACAGGTATCTAAATACGACAACTTGGGTTAGTAATCATTACCTCTCCTCACTGATACCCTTCTATCAAAAAATAAATCTAGATCTCGCCTCGACCAGGCCACACCCACTCAAATCGTGGTGCGACAAAGTCCTCTATCAGCTCTGCGTCGCAGTCTTAGCATCCTCACTGCCCTCAGCAATGGGCAGTGTTGTGATCTCTCCACTAGAGTCCTGGCTTATGCGCGGGTGCGGTTTTTGGCCTGGTCGCACCTTTTGACTGTCACTCGGTCCCTGAGGTAGGGGCTTGTCCGCTTCGTCGTCGGCGTGATCCGCCAATAGACCCCTCAACAGGCCCTCCTCAAGTGCTCCATCGGGTATTCCACTGAGCCTGAGGCTGCTCTTCTTCTTGTTGGCCTGATCCTTCGTCACCTATCAGGCCTAGATCAGCTCTGGGCGCATGAAGGGTTATACGAATGCACATACCGCGACGTACAGGGCGACGGTGATGATAATTAGCGTTCCGATGACAGACAAGATAGATGGGGTCGTCTTGAAGAACGTCCGTTCCAGGATAGCAGCGAAGACTACCTTAACGAGTTTCAGTGTTAAAATCACAAGGAGTATCAATAAAGTCAGATACCTGTGTATACACGGCAATGGATCCTCTTCCTGCTGTCTCACGTTGCAAGCCCATCGTCAGTAGAACCTGAGAGTCTTAAGCGAACGGTACAGTGGAAGTCGCCCAGGGTTGTTAAAATACCTGAGCAACGAAGCCAAAAATACCGATCATGATGAGTAGAGCAAGCCATTCAAGCTCAGTTGGCACGACGATTGGAGTTTCTTTTATGCACATTCTGTGACGATGGTCTCAGCGTCCTAGCTTCTATTATCCTGAGTGGAGAACGCACGCTATGATAGTAACCACTATGCATTGCATGGCAAATGAAGTCATCGCATGGAGGGGGTGCGCCCGTTTTCCAATGGCAGTGATAGAGGTATCTGTATATACTGTTCATCACTCGTCTTAAGACGATTAGAGGATGACCTACAGGCACCCGTGGAGCCAAGAACACCAATCATCGCCACGCTGAATCAGGTTGTGTCAATGATGTCCAGAAATTGAATAAAAACAGAAAAGGAACAGATTCTTACCCCACCGCGATCAGCCTCTCCTCCGGAGTCCCTTTTTCAGAATTGTCTGGCCCTAGGTCCGCTACATTGACATCAATAGAAAAAGGCTTTGTGGCGTGAGGGTTCCCGAACAGGAAAACCGGCCGTGCTATCAGGACGACTCCGAAAAGGCTGAACACTGTCGAGCATCGTCAGAGCTCTGCAAAGACGAACGAAACGCGAATCAGACTGACCGCTTGCTAGCGCTTCCCTCTTAGTGTATTTCTCCTTCAAGAAAATGGCCCCAGAAATGCCTGTACACAACGGCGCTAGGAAAGTCAAAACAGTAGCATCTGATAGAGATAGATACTGCAGTGAATAGTATATGCCGAAGAGTCCGAAGAACCTACGAAATGACGCGTTTTTGAGTCATCCACCCCAAAGATTAGAATGACAAGATCATACCCGGAAAACCCGCGAAATATAAGCAAGAGGCGAACGCCTTTAGGGCCGAACCACGGATCAGGTACTTTAGCGTACAACCTGGGTGCATGTCATTGCGTTAAATTTGAATCGAAACTGACGGGAACAGGCGTACATGTATGTCATAGAACAGACATAAGTTATGATCTATAGATCAGAAACCGGTAGGATGAGAGGGACAGCAGCAGAGAATGTAGCTGGCAGGAACGCGCACCATTCGAACAAATATCAACTTTGAGGAAGCCAGGGTAAATAAATGTTCATTGAATTTTGCCAACAACTCGCACCTCAAATGTCGACACAGGCGGGTCGATGCTGTTGAGCTTTTTCACAGCAACATTCATCAAAGAGAAAAATGCCTGAGATCCTGTCACAAGCAACAACCCAGTATTGCCCTTCACGATTTCTACCGCAGCGACGTACTTCGCGCGCCACTTGCCCGTTTGCTGCGCCTCGCCATCGATAAGCTCCTCAGGAGTGGGCGGCTCAGATGCTGCTGCTGCTGCATCTTGAGACGTTCCAGCGGTATGCGGGATGGGGAAATCAGTATAATCCGGTGTCAGCGCTGTGTACACATTGCGAGACGACATAACGTTCGTGAGGGATGACGCGCTGAGCAATGGTCGGTCAGGTATCCTTGGAATTGGTGACAGGGCGAGCTCAACCGGCCTAGATTAGGCTTGGACAGGAGAGAAACTACAGCGAAGGCGCACAGTAGTGAGTCAAGAAGACGACCCGGCACATTCGAATACCATGCAGGGGCCTCCAAGGCTACCAAAGTTCAAACTCAGAGCTGAACTCGCATAGAACTCACCCAAAACAAGAACATAAGCACATGATCGGTCCGATAGCGCCGATAAATTTAATTTCTACGAGATTCCTTCAATATACAGTGTTCTGCCGGTCCTTTTCACACCTTCACTCCTTTTCACACCTGGCTGTAACTTCGTCAATTCTTCTTCAAACACTTCAACACTTGGTATATAGGTAGATATACATGAGATTTACTCTATTAATAATTATCATAATTTTCCCCAGAGTGGTTGAAGAAGGGGAGTCATGTATATAGCAAAAGAGCTGATTTTGAAAAGTTTACATGTTTTATCTGCTTTCATCCCACACATTCCTGGAGAAAAACATGCCATTAAAAATGGGCAGAGTTGCATGCAGATCCTTAGCTGAATCTGGTGAAGAGATCAGGGGAATTGGACAAGAACTGAGTGAGGCAAAAATCAAGAAGTGATTGATGCCAACAGAGCGTGACAGTATACACAGTCATGTTGGAGGAACAGGTGCAGATTGCACCCCATGATCGGTGATAACGTTCGAGGTCACGCATGTCACATGCTGTGAATCAAGTGAATTTTGTGACAACAGCAAACTCGACAGTAATCAACGTCGATCCATGGGATCCGCTTTTTTTTTCTTCACAAGATTTTGGGAATATACTCTTGAGATATCATAGAAAAAGATGGCTTACTCAGATTTGTTCAAAAATACGTCAGGAAAACATGATTCATGGAATTCAAAAGGGTGTGAAAAGGACCGGCAGAACACTGTAAAGTACTGCTTTTCTTCAGCCTTTTTTCATTGTCAGAGTCACACCATTGGCGTTGTACCACCTCCCGATGCATTGGCATTCTCAAGGAAAACACTACATCTGCTGTGTGCCGACCTACGTTAAATTAAATGCATCCGCTGATCTCCACTGGGTGTTGGAAATCCGCGGAAATAGTCCATCAGATAAGTTCATATACCAGTGATCCTCAAGGTTTGATAGATATAGGGCTCTGGTAATCGGTCCATTTTATAAATGCAGGAGAACGCCGTATGGCCAGTACTGACCTCTGGATTGAGGGAAAATGCTGGATCTGAGAACCGGAAACGCATCGCTGTGATTTTAATGGCAAAAAACTAGCATCTCCACCTTGAACGCCCCTTGAGGCTTCTGTGCTTCGAATGCTTGAGATCAGAGGGGCGATGCGTAATTAAGGTCACGTGAATATCGAACGCGATCGCCGATCGGCCGACGCTAGTCAACTGCTACTCATCTGGGTTCCTGTATTCAGGTATCAGTGGGACCGCTGCTTGCTGCTGAAAGACTTGCGTTGAAGTTATCTGTGGCAATTTGATCACTAAGATCCTCAGTTCCACGCAGCTTCAAGAGGATCCTGGGAACGCTTATAATTACATGCGCGAACGATTGTAACGCCCAGCAAAAAAGCCTTCCTACTGACAATGCATTATTTCCGGGTACAGATTAAGATACAACTTGAAGAGATTCGAACGATAAATCGACAGCGGCTAACATCTAAACACCAATGCAGAGTGTTCATTGTGCTCTGAGTTCCATCTTGGCTCGTTATTGATTCTGTCTTCTTTCTAAACTATGAGGGATAGTGGCGGCGTACTAGTACATACATCGTCGTTGTGGGTGGTCACAGGTTGCCGCGAGCTGATAAGCCTTCTTTGACATATTCAAGGCGCACACCTGAAATGACAGAAGAAAGAGCGCTTAGTAAATGGCGAAGATAAGCGTTTGACCTATCATGATTTAAAATCTGGCAGCTTCAGTCTCGCCTCTCGCCGGCATCGTTATAAATACAGGATTTGAAACGAGTCATCGACCGGTGTAACCGGGTCGAGTAAATATTCTGGATTCGGTGATGTCAGTCGTGACTTCGACACTCAGGTGTTCTGGCTTCAGAAGAGGTCTAGGCCAGAGAGTAACACGGCGTCTCGCTATATAGGGTTAGAATAGAATGTAGCACAAGTACGAGAGATGTCGCTCTCTGCCAAACATTACCAGGATCACCGACGTACATCACGTATCCGATGGACAGTCGAAGTGCGACACACCGTGCGCCTGCCTTCGCGGAAAGTCCTAGAACATCAAACCATCGTAATGGTGTAATTTCCCTCCGCGAAAGGGTGTGGCGTCCGGGCTAAGCGGTGCGACGATCAGGGGGGGGCCACAATAACCTGGGCGTCCCTTTTCCACGAACCCCGGAACATAGACGTCGGAGGGGAGGAGAGGAGGGGAGGAGACGTCAGTCCTGGCAGATCCTTGGACGGGTTCTGTCTAGCCGGAACTCGTTTCAGGAGCAGTCCAGCTGGCCCAGCCCATGATGAACGCGTTTCAAACCGCCCACGACCCGGGTCACAAGCCAGACGAGCTGGAAAGGCGGTGGCCGATGACGATGTTTTGGCAGAGATGGGTCCAGGGATCAGCTAATCTGGGGCCATACAGGGAAGAGTGACCGAGCAGCCTTTCCCGGTGCATCGTGCGAATCGGGGGCAAGACTATGGCGCGAGGGTATGCCGGAGAGCCGGATGCCTGCATAAGGAGCTCGAGGGGGACAGCATCGACAGGCCTGGGAGCCTCCGTCCTCGTTGAGGGACGAACATGTGGTGTAGGTGATCGAAATCACGAAGCAGGAAGGAAAGCAGTAAATCGCTTGACAGGCACGTGAGGTCGAGGTGGCAGATTGAAGGGAGATTAATGATTGACACAAGTGTGGACCTGCTTCGATCATATAGATTGGCTCTTTGTTCTGTTTCGGTGCGGTTAAACCTGTGCAGGTCTTGGAGTGCGAAACGACTTCCCTTGTATTATAATGCCACCGCGGAGAAGCTGGAGCGTGTATGATGATGCAGTGTGTCTAGATGGCTGGGGCCAGGCATACGAGGCAGTAAACCTGCGGCATAGATGTGGATATGATTATAGGTACGCGGTGGGCGGCCAGGATAGCGTGACAGTCGGAGACCGTCATAGGTTGGAGTACTTGGCACTTAGGCATGCCATTTCGGAGACGGTTGTGTACCTAGAAGAGATCTACCATCCATCGAGAGGCTGTCCAGGCCCGCATGAAATAGAGTGAATCCATCAACAGATTGACGGATCAGTAAAAGGTCTACGACTCGTCAATTCTGTGAGATTGCACCAAGTGATCAACGGATCTGCGAACCAGAACAATGTTAGCACCCACATAGATGTCGGATCGAAAGTTTTCCATCTATTGGTTGCTCGACGGATTGCACTTCTTGAACAACAAAGAAGCACTTTTGAACATGAAGGAAGATTTGGCCAGCCGTAACGCTTCGCATGGACAAAAGATGCAGAGACGCAGGCCTCATCAAATGATGTCGTTGGAGTATTGAATGAGCAGAAGCGGCGCACCGTGAAGGACGGGACACTCCGTGGACACAGGAGCATGGGGAATGGAACACGACCATGATGAAGAAACATCCTCAACTCATTAATCACCCCAACATCGTGGTCCTGAACTCTGTATCGACAGCGAGATAGCTTCCTTAGCGCCACCAGGTACTCGGCGAACACCGCTACCACCGAATGGCTAGACAATCCGTAGTGGCGGCTTATGAAGGCAGTGAGAAGCGGAGAAACTTCACAAACACGATCATTGGCTGAATTCGATGATGGCAGCGCTTCAAACACGAAGAAGGGCGAAGAGCGTAAGGAGTAACGAAGGCCCACCTCGTGTCGTGCGACGCCGTCGACCCGCAGCGGACGTCGCATCGAAGGGGCACACGAGGTCCGATGCTCGGTGTGGCGGACACCACTGGCCCTTGTGAGAGCCCAAGTCAAGTTATGGGGCACGGCGATGTTGGTCGCGAAGGGGGGTGATTATGGAGGGGATAACCATTCAGCCCAGTGTTGCTGTTGCGGCCCTTTTTGTCTGCCTGTCCGCGTTTTACTTCTCCGCGCTCATCGCGGAATGACAGCGGAATTGTATTGACGTTCTGCGGCGCAGGGCACTAGTGCGGACAAGAGAACTTAGAGAAGGCACATATTTCGCACAGACCTCCGTGTCCCCCGATTACGACAGACGAGCCATGTCATCTACTAAAGTAAAGCACTGTCAACTTCAAGGGCGTTTTGCTTAGTGATTTCTTGGCCAAAGTCAGCGGAACCGACGTACCATGACCCACAAAAAAAATTCAGGCGCCCGGACACCAAATCTTCCTGGCTTTCACCTGATTAACCGGATCTCCACGACGCGACGAATGCACGATGAGCGCGTGACGTGAGTCTCGGGAGCCTCCACAGCTGTAAAATGAAAAGAAAATGTAAAGACGGACATCGAGGCCCTCTAGGGGAAGACCCCACGGGACAACCTCAGCCCCGGCCTCGAACCTGCGGGCCAACCTGTATCCTACCCCGGACGCAGGAGGAACGGATGCAACTAAGACATTTGGGACGCGTGTATACCACCGGGCGCACAGGGACAGGGGACATTGCGCAGTTCAATACATTCCGTGGATAGCGATGACGTGGTGCGGGGAAGCGCATGACATGGAAAAAGCGAGGGTTGAGCTGGTTCACCGGGTAGTGTGAGACGCGATGGAGAGCGGGGCGAGCGCTGCGGATGGTGGGGTACAGGGGTGTGTGTGTTGGTTATGCATACCCCAAGTTAGTGGATGTATAGTTGACCATACGATACGACCCGCGCAACCCAGCGTTAGGGAAAAAACCAAAGCAACATTCCAATTTTGGGCGGTCAGAGACGTGAGTCAACGCTCAAAGCACCTAAGTTGACCGGCGAGAACGCGCAGGGCTAACCTGCAGCAGAAGGAGAAAGTCTCAGGGGACAATCGATTCCGAGCAAGCCTCGAATCGCGGGAGGCTGTGCGGTCGGGAGAAACGTTTAGGCACGAGCAGGGCGGATATTTGCACCTGCTTGTCAATATCCTCCGTCGCGCATCCCTTCGGCACGTGTCGATCGTTCCGGAACCGTTCCGCCCCGGCAACCAAACCAGGAGGTAGTGCATCCCGAACAGTCCGGGAACCGTTCGACTCGAAGTCCGAACTTTCGGTTGTTGCGAGACGGACGTCATGGTGAGCACAGCAACAGCAACGCATATATACACCATCTGGTGTGTGTAGTACTTACTAAGCTTGACTTGACAGGTTCCCGAGAAAAAAAAATGTATTAATTAACAAGCGCTCCGACGGCCTAGGAAGTAGTTTATCGGGATGGAATACGTAGAACCGATCGTACATTCGTTCCATTGGAATTCAAACTTCGCGGCTGCGGAAGAAAAGAAAAAAAAGTTGTCCGCCGTATATACTCCTAAGTTATGTGTAATGCAGAGTACTTACGAGCTTATCGCTCGCCTAGGCCTACAGCCGCCAAGTTCGAAAACTGACTCGAGACTCCACGCTAACATAATTTTTTTTTTCTTCAAAAAACACCTACAACCCGAGCTGTAAATCGGCGCAGTGGGGGCACGACGTAGTAGGCAATAGGTAGATATAGTTAGTAGTAATATATAAGCCGGCGCCAGCCATCCCATGGCGAAGCGTGAATAAGTAAGAGTAAGTAAGGGATAGGCGATAAGAGGTTACCTTTATCATTAGTGTCGAGAGCGAGGTAAAGGGGGGTGCGTGCATGAGGATGAGGGGAAGGGGCAACTTGAATGAGCGGGGTTGAGGACATAAAAGGGTACGAGGATGTCGAAAAAAAAAAGAATGAGCAGAGGGGCGGGCATGTAGAATCTATTGAACAAGATAGACAAGAAGGCAAGCAACGACGGGGCGGGATAGGTGTATGGGTTGGGATGGGATGAGAACGTATAAAAGTAGACAAAAAGACTTGTAATAGACGTAACACAAGATTGGAAAGTCAAAGTAAAGAGTAGATAGTAGATTGTACAATAAACCCGCGCACCCTCTCTCGAGGAGGGTGAGGAGGTTCGACGACGATGACGAGGTAGCCCGTCTCACGTTTTTGAGGTTGTTCGTTAGAATTGCGTTTTGCGTTTTTCGGTCTTGGCGACAGTGGCGATGGACAGTGTGATGGATGGATGGATGGATAAATGGGCGGTGGTGCGTGTCGAAAAATAACGGAAGTAAAAGGTAAAAGCGAGAGAGCATACATATACTTTTGAGGAAAATCCACCACCACCGCTCGCGATCGCGTCTTCAGTCGTCCCAAGCCTCTCACGACATCGCAATATCCCCCCTCTGCTGCTGCTGTTGCCGTTGCAACTCAAACTCCCTCCTCTGCGCCTCCACAAACTCCTGCTGCGCCCGCGCGTCCGCATCTGCCAGCTGCATGTGCCCGTGCGCGTGGCCATTGTGGTATGCATGCTGGGGGTGGGGCGGCGACTGTTGTTGATGGTAGTGCTGCTGCTGCTGCTGCTGGGCCTGATGTTGTTGTTGTTGTTGTTGTTGCTGTTGCTGGTGGAACGCCGCCTGCTGCTGAGCCTGCATAACCTGCTGTTGCGCCTGCAAATACTGCCGCCTCTGCAACTCCACAAACTGCGCCTGATATGCCAACTGCTGGTGCTGGTGCTGCTGCGCCTGTTGTTGTTGTTGTTGTTGCTGCTGGTGCTGCATATGCGGTGACGGCGACGGCGAATGGCCAGCCGGAGCTTGCTGCTGGACCTGGAACGTGTTCTGCCCGTGGTGCGTAGGCGAGTGCGGTTGCGACCTTACGCCACCACCGTTACATAAACCATTAAGCCCCAAGCCCTGCACCGCAGCCGTCAACGGCGTCAAAGGCGGCGACGAGCCATCCGCGCCCGGTCCCGTATTCGCAGCAACGGCGGCAGGATTCGTATACCCCGGCGTGAACGGTGTGGTGGTGGTGGTAGTCGTGCCATTCGTATACCCCTTGTTGGGCACAGGCGGCACCGGCGTCCCGACCCTACTCACACTCGTCGCACGGCTCACAGGCACGCTCGCGCTCCCCCCACGTACACTGCTCCCCGCACTCCGATGCACCCCTCCCCCCGCAGGCGGCGGCGCCCCGCCTCTACGCCTCCCCTCCCTGTTCCCATCTCTATCCTCCGCACTACCATTCACCCCTCCTCCTGCACCCCCTCCGTTCCCCGTCCCACCACCACCCCCCTTCCCCTTCCCCTTCCCTTCCCCACCCGCATTATTCCCTAAGCACTCATGCAACCCCCCCCCCGCAAGCAGCGCCAGCCCAACAGCGCCATGCTCGCCCGAATGCTGATAATGATACCTCAACCCATTCATATTCTTATACCTCCTCTGACAATCCCCCACTCCACACGCAAACGGCCTCACCCGCTTCTCCGCCTCCCTCTCCACCTCCCTCAGCTCCGTCTCCGTGATGGAGCCAAGGTCGCCGTACGCAGTGTGCGTGAGGTTCTGCAGAAAGGGCTCGCCCGTCGAGTGCGTGAGGGGCATGACGCCGGAGGAAGAGGATGTGGATGAGGGGGTGGTGGATGAGGAGGGCCGTGAGCCGAGGGAGGCGCTGCGGGAGAGTCCCGCGGCGGAGGCGTTGGCTTCGCGCTCGCGCCGCTTGCGCTCGAGCAGGTCCTTGACGTGCTCGAGATCCTTGGGTGGCGCAAAGTTGCACGACCCGTGCGTCATGTGGTACTTGAGACCGTTGGCCTGCTTGTAGGACTTGTTGCAGTTGGGTTTGGGGCAGCGGAAGGGCTTGGAGAGGAGGAGAGAGGGACCGGAGGGAAGAGGTGTGTGCGAGGGTGTGTGCGTTGGAGTGGAGGTAGGCGTGGAAGCAGCGGTGCTGGCGGTCGAAACGCTGCTGTTAGCGCTGAAGGGCGTACCGTTCGAACTGGCTGTAGAGGGTGTATTCGGTGTGGAAGAGGAGGGTCCAGAGTGTCCACCTCGGACCTTGAGCTTCAACTTGGTATTGTTTCCTGCACCAGCAGGAGTGTTTGCCATCCGGGATCCATTAGATGTGATATCGCCGTTGGTATTCGGTGGCGACGACGAAGTCGACGCAAAGAGCAGCGCGGGTGGTATACACTGCTGGCCCTGACCTTGCGGCCCGCCGACCGGCGCCACACCAGGGGGCATCTGACCCACATATCCGCCATATTCCCCTACGCTCACCCCATTGACAACGATCTCTTCGCCCCCACTAGTGTTGAACTGGGTGCCGGGCATGTGTGATGAGTAATCGGCTGCAAACCGTGCGTAGGCGTTGAAGGCCTCTTCTGGATGAGTCATCACCGTCGGGGTGCCAGGCCCTGCGTTAGGGAAATGGACACCGACCGACTGAACGGAGAGGTGAGAGTTTGGGTTGGCGGGATTGGACGAGGTAGATCCGGGGGAGGGGGGCTGGGAGGTGTAAGGGGAGGTGTGGGCACTTGTGAACGGAGTTTGGTGCTGGAACTGGCCGTATTGGTGGGCGAACTGTGCGAGGGTAGGATTGTTTGGGGTGTGGGGTGGACTAGGGCCTGCAGATGAGGGGGAGCTGCGAGTAGACCCAGGGTGTTGCGGTGGTGGGTGGGTCGAATTATCAAGATCCAGCTCGAGCTCCATGTCATCCGAGTCGAAGGGGCCGTGAGACGGCTGCTGGGAGAGAGATTGGGTGAGTTGGTGCTGCTGATGTGGGTGGGAGCCGTCGAGAGGCTGGGGGTTGAAAGGGACGGCGATCTGGGCACTGCGGGCAGTGGGATCGACGACGAGGACGTGGACTTCCTCGAAGTGCTCGAGGAGGGCATGGAGGTCGGGGAGATGGATGCCGCAGCAGTTGTAGTCGCGGCAGAGCTCGCCTTCGCGGTCAAAGACGTTGAAGGCGTTCATTACGGAGACTTCGTCGAAGGACGAGCCCTTGGGGTGACTGAGGAGGAGGATGAGCTTACACTTTGAGTTAGTAATGAGTAAGATACGCACTCTAGGGCACTGAAGAGATGGGCAGACGGTGAGCCCTGGGGAAACCGTGCACCGAAGGAGGCAGCGCGCCATGAGATGGGAGAGCCGAGGAAGTGTCTTGTGTAGGAGGCAGGATTGAAAGGACCAGAAGCTGAGCCCGAGTAAGAGCCCATGGTATAATCGTTGTTGTGCTGGTTTGAGGCGGGCAAAGCGATGGGTTGCGAGGTCGCCATCGGAGTGGTTTAAGTAAAGGAGCACAACCACTCAGTCATCGAATTAACCGATGACCACATGACCCACTTCACACGCGTTCGGATCGGTTCGCTTCAACACCCGACCCGATCCAATTCAATCCATTTCATTTCAATTCGATCCGAAACATCTAATCTAATCCTGTATTCCACATCCCCCCCCTCCGACCACAACTCACCGCCCCCGGATCACCCGGCATCCCTCCACCTCCTCCCGCTTTCCCATCTCCTACGTACGTCGCCCGTCCCAGTCGCGCAACAAGCTTCTGCGTTCACTCTCCTGACCGCATTTTGGAAACCCCCACTCCTACAGCAAGCCCCTCCACAAACGACATCATAACCGTGCGGTGTTCAACTCGTGCCGCTGTGCTCAATTTCAACGTCTCGATCGCCGCGCTGCTCGTCCAGCCCCAAAACGCCAGGTCCACCGCAGTAGCAGTCTTATTATTATTAATATTATTATTATTTCCAGCTGCACGCCGCACCTCCGTCGTCAGCGCCGCGAGGAAAATCTAACAGATCGCCCCGAGCGTACCGCCACATGTATCTGTCCAACACCCATCAGCGATCTGTGCGTAAACCAAGGATGTGTACGAACCGGGAAACAGGAGCCGAAAGCCCGAACGCGGTGAAAGAAAACAATGTACGTAACGATATGTTGGAACGAACAAGATGTGATGATGCATATGCGTTTGTGACACCTGCCAACCAATGGGACAAAGATATACCACGGTTATGATAAGATGATGACGGGGCCTAGGATGACAGCAACAAACGAGCGAGGTGACGGAACAACTACACCACACCCTTAGCTAGGACATTGACACGTTTGCTTCGTCTTGGCTATTGTCATCTCCGTTTAGTGCCCAGTTCAAACCCATCCGTTTCGTGCGTGTCGCCACCTCCTTGCCGAACCAAGAACATGGAAAGGCGTGATTAGCCATGCACCCACCACAGCACACCACAGCAAAACACGCCTTACACGCAACATGCACATCCAACACAATACCACCCAAACTCCCTCAAACACACTACCACCACCAGCGCCTCTCGGTCCCTCGAGGCACCGAAGCACACCTGTGCCTGACTAAGAGGTTACACGCAAGGTCCCCATCGCACCGCCACACGTCTATCCCAAACCTTGGGCCACAGCCACACCCAGCACCACCACTCTGCACCCAATCAGCACGGTGGCTATTAGCGAGGAGCCGAATAGAAGCACTCTCGCTTTACGCTTCGCGGCCTAGACTGATCTAATGCACGTAAGAGAATGGCGGGCTGGGCTTCACGTCAAAACCCCAAACACCAAATAGCACGTAAGAAAGACGGTGGCCCAGGCGGGGAGGGGGGTAACCGAACCGAAGAGAAGAGGCGGAAGCGGGGGTAGAGGGAGGGGAGGGGGGAGGGAGTGGTAAGCGACAAGCGACAGCGGCGCATACGATACGAAACAATACCCGAAACGGAGATGAGGGAGGGAAGGAGGAAGGGGGTCTGGCACATCCGCAGCAGTCCCGACGCCCCGCACTGACACAGCCAAGAACTGTTGTGAAGTGACACGAGAACGAAGGAAAGGCTTGCAAAGGCAAAAAAAACGAGCGGATGCGCGACATCGGCCCCAGACCCGAGCCAAGGAGGGAGTATAAGTAACACATGTCGTGCGAGGGCGCGGAGATATCATGCGTGAAGTGCGAGGGGATGTGGGGGAGGAGTAAAGGCAATGGGACATGGGGACCTGGAACCTGGGACCTGGGCCGCCCCGATTCCAGCGCGTACAGCAGAACAGGGCAAGAGTAGATAGTATGATCGGGGGTAGATAATACCAAGGAACAGAAACGATTGAACGATGAAAGAAACCAGGAATACCAAGGAAATGATAGGAACGAAATGAACGGGACCGAAGTGGAGCAAAACTAACGAGGAAATGCAGGAGCACGAAAGGACCTACCGTCGATCAACCCCGTCAACCCCCTAAGCACACCAACGACCTCGCCGCCCCTGCCTAGACCCGCATCGAACGCGTCCAGTACGGCTAGAACCCGAGAAAACAAAAACCGAACAATGACTCAGCCTCAGCCTCCCCCAAACCACAAGCCCAAACGCACCTCTGGCACCAGCAGCACACGTCTCCCCACAATCCCCATCCCCCACAATCGTGCCCCACCTAGTCAGGTCAGGCTCCATCTCCAGCACCGCCTGGGCTGCACTCCTGATGATCTCGCGCATCGTTGTTGCGTCTACTGTTTGCATCAACCCCGTTAGCCCCATCCTCCTTCCCCACGGGAGGGGAAACTTACCAAACAGCTTCGCGTTCATCTTGTCGTCTGGGAAGACGAGGGAGCAGGAGCGGCCTCTGTAGGCGCAGGAGGCCCGGATCCGATGCGTTCGTCCCGCGAGAGGGACGCGAGGAGCGTGTAGTCGTGTTTCCCGACAAAAGAAAAGGTATACGTATCCGCCGGTTTGGCAGGAGGACTGATGAGGGGGTTGTGTGAGGATGCGGGTCAGGCGGCGGTGGCGGCGTGCGGAGCATCGAGGAGCGAGAGGAGGGTATTGATAGTTGGTTTGTTAATTTGTGTGTCTGCTTCCGCGGAAGGAGTGGGCGAGCCGAAGTTGCGAACGAGGTGGGAGAGGTTGAGGAGGGAGAGGGAGAAGCTGGGGGAGTTGAGAGATGTCATGAATGTACCGGTGTATACGCGTAGGGGGCGGATGTTGAGAGTCTCTGTATATGCAGATTAGTATGCAAGTGTCACGAAGGAAAGAAAGAAGCTCACCGAGTCGGCCTAACACTTCGTCCGCAATGGCATACAGTTCCAGTATGCTCATCCCACCCATATTGCTCACCGTCAACACGACAGCGTCGTCCTTCTCGGACGACACGAACCCACGCTCCGCATCCAGCATGAGCCCCTTGAGGTCCGGATTCGCGCTCTCCGCCCTTGGAGCAAGGAGCAGAGCCAGCAAGCGCTTGATGAGCTATGCAGAGGGCGGCTGAGGGTTAACGACAAAGATGCCCTACAACGAGACATGTTAGGTTAGGTGAAATCGAAGTGGAAACGTGGGACGTACGGGCTCGTTAAGCAGCCCAAGCCCAATCTCCATCGTGTCAGAGGGGATGACGCCATATTCACCGATGCTCCTTCTGGGGACGTGGCAGTGTCCGAGGGTGCATGCGATTGAGACGGGCGCGGAACTGGCCGCGCAGCCGAGGGTTAGGAGGGCCTCGAAGGAAGAGAGATCTGGCAGCGGTGAGGAGGGAGGAGGGGCAGACGCGGCGCCGGCAGCACCGAGGACCATGCTAGAAGCTTGGAATATTAGGGAGTAGGGAGGGTGTATTAGCGTCAACATACTAAAGATCGCGCCGGCCAAGGCACGTCTGCCGACGAGGGCACCCTGCGTACGGCCGACAGAGACATCATCGCCGACAGGGAGAATGTCGATGTTCGTATACCCGTCCGCGCGGGTCTGTTGGCACGCGAGATCAAAGTGAAGGTTGTCTCCAGTACATGTGGGACATCTCAGCGCGGCTCTAGCACAGTCAGACAAAGCTCGTGGCCCGCGCCGCCGCTATAGATGAGGGAGACGGTATTTGGGTCATGGAGGGCATTGATGACGTCCTTGAGGTTAGGGAGGTGCTTGAGGCCGGGATGGTAGCGAACAAGGGCGCGGTGAGACAAGGGTACGAGGGTTGGAGGGTTGTTGTAGAAGTGGCGATCCGTTTCTGCACGCGGTGTGGAGAGCCATGGCGTGGTGAATCTGGTATTTGGGGAGGATAGGGGCGGGACCATGTAACTTCTGGATAGAGCGAGATGTGTTGTTTGCGAGTGCTTGATGTAGAGGTCTTCGCCTTCCTCTGGAGACTGTCCCTCACATGATCATCCCATCGTTCCAATTATTTGCTGTCATACGGAGCGACGCGTTCTAGGCACTGGTGAGTATGTTTCTACTTCCTTAAAACAAGGAGACGCGTACTGACGCGACTATTAGTACTCAAACACCGACCAGATCTCGGACCATCGTTGTTCCCAGACTTTCCTACTTTTCAAGCTTCTGAAGGATGCATGGCGTGGTGAGAAACGCCAGACATCTTTTCTAGGCAGCAGCACTGACATATACTTGGTCTACAAGTCCGCTTTCTGGACACCGAACTCCTCCCAGCATCGGCACTCGAGGACTATCCAAAGGTCACCCAGCCCGGCATCGACGAAGAAAGCCAACATTGCAAGAGGGTGCAATGTAGTGGTACATATGTCGGAATACACTTTTCCATTGGCTGGTTAGCTCCATAGATCAGGTTCATCAACAGTAACGGTGAATGGGGCCAGCACGGTGTGTGCTACCTCATCGAACACTAAGACGGCTCCATCTATCGTGTTGGAAAATGGACTCCATCTGAGCACATTTGATCTCAACTCCGATTGAGGCGAATCCTATATCTGGGTTTGTGCGCAAGGCGCTGCCGTCGCCAAAGCCATCTTGCTCCGCAAGTAATTCGACCGCGAAAGAATTGAGGTCAGTTGGAGTGGCATCACCGTCACCGCGAAGGCAGAGCTTGAGGCGTGGATGCAGGAGCGAGCAGCAAGACTTGCGGAGAAGAGAGAGATTTGCACTCAAGAATACGAGGCTCGAAAGGCACAGTACGGCGAGGAGCACCACCGGATCGAGGCGGAGATGAGTATGCGCAATCGCAACAAATCCTGACTGGTGTGCAGGGCGGATTGTGGGGAACAGGAGCCATAACTTAAGTGCTCAAAGTGCAAGTTGGCTTGTAAGTCTGTTCTATCTCTCACTCTCTGTGGTGGTTTTAACGATGTACGCGACATAGACTATTACAGCACAGCTTGTCAACAGGAGGATTGGCAAGCCAGTCATTTCGATGCTGATCTTACGTGGTTATTCTGATCTGCGACGTCTTTGTAGTATCACAAAACATACTGGGGGACAGAGACCCCCATATCCAGCCAGTTTCTACGACCATCTCAGTTTCCTTCGTACCTCTGCATGCCGTAGACCTTCTTTGCATGTCTCGCGAAGTTGTGATCAAGCGGCTTACTATGTAAGTAATGACTGCCAATATCGTTGATTTTCAATACTCCCTGGACCAACTTTTCGCTGCAAGTTAAGTGTATACCGCCACTACTTTAACTTAGTTTGTCATAGGCGAGGCCGTGCATGATAAGACGCGAGCCTTGTACACAATATTGACACAATTTTCATCACTCAGACTCTGCATCACACCAGGCCGAAGACTCGGCCCCCCTGAGAATCGCTCAATGGGGTCTGGGCGCGTGGTTGCAAGGTGGAGTCGATAACCGGTACACCGACTTTTGGATTCCGCATGATCAGAACGTGACATTGCGAAATTAAGGACGGGATCAAATCCTGTCAATTTCGCATCGCCCTCAGCTGGACCCCAGATCCAATCAGAAATTGGAGCTGCGTGGTACCACATCTGCGTGTGGGCATGTGTGACGACTGGCTTTCAACCGGTCACATGTCATGGGGCTTGGGGGTCCGGCATTCTAAGAGTGTCCGGGCCACCCCCTTCCCAGGGGTCCGGCATTCGGAGAAGTGTCCGGGTCACCCCTTGAAGACTCAAAGTCATGTCCTAAGCACGGGCTGGTGGTGTAACGGTTAAACACGCTGATCCTTTGGAACCTTTGGAGCTGAGATCCCGAGTTCAATCCTGGGCTGGTCCATGTTTTCAACGATTTCCCAGACGGTATCACAGCATGTATTTCTCCAGGCTGTGGATGTGGTGGGTGTCTTCCTGATTCTCAGATGCTGATCCTCAGTTGGGTCTCTACACCCATGTGTGGGACATGTAGTTCTTCCAGCTGGACATGGGTGGGTCCAGACATGGGCAGCACTCACATTTCTCTGTGATATTTTAGCTTTTTTTTTGTTTTGAATCCAGCCTTCACATGGACAGATGACGCGGACACAGAATGGAGTAAGGTGAACAAAATGTTTTAAATTCTGTCTCTACAAACAACTGTACATCAGAAGTAGTAGTAGTAACTAGACACGGCAGGAGGGGATCACATCAAGGGCACAGTATGTAGACAATACAGATTGTACATAAATAGGCTACAGCACAAACAGCCAGTGAACGAACATGGGTGAAGGGAGAGAGCAAGGGGGGGTATCATTGGCCACCAATCGAGAACAATGTGGGCTCGAAAAGTGATGCCATGTACGAGGGCAGGTCAGGTGTGTCCATCCACTGTTGCCTCTGGGTCCAGGTGGAGACAAGAATGAGATCATAGGGAGTAGCACAAGAGCAGCACAAGGTGGCTTCATGAGAGCTCAATGAGCACAAGGTGCCCACGTATCATCGGCTCTGGCTCTGGGCGCATAGAAAGACAGCTTGTGGTGCACTGGATAGGTGCAGATACACGTGACGGAGCTCCAGCTCGCTGAGAGCTGTGAAGGGAGGCCCAATGTCTTGAGAGGTGTGAAGGGGAAATGCCTGAACAGAAGGAAGGACGAAGGAAGGAAGAAAGGTGGGCGACATTCGACATCAATTGATGTTCGGCTTATGTTGACGTTTCAGTGGAGTGTGAATTGACTTGAAAGAAAAAAGATTGATGGCATGCACGGACCTCAGAATGGTGAGTTGCTCATTGTTGCTTATGGGAGCCAATGGAAGCATGTTTATATCCTGGACTATGATCTTGAAGTCACTCGAACTTATCTCGACAGCTTTGAATGCTTGGTGATTGAAACTACCCACTATTTTGATTCGAGGCTTAAAAAGCGGCTACCATACAACTTTGCAATATCAAGATCATGTTGTTCTGCACATTGCAGGAGGCTGATTTTGGCCCACGTTGCTGTGATGTGCTGTCCACGCTAGACACAGATCAGTGCAAGACGTGGGAACTGGATTTTTCCTGAGAGTCTGGGTCACATGAGACCCATTTGGCGGTGTACCGAGTCGGGCGTGCCTGCAGCCATGAGGCGATAGATATATAGTTTGGATTTTATGTATGTTTCTGTTAAATTCTTCACTGCTTTGCCCATTTTCTACTCCTTCTACATCGTACGCTCAGCTTTGAAGTATGTCCGGGCTTGGGTACTACGTGGTGAGGAATGCATGACCTCCTCAAGTAAAGTGTCACTAACACTGACTCTGCTTGATTAGGTTTGCTTCTTGGATACGGAACTTCTCCCCACCTCTTCAACCAAGGACTATCCAAAAGTGATCAAGTCCGGGATTAGGGATGAAGGTCAAGTTCACAATTCTCCTGCTATCACTGGCCCATGTGGAATTGCTACACTGCTACACCAGATTGGCCAACCACAGCTGCTGGAACGTTTGCTCAACGTTGATGGGACTGCAACATTCAGTTTTCACGTACACACCGGTCGAGAGTGGCTTAACGACATCTATGTGACGCGACAGAGGTGCAATGTTGAGGTGTGTGTATTTATATTGAAAGCCAAGATGTTGCATACCACTCACGACTTGGTTTGGCAGATTGGCTTCATCGTTGGCAAGTCATGGGCTCAGGATGCTGTCCGATACATCATTAAGCACGAAGACAGCTCACTGTATCGTTCTGGAAAGTGGAAGGCACACAGCCTGTCCAATTATGGCACTGAATGGAAAAGTGATCCAACCTCAGTCGCAGTTCAAAGCGCTGCTATTGCAAAGGCTATCTGGTTTTGGGGGTACAATACTTATCCCCAGATTGATGTGACCTGGAGTGGTATCACATCCTCGGAGAAGGAGGATCTCGTAGCATGGCTTCAGCACCGGAAGGCCAGACTTGTGGAAGAGGCCAAGAACAAAGAAGCCACCAGTGAGAATGGCAAGCCTGAAGACAACACTTGGATAAAGATTCGTAAAGATCTTTTGGCCTGCCATGCAGATTGCGGGGAGGAGAAACCTACACTTCAGTGTTCAAGTTGTGGAGTAACTCATAAGTCCTTTTACCCCCCCTCATTATACCAGCGCTTGTTTACAAGGCCTCCAATGCAGGTTACTGTAGCCAGGCTTGCCAAATGGATGACTGGAAGGTCAGTTTATTTCTGTAGTTAGTTCTCATCGCAACCAATATTGTCTGACCGAACCTCTTTTGTAACAGGTAGGCCTAGGGCCTCCTTCCTATTCAGGTCATGTTTGGCGCCATCCCCTATATACGCTCTATTTACCCATATTTACCCTAAGTCCTTACATTCGTTCACTACAGTATACTTGAATCCAGAGTCTGGTCAAGCTCATACTTGCGTGAACCGTAAGGACCCGTAGCACCTGCTACATCTTTGCAGTATCACAAGATGTACTGTGGTTTCGAAGTGCCTCCGCCTCAATATGCGTAACGACCTAAGCTTTTTTCTCTGCATGTTTTCAAAGTGTCCGTTCAATAGTACCCTCTATTCCCCTCACCCAAACTGAGCTGTGATACAATATGTCTTTTTTGTTGCTTAACATGATTCAATCATGAGATCCGTGCCTTCCCGCTAGTAGTCAGGGAATCACAAGCATTGGTTTGAAGGTAATAAGTCACACTGTCGGTTTCCCAGTTGCGTTGTAGATGTGGAATCTTGGTATTGATGCATCATTTCTTCTTTATACAGCTGAGGCATAGTAACCTATGTACCCAAAAACGCGTCGAGCAGCATAAAATTGTGTTGTTTCACCCAAGTTGGAGCTGCAGTGATAAAAAATAGAACCCGCCACAGATCGAATCACAGACAAACAAAACTTCTGTTGTGTGCATCATAGCGTGATTCAAGTCCGACGTTTCACGACTCTTGTTTCGCATTGCCGGCATGACTGCGCTGCTTTCAGATCACCAACAAAACGACCTGTTTGTTGAAAGCCTACTCGTGTGCAATGTATCCGTGATCTGATCACCAGCACCAGTCAGAAGTCCATTCTTGATTGCCTACAGTGCAAGATTCACGAAAGCTTATGAACGACTATGAGAAGAAGTTCTGATCCCGTAAGTACAGAAAACATACGATGACTGTGCACTAGGATGCGCTTCTGGGCTGACTTTACACCTGATGCTGCGCCACTGACATTAGTGAAGAGGTGGATGAGTGTCATTCGTATGCAGAGAAAGGAGAACCTCGTGAAAATTGGTGAGATCTGTTGCTGATTATCTGATTACTATTCTCTCAGATTATGGTGCTTGCGCAGGCTCAAGAAAAATTGACTGAGCTCTCGACGGATGGTGCAAAACCAATGCTAAACAAGGTGTGGCTACTGAACGCGCCTACTAAATGCACTCTTGTCAGACATTGCGACAAGATCAACGCCGCCTGTTTCCACCCCCACTATCCCTTGCATACAAAGGCCATGATGGACTGTAACTTTGACACTTCCGGAAAGGTGCTGGGTATGCCCCCCCTCTCTGTGTTATCCGTCTACATGTCTGAAGTGGGTGTATGTAGCGACGTGCTTGCACGACTTGTTCATTAAGCCATGAAACACAATCGAAGACTACACAAACCTTGTGTCCCTACATGACATGAACATGCGATTTCGTCAGTGCGTTTCCTCCCTGGCGATGCCCATATCGCATTTTCAAGCCGAGATCAGCCAATAAGGGTCTGGGAGGCGCAAATTATGTGTGTCCGCCTTGGTAACTGTTCCTAAAGTGGCAGATTTCCATATCTTATAAGCATTATCTAAAGGTTATACGACTGTACGACGAGCAGACCCGTTGTGCGATTCTAAGACTAGATGGATGGCTACTTCTCATTTGCTCCGATAATGAGGTAAGGTCTGTACACCTGATCCCCCAGCTTTTGTCTTGACGTAGACAGCTCACATCATCGTGTTAGAAACGGGAGCGATGGAAATCGAGATGCGTGGACATGAAAATTGCATTGAGTGCGCAGTCTTCTTGCCCACAACATCAATTCCTGCAGTCCAGAAACTCGTTGCACAGCCTGGTCTGGTGAGAACTGCTACCCTCCAAACCCGCGCATTTTTCATATCACTCACTCTTAGCCTGTGGCAGCTGCATCATAGAGAGGAGACCCCAGCTGTCTCAGGCTCCCCGATAAAGTGATCAAGCCCTGAAAATCGCTTCATGGGCACTGCTTATGGACTCTTGTAAGTATCACTGCATGCCTTCCTCCAATCCTTTCTGACCGCATTTCCTGTTCTCGTAAGTCAGGCACGATGGTGGGATCCAAGGATTTGCATCTTAGTACCCTGGAACGCACCTCTTGTCTGTTGGGGATGACCATACGCTGTGGATATGGGACTTCAGTACTGGCCAATCTACAAAAAAGCATAACAGTCTTTCACCCGCTGCTCCTTGTAAGGATGTTTGGCAAACTCACAGTCTTCTCAGTCGATGCTGCTAGTCTTCTGATAGTCCTTTCACACAATGTCTGGCGTCGTAATGGGGTGACAGGGAGTGGTCATGCGATCATTTCTTATATGGGGACACAGATCCTGCCGTAGACAATACCTACCCCACGGCTGCCATTCCTGAGCACACCGACACGCTCCGGGCCCAGACTAGCCGTCTCCAGCATGGGGTCACGTCCCCGTTGCAACTGTTAAGGGGGACGATGCGGAAAGGATAGTGGACGTAGCTGCAACTGGGGGCACTGATCAGGTGCGGCAAACTAGGACGATGGTGCAAATTCTCAACCATCCCTCTCATGGTCCAATTCTGGTGCCTATATCACTCTGCCAGGTTTCTCACCTGTCCAGCTCATACTCTTTTGGTCAACTGTCCTTCCTGTTCTCATGTCGTTGCTGTGCTTGTCGCCTGTTCCCTCCTTTGTGTTCTCTGGGCCTCATATCACTGAAGCCACGCTGAGGCCGCATGCGTCTCTGGCTCACCACCCACTGTAATCTACACTTTCTGTGACGACATGGTATTGGGTCTGGTCACCTGACATGCCCAAAGGCCATGGACAACAGTAGCATACTATTAGTAATCATTGTTTGTATTCCTTTTTCGGACTTAGAATACATTAAGCATACCATTATCATCTCGTCGACCCCCTCTCTAAGGATCGCCGAGCCGTGCTCACCTTACGGACCATTGCGTACACCGCCGCCCCTGTGTAGGGTCACAATGCCCCTCCTCTAGGGCTACAAGAGCCCGGTGTTGGATGACAACACCCCTTAGCAAGGTTACAGCTAGGTACAACCACCATGGTACCCAGAGCACGCGTAGGCAGGGGAACCTCCACAGGTGACCCGCGACGCAGCTCTGCCTCCGGAACCAAATGTTGACCTGCGAGAAGTCCGTGGACGCCCAATGTCGCCACTCGGCATCACACTTTCTATTTGTGTCATGGTTCGGGCAATTCAATATGAACCAACTATCACACTACCTGTGTTGCCACCAATTTGTGTCGACACTCTGCTTGCATACCACGTTCCATCAATTTCGGCTTTCATATCATTGTTTTGCAGTGACCAAGGTGGTGACAATGTCTAATGCATGAAAATGTCCCCTAAGGCAGGAGAGGGCAGGATAGTATAGTTCCTGATGAACTCTTCACCTTATAGAACAATTCAAAATAGCCAGCAGGTTGATTGTGTACTCCTGGCCATGGCCTGAAGCATGTCTCCAGATTGTCGATCAGTACAATATGTTGCGACCTGTCCCTCTACAGGGCTCGTGTGGGGTATTTTTTTGCTCGCAGCTTCATGCCGCCATAGTTACGCTGACTGCAACCAAGACAAGAAAACGGTGTGTTCATTCCTCCACAACAGGCCGTCAGGGAATTGCTGCCATCATCGCATCCTGTAGCGGAGTTTGCAATCAATCTAAGATAATTTCGTCACCTTCCTATGGATTACTACAGTCTTTCACCGCTCCTTGACACACTCAAACAAAGATGGTTCTCGGGTTAAATATTACGGCAGTTTCGAGGGGATCAGAGCTGACATCCACACAGTATGAGATGTAACAAAGTATATATACCACTCTAACTAGTGACCCGTAGAGGGGAATGAGGCTCACGAAGGCAATCTGTTCAGAAACCTCTTATCAACGGAATTTCAGTCCTTGACACACCTGTCACAATCCAGGCCTAATCCCAGTCAAAAGCGGTTCTAATTCATATCGCTGATAATCATTGATATTCGTTGATACTTGACCTTCCTCGATCCACAATTTTGCAATATCGAAGGTATTCGCCAATTTGGCCGTTTTCTAGATCTTCCTCGATTTGCTAATATCTCCTTAGATCCGCTTTTGGCTGGGGCCTAATTGCTAAAATAGGTGCTGATGGCCATCAAAATCGCACCAATTTAGGCAAGTGCGATGTGACGGATGTCATTTGGTATCATCATACACTCCTCGAACCTCAAGTTTACAACATCGTAGGCTTCATGCATGCTTACAACTGCACCTATAGCAGGCCTTATGGCCTTACAGGCACGATCTCCAAAAAAATTGTGGTAATCACAACATTTGCCTTTCATCTGAGACAATTGAAATTTGGACATTCTGAAAATCCATGGTGATATGGGTTTTTGCCTCGCTCAACATGGACAGGACATTCTATATTCAAGTGACAGGTGGCTATGAGTAGTACTTTGCTGGGAGAAAAAACTCCGAGGGGATCACGCAAGGGGATCTTGAAAAATCGGGCTTTGTGTCAAGGAGTGGGGGTGTGTCAAGGAGTGGTGAAAGACTGTAGGCCTTCAATATTCTTCTCTAACCATTACTTTCGTCCACCTGGGTTATACCCCTCCCGACAATGCACCGACGGCCGCGTCTCTTGCATGAAGTCTTGTTGCCTTCGCTCTTGCCACCCCCCATCATCATCGTTATCACCTTCCTCCTGCTGAGAGCGGTGTGCTCAGACCGATACCTGTATCCGAGAGACCCTTGTCACCGTCTCTCTTACTCCTCTGTGTCATTGTCGGACACACCTGTTGTTTCTTTGTACATTCCCTCCTCGAGGACGTGACGGCGCATGGACACGCCGACCAACCGAATACACCTCAAGCCCATGTCTTCACCACCCAGGGGGTCTTGATCACCTCCCCTTACCGCGGCCGACAAGACCGAGAATGAACCAGGTGCTCCGCTTGAGTCCGCTCTGCTCGAGTGGATAGGCCGTTGGCGCAATGGACAAGAAACGTTATGTATGGCATTTCTGACTTTCCTGGATTTCTGTATTGGTCCCTCCACTATTACTCGATGGAAGTGGTATGATAGGCACTCGTAAACTCTTAGCCCTTGACGCGAAGATATGGGACGTGGAATAGCCGGGCACCACGAGGCCACCAAGCCCATGGCCGCCAAGAATGTATTTGGCGAGTATGTCCGCACTCCAGGACACCATAGGGACCAGGTTGAACGTATCGGACAACGGCGAATTCACGACGCATGAACGATACACGCGTGGCGTTTGGTCCCGAACTCAGGATCGGTGTGCGCCTCGAGCCGAAGACGCGCTTAAGTACATCATCGGAAACTCGATTCACGTTCGAGGTGCCAACCAACGTGAGCAGATAATCCGGATGCTTGGAGGACCCTCCACTGTGCGTGCAACCTCATGCCATACGAGTCGGACTGCTGCTCGGAACTGGTCTAGATTAGGTCGTGCTTATAAATGTCGGTACCCGTCCATGTCTGAGGTACTTATCAATGAAATTTAGTTTACTTTTGTTCGTGACTCGTGAGCAATGGTAGCAATGGAATAAAAAGAACGGCTGACGCTATCGGGCATATTTCAGAAGAATAGTGGACATATTGCAATAGATATTCGGATTTAAATTTTTGACTTGAAGGAGGAATCTCTTGCAAGGTGATGTATACATTCTAGATATTTTTCAGGTTTGCAAGGCAATACTATGACATCGCAATGGATACCTACAAGTGCGCCAAATCCCTGATGTCAGAGGCAAACGCGAGTCCAACTTCAAGCCACACGTGCGACGACCGCATCGAGCTGTCTACGTCACCGGCGACGACATCAAGGTCAACAACCCACACTTCGGGCCATGGTGGGATTCCATCTCAATATCCAGTGCTGATGCTAGCCTAAACTACCAAGCGGGTTACTTGGTAAGTAAGTAGCGACGTGTAACCATCAGGTATGAGTGATATACTGTTTTTATCAAGTGTAAAAGCTGATATAGTACTGGATGTGTTCTTGGACTAATTGCCAGCGCGTTGGATAGGATAATGAGCCGCAGTCGGCACCTAGGCCTATGTGACAGGAGGGTTTGTGCAGTTGTGCCTCACAGCTTTCCATCAACAGGTGATCTCACATAGACGCCCGCCAGTGCATTGGCTACCTTGTACTCCCACTTCAACAACATACAGGTTCGCTCCATAATGGGCTCTAAGCCAATCGCCTACACCAGTCATATTGGTTCGCCTATGTCCTGCAGCCCAAACTTTTCTGGAGTTCTCCTTCCTCAAGGCTCACCAATGTCCTGGCAGGCAGGCTCGCCCGGGAATCTTCCTCCAGGCTCACCAATGTCTTGGAGCATAGGCCCCCTTTCCTCCTGGTATGTTTCTGGTGATTGTGAGCCGTTAAATATTGAAGAGCTTTCAGCCAACCAAAGACCTTGCCCTTGATGCAAAAGGAGGCTGCATCGAACGATAGTCGCAGTTATAACTGTTGTGGAATCGATCATCGGGACCTTCACTCTTTCTTCACGCACTGGGAAGAGACGCACATCCCTGTTGTCGTCCCCCCCAACCCGCCACAAACCGTACAGCATTCCAGCTCGCAGCATCTCAACGACGCAAACACACCTACACAGCCACAGGACGAACTCATGGAGGTCGAGTTGGACTCTCTCAACCACCCCAACTCATCTTTGAGCCCTGCGACCCAAGCTCAGACGTTTATACCACCAGCGCTGCTCTTTGCGTCAACCTCTTCTTCAAGACCCAACATACCCTCTACGACCGCTACACCCCTCAACACTAATACCAACGTTTCCATCACCGCTGCCTCCGCTCCCACCTCCACCCCCACCGATACACCTCCACACACTGCTATCCGCACCATTACCACCCTCATATCCAGGCCTTTCCGGTGCCCCAAACCCAACTGCAACAAGTCCTACAAGCAGGCCAACGGCCTCAAATACCACATGACGCACGGGTCGTGCAGCTTTGCGCCGAACAAGGACCTCGAGCACATCAAGGACCTCCTTAAGCGCAAGCGGTGCGAGCGCGAATCCAAAGCCTCCGCCTCCGGACTCTCTGGCAGCACCTCCCTCGACTCCTATCCCTCTACCGCTGCCACCTCTCCATCGCCCCTTATCGACACCGGGAACACCCTGCTCGTGGATTCAGCGTACGGCGATTGTGACTTCATGACCGAAATCGAGCTTAAGGAGATGGAGCAGGAGGCAGAGAAGCGTCTTAGGCCGTTCGCGTGTGGGATTGCGGACTGTCAGAGAAGGTATAAGAATATGAACGGACTGAGGTATCATTACCAACACACTGGGGATCATGGCGCGATCGGGCTCGCACGCCTTGCGGGGGGACTGCATGAGAGCCAACTCTCCCGTGATTCTGAGCCGTTAGCCTTCAAGCCGTCAGCGCACTCCTTAGCGATCGACGAAATCAACACCGCTGACGTTAATGTGACGAATGTGAACGAAAGCGCCGATGTATATCCAGAACATACTATGGAAGACGTGATATCACCCAGACATGCGGATGAACTGTCTGAGCATAATGTCAGAGCGCTCATGACACGGCTGATGACAGTTTTCGAGGACATTCAGCAGTACAAGTGGCTTTTGGACCGTCGCGGCTTGGAAGCACAACAGCTCCTTGACATTTTCCAAACGGTCAGCCCTGTGCTTTAAGCCGCGATTGCCGCAACTTTTAACTGAACGAGTTGACAGCTTCTTGACATGCCACGGTTTAGTGCAAAGGTCAGGCGTAACCTACTCGTCGCTACGCAACGACTTTCGAAGACTGCTGGCCTGTATCCAACCTGCTATGATATCCACCATGTTGAATTGGACGGGGCGCACCCCGTCGCCGCAGGTAGCTTCGCAGATATATATAAGGGGCGTTTTCTTGGCCAAATGGTTTGCTTGAAAGTCATCCGAATTTATCAGACATCCCATGTCCATTCATTTCTAAAGGTTATCACACAAGCTCCTCACTCCAATGAATTCGCTGATCTCGAATATTCCAGAAATTTTCCTCCGAGGCTATCTTATGGGGCCAGCTATCCCACCCCAATCTACTCCCAATATACGGACTATATCGGTATAACACAAGTCTTTGTCTTGTCTCGCCTTGGATGGAGAATGGAGACGTGCGAAGCTTTTTAGGAGAACATCCAGAGGCAAACCGAGCTCTTCTGGTGAGACCATCATCTGACTACTACCCAGAAGACGGCCGTTCATGGTTATTCAGGTCGCAGACGTCGCTGCTGGTGTAGCTTACTTGCACTCGAACGACATCATCCATGGTGATTTGAAAGGGGTGGGTTCTTCTCCACGTTTTCTTGACTATGGCCAATGTTTGGGTAATTCTCAGGCCAATATTCTGGTGAACAATTTTCAACGGGCATGTCTCGCCGATTTCGGACTGTCAGCAGTCTCGGATCCAGATATCTTACACTGGACTTCTCAATCCTCTGCAGCCTCTAAGGGCGGGTCTGTTAGGTGGCAGGCTCCTGAGTTGTTTGATGTCGACAGCGATGATGTCGTACATAATAGCAAGGCCAGTGACGTGTATGCCATGTCTTGTGTTGCTTATGAGGTACGACCTGTGAAGTTCCTTCCTGAGCTCATGTTGATCAATATCAGATATTCACTGGCAACATTCCCTTCCACGAGCTCCCGCGCGACTCAACCGTCACTCTAAAGGTAAAGGCTGGTGCCAAACCATCACGACCGTCTCAGTCGAGCCTTGCTTGGGGTCCATGGAGATTGACGGAGCCTATCTGGCTTTTGATGCAAATGTGCTGGAATACAAAATCGGATGCACGCCCTACCGTAAACGATTTTGTGGTGGCCTACGCCATTGAGATCCCCAGGGATGACCGACCTGTTGGAAATGAAGACTTCATCTCCCCTGCCCACTTCCGAGATTCCGTCGGAAGGTCTACTTTGCCCTCCTTCGGTGAAATCGAAAGCATGCTAAGTGGGGTCAGGCCGAAGTGAAGATACTGACTTGGGATGATGACTTATGAGGTAGCTAGGCCATGAGACGTCTTCAATATTAACACGGAATCAGGGTCAGAGTGAGACAATTCCCCTCGCACATAGGATGCCTGGGGTCGAGACTTACTTCGGGACTCCAGTGATGTGTGTATTCGCGGTCTTTGTGCCCTGTAGCTGATGATTGTATCGGATTAGAGACGAACCACCTGTATCTAAACAGACCAACAAATGTGTTACCCTACACCGTGGTTTTAAGTAACGTCTGGCCAGAACACAAACACCACTACGGGGTCAATGCCCTCGATGCGACTACCAGCAGTGGCAGTAGCTCCCGAAGCTGATGAGTTGTAGAGCCGTCTGACCTGTTCTACAACAACCCTGTTCTTGATAGCCTTAGAACCTGGCACGACTCGCGGATATGTGTGGCACCTCTCCGTTCTCCTCGTGACAGCCGGAATCGATTTCCAAGCGTCTTGGCTCTACTCGGTACTGGTGCAGTCGCCTTATGCTGTCGTCGGAAATCCTATTTCCGGCCCTGAGTTTCCACTTTATCGTGGCCACAACTTGTGCTCGATTTGGCGCTCGAATTCATGTTGAAGGCTGGCAGTGTGATTTCAGCATTCTTCCTCATTGACAGTCCAAGCAATTGCTCAGCAGGGTCCAGTACGTCAAGCTGTCTGCACCGCGTAACGCATTCACTGCACCTCGTTTTGCGCAGCACGCGCACACGTCGGAAGATCGCTCCAAGTACAGTCGATAAAAGACCTATCGTAGTGCGTCCCAGGTATTGGCAATTGAATCCTCCGATATGCATCCCCCACTGCTCGGCCTCGTCTCATTTTACCTGCTCTACGGAGCCACGATGGTGCTCAGTCAACAGGAGGAGAGGAAGCCCGTGCTGAACGACGTGACGGACGCCTTTATCAACGACTTGCTTACGGAATGGAATTCACCCGGAGGGCTTGCGGTTGCTGTTGTCCGCAAGGACGACCAGGGGGCATGGGATGTCGAGACAAAGGGATACGGAGTTGCAACCCTTGCCAACGGGAGTCGTGTGACGGAGAACACGCTTTTCGCGATTGGTTCCAATTCGAAAGTATAGAGATACTGTCCTTTCTTCCAGTCATACCGTTGTTTGACTCGCCAACCGCCCCCGCAGCTATTTGATGCAATATCGGTCGGGCTCGTGATCAGCAATGAGACGATCTCGCCGCGGCTGTCCTGGACCTCAAAGCTTGCGTCAGTTATCCCTGGCTGGGGTCTTATGGACCCAATCGCGGCCCAACAAGCTACGATAAACGACGCTCTAAGTCATCGTATAGGTCTACCTCGCCATGACCTGTCCTACAGGTGGTCGGACGATGTGCCGGCCCTCGTAAGTGCTCCTCTGTATGCTTTTTCAACTTGAATCCATTGGCCACCTTGTGATTGTTTTAGATCAAGAAAATGAAGCATCAGCGCCCATCTGCGGAATTCCGTGACGTCTACCAATATACTAATAATGCATATAGTGTCTTATCCTACTTGCCCACTCTGCTTCTCCCGTCAAAGACCCCATTCGCTCAATATGTCAAGCAGCATATCTTCGACCCTCTGTAATTGACATCAACCACCTATTCGTACGACGTCGCTAGACTCGGACACCTCGCGGACGGGATGGCGAGACAAGGAATTAATTACTCCGAGAACCCGTTCCGCGGAGTTCCCAGGGCACTCCCGTTCTGGTCAACTCGAGGTGGCGAGGACGGAAACAGTGAGTTCAGACATTCTCCAACATTTTATGACTAGACTCGCGTGGTGTTATAGTATTATCTGGAGCTGGCGGTGTTATTAGCAATGCGGTAGACATGGTGATTATCCTGGGTCCCTGCTTCCCCCTTTGCTGTCGCTTTCTGAACTTTCGATGGTACAGGCCGTCTGGCTCCAAACACTGCTGCTGGAGGGCTACGAGCCTAATACCAACAAATCAGTAATACCTCCTGCTGTTATCGAGAAGGTGTCCACGGGGGTATCCGTGGCATCGCCAACAGCGTGAGTCCACCTTTACTGCCTATATTGTTCACATCACCTCGAGCTCCGTTCCCAGTGGACTCCCCGAGCTCTCTCCTGCTGTCTATGGCGGAGGGCAGGTGCACAGCACGTACAGGGGTCATGGTATGTATGGATGTGTCGTTGTTCCGAGAATGCGCTCACCAGCTCTTGCCAGAGGTCGTTGAACATGATGGCGGTACTCCTGGTAAGAAACCGCTCACTCCAATATCAACGTCATGTTAAGGCACTATGGCTCAGGCTTTTGGTCCCAAATATCAAGGCTTCCATTTGATAATCTGGGCATCGCGGTTCTCTGCAACGATTACGATTATGGCATGTACATCATGCAAATTGTTAGGTACCGTTTGATAGAAGAGGCTCTCGGTTTAAAGACTATCGACTGGAACGCAAGGTGTGTAGACACGACTTAGACTTTCAGAGTTTGTCTGAAGCACACATGGTGACAGATGCAAGCTGCTCATATCCATTCTTCCGCCTACCGCTACACCGCGACCAATAAATGCAACACTTCCCTCAGCAAATTTCACGTCCTTGGCTGGCGTGTACGAGAGCGGGGCCTACGGGAGAATCGAGCTCTGCTTTGTTTCGCCGAACTATCAGACCGCATCGGGCTCGTGCAAAACTTTGGCGGCAAACCTGTTGACGATTCCTCCTGGTGTTGTGACCCTCAAATCCCAACGTTTTTAGCGTCACGGGACAGTACTTGGTTGTCTCACATCAGGCTTAGCCATTTCAGTGGAAACTACTCCAATGTTAGCGCCTTAAAAAGCTATGTATGTCTGAGCCTCTTTTTTCAGTCATCAATGTTAAGTCGACCCTACACTATACTCTATACAGCCCACTCACAATGCTTCCGAGCCATATTGGGTATACGGGGGCGATACAGTATTTAGTAGTCCAGCATATGCAGAGACAGTTGTTGACAAGGGTCGAATCGGCCTTTCTTTGTCTGTTCTGCGGGGCGCAGGGAGAGACATCTCGCGATCGTGCAGAAATCCGGTTCGACAGGATCCGATGAGATGACGGTACACGCCAGTTGATACAGTTGATCATATGGTCAATGATTCTTGTGGACCAGATTCCCAGTTGTAGTGGTCGATATAAGTTTCCATAGCAGGTCCCAAGCCTCTTGATGCTGTCGGACTCCGAGTAGACCATAGAACCAGAGAGCTGAGCCGGAGTTGGTAGGTCCTCAGTATGTATCCCGTGTGCGCGGTCTGAGTAAACAAGGAGTATACATGACAGGAAGGACTTGACAGCGCCGGACCGAGTCAGGCCGCGACACCAAATTCATCTCGGGAACCGGCGAATGAAGGTTAAGCTTCTGCTGATCAACATGCCTCGAGGCTACAACGAGCAGCTCACTCTCATCCCGCACCAAAGAAACGGATGATTCGCGACTACTATCAAATTGGAGGATTTCGGTCTCATATTAACTGGTAAATGGGAGGTTCATATGTCTGTTCATTCTGACTGGGTCTTTCAGGCCCGAGTATCGCTTCGATGACAAGGCACTGGCCCAAGTTATCGCAGGAAACGCATCTCCTCTAAGACCGCACGGAAGAGACTCAAAAGAGCCCATAGAGCTTATTCTTGGTAGCTATGAGAGCATGAGGATATAACCCTTGCGCTCATCACTGGTGACAGGAATTAAACGCACTGGCACATCCCACCTGCTTCTCTCCGAAAGGCAAATGCAAGACATCGTCAACGCTTTCAGAAAACCATATCCCAGACCACCCTACGCCAAGTCCACTGATTTTGAGTCGCTCTCACCCATTTACTTTCACAATGTCAAAGAGTTCTCGGACAAGCTCGGTGCTTTGAAAATCAAGGTCGCAAAGAATCGCATTTCGACGGATAATAGTCAAACGAACAAACAATTCGTGTCCGGAAGCGAGGGGATTCAGCGTGGGGGATTCGAACACGGACGGTATGCCACATTTTTACACGGTCAGCTCTGACATACACAGGTATATTCACACGATTTGTTAGGTTGTTGTATCACATTTTACAGAATCCTCGCTTTGACCTCCAAAAGTATAGCCTGGATGATACCTCATGGACCAGTTCCGTGCGCGTCTACTCGTTTGTATTCAATTCTCGTTCAGATGACACTCGGCCTAGTACGGAGAGGTGCAGAAATCCGACCGTACTTGATTGTGGAATCTCGCAAGCCAGCATACCCGAACTCCGCCTTCAGGCAGGATCGCCCATTCACCTCTATTCTACGAACAATAAATTCATGAACGCAGGCGGAGCGAAACTGGTACCCTATCACCTTCTGCGCGTTTTACGCTGAAGGACGATATTTTATTTTTAGGCTTTTCAACACGGTGTCACAGAAGAATTAGATGGCATGGTAATTTCTACCCGGTTAAAAGCCTTCTTTGAGGATTGTAAGGATTCTACTTTGGGCCCTATGATCCTGCTCGTGCACGATGAAGAGGTATCAATGAATATGCTCCGAAACTGTGGTATCGATACATCATCATGGGAGTCAGGTATTAAAGGTTTGCTTGGCTTCGCTGCATCCGAGGTATGCTTGGGTTAATTTGCGCCCCATACGAATACTGAATTGCCTGTGGGTGTTAGGTGAAGCGAGAGCCTAGTCCCACAAGAGTAAATGATCCTAGGAGGCAACAGCAAGCCAGACACGATCCTCAGAGGGAGTACGATGACCGTAGAACTCGACCACGACACCGATCCCGATCACCAAGTCGCTCCACTGAATATGCGTCGTACCCATCCAGTTCTCGCCGTTCGCATCATGAAAATTCCTCTCGCAGGTCGCCCCGCCGGCATTCGGCGATCTCGGGCAGCCACCCCGAGTATCGCCACCGCGCATATGCACCTGTATATGTTGTAGACATCAAGCAACAGTTTACAAAACTCATGCAGACTGCGACTTCGTCGGAAAGTGTTGCCAAGATCTCCCAGCACCTCGGCCTGTCCAACGTGGATGGGTGGTGCGCAGGCAACGAGTCCGTGTATGTGATATAAATCCACTCATGACGAGTACCAGCATCTGACAGTCTCTCCGAAGCATGATCATTGATATATGGCACTCTATGGTTTCTGGTCTATCCATCGATGAGCAGAGAGCATTCAGAGACAGAAGACGGGATCCCAAGCTGCAGGTTGCTCTCGCACCGACCAAAGGAGGAGCTTTAGAATATGACTCTGACCAGGACCCGAATGAGATCAGACAGGCCTCGCCGCCAGTCATCTATAACGAGGACTCGGATGATGGTCGCTCATCTGACTCGGAGTAGTAGTTTATGAACAACGAAAGGACGGTGCGGAAGCTGGGAGCCATCAACTGAATGCGCCAATATCCGTATTCTTCCTATTCTCATTAGCCTTGTCATTGAATTGTCTCTGTGTTACCTGCAAGCCACTATTTCTAGTGCAGACTGACGGGCTATAGGGACATGTGAGTTGATTTACTATATAAGATGGTGTGGCTAGACGAAGTGGCAGTGCAGCAAGACACATGCCGCGAGGTGCCGCGGCATCTGACATTGATGATCGAAACTTGTCCCAGCATGTTATTACGAACAACACTGCCATGCGTTGCTACTTAACTTCATACGTGCTTCACCGCTGCCGCATTGCCGCAAAACCTATAGTTCTTACAGACTCTTGGCCCGAAGATGGATCCGGAGCGCTTCAGCAAAGGATCTGAGCGTTTTCGAGAATCGACACACCTCATCCCATCTGCCGACTCTGGCAACAGGAAGTCTCATCGATATGTAGGTCCTGCCTGCACTCAGCTTTTTGTCATCACTCATTCTGCATCAGGAAACACTAGCGATGAAGTGGCCCGTGGTGCTGGGTGTACCAGTGATGTTGATAGTACTCGGGATGGCCCTGGAAGCGGCAACAATTATCTCGTCTAGGCGCGGCGGTAAGTCGTAACTCACCTCTGCTTCGCCAAACTGAATTTATGATGTGGTATAAGGCTTTAGAGTTCCCCCAAACAACGCCCTAAATATTCTTTCGCCTCAGTTCCTGCTGGTACGTTCTACCCCCAGTCTTCCCCCAGAGAAGCTTTTGATGTGGCATGAAAGTCATTTTTCCCGACAATGTGAGAGATTTCCTCTTCCGAGTGTTGAATAATAAGATGAATAGGTGTCCAGAATAGTTGCCCCATTCGCGTTCATGTGGCGGGAGCTTGACTGGAACTTAAGGTGGTTTCAGGTAGGACTTCCATTTCCTATGAATTCACCTTCTCACAAAACCGGTAGCCATATATTGTTCTCTGGAAAGGGAGATCACCGGCGGACGAGAGTCTGCTTCTGGACTATGTACGCTACTCTCTTCTGACTCCAGATTGCTCTTAATTTTCTTCACTTTAGATTGCCCTAGGGTGTGTGGAGACTGTAGGAAATATATATGGATCTCATCTCACCCCCTCAGCCCATTCTTATCCCTATTCCGCGCTATTAAATACAAGCACCGTATCCTTTTCTGGTCTTCGCTAACTGCCACGGCAACATATATCTTTCAACCTCTTGGTAAGCTTTGCACACTTCTTAAAAGCCCCTTGCTTCCTAACTTTGGCATGAAGCTGGTTCCATCTTCCAGATCCGGCAGACGAACCAGATTGAATGTAATTCATGTATTCAGCTCTTCGTGAAATGTGATGAATCTCACGTTATGTCCTAGACGCCAACGTTACCAGCACAAAGGCTATAGGACTTGTTCCAGACGTTGACCAGTTGAACGCCTTCGTTGCTGCTGCCGGGTTTGCAGAAGCAGCGGTTTTCCATAACCTGTCGGATCCTCCATTTGTTCGTAAAGGATGGGCCACTGCTGAGTTCACTGTAAGCCATTTAGCCCGTGTATAGAGATTTCATCTCACTCTTTTCGACATAGTTTTTCAAGAATCCCGGACTCAATGGAACGATGCAAGTGAATACAACGGGGATCCAGACCGCGACGAATTGTGCAAATCCCGCTGAAAAGCCTGTTTTGAGGCAGATAGCAGGCAATCAGTTTTCTCTAACGTCGAAGTCGGTTGATGGATGTATTGTTAATGTAACATATGATCCTACTGTGAGTTGCACCGCGCTTGAGGCTGGGTACGTCGAAGCTACCCATACTCACAGGCTTCTGGGGTACAATATGGTGTACGGGATGTGCCTTGTCCAGGAAATGCGGCATCTGCCGACATCGCTCTTCGACCTGTCATGTTCTGGTTTGAATCATTCTCTGATTATCTGATACATGAAACTGACATATGCTCCAAGGTACTTTCACAGCAAGCCCGACGGGACCCCTGAAGCGAAAACTATATTCTGCTCACCGTCGATTAAAGCGTTTAATGTCAGAGCATCAGCGAACCTTAACAATGGAGCCCTCTATGATGTGGTCGGGCGCAGTGATTATGTCCTTGAGAATAACGTAACAGGAGGTACACTGAATGGTCAAGCTTTCAATGGGTCTGTGTGAAACAGCTCTCCATCTGTTTTCCCCGGACTAACGGTATCTGACCCCGACCAGTGTGGCATTCCAAGATAACCCCAACCCTTTCATCCAGGCCCGCGCGGTTGCAACAAGTTCCGGCGTTTCTGGCGCAATTTTCCGTTTGGCGTCACAGGCAAAGGATGGGCTGCAATCCGTTTTTGATCTTCCCAACGGATTTTTGGACTTCACCACCACGATCTATGTGTGTCATATGGAACTTTTACCCTTTGCGTCAAAACTGAACATGATCTCACATGACAGACCCAACATCTCTCCCTGGTAGCCAAATCGATCTACTTCGTTGACGCGGACGACACGCTCCCCGCGGGAATGACCTCCCTCATCCCCGTTCTATGGATAGAGTACGCCCTTCACGTTACCCAACTTTACGTTGTGGAGACTTATTAGTCCCGTGCCATTCTAGCCCCTTGCCCGGGCATGCGCTCGCGTACTTTCTCATCATAACGGGGATCATTGGCTTGGTTGTTCAGTTCTTGCATACACGCGAACGCAGAAGGCTTCTTGTGGCCGCTCCACCTGGAAGTATAGCCGCCATCGTGTCCCTAACTTCGCGCTCCGGATTTGGCGAACTGCTCCTCCCATACGACGACGAAACAACCCTGGAGCGGAAACTGAAAGGGCTGCAGTTCCGCTTGGACAGGCGTACCGGAGCCATTCTCGCAGACGATGATGGGACGGAGCGGGCCAACATGGGCCCCGATGATGCAATGCGATCCCTCTTGGGACAAAGCCACCCGCGAGATACGTCCTCCTCCTCCTCACATCTCGCGTACCAAGCGGCCTCGGGCTACCCACCCTGGCGGACCCCATACGATCCTTGATACTCCACGTCTTCACGCTGACCCTGATTTCATTAAACATATGCATCGGACTCTGTATTCTAGCGGGACACTTGGGGATAGAACAGTCGGCCATCGTTGGAAATGGATCCTTACATATCTAGCATGCGCATCTCTTTACGTAGTACAAAGGTATCAAACAACTGGTTCGGCCGATTTTCACCAGAGCAAGTTATTTGTGGATGCAATGAACATCTCGTGCTTCCTCTCCTCAATCCTGGGTCACGATCGCAAAGAGTTGAGCGACTTGGGCTGAGGGCTAGGACTCACGAGAAAATCAATGTGACAATCAAAATCGGAAGCCTTGCAAAGCGTGAGACTACGTTGACGTTTGTGGCGAGAGATGTAATAACACCCGATTTGGTCATGAGGAATGAGGAGATAGTGAGGTATGGGTGTGTCCGCTAGTGTTGCATTGTGCGTATCGGGCCTATCACGGCGACATTCGTAGTTCGTGTGAATAACGTGTTTCTGCAGACTACATGATGACGCCAATGACGAGCAGGGTATGAAGAGTTTCGACCTTCTCTAGGGTGTTCATGTGCTGTGGTAAACACGAGGACATGCATACCCTCAGTTCGACGTTATCTCAATCAGGACAAAGACAGCTTCGAATGTTATGAGACAAAAACAACCAAGAGTTCTCGTCCACCAGACCAGGGTCTAGGCCAAAGGATTCTAGGGCTGTGAGCTTGGATTTATGCTAGGCGAAGTACCGCATGATTACGTCAATCACGACCCTCCAGAACTGTATGTGCTAGAGGACCCTCCAAGTTAGAGCCCGGGGATATGCTTGTGAAGGGCTATGCAGAAAGGCGGTTAGATTCTCTGGATCGAGGTTGAAGATTAAAGTAGCGTCCAACGATCACACTAGGTGCGAACGACCACATATAGCGGCCCCATGTCTTGTGTGGGATGGAAACGAAGATCCAGTCTAAGAGCAGAATCGGGAGACTTTGTGCCCACAGGAGCAACGGGTGGTGTACCGACGGTCCGGAAAACGAGAATTTCAAGCCTGTTGTAGCTGTTGTCTTCTATAGGTTCACCAAAGCAAACTAGAGGAAAAAAAACACTTACCTGAGCTGGATGGAACATTTCTTCGGAGTTCCAAGACCTTAGTCGAATGTTCTAAAGGCGGATGTCGCGGGAAGCCGTGAATCTCCAGTCAAAGCGACGAGTTCAACTGCTGCTCGCAGAACAAACGACCAACCCTGATATGCTTGCATGTGTCTCCTCGCTATTCCTCCTTGTCCTGATTACGTTTTTCCCCCTTGCGGTCGCCATTTTGTTCCACGCATATCCTCGCCAGCCAGTGCAGTACCGGCGACTTGCAATGCTGTAACTCTGTACAAACGGTATGCGCGAATACTCAAGCCAGCGGTGCAGTCACTTACTCTTGTTCAGGCTTCTTCCAGCGTAGCCTCCGTTCTTCTGAGCCTCTTTGGCATAATTTTAGACGACCTTGGTGTCCTAGTGTAAGTTTCTCTTCTACCAATTAAAGATGGTTCCTCACCCTCTGTGTAGCGGTATTACTTGCAGCCCAATCCCGGCCATTGGCGTCGGCGGAAATTCTTGGTAACCGAAGTTCGTGGCCGATTTGAAGGACAATAACGTTTCCGGCAGCACCGTCCAGCCTATTGTGAGAACAGCTTCGTGAATAGACCAGTGCTGTTACAGCTCCGGCCCTTGGTACTGATGCACAATTGCCTCCCACCTAGAACGGCCTTATTGTGATCGGCTGCACCCCAGTCAACCTCAACCTGTGAGCATAGGGAGGGCGATAGGCGTTCTGTACTTAATATTAGTTATCATCAACTGAACAAAATCAACATTTTTTACCCGTCCCAAAAACTCTCAAGGCCTATGACGATCTCTGCATACCAATTCTGGCCTCTCCGGTGCCGGAAGGGTGTCACCAAAAAGATTAAGAGAAGGCTAGCGAAAAATGGGCAACCATTTCTCTAAAAGAAGACTCCCAAAGTCGTACCCGTGTCCAATGTTTGACATGAAAGCTGGTGGCGACCAACATGACACATGTAAATGGCACCAAATTTGCGACTGGAATCACGTTGAAGACGAGGCACCCGAAGAAACTATTTTTCCGGATGAATCATGCCAGGTTTACCTAACGCTTCGCGGGAGGCAGAAGACGGAACTGCTAGACGAGGTCTGGACGCGGGCACTAGTTCGTGCAAGCTACACCCGAGTAACCTGCTCTACGCGGTAGCTTCGACGTTGCGCTAGTGACGGAAACAAAATACGCCAAGCTCCTGTAGGCATGGGTCTTAGAGAACGTTGTGATGTGACTAGTCCGATCATTCCGGAAATCGGAGCTCAGAGTCTGGGGTCTGAACATGGCTGTTCAATATGGTCAGAAAATGATGAAAAATTAGATCAAGCCTTGAAAGCACCTACAACTCAGCTCGCGGATCTCTGCCAGGTAGTCCTGGACCTGTATTTCTCGCTCGTTAAGGATTCACTCATGCCAGGTTTTACCTGCAGCTGATACTATCCCTAGGCCGCTGTAAACGCGACGTTGATGGAGGTGCCATGTATGATGTTCCCTTTGATGAAATTGGAAGGAAGTCTCCCAAGGCTGCCATAGATGTCAGTCTTCAGCCTTCTCCAGGCCTGGCATTTCCGGCCGCCCCCCATCCCTCATGTCTAATCACACCTCAGTCATATCAATCACCAGTTTGCAGCACCGTGGCTAGGAACACGGCATTGTAAGGAATGCTTAAAGGCTGACCGCATTCAAGACATTCTACACGTTCTCCAAAATCCAGTTGTAGCCTCTGTGTAGCTCGATGTTCTCTCGTGTCTCTTCGATCTTTTTACTGGTCCTGTTGGCTTTCGCTGCGATTGCGGCCGCCACGACCACAGTGACCGTAACTGTTGTACGTTGGAAGAGTGTAAATTCCCAAGTTTTCAGGAGTCTCAAACAACTTCGACTCTACGCAGCCGGCGCCTGGCCCGACGTCCACTCCTCTACCGGCTAGTCAATGCGGTACTGGTAACCTTCAGTGCTGCAACGCACTTGAGCGCGTTAGTCCTTTCATGGCTGCTGCGCCTTTGTCAACATCTCTTAACTTGTCTGCAGTCCGATGGTAGCGTCGTAGGTCTGCTCCTCGGCCTTCTCGGTGTAGTCCTCCAAGGAGTTGAAGCATTGATGTAGGTCGTTTTCATTCTTCTCAGACTCTTTGCTAACAGAGATCCGCCAACAGTGGTATCACCTGCTCTCCCATCGATATTTTAGGCATTGGCCAAAATTCTTGCCACAGTCAGCCTGTGTGCTGCCAGAACAATAATTTTGTAGGTTCCTTGGGTTATGATCCAGGCCTGAGCCTAATATACGTTTGTCATCTAGAGTGGTATCATTGCTATTGGATGTGTCCCCATCAATATCAACCTTTGAAAAGGAGCCTTGAGAGGAAACGGGTGTCGTATAACTGTTGCTTCTCTTGTAATTTCTGAGCGTATCGAGCAGACTCAGATACCAGAGGTTCCGTCAAAATCAACAATTAAAATTCGGAACAGCTGAATCCGGAACTACTCTGGTGTGCTTAACCTCTTTCATGGCAATCTAGTTGAAATACTACAAATCGAGGGTAACACTCGCCCGACGCCCGTGAGCATGTTAATGAAGCCTTATACAGTATGGCTGGCATGGGTAATCTTCACCGCGTTAAAAATTAAAATTGACCCCTGTAGATGATATGCCCGCACGTTCGTGAAAGATCTCAAATGTGAGGCGACGTTATGCATTTTGCCCACCGAAGCCTCTGAAACTCGAACAAGTGTGGATGGTGCTTAAAGCCTCGGCGATTGTGGTGCGCCATTATGAAAAAAAGGCTTGGCCGCTTGATGAAACGGGCGGAGAGAGGCGTAGGAAGTCAACTGCGAAGGCGTCATGTCCACTACGCTTTCTCAATACAGTCGGCTCGCCCAAGACGCCGGCACCGCATGATATGTCACTTGGGATTGCACAGTAGTGCGAGTGTGTATGATTGGCCGATTACCCTGCTGGCACTCCAATTGATTATAGGACGCGTCGCAGCCGATGGATATATGGCGGTCATATGTACGTATACAACTCCAGTCGAAATCTTCTTGGGCCCCACTTGTTTGTGATGATAACGTACACGGTGTATTCGCGACGCGGTGTGATTGGCCACATCAGGAACCTTGCTGTCCTGTGCGCGTCATGATTGTCGTCATGAGGGAAACAGTTCGGAAATATATGGCCATTCGATCTGCACATCCGGGAGTGGGTATCCGCGGTAGGCGGAGAGTGCTTGAGATCTTGAGATGTACTAAACACAGGTGGAGATCGGCATGAGCGGGTTGAAAGTGGTGAGGTCGTACATTTCACATCCCGTTCCCGAGAGCTAGTAGCTCACGGCGATCTAGCGTTAGACACTGACGGTCTTGCGGAGGCATGCGTAGCGGCGCAATGAGGTAGGCACGCCCGAGCTGCCGAGTCGGGTTACACAGGGTTTGGGATCAATTGGAGGATAGAAAAAAAGGAAGCGGATCTTTCACAAAAGCACAGAAGTGCCAGTACAATGTGGGGGTTAGCAGGGCTGACATTGACATCTGTCGACAATGTCGGCTACCCCAGGCGAGAAGCTGAGGAAGGGTGGGGGATGACCCTCGCATTGTTGAGTAATGGGAAGGGGTGCAGGATCGTGAGTCTGGAGCTGCACAGCACAAGGCAGCCATTGAGAACGACAGCTGCTAAAGTTTTCCAAAAGGCTCTCTTAGCTGCCATTGCTATTGACATGAGCGTTGCGCCAGGTATTCGAATACATTGTCCACAAAACTCCATTAAGTTGAGCAGAGGGTACCTATATATATGTCAGTAACCTGTAAGTGCTGGGTCAATATAAACTGCACTCACGACTGGGGAAGACCAGTCATTTCTATAATTATAGATGTAACTCAGGCATTTGACCTATGCCCGAGTATGGAATGCGTTATTCCTTCATTGACAACGGCTTATCGAAATAAGAGCCAGTTACATCCAGCCAGTGGAGCCCAGAGCTCACACATATGGAAGATACGCGACTTTCATAGTCGTTTTCATCGATTTAGACAGGGTAGTATGTATCGAAATTCGTCCATGACAGTTCCAAGAGTCGTTGAGTGATTCGAGCGTTTTCGGACTCGTCCAGTAGGCTGACAATGAGAAGCGTGTTGCGAACTAACGGCTGGACATGGAGGTGCCGACATTCACAAGGGGATCACACTGACGAAATGTTGGGGATCAACAACGTTGTCGATGCGTGGATTGACCATGCACAGCGCACGCGCCACCCGGAATGTGAATCTGGGCTTGAAATTTCAAGTTCACCCTTTGCCCGACCTCCTTCTGATTTTCTTGTCTTCGTGTTCAATCACCCCTCCTTGAACGACAATACCCCATCTTCTCTCTCTAATTCTTAATGTAAGTCTGTATTTCTATCCCTATGGTGCTTCTTGTCGCGCTTTCCTGCGCCTTGCGGCCAAGAGGTTGCCACGACACGCGGTCTATGTCGCGTTTGTTTGTCGTACCACTTTCAAGCCTTTGTGTTGGCAACTACTAATACCTTGCTACCAGCATGCGTGAAATCGTCCATCTCCAGACCGGCCAGGTATGTACATTTTTCAGGGCAGGTTGACTTGACACTGACAGCTGGGGGCTTCCCACCATAGTGTGGTAACCAAATCGGTGTGTCTACATATCAGCACTCGCGATTCGTGTCCTGATGAGTGACTGTCTTCGAAAAGGTGCCAAATTCTGGGAGGTCGTTTCCGATGAGCACGGTATCGCGCCCGATGGCCTGTATCAGGGGCATAACGACATCCAACTTGAACGCATCTCGGTCTACTACAACGAGATCGGTGCGAACAAGTATGTTCCCCGCGCCGTCCTGGTGGACCTAGAGCCTGGAACAATGGACTCTGTCCGATCCGGCCCTCTTGGTGGTCTATTCCGCCCCGACAACTTCGTCTTCGGACAAAGTGGTGCTGGTAATAACTGGGCGAAAGGACGTGAGTCAAACATTATTCTTTGTTAAGGGGCGGGAGATATGACACGCGTTAACCCACCGCGTTGACGCGTTTGGACTTCGGGGAATAGACCCGCCCTGCGGCTGCTGGACTACAAAATACTGACGACTCTTTAACTCTTAGATTACACGGAGGGAGCCGAGCTTGTCGATTCCGTCCTTGACGTCGTTCGCAAAGAGGCCGAGGGAACCGATTGTCTTCAGGGTATAGGATTTCTTGACCCGCGAGAAATTCGTCTTCTAACATCCGCTCTGTTAGGCTTCCAAATCACCCATTCGCTTGGCGGAGGAACCGGTGCTGGCATGGGTACTCTCTTGATTTCGAAGATCCGAGAGGAGTATCCTGACAGGATGATGTGTACATACTCCGTCGTGCCTAGTCCTAAGGTGTCAGATACTGTCGTCGAGGTACGTTCATTGACATCTTTCATGCGCTGGTGATCTGATCTCAGGTTTGTACGTGGTGATCTCAGCCGTACAATGCTACACTCTCCGTTCACCAACTGGTTGAGAACTCCGATGAGACCTTCTGTATCGATAATGAGGCTCTCTACGACATCTGCTTCAGGACCCTGAAGCTGTCAACGCCGACCTACGGCGACCTCAACCACTTGGTTTCCCTTGTTATGTCTGGTATCACGACATGTCTGCGCTTCCCTGGTCAGCTGAACTCAGACTTGAGGAAGTTGGCCGTCAACATGGGTGAGTACGGGTATCCATGACGTAATTCCATCCGCGTTAATGTATCGTGCCTAGTGCCCTTCCCCCGTCTTCACTTCTTCCTGACCGGTTTCGCTCCCCTGACTGCTCGCCACAGTCAGCAATTCCGCGCCGTCACCGTTCCTGAGCTCACCCAGCAAATGTTCGACGCTAAGAACATGATGGCTGCCACCGACCCCAGACACGGTCGATACCTTACCGTAAGTTAACGTTACCGTCTGCCGTGGATGAAAACCAATTCGCTAACCCCTTTTGGCCTTAGGTCGCCGCTGTTTTCCGTGGCAAGATCTCGATGAAGGAGGTCGAGGAGCAGATGCAGAACGTCCAGAGCAAGAACTCTGCCTACTTCGTCGAGTGGATCCCCAACAATGTCCAGACTGCTCAGTGTGACATTGCGCCTCGCGGTCTTAAGATGGCTGTTACCTTCTTGGGTAACTCCACCGCCATCCAGGAGCTGTTTAAGCGCGTCAGCGACCAATTTACGGCTATGTTCAAGCGGAAGGCTTTCTTGCATTGGTATACCCAGGAAGGGATGGACGAGATGGAGGTTTGTATGCTCTTGTTGATCCCGAACATGTTTGTTGATGTTTTTATATCTTCGTAGTTCACCGAAGCCGAATCCAACATGCAGGATCTGGTGGCCGAGTACCAACAATATCAGGACGCGACGTAAGTCTTGTCGTGATGATTTTTTCGAAATGGGACTGATTTGGTTCCCTGCAGCGCTGAGGAGGAGGGTGACTATGAGGAGGAGCTTCCTGTTGAGGAGGAGCAGTGATTACGGAAACTCGCATACCCTTCACATACCCCCACGAAAATCTTAGGGTCTCTTCCTATTGGTGCATTGTCGGTATTCCCTCGTTACCCTATAGTCCGCTCGCAGTTACTCTATCGCACGCCTTTCATGAACCCCTTCTAACTTTCATAAAGATTCTTACTTTTTGTGAATTGGTTTGACTAAATGAATATCGACTTCCGATCATTCCAAGAAACTTCGATCATGTTTGTTTCCAAAAACGCGCATGGTCGCCTGTTGTGCAAATTTGCTTGTTTCCACCAACCAGTTCCTGGCGTCTTGTGTACTTGAATTGGCAGGTGGTCTCCACGTTCCTTCTACCATTGCTGACATTTGTTGTTTGGTGACTCTAGGTTAGTCAACGCGTCGAAAACATGCATCCTTGCCTCTTCAATTTCGTACGTCTCTCTATTGTTGACGTTTCCAGATCCCATCACCGCAGCCACAAACCCGGACCGACCTGTCCAAGTAGCTTTCGAAGATTCTATGCCACGATAGTCCGATGGAGCGCGGGCATACTTTACCTTGAAAGACACAGAAGCTTTCGACTTTTTCGCTGACATACGCGTTCGACAGATGAACCCTTCCTTCGATGAGGTGCCTGCATATGTTGTGGAGTGGGAGTGAATCAATGATAGATTCCAAAAATTTTGGAAGGCGTTATTCAACAACGATTTCCAAAAAGTCATTTCTGGGTCTTAACCTCCATGTGGTTAGAGAGATCCAAAGGTCTGGCAGCTGCAGAAGCCTCGCGATCAGTGGTGGGCTGTCCTGGAAATTTTCGGCAGGTTAATCACAGCGGTTCCCAGGTATGTCAGATCCAGCATCTGGGCGGCTTCGACATTCTTTGACCCGTATTATTAACCTTCATTCAGCCGAAAATGGAACGGAGTAACTAGTCTGGTACTGCTTAGCCTCGGTTCACCGGGTAATTGCAAGTGTCTGGAACTTCACTGCCCTTGCGGGTGCTGTCACTCTTGAAAAAAACGCCACATGCTCCTGCCTTTGGGCAGAATCAGATCGCGGACCATCGTCTCACATCCGACTACTAAATGGTTTTTTTTGTATCCGAGCGTCAATCACAAGTCGTTACGGAAGGCAAGAAAACGCGTTAAACCTGTATGTGCACAGACCATCAACGAGGTTTAAAAACTGGGTGTTGAATCCGTCAATCTTCAGTCAAACGACCCAGTTTAACTAAGTCCTCTTCTACACTCCAAAGCCTCTTTGCTCTCATCGAAATGTTCTCTCGTCTCTCCACCGCGTTCTTGTATCTCCTGGTCGCTTTCACCGTTCTTGCGGCCGCCATGCCCGGAGGCAGCCCCACCACCACCGTCACCGTCGTGAGTTTATGCTCTCTCCGAAACGGTTTACAAGTTAAAGTACCTGCTCTCGTATAGACTGCGAACCCGAGCCCCACTCCCATCCCTCCCAGCCAGTGCAACACTGGTGACATTCAATGCTGCAACTCAGTCCAGTCTGCTTCGTCGAGCCCTGTCACCCTCCTCTTGGGTCTCCTCGGCATCGTTCTCTCTGACCTCAACGTCCTTGTGTGAGTTCCGTTCTTTCAAGACATCGTCGATTCGTCTTAATGCTCTGCCAGCGGTATCACCTGCAGCCCCCTCAGCATCATTGGCATCGGTGGAAACTCCTGGTAAGACCTAACAACAATATACTGCGAGGTATTCGGTGCTGATGATGGCGCTCGAAACCCGCAGCACTGCCCAGCCCGTCTGCTGCACGAACAACAGCTTCGTGAGCACAAAGCCTCCCCTCATTTGCATGGTATCTAATAATCGCGCTCTCAGAACGGCCTCATTGCTATTGGCTGCACCCCCATCAACATCAACCTCTAAGTTGCTGGTGGTAGGGAAGTCGCTGTCCTTTCGTCGTCGTCGTCAACATCATCGCGATGATTGGATTAGAGGCTGGGTGTGGAGCTCTGCTAGCCTCTTGGATCATAGTTTTTAGTTCTCTGTCTGTTACTCAGGGTTTTCGGAATGAATGGGTTGTACTTGCGCCTCATGACGTCAGCGTCTTCAGAAAGGTCGTGTTGTTCCAGAATGAGAACCCGTCTACGGTAAAGTCATCGCATCGCAATTGGCTGTTCATGAGGGACAGTTGAGCCACTTAGCCAATGTTTGGTAGGATTATTGCAGTAGGCGGGTTGATAGCACATCCATTACTATATGGCAGGTGATCTAGTCTCGTTCATGCGCTCCTCGTGGATTGTCGACGTCATGGCGAGATAGATGCCAGTAGTATCAAGGAGTGAGCTACGGTAAATTGATAGAGCCACTTGTTGGTTTCTCCTTGCACAATGGGGTGAGTGGGTTGAGATAAGAACTTATCGGAATGCAAGATGTACACTGCTGAGCTATGACCGTCTGCAGCATGATATGCTCATGCATAGCTATATTAGGAGCTGAAATGACCATCACTCACTGGAAACTAGACGTCGTTTGATGTATCGAGGACTCTTCCTGAGTTGTCGGAATAGTGGATTGCCTTGATTGCCATTTTTGCTCGTACCAGGCGTGATTTGATTTTGCGGTAGTTCATCCGTCGAGAAGGATGGGGTCCCAGGATGCACTGCCATCTTAAGCTGTCCCGGGGCTCCGAATTCGCATATTCGGATCTATAGACTTTTAAGTGTTGTATTCGTATACAGTATCTTCAAGTTACTACTCAGTATCAGTGGATGACACGAAGCGCTGAATGTGGCGTAAGAAGTCGATTTGCCGATTTCGGTTTTTGGACGGTAGAGTTCATGATGAGCTTGCCAACTTGAAGGTATTGAAAGATTTGCTCTACTGCGACAGACGAGGATCACCGCGAAGATTTCCGAGTTGGACAAGTGGACCTAAGCAGAAAAATCGCAGATAAGATGTTCGATCATGCCAATCGTTGTGCGATCGACAATACACAAGAGCAAACAAAAAATTTGGTGATATCTAAAGATAGCCAAAATTTCTCTTCTCCTCTTCCTCCCACTCGAACTTTGGCAAGCCCACAATCCGAGTGGTGAGGAAGACGGCGCCAGTTTTCACGACCAATAATTATCACGTCTATGACCATGACCGGCCTCACTGCTCCCCTTTCGCCTGTTCGACCCGTTTTGTCTCGCACCTCAAGTGCTTCTGCTAACTTGCCCGCTCCGCCTGTCACCGCTGCGCCCTTACATGCCGATGGTAGTGAACAACAAGAGGGAATTCTCGAACTCGCGGACGGTTCCGCCTTCAGGGGAATCAGTTTCGGAGCCGAGGGGAAGAGCATAGCCGGGGAATGCGTCTTTCAGACGGGTGCGTTAGCGCGGGCACATTTGCGGTTTTGTCTGACGCACGAGAACCAGGCATGGTGGGATATACAGAATCCCTAACCGACCCCTCTTATGAAGGACAAATTCTCGTGTTGACCTATCCATTGGTCGGTAATTATGGCGTCCCTAAACGTCCAACATCTTTGGAAACTCTTCCTCACCGATTCGAATCCTCCCGAATCCACGTCGCTGCGCTTGTCGTCGGATACTATTCTGAAGATTTCAGCCACTTCCTAGCCGACTCTTCTCTCGGTGTATGGCTGAAAGAGAACGATGTTCCTGCCCTTTTCGGCGTGGATACTCGTGCACTCACAAAAAAAATCAGGGAAAAGGGCTCCATGCTTGGTAAGGTCCTAGCACGCAACCCGGGTGGCTTTTCGAGTCAACCCAATCCTCTGGCAGCATCACTCTCACTCACCTCCACTCCTTCCACACCCTACTCTTGGCGCGAAGAGATCCTGGATGTTCCCTTTGTCGACATCAACCAAATCAATCTCGTTGCTGCGGTATCGATCACTGCTCCTCGACTTTTTACCCCAACGGTTGAAGCGAAGTTGCATCCATCTGGGCGTCCTTTACGCGTCGTTGCGCTCGATGTGGGGATGAAATATAACCAGATTCGCTGTTTCATTAAACGCGGCGTGGAACTCAAAGTTATCCCTTGGGATTACGATTTCCTTTCTGACCCCGAACCTTTCGATGGACTTTTTATCTCTAACGGGCCTGGGGACCCGACTATGGTTGTGGAGACGGTAGCGCGCATTGCGAAAGCGATGGAGAAGGCAGACAAACCCATATTTGGTATATGCCTTGGCCACCAGTTAATGGCGCTGGCCGCTGGAGCGACTACCTCAAAAATGAAGTACGGTAACAGGGGCCACAACATTCCCTGTACCAACGCGCTCTCTGGAAGGTGCTATATCACTAGCCAAAATCATGGTTATCAGGTCGACACTGATACCCTTCCTGCGGGCTGGAAAGAGTTCTTCCAGAATGCTAACGATGGCAGCAACGAGGGAATTTATTGCGAAGACAAACCGTTCTTCTCCGTTCAATTCCATCCCGAGTCAACCCCTGGGCCTCGTGATACCGAGTTCCTGTTCGACGTCTTTCTTCAAAACGTCGCAGACTGTGCCGCGACAGATACCCTGGTGCCCATCTCCATGCCTGGTGGCAAGAAGGAGGACAACGATAACCGAGTGCCTCGCCCGAAGGTGTCAAAAGTCATTATTCTTGGCTCGGGTGGTCTGTCGATTGGCCAGGCTGGCGAGTTCGACTACTCAGGGTCACAAGCGATAAAAGCACTGAAGGAGGAGGGCATCTATACCATCATGGTGAACCCCAACATTGCCACGATAGCGACGTCCAAAGGCCTAGCGGACAAAGTCTACTTCCTCCCAGTGACCCCCGAGTTTGTGCGGAAGATCATCAAATATGAGAAGCCTGACGGCATTTACGTCACCTTTGGGGGTCAAACTGCGCTGAATGTCGGTATTGGGCTCAAGGATGAGTTCGCAGAACTCGGTGTGCAGGTGTTGGGCACCCCCATCGAGACTATCATCACGACGGAGGATCGCCAGCTGTTCGCATCGGCAATGGAGGAGATTGGGGAGAAGTGTGCCGAGAGTTTCACGGCAACGAACCCTGACGACGCAGTCGCCGCCGCGCAGACTATCGGCTTCCCCGTCATCGTTCGCGCCGCGTATGCCCTTGGAGGATTGGGATCTGGTTTCGCTCAGGACGAGGCTCAACTGCGGGCGCTCTGCAGCAAAGCTTTCGCTACCAGCCCTCAGGTACTGGTCGAGAAAAGTATGAAGGGGTGGAAGGAAATTGAGTATGAAGTTGTGCGCGACTGCCGCGATAACTGCATCGCTGTTTGTAACATGGAGGTGCGTATGGACGTTTTAGTTCGAGGACGAACGAACTACAACTGTCACATTAGAATTTTGATCCTCTCGGCATCCACACTGGTGATTCGATTGTGATCGCCCCCTCTCAAACCCTCTCGGATGCGGACTACAACATGCTGCGGACAACGGCCATCAACGTGATTCGCCATCTTGGTGTCGTTGGAGAATGCAATATCCAGTATGCGCTCAACCCTACATCGCAAGAATACTGCATTATCGAGGTAGGAATTTGCCAAATTCCTCGACTTTTTTTCTGAGCCCTGGCTTTACAGGTGAACGCGCGTCTGTCCCGTTCTTCGGCGCTTGCATCTAAAGCTACTGGATATCCTCTGGCCTTCATCGCAGCGAAGCTTGGTCTCGGAATTCCGCTCAACGAGATCAAGAACTCCGTCACCAAAGTCACCAGTGCATGCTTCGAGCCCAGCTTAGATTACGTTGTTGTCAAGATTCCTCGCTGGGATTTGAAGAAGTTCAACCGCGTTAGCAGACTCCTGAGCAGCAGTATGAAGAGTGTTGGTGAGGTCATGAGCATCGGCAGGACATTCGAGGAGACGATCCAGAAGGCAATTCGGGCTATCGATGACCAGTTCGCTGGGTTCGCTAAGGTCCGACATTATATTATTGCGCGATAGACGATGCTGATACCCGGCTGCCTGCTGTAGAATGACTACGTCGAAGACATCGATACTGAGCTCCTCAACCCGACCGACAAGCGCATCTTTGCGATCTCAACGGCGTTCCACCGTGGTTACAGTGTTGACAAGATTTGGCAAATGACGAATATCGACAAGTGGTTCCTGACGAAGCTCGAATACATCTACAGGATGGAGAAGCGCCTCTAGTGCGTTGTGCAACTTCGCCCCGATCTCTTCTATTTAATTTCAATTTCAGCTCTTGCAATGTTTCATCCATCTCTTCGACTCTGCTTCGACAAGCCAAGCAGCTTGGCTTTTCCGATCGTCAACTAGCTGTCTGCATGAGCTCGACAGAACTCGCTGTGCGCAGGCTCCGTCAAGAGAACGGGATCGCTCCATTCGTCAAGCAGATTGACACCGTCGCTGCCGAATTCCCGGCTTTTACTAACTATCTCTATACTACGTACAATGCCTTTGAGCACGACGTCGAGTTCAACGACAGGGGAGTTATGGTTCTCGGATCTGGTGTCTATCGGATCGGCTCATCCGTTGAGTTCGATTGGTGCGCGGTGCGAGCCATCAGGACACTACGTGACCAAGGCCTCCAGACAGTCATGGTGAACTATAACCCGGAGACGGTCAGCACGGATTACGACGAAGCCGACCGCCTATACTTCGAGAATATCAGCTTGGAGACCATCCTCGATATCTATGACGCCGAACATTCTCGTGGTGTTATCCTGTCCATGGGTGGTCAAACCCCGAACAACATCGCTCTACCGCTATACCGTCAGAATGTCAAAATCTATGGTACCTCTCCCGAGATGATCGATACCGCGGAGAACCGTTACAAGTTTTCCCGACTCCTTGACGCGATTGGCGTAGATCAGCCGTTGTGGAAGGAGCTGACAAGCTTCGAGGAGGCCACTGCATTCTGCGACAAGGTGGGCTACCCAGTACTGGTCCGGCCGTCGTACGTCCTCTCCGGCGCCGCCATGAACGTTGTATCCACTGGGGACGATCTGATGAACTACCTAACGCAAGCAACGGCTGTCTCGCGGGATCATCCTGTCGTCATCACCAAATACATCGAACAAGCGAAGGAAATTGAGATGGACGCAGTTGCCAAGGATGGGAAGATGGTCATGCACTACATTTCGGAGCACGTCGAGAATGCTGGAGTACACTCTGGAGACGCCACCCTCATCCACCCTCCCCAGGATCTTGATCCTCAGACTGTCCGTCGGATCGAAGAGGCGACAGCCAAGATCGGGAATGCGCTGAACGTCACTGGTCCTTTCAATATCCAGTTCATCGCCAAGAACAACGAGATCAAAGTTATTGAATGCAATCTGCGTGCAGCACGATCTTTCCCCTTTGTTTCGAAGGTGACCGGCATTGACGCAATCGAGATGGCCACTAAAGTCATGCTCGACTTGCCCTTCGAAGCTTATCCTGACGCAGGCCTCCCTCAGGATTACGTCGGAGTCAAGGTGCCTCAATTCAGCTTCAGTCGGCTTTCGGGTGCAGACCCTGTTCTCGGTGTAGAGATGGCCTCGACGGGAGAGGTGGCGTGCTTCGGGAGGGACAAGTACGAAGCATATATCAAGGGGCTCATCGCCACTGGTATCATTCCGCCAAAGAAAAACATTCTCTTCTCCATCGGTAGCTATCGAGAGAAGCTCGAGCTCCTACCGTCAATACAAAAACTTAGCGGCGCGGGGTACAATATCTTTGCAACTTCAGGAACGGCAGACTTCCTAACGGAACACAACGTTCCTTGCAAGGTGTGCTCCTCGCTCCCATTATCTGCCCTGCTGATCTGATAATGTTTTGCCGCAATAGTATCTTGAGACTCTAGGCGAAGACAGCCGTGAACAGCAGAAGTCCGAATACTCATTGACCCAGCATCTAGCCAACAATCTCATCGACATGTACATCAACCTGCCGTCAAAGAATCACTACCGCCGCCCTGCTAGCTATTCGAGCAAGGGTTATCACACTCGTCGCATGGCCGTCGACTTTGCGGTTCCCTTGATCACTAACGTCAAGAACGCGAAGATGCTTGCGGAGGCACTTGTTAGGAAACTCCCTCTCGACGTATCCAGCGTGGACATGAAGAGCTCGCATCGCACACACTTGTTCCCTGGCCTTATCAATATCGCTGCTTTTATACCTGGCCTCACGGCTCAGAGTCCGCAAGGCGTGACGACCGCGACGGAAGCATCGATCAGCGCCGGCTTCACAACCGCTCTGATTCTTCCCTGGGACGACCAGAGCAGTATTACAGACCGATCCTCGCTCGAGAAAGCCCAGACGAACACTGCTGGTGCCGCTCTGTGCAACTTTGCTTTGAGCGTCACTGCTTCGGCCACTAACGCTCATACTTTGGATGACGAGACCCGAGCTGAGGTGAAATCCTTATTCATTCCGTGGGGAGCAAACACTTCCCTACCACTATCTATCGTAGCGGCGCATTTCACCTCTTGGCCTGCAGAGAAGCCAATTGTCTCAGATGCCAAAGGTTCTGATCTTGCATCCATGCTCCTGCTCGCCAGTCTCCACAACCGAAGCGTCCACGTAACCGACGTTCGGACCAACGATGATCTGCTCCTCATCTCTCTCAGCAAGGCGAAATCGCTCAAAGTCACTTGCGACGTGTCTGTCTATACCCTGTTCTTTACCCGCGAACAGTATCGGGGCTCCAATAGTCTTCCTACCGCGGCAGAGCAAAAGCTTCTATGGAAGAACTTGGACGTTGTTGATGCGTTCTCCGTTGGCCCTGCCCCGTATCGACTCGCACAGGAAGTTGGGCAACAATCATCCTCGTCTTCCGGTGTCGAGGAAACCCTTCCTTTGCTGCTTACAGCGGTAGCAGATGGTCGGCTGACGCTCGAAGATATTCGGCTCCGTCTACACGATAATCCTGTTCTTATCTTTGGAGTGCCTGACCAGGTCCATACCAGCGTTGAGGTCGTCATCGGGCGTAGAGCTCCTTTCTTAAAACGCTCGAAAGGGTGGTCTCCGATGGAGGGGAAAATCGTTACCGGCGTCATTCATCGAGTTCTTGTGCACGGTAACACTGCCTTCCTCGATGGCTCGTTGTTCCCTTCGTCCCCTGGAAGGGACATCTCAGGGTCTATCGTGGGCCATGTCCCTGTGGCGGCCACCTCCACAGCTGGCCGTCCCGCGAGCCCCACCAAGGAGCCTGAACCGTCTACCGTCATGCCATTAACCACCTCAGGTGCTTTGCAACCCTCTGCGCCCCCTCTGCAAGGGCCTTTGGCCGTAGCCTCCCACCTTTCCCCTCACCCGACCTTCCATCGCCGCCATATTCTCTCTGTCAAGCAATTCACCCAAAAGGATCTGTATGATCTGTTCGCCCTTGCGCACGAAATGCGACTCCAGGTGGAGCGCAATGGTACCTTGGATATCCTGAAGGGGAAAGTGCTTTGCACGCTTTTCTACGAACCATCTACACGGACAAGCTCATCCTTCGATGCTGCGATGAAGAGATGCGGCGGTCAGGTTGTCCAGGTCAACACAGACTCCTCGTCGGTACTCAAAGGCGAGACCGTAGCTGACACCATCCGAACTCTCGCATGCTACAGCGATGCAATCGTGATACGCCACCCTGATGTTGGAAGCGCGCAACTGGCTGCGAAATTCTCCCCTGTCCCAATTATAAATGCAGGCGATGGCATTGGTGAGCACCCGACACAGGTGAGGCTTCGTCGTCAATCGTGCCTGCAAATCATTCTTACACCGCGCGTTAGGCATTGTTAGACATATACACAATTCGGTCCGAGCTTGGGACTGTAAATGGGCGTACTATCACTCTTCTCGGAGACCTCAAAAACGGACGTACCGTGCACAGCCTGGTGACTCTACTCAGTCTGTATTCCGTCCGCCTGAATTTCGTTTCTCCCGCTGCACTCGCGATGCCCTCCAGTGTCGTCACCGCGGCGCGAAAAGCTGGTATTCCAGTCACCATTTGCGAGTCGCTGGATGAAGTCCTGGCTGACACCGACGTTTTGTATGTTACCCGCGTTCAAAAGGAGCGGTTCGCAACCGAGACGGAATGGTTACAAGTGAAGGATGTCTATCGAGTGGATCATGCCGTTCTTGCTAGGGCGAAGGAAGATATGATCGTCATGCACCCTCTGCCTAGAGTGAACGGTACGCGATGCTCTAAGAGTTTATGTTTCGCATGTTCTCATATCTTTTCCAGAAATCGATCCTGAAGTCGATTTTGACTCGAGGCGAGCCGTTTATTTCCGACAAATGCGTTACGGTCTCTTCGTGCGTGTTGCTTTACTTTGAAGTTAGCCTCTAACCAACCGTGTTTCATAGATCCGCATGGCTCTCCTCGCTAGCGTCATGGCTTGAAGGACATGGTCCAGCCCAGCATCACCCGTGAACGTAGAAAGGACAATATATCTGGGTTTCAATAAGAAGGGATTTAGTTTGTGGAATCGAAAGACATCCTACAAACATTACCAAGATACACTCAGACCAGACGAATCCAAAGATAGAACACTCATCCTCATAGACCCATTTGTAATAGCTACAGTGAGAAGTGATCCTTGTATAAATGTATCACAACAATAATTAGAACTGTATTTCTTGCGTGTTATGACCGTACCAGCTTCTCGTTCTAGCCCCACATCTGCTTTTTTTGAATCGTTCCACACACCAACAATCGTATCCCAGTGACTCCGGAGTTCTTTCACTTGACAATGTATTCACCCGCAGGCTGAGTACTTGCAGCAAATCATTCCACAGGGTCTCAGCCTGGGATTGGCACCTTCGTTGGACAGTACGTTCAATCTCGCGAAAGCAAATCAATGTTCCCCCGTAGGAAGAGCGCGCGTTGATGCCACCACATTTCTCCTCCGTTGTCACATTGTCGCAGCATTTGAGCATGGGGTATTCGTTTATGACTCGCCGGCTGGGTAGATTCCCGTGCGTTCATATATTGTTGATCCGTTGTCTCCTTCTGTCCAACAATTCCAGAATACCTCTAGTCACTATAAGCGAATTCTTGGCGGGGGTGCAGGGTAGGTGCATTCATTCACGCACCTTGGCGACTGACTTACTTTTACAATCCTGTTGCATGAAGCTGCATGAGGTCAGACGCATCAAGACCATGTGTCTTCATGTGTTGCACAACATTCATCAATAACGGCTTGATCGGGACGGAGGCAGCCGCCTTTTCCATTCCAGAATAGTTAGATACGGATGGGCAAAGCGCGACCTGCTAAGCCGAATAGCGTCACTGAGATATCAACAATCACACGCGGTCACAAAGTTACAGCGACCTTCCAACGTCTTGGCCCCATACAGTTGCTTGCCGTTTTCATCAAAGCCGGAGAACATAAACGCCCAAGAAGCATGGTGAATCTGTCGTACGCCTGGCGGCTCCCGTTCCACTCTCTGTGCTTCTGCCTCCGCCATGAATCAGGATCGCGAGCCAGAGCAACCAGCTCTACCCCCAACACCGCTGGGTGCTGCCGGCACCATCCCTGGCCCGTCTACCCAAGGCCCCGCTGTCGATAACCCGCCTATTCCTGGACTAATACCCACATCGTCGCCTCGAGGCTCGACTGGCGTTATCCACGCACCGTCGACTCCAGGTCCAACAGCTCTCGATGCGCCTGTGCCAGGACCAAACGGCAGTCAGCCAACATCCATCCGGCAAAATCCCGCGCAACGAACAACCCCCTTGTTTGACAGAACACCGTTTGATGACTATCTTCCTCCTGGCGTTGGGGGTGGAAACCCCTTGCCTCCGCTTCCTCACGAAATCCGAACTCGCAACAGCAGGGTGGGAGTCGAACCTCCAATATCTTCTGGGCCACGGTCCGGCATTGACTATCTTGTACCCGTGGATGACAAGGTGAGCGCTACAGTCTAGTTTTCTGGCTCGACAGCTCAAGCTATCCCGATTTAGGCTTCTCGAGAAAAAACTGTTGGGGACAGACTACAGCCAACACTATTGACGGCGATGGCTGAAAGGGACAAGTACGCCTTTAAGGCGAAAATGACGGGTTACGCTCTGAATATTGCAATCGGTCTCCAAGTACTCCTTGGCGCACTGACTACGGGGTTGTCTGCAGTGGCTACGACAGGTCATCAGGTATGTCTGATTTGGGTAGGACGAGATCGTTTAAAAATTGGAAAATGTCGTAGGCAGCTGTCTCGACGACCGTCCTTGGTGAGTCTCGAAACTGCTCTCACATTATCTTTGCTCATCGCGTTGGATTTCAGGTGCTCTTGCCACTCTCGTGGCATCCTATCTTGCTCGAGCTCGCGGCTCCAACGAGCCTGAGCTGTCCATCACGCGTGTGAAGGATCTTGAACAATTCATACGAGAATGTGAAGCGTTCAAAATGGATCATGGGCATTTGCTGGGGAATAAGCTTGATGGGGAACTCGAGAACCTTCGCCGTCGGTTCGAAGAGCTGTTGGGAAACGCCAATGGGTAAACGTCATAAACATCCAGTCGACTTTCTACTAATACCGAGTCCAGGGAGCGTAGACTTTCACCGCCGGTCTAAGGCATTAATCAACTGCAGAACCGTATGCTTACAGCGATGCTTCGTCTACCTCTTGCCCCCATACGACACTCATCACAAGTGTCCAACCGTTGGAGTTAATATTGCCTACGCTGCATAATTCCGTGTCGCCGCGTTGGCCTCAGCTGGATGTTTCGGCCTTGGAAGACAATTCATTTTGCCCCCATCAATACATACATATCATATTAACAACATGTCTGCCGATGTGACCAACTGGGGCTTGGGAAGCTCACTCTAACAAACACCTGCATATGCTTCAGTCAGCACATGTCCTTACGTAATACTCGGAGTCGTGGAGAAAGGCAACAAATAAAAGGGAACGGGACGGGTGTGTCAATAGACGCCCAAATCCGGAAGATCGTTGTTTGGTCACGTGTTGCCGTGTTCTTTGGAGGATCCAGCTTCGCAGTGATCGTGGTCCTGTCCGGCTCAGCCAGTGTTGCTCCTCGACGTGCATTACGCATTCCCAGCCTCACTGCCGTATTCCACGCATCATAACGCCCACATCCGGAGATGAAGAACAAGAACAAGCAGACGAAATTCCCTGTGGTGCGTTTCTGAAATCCCCGATTCCCTTTCATACAGGTCATGTTCTGTAACTTTTTCTGAACCCCAATAGGCACGCATCAAGAAGATAATGCAGAAAGATGAAGAGGTTGGGAAGGTTGCTCAAGCTACCCCAATCGTCATCTGTATGTTCTAACTCGCAATTTCTCGTTTGACAACGACTCTAGTTCCATGATGACGTCCGGTTGCAGCGAAAGCTCTGGAACTTTTCCTTAGCCTTATAATCGAGGAAGCGCACAAAGTGACGAGTGACAGGGGCTCGAGGAAAGTGGAAGCATACCATCTGTGCGTCGTTGACCTTTCGGCTCGCCACTTCACTCCCTTACCGTGCATATCAGGAAACATGCTGTCGATACAGTTGAAATACTCGACTTTCTCAAAGAAATTGTAGAAGCTGTGCCGGACCCGTCGGCAGGTGGCACAATAGACTTGGAGAGTGAGAGTGCAGAGGCAGCGAAGAAAAAGAGGGGCAAGGGAAAGAAGGCCGCCGCGAACGGGGAGCCTCCGAAAAAGCGCAAGAAGAAGAAAGGCGAAGCTGATGCCCCGCCGAACTTGGAGCACGAGCATGAACAGGACGAGGAGGATGGCAGGCGGAGTCGGCATGTGGCTTCCAATTACCGGCCCCGGAGTCCCAGCAGCGATGACGGTTTTGCGGGACAGCCATTCATGCGACACTGATGGCACAGAAACTGTTTTGTAATCTTACGGACTCCAGGTCTCTGGCTGCACTACGATGTTTCTAGCTAGTATAATCATGTATACATACCAAAGGTGCCGGTGAATGGCAAGGGTTCGACACCAAGCTCTAAGCAACTTGAACCCGCGGTTACACAAGCTCGACTTCCCCACGTGCAACAAGTTGTTCAACGACGTAGTATGGGACCAACGAGATATGCCCCTTTTGCATTTCCAACGCTGTCCCGCTGTAACGGTGCTTGAGAGACAAGTATGTCTTGAGCGGTTGGTCGCAACGTACTCTGGTAGACGAATTGGGGAACAGTCTTGAAGCGCGTGAACAAAAACAGGTCGAGTTTTATCTGGCTGGGTGACTGAAGTAGAACGATTAAAATTCCGCATGAGATGGAAAGGCATAATGGCGACATACTCATAGAAGGGACAAAGCCGGGAGCGTCATCCAAATGTGCTTGATCTGGAGGCAGACTCTGCAAAACACACTTATACAAGTGGCGGTCTAGAATGTTAGCATATCTAGCTGCATGGTCAGAAGAACCGAACAACGGATTCTGCGGCAGGTTGTTTACCGACTGGCATGGTCTCGTTCGCCAGCTGTAAGCCTGGTTTGCACTTCGGCATTCGTCCTGATAAATCGCGCGTACTTGTCGATCTAGAATATCAGATCTGGGTATGATCAAAATGTACTCCAGACGGACGTTGATTCCACAACTCACCTTGTATTGTCGAGTGCGAATATAGGATCGCACGATGAATTTAACTCGTTCCATCTCGGTTTGAGCGAGCATGATACGAACATGCTCGTCCTCGGATGTAGAGGCATCGTCCCGTAATAATTGTACGGTTTGTGACTGATAGAAACCTGCATGAGAATTATGTTTCCATAGGTCAGGCTCGATCATAGACCTACCTGCCTCCGAATATGATCAAGTATTGTTACGAGCAGCTCTTCTTGCGCTGGCAAAATATCTGGACAGTTTCTTTCATTCGTCCAGTGTCGTATTAGTTGTTGTAAGGGCGTCTCGTCCTCAGTCGGTTGGGCAAGTTGTATCGCCGCTAGACGTGGTGAGGCGGCAGGTATAAGAGGATCGTCATCATCAGGGAGAGCATTTCGAGCGCGTTCAATGAAAGAAGGTCCTGCTGCTCTTCCCTCGGCGGCTAGAAGATCATACTCCTCATCCCAGTCCATGATATGTGATTCAGAAAGCAACAACCTTAAGACAACTGCCCTCGCGCTTGAGCCGGCCCTAAGTCTATCACGTGCGCATGATCTAGCTCACACGCAACCTTAAACCCCAACTCCACAGTGTACCGTGGTGTGGCTGTCGGGGGACCTTCGTATTCAGTTCTGACTATGTAGGTAACTCGTTATGTAAAGTAGCACCATAGTGAACTGGCTGTTCCAATTGGGGACCTTGTGTCAGTATAATATACCCCTCCTCCTCCTCCTCCACAAATAGCTGTCCAGAGACCTTAGGCATGGGGATCATTGGGGTGGAAAGAATAATAATTTCTTTTCGCGGCAACTGAATGACGACAAGTGAAGCTAGCTCAGTTAGGGGTCAAATCTACACCTCGAGACCACAACCACACGTGGCATCACCAAACGTCCGGCTCGGATATATGTACTTAGTACTAGTCACCACGGCGGATAACCCGCAGCCTCCATGACCCAGTCATACGTAACATACGGACGAGCTTATGATTCGGATTCAACCTTGAATTAAAAATACGCACCCGGAACTGACATGCCGCTGCTGGAACAGCATGGCGAAGGGGTTTCGCACCGGCGTCATGGACCGCTGATCGGTAGGTGACGGAGTGATTGTACAAGTTTAGTTGGCGGCAGATACAGCTATCTGTCTGGTGACGTACGGCCGTCTGGGTAGGACCCGTGAGTATAAGTATGTTGATGAGAGAAAAATGTTCATCGGACCAGGACACCGGACTTCCTTCGATTGAGATGCCACAAGCGCCGCAGCCAGTGATACCGCGATCGCTGTCGCTAGCCTCTGTTCCGCTTTCGAGTGGGTACGCCAATCCATGTGTTGGGCCAGATGAGAGCTTACAAGCAGAACTTCCCTCCTTTGAGGTTCTCCTTAGGGATGGCCAGTCAATCCTCGAAGCATCTTTGAATTGGAAGAAGGGAAGGAGCTTCCCCAATGCCGAAATATTTTGCCACCGTGTCGACAGCCCAAGAGCGACGCAAACATGGTACTGTCGAGTTAGTCGGTTTCACACGGAAGACGTAAGCTTTGAGGCGCTGTGGGAGACACTAGGGAGGAACAAGTTAGAAAACGAGAAAAGGTGAGCCACCGAGATGTCGCCACCACCTGCCGACATTCGCAATTGTCATAGGTTCAAATCGAATGTCAAGGAGGTGACACGAGTCGTGTATTTTTCAGAATTTGCGGCGGTGTGGACCTTATATTGTCCATCTGCCCCGCCATTATCCCCCCGGGTGTTCACAGAATATCACGTCATCCATTTGAATGATTTACCAGAACAGCGACGCACTGGGTGAGTGATCGACACTTTGGGAATAGAGAAGGCATTCGGAAGCCGATTTCTGGTAGGCTCATGATATCGATCCCAGTAGACCTCTCATCTTCGGACAACATGGCCGAGCTGGAAGAAAACGGCGTGAAAGGGCGACGTGTCCAAGTGGAACAAATAGAAGAGCTTGGCGGCGGCCTAGTTGAATGGAGATTGGTGACATGTGAGGATCCTGGGGGTATGATTCCCGGATCTTGCGCCAGGAGGATGACGCGTGAAAGAATCGCGAAGGTGATAATATACGCACTATAGATCACTCTTATCCTGATTGACCGCGTACGTCACCTTAGGACGTGAATTTCTTCCTTTCGTGGCTGCGAAGCCAACCACAGAGAACCAGACGAAACGAAGATACACACCAAGGAAGGGAGAATCCAATAGGTTCAGAGCATACATAATGTGGAGAGGGAAAAGTGGTTTACACAGAGCTAAATGAGTCTATAAAGCATCGTTATTGACAAGTTTTCCACAGATTATGTATTTGTTCGAGAAATGTTCGATCCAGCCTAGAAACAAGGTTAGCATTGATGAAAATGAGCCCGTGCTGCTTGCGAACCTTTCATATTGTCACTATGAGTGCGTCAGCTTCAGCGTTGATATCATGAACCATAGATGTTAACGCACATTTCGTCCGATTTCAAGTCTTCGAGTTTATCCAAAGGTTCATCGACCGGAGTGAGCATTTCTGTGACGGAGCGCAAGAATCGATTAGTCTCCTGACGGACACAACAATTGTAACACACACCAAGGTCAAACGATTGTTTCGCCATTCCCCGCGACGCATCTCTCCCAGCAAAATTGCCATACATGCCATCTCATATACGCTAAGCATACTGTGTGTTGTGCGGCCATAAAATCAGTGACTTACTAGGTCCATAAAAGTTTCTCCCCGCAGTGACATCGAAGACAATTCCGTTGATAGCGAGCAGGATCCTTCCACCATCCTTGCCACTGAAGGGTTCTAATGTTTTGGGCGTGAACGTCTTGAAGAGGACTGTCGGAGGGTGGGCCTTAGGCATCCATGAGTATCCAGCTTTGAATTCGTGTGGAATGCTCTTCGGCCGCGAGATGCTGGGGAAGACAATGCGCTGCACTGAGTACAAGATGTACACGAAAAGCGCAGTGTTGACAGGAGTTCCCAGGTCAAACGAGAGGCCCATTCTTCTCCAGTAGTTATAGATTGTCGCCTTCAAGGTATTACTGTCGCTGACGACAAGGGAGGCAGAATCCGTCAGTCGTTAGACCAGAGTACGAGCTCAGGTGCTGAGTACCGAGGAACACGTGAGTTCTGTGCCGTAGCCTGCGTGTGAATAAATTCATTTTTGCCCTATACCCCTACAGTACCGTCTCATGGACTGAAAGAATGCAGGTTCCCGACTAGGCTCAACTAAGCCCCTCTCACGCTGAAACGTGAGAGGGGCTTAGATCAAAGTAGTGGTTTCATTAGGGCAATGTAAATCTTTTCATCGCTGGCTGGAGCTCTGAGCTCGTCTTAAATTCCTACAATTGGCTGAGACAAAATGTTCATTGGAGGCTTATCTAGAGGACCATGTACTGCAAGCATTAGAAAATCGAGGGAGGGGCATAAATGACGCGAAATAAATGTGGGGCTCATTTGTGATGGTCATCAAAAAGACTACAAAAGTTTGTAGTCTTTCTGCGTTTGAGATACCGGCATCAATATCATCAATCAAGGTCACATATGTCACATCGCGTCAAAATCTAATCTCACCCACGCATGCCCATTAACCATGGCACATCCGTACATGTCGACAAAGACGAAGTTGGATCTCTGTATAGACGCGATCAAGGAAAACGGCTTTCATTCTACAAATCAATTCATCGAGGCTTACTACGACTCCAAGCATGCTGTGCAAAGTTTGCGATTTCAGGAAGGAAAATCTTACGGACCAGCAAACCTCCTCAACTCCTGGACTCACAATGTACCTAAGGGCTCAGAAGCAGGTCTCAATCATATCATTACACAAAAGGCATCGGAAATCATGGTCCAGGAGTCTACCAAAGCCTGTCGTGATGCGACGCTCTCCATCTTTACGGAAATCCTGCCGGCGGAATAACTTCTTGAAGTATGAATTGCCTAGAAGAATTTCGGGCGACGTGAAGCAGATCCGAAAGGTGCCCTTCCCGAGCTCAGTGAACACCGAGTCTTCTTGATTATCTTCGTTTATTGCAACAGCATTGATGTTTAAAGGTACACCATCGTGGATATAGGTGGGTTTTCCATTGAACTGCAACACGTATGACAGTACAGTGAGTCCTTGTTCAAGTTCACGGACTGAAGGTAATAGTGCTCACCTGATCCTTCTGCAAGGACTTCAGTGGACTCAGAACAATTACTATGCCCTTGAACCTCACGAGTTCGGCTGCTATTGCTAGCAGGACATACACGAGCGACTTCCCTGACCCTGTACCCGCGATTCCGAATGTGTCGTATCCCTCAGCTGCCTTTTCGAAGATTTGGAGCTGCCACTCGGCTGGCGTGCAGGAATAGAGGCCCTCGGCAACACTGACAATATCTTGGATTGGCACTCGCTTGCCAATTCGCGGCCACGGACTCGTCCTTGTACTTCGCTGTGGTGTAGATGATGGTGTCTTTCGGCGGCGCGGCATGTCAAAGGGTGAGTTTCCGGGTACAGGGATGGTTCTTAAAGGTACTCGACGCGTCGGAGTGGAAGGAACAGCTGCATTATAGGCATTGCTCGCTCCGTCAGCTTCATTCATCGAGTCGACGCAAGCGCGTCGAGCTTTGCCAAGAATGGCGCGCAAATATATCTAGCTTATGTCATGTCACACTGTGGGGGGGGGGGGGGGGGGGGGGGGGGTTATTATACTGGTGCTGCTAGAGACCGGCAAATAAATCGATTCATAAAGTTTTCTGATGTTTTGCATTGCCCTATGATTTCCCCTAGTTTGGTACAAGACCGTCCACACGTGGACGTTCTTGGTATGAGACTAGGTTCCCGACCTCGAATCCATGGATAGATCAATTCTCTTTCTGTAACACAACCTAGATCCCTGCCGATCTCAGCTACTGGCACGCCCTCTACACTCTCTGACACAGAGCCGCTACTGGAGAGTAGGCCAGAGTGGCTACACTGGTACATACCACACAAAAAATGGGCGGTCGTTAGAAAACATCTCAAAGAGTATTTTTCCGCCTTGTGTCTGCTAGTAGCTGACCTCGTGTCCATGATACTTCATCCACGGCAAATGGCGACCCCTTCTGGAAACGCCAAGCCCCCGAATATCAAAGCACATCCACCCATGTTGTGGCCCACAGCATCGAGCTCTTCCCCCTGAGAGTCGACGATGGTGCCGCGTTTGTTCATCAGCGCGCAAGCTACCTTTTGAGGTCCCTCGGTAGTACGATTCTTGATGCTGTAGGAGGCAGCGAGCGTCCTGGACCCCCAGCAGAACGCGATCGAATATCTTGAGATCTCTCTCAGTGGTGTCCCAAGTCTGAGCGGCGCATTTCCCCCGTAGCCGCTCCATAACGCTGGTGGGATTTCAAGCAAAGGACTACCTGTGTGCAGATTTGCCCCTTACGAAAATTTTAACCCCTATTGACCGTTCACAGTGGTATATCATTCAATCACGTACGGCAGGTGCTATTTGAGGTTGCTCACGACGGAGTGTTGGGCTTGAAAATCTGAATCAGCTTACAATGTCATAAGCTGTTCTTGCCGGCAATCTGAGTTTAAGGAGGTATTAGTCCAGACAACATACTATTCGCAGTTGGCTTCGTTACGTATAATATATCCTTACGTGTTTACAAAACGACATACCACCAGGTGGAGAAAAAGTTTTTGAGAAACAATACCTAAAAGGAAAAATAGTCCAAGAGCAATGGAGCGGTTCTGTTAAAGCGGGATGTGCTCCAGGCCATATTGGGCAGCGAGGATAGCAGGATCCTTGTCCTCGATATAGAGACACGAGTCGCCTGTGATGTTGACTTCGTAGCCTGGCATGCAACGATGAACAAGGCACCCGCCCTTGACGCACGAGACGTCAGAAACGCCCTCAATAGCAGTGCAGTCTACCCCTTCGGGGCCCATTTGACCATTAAAGAGAGGAATGATACAGCCACCACCTTACGATCATCTGTCAGTCCTCGAGACTTTAAGGCACAACTTCATACGTACAGCTCTCGAGATCAGTCTGAGTGTTGATGCATTCCCAAGACTTGGCGTTTCTGCCGAGGACACCGCAGGCGCTGAGGCCTTTAGAGCATTGTTTGCCCGTGCCGTAGTGAACGTCTCGCTTGACATATCCGCTTGGGCAGCCGTGGAAGATACCACATTTGCCATTGCACTCTGTGGCGGGCTTGTTGCAGACACACGTAGTAGGATGGTAGCTAGGGTACGGCGTATACCTACGCATGTCTTTATCAGCTCCAACGTTTACGTGAAAAGGGGAATTGCGCACCCATCCTTGCATGTAAACCCGCAAGGGTTGCCGTGCTGGCACATAGGAACTGAATGCGGGGGGTACTGGCAGCTCTGCCCGGGGCACTTATGAATCTGGGATGGCCATAAGCATGTATCACGGAAGTGCGTGAGCGTTGTCTTACCAGCTCTGTCAACGCCGCTGTTGTTTTTGCTTTCCCAACAAGTGCGCTGGCCGAGATGGCATATACGTTTGTGGACATGAAGTAAGGGAGAGTCGAGATGCAGAGGCAAGCATCTAGTCAAAATTATTAACCGACCCATTCATGTCGCGATTGAGACGACCCACTAATTGTTCCAATAGTAATTAATTTCCCAGGAAGGAACAAGTTCGGGACCTTCAAAACGTCGTCGACCTCACCACAGATATCGGTTGTGACATCTGCACGATCTGCGAGGTGGTTCAAGGCGGCAGCACTCGATAGCAAGGAGGCCACGAAGAACACAGATGCTGAGATGAATCGCATTTTGCCAACAAGCTGTGGGACAGGATCGCGGAAAGAAAGGATGGGACTCGGGTTCTTATAAGACATGCCGACGAGTGTGCAGAAAGTACGGCTTGATAACATAAGTTGTCGAGGCCAGGGGTAAGACACAGACGCGCTGTTCCTACTGACATCTGATAGATCCAGACACGATCCAACAGGAAGAATCTTGAACTGTTTCCAGACCAGATTTGGGAATGATGGTCCTCGTAAACCCGTAGACAGTGCGAAATGGGGATTGAATATGAGGATTTGCGAATATGGACATTCTTGAAAACAATCCGCCGGGTTATTGCCGGTCATCGCCGCCAGCCTGAGGGATCTCGACTAGCATACATTGGTCAGCCTCGTCGATGTATATCGAGTGATGCCGTCAAGGCGAGTCAGAGGTTGATGTTGGCGTTGCCAAGCCTTGGTATAGACATGCCGCAACCATACCCATCGAGAAGTTGTGCATCCGCCCAACATATCGGCAATTGAAGGGCTAATCGGGTCTACCTCGCAGAGGGCGATATTAAAACAGTCTGCATTACATGCACCCCCCGGAAATGGTGTGATCGTCGTTGGACGAGACTGACCCGTGTGCGATTGCAAAACTGATTGCGCGATAGCGTGCAGACACCATTATTCGCATACAAATCCGTGTGCAGGGTGACGGACAATGAGAAAAGCCTCAGGATACCGGACCTCCCGTTGGACCCCCTCAAGTCCTTTCTGACATTGCCTGACACTGGCAGCTTGTTGATCAGTGGAACCACGAGTATATATAGGTGACAGGAGGACCCCAAGCAGATATGATTCGACTGGGCACAGCTGCCGCGCCTGGTCCAGTCAGAGGCTCTACGTTGAGGACGAAACATGATGGATGGGCATTGTACAGAGTTTCTAGACAGGCTGACATCCAATCATCACAGTCCGACTTGACCACCACACAGGATGTATGGATGGAATATATTGATCTGGGAGGGCATCGTTGCATGCTTGGCATAATAGGCACTGCTCATACAGCAAGTTTCACGTTGTATGGAGCGTCGATCGGGTCGAGAGCCTGAGGGAGAGGGAGAATTTAAGAACGAGGATCGTTTCGGCGTTTATGTGACCGAAACAAAACATTTAGCTCAGTGCTTGTCTCTTTGCTAAAGCCCTCATCAGTCGGAGTAGATCAGGCCGGATAAATCACACATACCCGCAGTAGTGCCACGGAAAGAATAAACGGAGAGGAACAGTAGCCCGAGTGCAAATGGTATTAACGTACCGAATGCCAGTAGAACATGATGAACCCGAGAGAACTTCAAGAAGCGTGTCCGATTATCATCCGTTCTCAGAAGACCACTGGCAGGATTATGAAGCCCAGCGAAGGCTACCATGAGCACTTGACCCTTCCATTGACGCTGAAGGAGCAGGTCAAGTTTCAGATACATATAACATCAACTCACTTCAACTGAAGAGCCAAGACCCAGGTTTCCATGGGAGGGATAAAGGATGGATATGATGCACAAAAATCGAACAGAGTTGGGTGGTTAATACAGACACGAAGCAAAACTAGTGTAGGATAAGCACACAGATATGAACGTAAGAACAGGTAATCATGAATGAACCCGTGAACGTCCTATAGCAATCGAGGAAGTCGTGAGGAACGAGAGTAACATAAGATGGGTCGCAGCATATCAACCAAGCCAAAATCTCCACTACACAGCAGTGCGCCCTCAGCTACTGAAAATCGAATTTCTCGGTCCACTAGCAGGAACCTGCAGATACGCCGGGACCGCCCGCGCAACATTCTGCAAATCTTGATTCTGTGGCATATTCGCGAACGTCGACTTCAGATTCTGCATCTGTTGCGCACTTAGCCCGTGTTGGCTGGCCTGGTACGCCGCCGCGTACTGGGCCGAGTTTGCGAGCGCCGCCGCCGCCTGGGTCGTCAGCGGGTGGTAGCCGTTGGGAACCATACCATGGTGCGGCTGGTGCTGGATCGCCACGGCGCTGGGCGAGCCGTTGACTTTGAGATCGTGTGCCTGGCTGGAGTCGGCTTGTACAGGCTGGGGCATCTGAATGGCGCCGTTCAGGCTTGATTGTGGTGTAGTCACGTCAGGCCGAGTGACGTCGACGTGCGGAAGGTTGATGGCGGCTCGCCCGATGCCGTTGGTCATAGGTTGAGAGTGTTGAGTAGGAGTAGCCGCATTGGAAGTGCCTTGCGTGCTGGGAACGGCGGGCGGGCGCATGCCGTTGTTCAACGATATAGTCGGAATACGAGCCTGAGGAAGCGCAGGTGGCGGCGGCATTTTCATCGCTTGCTGCTGAACAGTGACGGCCATATTGCCGGATGGGGTTGGGGGCTTCGGTGCCATGGGTGGGGGGAAACCTTTAGGCGGGGGAGGACGAGGGACGTTTCTGCGTAGCTGGTTTGGGTTCATACCCAACCTGTACGGCACCACCATGCGTTGATGACCATCGTGAAGGATGGGGATGGACGCGTCGGTGACGAGGCTTTGTTGGTCCAATTCGCCTAGGATCGTCATTGAGTGTGAGAGGATCCTTGGTGAGTAATCGTCCACGAGGATTCTGTTCTGCTCCTCGGGTCCCTCTGGTCCAACCGCAGGTATGTCATCTGCATCATACCTCCACCTCTCCGCAATCCTGAGCTCCCTCTCCTCATCTGGACCAGCCATCTCAACATCGATATTCTCGCGTTCAAATAGCGACGAGCGGCTTGTATCTACGATGGTGGGAGGGGCAGCAGCCCGCCTGTCGATAATGAGCCTTCCACCCCGACCGCGGCGCGCACGAACGGCACGGGGCTGACGCCTGCTCTCGAGAATCGGTCGTCCATCCATCTCCGACGCCAAAAAGTTGACGGGTATATATTTAAAAAGTCGGTTGGCGTGCGGGACAGGTGGTGCTTGGTAAGGGTTCTGGAAGGCGCGCATTCAGCGACTGTCGTTAGGTAGCTGGTCAATAATTCGGTACTTACGTCAATCTGATCCTCCCAGTGATGGTCACGGTCCTTCTGGCGGCTGAGCGCCGCCTCGACGGCCTCATTGATGAGAGTAGTACGCTCTGAAGGCCGAATCGCCACCTCCAGACGAGGCTGCACGCCAGGCTCGGCCCTAATCTTCGCGGGCCGCCTATCGCAACAGAAAGCACCGTCAACACAAAGTTCACAACCAAAACCAACGCATACGCACGGGCAGTCGGTTTTCTTGGGCCTCTCTTTATCAATGAGTAGCTCTTCATCGCCTTTGTCGCCGAGGCCGGGGTACTTCCGCTTTAAATCGGCAAGACCCATGCGTTTCTCCCACACCTGCTGCGTCTGCTGTGCGGTCTCCTGTTTACGGTTCTCGCGCTCCAGAAGGATCTTCGCGAGTTCAAGAGGGTATGCCAGTTCGGCCTGCAGGCGGATAAGCTTGTCTGACGCCAGAGCTTGCGAAGCGCGCGTCTTGCGCACGGCCTTGCTTTCGCGACGGCGGAAGCAGATGTAGGACTCGTTCATTGTATCAGCCTCATCGAACTGGTGAATGGTGTAAGTTGCGGTGTCCGATAACAGGTAAGATACTAGTGACTTACGTTGAGGGTGGGGATGATTCGATGTCCTCCACGTTCCAGCCTGCATCCCTTCCAGTACGGGTAGATAGCGCGCGCTACGCGGACAAGGCTCGCAGGAGGGGGGGTCCATGATGGCACAGAGTATGACGCGAAGGTGGGTGCGGGAAGCGGAGAGGAAAACATCTCCTGATATTCTGCAAAAGAAGGAAAGGTCATGCCATTCTCCAGCCCCTGTGAGAGTCTGAGTAACCAGTCGAAGACGGAAGGACGAAAACACGTACATGATGAAGATACTCCGTCTTCTCATGGGTCACCTTCTCAAATAAGCCCATTACCAGCTCGAACTCGTCCTCCGTGATGACCAAGGACTGCAATGTTTCAGGCTCCTTTCCCTTTCCTTTCGCACTGCGTGCAGAGGTTCGGGTAGAAGAGAGACAGCCTTGAGCGCTGGTGCCTTCACCACGGGCCTCCTCATTGTTCTTGTCGAGCCACTCCTTGTCGCGCTCGTCCATGTAGTACGTAAAGCCGTCGGAAAGGGCGCCGGTGCAAGACTCTTCGATGGTGGAAGAGCTGCACAGGTAGGTAGCGGGATCCTTCCATCGGTTAGGAGTATAGAGTTCTTCGTAGTTGTCCACGATACCAGTCGAGTCTGGAGTTGGAATGAACGCGACGGGCCGTGCCTCTCGGTTCGCTTTGTCCACTGCCGCCGCTGCGCCGCGTGTGGAACGGGACGGGACATGCGGCGCGTGCGCAGTTGCTGAGAGAACGGCTTGCAGATGATGTTCCTAAAACAGCATCTTATTCAGCATCTTTGTCATCAAACCGCGGTTCGCACTGCCACCAAAAAGGACGACCGTGGCAGACAAGGGGAGTGGGGTCTGGGACTCACATTAGCATCCTCCGCGTCGACTCCAGCCACCAGGTTCGTGAGCCGGTTTTTCTCCTCGTCCTCGTCTGGAATAAGTAGCACATCAGCCTCGTGGTCGCCCTGGTAGATCTTGAGGCGAGTTTTTTGGGTGATCCTGGCGCGCGGTCTGGAGGGGGCGCCTGTGTGGAGATTTCGGGGCATATCATGAAGCAAGTAAAGTGTAAGTCGTCGACTGGAGAATGCGTGAGAACGTCTTGGGGGGGGTGGCTCGTCGTTGCGCTCGCCGCTCGTTTGCCCGTACCGTTTGTTCGGATTTGGGCCGAAAAATTGATTCGGCCCGAAAATTCAAAGAGGTGAACGTGGGGTTGTTTGTCACACAAACACAAACACACGGTCTGATATGTTCACGCAGTTCAATTCTCAAGGGGCCTTGCGAGTTTGGAGGATGTTTGCGCCTCGGAACAATTATCTGAAATATGATCAGTATCAAATAATGTGAGATGCAGCTGTACGGCTTGAGGTACCTATCCTGTTTAGCGAGAGACTTATCTACATACACACCTATAACGCAGTTAGTCAAGAAAGTAGGAACAAATCTGGGATAGAAGCTACACACGACTGCCAAACATCTCAGCAACATGGACTGAGATAGTTCGAAAAAAATACGACACACATTGAGTAGACCCAGAGCACTTGGCAAGCGAGCAGGGCGGCGTGCGTCATCCTTCAGGCACCGAAGTCGATAAGCGTGATGATTGCATGCATCTATCCTTTGAGGACATCTTGCCTTTGCGTGTTGCTGTGGGATAGCCCGAGGCCTCCGTTGATGATAAAACAGTGCGCAGCTGTTCTGTATTCGAGGGGGTGCAAGAGGCAGGGGTGACGTCGACGAGCTACGATGTACACCGTCCGCAATTGTATAAGAATACCAGAAGCACAACGAGCAAATGACAAGCTTGGAAAAAAACGAATGTTATGAGTGGGACGTCTTGTGGGAAAATGCAATGAGGAACACAACACACCATCTGAACTTCTGCTATCTAAGTATTCATCCAAAGGCTAAACACGCATCCTATGAAAAGAAGTGAGTCTGGAAAAGAGATACCCCAAGTTTCAGAACACCGCACCTGTCGCATCCTGAGCTGTACAAGGGGGCGATCCTGCTACACCACCACAGGCAGCCACGCAATACACTAGGAGCATCCTTTGTATACACGGGGTTTACCTGAGGGAAACCATGGAGCACAGGGAGGGCTTCTGAGGGCAGACTACGGAATTTGCCCATTGCCCAACCCACAGATGGGAAGTGAAACCCATAGAGGCACGAGGAGAGGAAGAGATGGCTGCCATATATCAGCCTATCAACGCAAACCTCAACGGCTAAGACTGCGCTTTCTTGTTTCCTGTAGATGGGAGATGTTGGCGACAAGCAGACGTTGTGGTAAACGCGGTGCAAGGAGTGGGTGGTGTTGTTCCAGGACAGATGCCTTCACCTCGGAGGTAAAGACTTAATGCACGTGGTTGGTGGTGAGCGGCAATCTCCGAACGACCAAACCTTAATTGGTACAACTGTGTATGCACAACTGGGTGCTCCCTGCTGTCTGTGCTAGGTGTGCGGCCGAAACGAGTAGTGAATAGGCATGAAGTTGACGTCGAAATCTTTCACACCGTCCTCGACTTCATGCCATTGCATGGCATAAAATTATCAACTTTGTTGCGATGTGTAAAAGAATCGCTTTTATTGGCTCTTTGGATCGACCCCTATGATCAACCGGGCAGTTCCAGTGCCACAGATGCAATGCATACTCGACAAAGTCAAGGGGAGGTTGTAGATAGTCAGCAAGGTATAGGGTGACCATTCTGGGTTGCGCAGCTGAGGAACGATGACCGGGAAAATGCCACACAGCCGAGTCCTAACCTGTCAATGTTCCGATTACACGCAAGTTGCAACATTCTTGGAACCCTGCGCTATTCATGAATGCGCACCACGAAGTTACAGCCAAATTCATATCGATGCTCAGGACCCTGGCGAAACTCGGCAAGGGCTCACTGATAGCTGGACGCAGCTGACGTTTGCTTTTGCTCTCCGCTCTGCGCATGATTTTTCTTGGAGGGGACTATCGATATGAATCTGGCTGTGAAGCTCGTTCAGAATTCGCTACTGCGATCCACAATCCATATCCAATACAGGTCATTACTCTGTAATCATGAACAGGCAAAGCGTAGCACTGGTATCAATACACGAGGACACTGTGAGAAGTCAGGCATTCTGTTAAGCTGACCATCCATATGCACAGCCCAAGGATGCATTCATATTCTGGCGTCTTCGAAGCTCGCGGTGATTGCGGGACAGAGAAAACTGTGGTCCATGCAGCAGGCAACGTTGTGCATGACACGGATGAAACATTCCTTCAGGTGACTAGAACCCCAATTCAAGTGCTGTGCACGATGACGACTGCGGCTGTGGAGCTGAGGAGAGGTGTATCGGGAGATCGAGGGATTTTCGGGTTGGTGGGATGAGTTGACGAGACCGAATGATCATCTTTCTATGGGCGCTGTCAAGTGGTGTGTTACGAGTGCACATGGAAGCTTCCTCAGGTGGTTTCTCGTCCGTGATGACTGCGATAAGGAATATGATGGTGGCGACTGGTGGAGCGGTGAATTTGGTTACCATATGCTAATTGACAACAGAACAAGAGCTTGAATCAAAAATGTAGTATCCGGAGGGTATGAAAGATATGAATGTACACTATCGAAGTGATCCCGGACATGTACATGAACGCAACAAGATGGAAGATAGCGAACTCAGCGCAGGATGATCAAGAAAAGCGAGTGACGGTTCCTGGTGAAATTTGCCGATCCCCGTTTTAATGATAACTCTTCTCCGGCTTGATAAAAAAAATGTGTCCCCTTATAGTGCCTGTGTCCTATCTTCCTGTTTCCACACTCTCCCATCCACTTCTCGCCATCGTGTGCATGCCATGGTCAGGATCGTGGAAACCATAAACGATGCTGTCAGTCACTCAACGTCTAGCCTACCTGAAATACATGTTCATCCATTCTGCAGGTCGCGGACTCGTTTGTTGGGCGGTGGTTCAAGCTGGACGGGTCTGGTGCTGCTAAGACGCGGGTTGGATCGTGTTTCTCAGTGCGTTCGAATCACCAGTAAGAGTCATCCCCTAGCATACTGAGGATTCTGCTGGTAACAGACCGAAATCCGCGCTGGTCTCACGACTTGGGTACGTTGACGTTACTCGCATCAAACGTCCACCGGACAACTAACCAGCACCCATAGGCGGCCATGGCGTACATAGTATGTGCTCTCCGCACTAAAGCCGCTCAGTCCTCACCGTAACAGATTTCAGTGAACGCGAGTATCTTGTCCGATTCTGGCGGTCCATGTACCTGCCCGACGAATGACCTTTGCCTGAATGACGACGTGTATAAGGCTTGCGTCGCAGAGACCCGACTAGATTTCATCACGACTACCGCAGCCGTCTCCGCTCTCGCCTCCTTCCTCATGGGTCTCCTCGCCAACCTGCCCGTAGGCCTCGCCCCAGGCTTAGGTCTAAACGCCTACGTATGCCGTGCCCAACGCGTCCATAACTTACCTGACTCACCTCAAACTCCCCGCAGTTCGCCTATTCAGTCGTGGGCTTCCACGGATCTGGAATCATCACTTTCGGGGAAGCGCTTGCCGCCGTCTTCTTAGAGGGGTACACAGATTCATTTGATGTATGATATGCTGACCTGACATTCGTGATTCTCGCAGCTGGATATTTCTGTTCTTGTCGTTAATTGGTCTTCGGCAATGGCTTGTGCGTATCATGCCGCAATCACTAGTACTTGCTGTTGGCGCAGGGATTGGACTCTTCATCGCGTAAGTTATGTGGGCGCGTCATGGATGGGAAGGAATTAACATTGATTCTCAATTCCTAGTTTCATCGGGCTATGTAAACATTTCTCCCTCACACCTCATTGATGGCTATTCACATGGTTCCCAGCCTCCAGTGGCCTTGGAGTGGTTGGAGGAAGTACCTCTACTCTTGTGACTCTGGGAGGATGCAAACCAGAAAGTGCGTCCCACGTTGCCTCAGAACCCTAACCACCCCTCATCTGGAGATAGACTTCGTCAGCGCGGACCTCCCGGGCTATTGTGGCAGCGGGGTTCTACGAAGCCCAACCATGTGGCTAGGAATCTTCCTTGGAGGGTAGGCCTAGAACCTTTTTATGCACCAATCTCTTTGCTTACGATCACTGCCAGAATCGTCACCTCGATCTTAATGCTCTACCGCGTCCGAGGCGCCATCCTCATCGGCATCTTCCTTGTGTCCGTCGTGTCCTGGCCCCGCCCCACACCTGTTACCTTCTTCCCGCACACCGCTGCTGGTGACGCCCTCTTCGATTATTTCAAGAAAGTCGTTACATTCCATCCGATCACGAAGATTGGGAGTGCGATCGATGTGAGTCGAGTTTGTTCCGGAGGCTCGGTTTTTGCTAAAATACTTTCGGGACAAGTTCAATTACGGGAACGGACGCGTATGGTACGCCCTGATAACGTTCTTGTATGTTGATATTCTGGGTACGTCTTACGAGGAATCACTGTTTGCTACGTATGCTGACATGTTGGTGGATAGATACCACTGGGTGAGTGACAGTCATGGATAACAAATGCCGATGGCTCTGAACGCCGTGGATGTACAGAACTTTGTATTCGATGGCAAAATTCGCTGGACTTCGGGATCCCGTGACGCTGGATTTTGAGAACTCGACCGTTGCGTACTGCGTCGACGCCTTTGCCATCAGCATGGGCGCACTAATGGGCACCAGCCCTGTTACCTCGTTCGTGGAGAGTGCAACTGGAATCAGTGGTACGTCCCTGCCCGCCTTTTAATACTCTGTGCTGCGTTCAATAACATTATACAATCGTACATTAGAGGGTGGCAAGACGGGGCTTACAGCCATGACCACCGGCCTTGCATTCTTAGTCTCAGTGTTCTTCGCGCCTATATTCTCTTCTATTCCTGGTTGGGCAACCGGCGGAGCCCTGGTCATCGTCGGTTCTCTCATGATACGCAAGTAAGCCCCCCATCTATCTTCGGCTTCATGGCGTCACTGACAATTCGACTGGTACTACCAGCGTCAAGGAAATCAACTGGAACTACATTGGGGACGCGGTGCCTGCATTCCTCACACTTATCATTATTCCCCTAACATATAAGTACGTCTCCTCCCGCGCTCCTCTTTATTCTACCAAGGCTAACGATGTGAGCAACGAACAGCATCGCATATGGCGTCATCGCCGGCATTCTCTCGTATGTACTTATTAACGGCGTCGCCCTTGCATTGAGCAAGCTCTCGGGCGGCCGCATCATGCCCCCTAACTACTACGAAGACTCGGAGGAGTGGGTTGTTCCCCCTGGTAGTATCATGCCTCCCTGGGTGTACGTATCCCATTTCCATTTCCATTTCCCGCTCCCATCGCTTTCCCATCCTCTGTTCTCTCCTCTTTTCATCTCCCGAACATTGTCTGATAATAATTGGATGCGCAGTAACATCCTCCGGGGCAAGAAAACTCCCGAAGAAATGCCACAGTCGCGGTCTCTGTCGGAGATGGAGGAGCGGGAGAAGGTTTCTGGGGACAGTTCACCATCAGCCTCGTCTAAGGACGAGAGAGGAAGTCCATCGGGGATCGAGGAGCGGCCGGGGAGGACTCAGGCACCAGCGAGAGATGATTAGGCCGGCGTCGTGAAATCTAATGGAGGTGGCTTCTCCTCTGGAGCATATTAGTGCATCGATGTTTTATTTATACCGATCTACTTTACTTACGTATCATTATCTGGGACAGGAATGGGTTGCATGCTATGAGATCATATTCTTCGCTGTCGTTGTGTCCCATGTATCCTATGAATGGCAGAGCGATCACTTGCGCACCACGATATCCTGGCAGTAGCCCAAAGCCGAGACCATGAACGCTGAGACGACACCACAGCAGCCGATCACAAAATTGATTGCGAGGTGCTGTTCTTCGTCTGGTACGCGCCCTCTGGCTCCCGCCGTTGTATTTGTTCAAGCTGTAACAGCCGGAGTCTGTCCAATGCGCCGACAGCCGGGATGCTTGAAGCGCGCAATAGCAGCGAAGTGCTCATCTCATGCATTGTCGCACGCGGGTAGCGAAACGAAACTCCAATGAAGACAGGATTTGTTGGGTGTAGCGAGATGCAGGTCGTCTTCAAAGATTAGGCGTTTCCCCGCAATTGCAGAGGAAGCGACGATGACTTGGAGGATACTTGCTGAGTGAAAATAAGCATAGTAGGGAGCACTGAGCATCAATCCATGAAATGAAGCCGACCGCACCCGAGGTGCCGCCGCTGTAGTGTGAGTGATAAAATAATAGGCGCGACGGCGTCGTGCGGACAACCCAAGTGATTTGTCGAAGTTTGTATGATCAATGTACTGCGCGGCTGGTAGTGAGCCAGAAAATGAAGCGAGACCGTCGAGCGCTTGGTGTCGTTCCTACAATTCAGATTATTCAGAACGCTCTGGTTCCTACGGGTCTCATAGTTTTGGCTCCAGACCCAGACGCGACACAGGATCTGGGCGTATCTAGACCAGTGCCGGGTCAGGAGAGAGATGAAGTGGCGCGAAGAACGGAATTATTTGTGTGGTTTCCCTCCTCCTCTACTCAGTACATTTAAATGGGGGGAACTCATTGGCCCGACCCGTCCTTTACCAGCTGGCCATGGCCTTCAACACCACCGTCCCTATTTACGACCAGCTTTACGCCAACACAGACTTCTCGTCCCTTTCGTGGCTTGAACAACAATGGGTCGCCTGGTACATCGCGATCGGAAACCCCGTTCTCGCGACCGGTTTGATGTCATTTTTGCTGCATGAGGTATGTATCAGTCGAGACATTTTTAGGTCATAATTTTGACCATTTTTCCTGTCCTCGCGACTAGATCGTCTACTTTGGGCGGAGCATCCCCTGGATCATCATTGACGCTGTTCCGTATTTTCGCAAGTGGAAACTCCAACCAAGTAAGATACCTACGCCCGCTGAGCAATGGCAATGCACCAAGCTTGTGCTGTTCTCACACTTCACGGTTGAGCTTCCTGTGGTTCGTTGCATCTACTGACGACCCAATCAAGGCAGTTAGTGACATTTCACCTTTGCACAACAGATATGGTTATTCCACCCCATAGCGGAATCAATCGGCATGTCCACATACCAGGTTCCGTTCCCGTCGGTCAGGCACATGGCGCCTCAGATTGCGTTCTGCTTTTTCTTTGAGGATCTCTTCCATTTTATTGGTTTGTGGGGTCTGTTGATAATCTCGAGCCTATCTGAGACCCTTGTTGCTTAGCCCACCAGATACTGCACACTGGCGTTCTGTACAAGCACATCCACAAAATTCACCACAAATACTCTGCGCCCTTTGGCCTCACCGCCGAGTATGCGCATCCTGCTGAGGTCATGATCCTCGGCACAGGAACAATCGCAGGACCCATCCTGTATTGCTACTTCACACGCGACTTCCACATCTTTACGATGTATATTTGGATGACTCTCCGTCTCTTCCAGACCATAGACGCTCATAGCGGGTATGGTAAGAATGGATCTGGATTCTGTTTACTCAGCACCCATGCTCATGTCATGATGCATAGACTTCCCATGGTCCCTCCAGCACATCCTTCCGTTCTGGTCCGGGGCCGAGCACCACGATTTCCACCATATGGCCTTCACAAACAACTTCTCGACGTCATTTAGGTGGTGGGACCGGATCTGCGGCACGGACACGAAGTATCAGGAATATCGCGCGCGTGTCAATGCGGCGAAGAAGGCAATGAAAAATGCGAGCAAGGAGGAGCAGGATGCCATGGAGCGCAAGCTTATGGCTGAGGTTGAGGCTGATGGTCTTCGAGCTGAGGCAGAGGTTGAGGGCCGCGTGCCGAAGGTGGTGAAAGTTCAGTAGTTCCAGTGTACACCTTGATAGACGAGTAACGCTGGGGAGACATACTTGCCATCATTGATGCCATAGTGTCATGTATAAAGCAAAAGAGGTGGACGTAAAGGATGATAAGGGACACTTCGGAGTAATCAACAGTGCACAATAATGACTTGACAAGCAACCCACACTCTGTACACCTCGTCATCGTGAGTTTCGACCCACTGTGGACCTTGTTTCCTCTTCTTCCTCTGCGTTTTGGGTTTTCCGGTGGACTGGTTAAGAAGGAAGGATCGAGTCACATTCGGGTGAAACGTTACAAATGTAAGGTGTGCGCTGTGTACTTTCGGCAACTGTGTTCGGAGGGCTGAATTCGACAGATTATCACCAGCTGTCGCTGTCCCGCGCACGAGAATGAGTCTGACATCTCCAATGTCGCCTCCATGCAGAGCAAGCAGTCCTCCGGCCTCTGGGACCCATGATACAGATCTGGATGATCAAATTCCAGTTACAATCGTCAAGTTCGCTCCACCAGCACTTAGGACACGCTCGTCTCTGCCCGTCGAGATCCTGGACTATGTTCTCCAATATTTATCACGCAGCCAGCTGCTGCCATGCCTCACCGTCAACAGTGCATTCTACAATATCACTAGCCGCGTCCTCTACCGTGCCCTCGAAGATCTTCAACCGGCGCAATCCGTTGCTTGCCTCCTGGAACTCGAGCGAAACCCTTGTGTACAGCCATTCGTGCGAAGACTTGACATCGACTGGAACACACAGACTATCCCTACGCTCAACCTCTACCGGCTTCTCCACCGCGTTCTCAAAAAGCTCACGATCCTGACTGTGCTGTCCCTCGAATTTCCGAGGCCAGACACCCCGATATGGGTCCTAAATGGCTGCACCTTTTCCCTACGACACTTCTCCACCTCCCTTCCTTGCGACCAGGCCCTCGCAAAATTCCTCGACAACCAGCCATCCCTTACAGAGCTGACACTGCGCGGATTTCCGCAGGGCAGCGACCACATCATACCTCCTTTCATCTCCTTCTCCCCTAGCCAAGAGCCGGCGTCAAGAAACACATTCACGCTCTTGCCGAACTCTCTGCCCCGGCTCGCTTCGCTTCGCACGGTTCATGGCGGCCCCACAATCATTGCTTCTGTCGTCAACGGGCGGCCAGTGCAAATGGCGTCGATCGCCCTCTTCCCTTCGTCGTCGTCGGAATCGCTGAAAGCGCTCTCTTTGTCGGCGTCGCCGATGAGAAGGCTCAGCATCATGAGTTTCGATCCCGCAGTGCAGGATTACCTGCTGTCCGAGATCGCAACGCGCTTTCCGCAGCTAGAGGCGCTCCATATCGTGATATTGCTGTCGGAATACACAAATGTGCGTGTGGCGGTCACCTAGGGTATCTGTTACAGCACTGACGGCTCGCGCATGTCTAGGAGCTTCTGAAAGCCCTTGGACCATTGCTCAAGGGCTTCAAGACATTGCAAGTACGCCTTAATAATGTGCCCCTGCTCTGGCCTGCTCACTAACGCGCTGCTATCCGTATAGTACATCACGTTCATGGCGGCGACGGATCGCACTGCGCTTCCTGGGGAAGAGCAAGATATTGCTAAGCTCTGGCACCACTGGTGTCCGACGCTTAAAACCATTATCCTTCCGCGTGGTAGGGTGTGGTTTGAAGGGAGGTCTGAATGGAACTCCCTGGATCCAGAGGAGTGAAGAAGATTTACAGACATTTGGTTCATTGAGAGTAATATGATTAACCGTGGACGTGAATTGCGTGAAGTTGGTCACGGTCAACGCGGGTGCTTGGGAAGTTTTGTCCTTAAGTCTTTATCTCGATCTTTCAGGTCACTTTTGGCTCTCACACATCAATCACTTGCTTCTCGACACCCTGTGCTGCTGACTCACGACGGTTTGAAGCGTAACGTCTATTTGACGAGTGAAGTCAGCTTCAAGGCTGGCGGCTCCCCGGAACTTGCATTAGTGACGAACTTCACTTGCTCTGTGTATCCGAAGGTCAGGTCCGCGTGTATAATGGATCCGGCAGTCAAATGACACTCGTCTCCCGAATGACTGGGGATATTTAGGTCAAACCTGACAAATGGAGGATTCTATGGGTACTTCTGCTCTTCTGGTTCACAAGCGATCGCCTTTCGATCCCCGCGTTACTAATATCACCCGTGAACGGTCCAGACATCTCTCCGAATTCTAGGATTGGCACATGACGGCACTTGGTAGATCGAGAACGATATAAGGGCAACGATGACTCGACCCAGAACGGGGATATCATCGCCAATATGACAGCTGCAGGCACACTGGACGACTTCTTCCCTCCTCCAACCGCTCCCCTCTCGAGGCTTCCACCAAGAACCTGGCCGGGAATCACGCCCCAAACGACGGAGGCGCTCCGAGGCATCTTGAAAGACAGCCATGTAAAGTGGCACGTTTTCTTTCTCCGGGATTACCGGCCACACAAGTATGTGCAAGGTGATCGTTGCATTCGGGAAACGTGTCGCTGATACCACTCAAACTTCCTCCCAGTCACTCAGTACATTGTGCGCTCGCCCAATGGGCTCTGGGAGCCGACGAGGAGATCATCAAGGCAGCCTACGCACTCGACTCGAAGCTTCAGATACCCAAATTCAAGTCACCTGAGAAGATTACCGCGGATAAGTTCGATGAGCATCTCGGGGATGACGAGTTGGTATCTTTGCAAATTCAGCATGCACATGGAGAGTTGACAGGCAATTGTGACAGATATTACAGCGCGTACTTTGACTACTTCACCGATGTGGTCAGAAGCAAAGGAGTCTCGACTGCCTTGGAGGAGTATGTATTCGATGTGAAAGCGAATTTTGTTGCTGGACGGAATGCAAACAAGCAGCCAGAGATGTTGAACCGATTTATGGACGGTATAATCCATCCCTTGATCCACGTAGGTAATGGCCTTGAGTTCGGCTTACCCGGGCTGGTAGTTGAAGGTAAGTACTACAAATTTCAAACCTATCAACATGTGTTCACCGGCTTCGAAGGTCTCGCATGGACGGCAGTGCACTTTACGAGTTCAACCGCAGTCATACAACCTTCCCTCTGGGAGACAAACACACCCGATACGGTCGAATCGCTGGCGTCGCGCTTCCTCGGCCTAGGAAAAGAAACCCCCACGGCGCCCGCACAAGGGAACACGCACGCTTTCACCGTTCTCGCCAGGATACTGAAAGATCAACGATTCGACGCAATACCGGCGGCAGAACACTACGCAGTTGTATATTCAAATGTCGAGAGCAGATATGGCGATGCAGTAGCGGAGCATGTTCGTGCTTGGAGTTACAACCACACGGACCCCACGGAGGTAGAGCGCAAGATCGAAGAGCTGGTGTGGGCCTGTGCGGTGATATACGCCATCTCAGGGTGGTCCAAAACCGAGCCCTTCAACTCTGATTTCTTCCAGTGAGTGGTGCACCCTTCTTGCAATTTGATCTTCTGATGCTTTTTCGATGTAGTGTACACTTAGTCACTTCGTCTTTGTTCTTGTCTTCCATAGCCGCCGTTCTCAAGCCCGCATCACAAGAGCTTCTGCTCCGGAGTTACTTTGCCGTGTGCCTGACCTGGTGGATTGGCCGTGGACGCCCAGGCTTCGACATACCCGCGTTCTTCGCCGGAACCTCTACCTATCCTACACCCTTGCATCCGTCCCCTCCTCCACACAAGGAGGCACTCCCCTCGGCTGATTCCCCCAAAGCCGCCATGCCGAACCCGTGGTTCCCACTCATCGAGGAGGCAATTGTTACCCCGGACGACCACTTCCCGAAGACCATCCGTGCACTTGCTCACTATGGGGAAGTGTATGGCCGTCGAGTGCCGGGACAACCGGACTTTGTTGACACGGAGCTGCCGTTCGCGGAGAGAATTGATGGTACACTCTTCATCAGAGCTGCAGTTCTGACGAATGAAAGGCTGAGACGGAAAGGAGATGTCGACCTCACCGAAACCCGCTACTGGGATCGCAAGGGGTTTTATAAAACACAACAGTGAGGACTGGAATCCTGGACCAGCGAAACTCTTAGCAGTGTATGGTACTAGTAGTGTCGAATCTGACCACGGTGAAAAGCGTAGTTTGTCCACGGATACGTTGTATTGCCTGTAGCCGATTTCCGTAGCGTCGTTCCGATAATTTTGAAAATTTATGTATGGTGAATCGAGAATCGCAATACTACAGCAAAGTATGAAATTATAGGCGAAGTAGGATCCAGAATAGGGACCCAGCTGAATATCCGCAGAACACTCGTCGCATGCAACCTGTATCGTTGTAATGCGTTTCTGTGGTCACAGGATAGGAAACTCGCATTCCGAGCGTGGATGACCGAAATCTGCGTTGACGTTCACGAAGCTCGAACACTGCTCTTGAAGCCGTGGACCAGGTTCGCGAAATGTGTCATCAGAAGTGACGTCCAGGGCATCTTGAGTCGCTTGCTTAGGGCGAGCAAGTATTTTCCAGATGCTCTGCAGAGACTAGGCCTTCTAGAGAGCGGAGCGTCGTCCCTCGGAAGCAAGAGATCTTAGGAGTATCTAAAATTGAAATAGCACGTTAGCGGCTAGCCGACAAGTCCAACACAAAACGCGTCGCGTCTGCACGTGATTCTATGATCGCGTCAGATTGCCTAATCAGGTAGATTTACATTAGGGTGAGTTGACCAGAACCATCACACAAACTTCACATCTCACCTGCACTTAAAAAAACGCATTTTCAATATCTTTGCGGTCGATAGGCATCCTGAAGTAACAACGATCGGCTAACCCATGGTCGACTAGGTCACAACATCAGCATTGTTACGATAACGTCGCGTGATAATGCCTTGGCCTTCATGTAAACCATAGGTACACAGATGCAGGGAGACTGGAACGTAAGTATCAACTTGGACCGTCACTTTCTAGAGTCAATGGTGTATAAAACAATCAGGTTTCTGCCTAGTCGTCATCAAGTATGATTCTTTTCAAACCCACAGTTCTCCACGGCAAATGCTAACTCGGAACCTGAGGATACAGACGGGTATACCTCACCAGTCTTGCGACCCAACAGCGATGTCCTTTGCCTTATCTCTATTCAGATGAAAAACGACGAGGTCGTTTAGACGCTGAGCATGGAACTCATCGAAGCAGTAGCCACTGTTCGACATGTAGGTCAAAGCTTAGCATCCTCCCTTTCGATCTCCGAGAGGCTCATCGGCGCTCAATTACCTAGGGTGAAAGGCGAGAATGACACGGATGATCTGGACGACGTAATCGACGTTCTTGCCTCGCGCTACCCTCTACAATCTCAAATTTGTGGACATTGCCCCTCGTTAGCAGCACGGCACGCCTCACTTCATCAATGAAATTCTTGAAGGAAGCTCGCCTATGCCTACGGGCTCCTCGTTCTCGCGGAGCCCATCAACACCACCAACCGTCACTGATTCACACTTCGCGGTATATACGAAGGCTCGGACTTTGTGTAGCTGTATCCACAGCCATTTGAGGGGGCCCTCCTGAAGGACGTGGGACGTGTTTCCAGAATGCAGGAATAACCGACCTAATTGAACCCACAATCTTCGGCGAAGAATGCAACGAAGGCACTGGCTTCCGGAACTTCGTCCTATCCATCCCAAATTTCAACGCTCACAGTCTACGACACAACGGGGTAGCTATTGCCCCCATACCGAAAAAAAACACGTCTTGGCTCTCTCGGCTTCTCAATAAACCCCCCAAGCTCACATAGCGCTTCCTATACTTCGTTTATCAGCCACAGGGAAACGAGCACCCCTTCCGCCAACAATTTGACCGTGTTGAACAGCTGCCAGGCTCTCAAGAGTCTGTGACGGAGGCTTCATCGATATCTGCAATCACAGGCCCAGAAGCTCGTGAGTACAGGGCAATGGATGAGAAGAAAGTGATGCTCGGTAATTCACGACGCATGATTACTGTTTTCGTGCCTGCATGACCTGTTTAAACTTTGGGGTACTTGCTCTACCATGCTGGCTGTACACACCGATATTCATTTTCAAAGCTTATGCCTTTGGTCGAATACGAGCGTGAAGTGCTGGTGACCGGCTTACATTAACCTCACATTGTAATGAGGTCACGGGACGGGTCTTGGGATGCTTCGAAACAGTCTCAGGGACATAGGCCGGGCTATAAAAGCAAAGCACCACGTCTCTCATCTTAGACCATTCTGTCGCACGCCGAGCATCATGTCCGACGACATCACCAGCATCACCGATTTGTTCCCTATCCCATCTTCCCCGCCGTCGCCTCTTGTTCCGAGACCATATGCTGGTATCAGTCCCGAGTCAACTACGGCACTGCGTGAGGTTTTGAAGGATAATCATACGAGATGGCACATATTCTTCAACGACAGCGGGTTTCACAAGTACGTCAAACCCGCATCAGGCCGCAAACTAATCGCTCATCTGTATCACTCCAGCCACTCTTCTCACCGTGCCATCGCAAACTGGACACTAGGAGCCGCTGGCGATTTGATAAAAGCTGGATACGAGCTTGATAGTGTCTACCAACGTCCTGCATACGACCCGCCTGAGGCGATTACTGCCAATAACTTCAAAGACCACCTTGGAGACAGGCGGTACGTCGCAATGATTCGTAGCGATATTGCCGTAATGCTCATGGCTGGTGTAACCGTTCCAGTTACTACGGAGGCTACCTCGCCTTCTTCACCAACATCATTCGCGAACAAGGCGCCGCAGCCGTCGTTGAACGCTACATTTTTTCCAAGGATGTCAATATTGACCCAGGGGCGAGCAAGAAACCTCAGGTCTTCAACCGTTTCCTGGGTGGCCTCATCCATCCTATGATTCACGTCGGTTATGGTCTCGAGTTCTGTCTTCCAGGGATGGTCGTTGAAGGTAGGGCTTCTGATCAGTGACGTCATTGTGGGGCTAAATATGAATTGGCTTCGGGCAGGTTTGGCGGAGGCTGCAGTGCATTCGGACGACGCTTCTGCTGGAATTCCGGAGGACTTCTTCGATTATGGAGGGGCTGAAAAGGCTCTGCAGGACACGCTTTCTCGCTTCAAGTCCCTTGTCGTATCGCAACCCGAGTCGGAGAAGCTAAGTCCTAGCAATGGGGTCCATGTCTTTACTGTCTTGGCACGCGTTTTGAATGACCCGGAGCTTGGGAGGGTCGTGGACACCGGAACCGGAATGTTTTCAACCACGATGAAACATCACGCCGCTGCTCTCATCAAGCATATGTCCGATTGGCGCGTCGACGCGACTAATCCTCGCGACGTGGAACGCAAAATCGAAGAACTTAGCTGGATGAACCCAATCATTTACGGTATTGGAGGGTGGTCACAGTACAAACCTTTTAATGCCGACTTTTTTCAGTACGTATCCGACTGCCGAGCTCATTACGAGTGACCCGCTCATCTAACCACTTCTAGTATGCATCTAGTCACTTCATCCCTATTCCTCGCTTCCTACGCCGCCTACTTGACACCTTCGTCGCAAGAACATCTCCTCCGCGGCTATCTCCTCGTTTCTCTCGCTTGGTGGGTAAGTCGAGGCCGCCCCAACCTTGACATCAAAGGGTTCTACGCAGTGACCTCGCCACATCCTACGCCCGTTGGTCCGCTTCCGTCACCGAACAGACGCGCCCTCCAGCCTGCAGATCCTGACAAAGCTGCTACACCAAACGCATGGCTCCCCATCATAGAGAATGCTGTTGTCCATCCGGACGACCACTTCCCTAAGCTCCAACGCGCTTTGTCGCACTACTGTACGCTTTATGGATCGAGAGAGGCTGGTCAACCAGATTTCGTAGGGACCGAACTACCCGATGCGGACAAGTTGGACGGGTCTTTGTTCATTCGCGTTGCTGGTTTGACTGCCAGTAGGATGGGAAGGGTCAGGGAGGGCCAAGAGCCTGCTGATAGCTGGGATCGGAATGGTTTCTACAAAGCCCAATGAAAGTGTGACGCATTCAAGAAGTCGAAAATTGTTCGATACTGTGTTCTTCTTGACACTGTACTGACATCCGAAGTGTATGTAAAATGTGATCATGTTGATAGTATGAGTAACACGACTTTACTCAGGATCACGTCCGAATCCGAGTCAAGGAGCTTTTTGCTGAGGCTCTGAGCACGAAATCCAAAACCCCATACGGGAAAGGGCGTTGGACGAAATGAATAACGTGCCACGAAATGGACGCCGTTGCGTTATCACTAATTCAGCGCGTGCATGACCATTCGGGGTAAGTACTTCGACTTGCCCTATTGTATGTCATGCTCACCACTGATACCGATCTGGTATGTTACGCTTATTCCCAAACCATGGCCCGGCATTAGCCCCGAGTCGACTGCAGCACTACGGGAGAGTCCGAGAGACAATCATGCGAGATGGCACATATTCCTCAACGATATTGGCAATCACAAGTACGTCCGAGTCTGATCTGCTAGGAGGCCTTGAACTCCTTACTAATCCTTAACACCCATAGCCATTCTTCTCACCGCGCCATAGCAAACTGAGCACTTGGAGCCACTGGCGATATAACAAAAGCAGGCTACGTGCACGATAGTGCCCATCAACGTCCGGCGTTTGACCCGCCTGAGACAATCACTACGACGAACTTCAAGGACCACCCTGGAGATCAGTCGTGCGTTTCACCGAACTATAGCGATGTGAATTGTTTCCGCTCATGCGATACCTCAGTTACTACAGAGACTACCTCGCCTTCTTTACTGACATTATTCGTGAACAGGGTGTCGCGGCTACTATCTAGCAATATGTCTTTGCCAAAGAGGCCAACATTGACCCAACCGCGAAGGAGCAGCCTCAGATCTTGAACCGTTTTCTAGGCGGCCTCTTCCATCCCACAATCCACGCCGGCTACGGCATCGAGTTCTGTCTTCCAGGCGTGGTCGCCGAAGGTGAAATCTACGCTCAAGTCACATCATGTCGTGCTGAAATATTGAGTAGGGTTGGCGCAAGCCGCTGTGCACGACGAAGACGAATCTTCTTGCATTCCAGATAGTTTCTTGGATTTCAGCGAGGCTGAGAAGGGGACAGAGGATACGCTCCCTGACATCACGAAGTTGAACACTGCCGATGGATCGCATATCTTTAGCGTATTGGCACGCGTTCTGAATGATCTGGCGCTTGGGACAATCGTCAATATCGGCTCCGGGATGTATGAACACACGATGTAGAATCACAGAGCTGCCCTCGTTAAACATATGGCTGACTGGCGCGTCAATGCTACAGATCCCAGTAATGTGAAATGCAAAATAGAAGAACTCAGCTGAACGAGCACACCCATTTATGGTATCGGAGGGTGGTCGCAAGACAAACCCTTCAATGCTGACTTTCTCCAGTATGTATTGGACTGCTAAATTCCGTTACGTGTCATTTTGCTCATATAGACCACCTTAGTATGCGCTTGGTCACCTTGTCCATTTTCCTCGCTTCCTACACCACCTGCTTGACGCCGTCATCCCAAGAGCGTCTCCTCCGCGGATACGCACTTGTCTCGCTCGGTTGGTGGGTAAGTCGCGGCCCCCCCAACCTTGACATAAAAGGGTTCTACGCCGCGACCTCGCCACATCCGACGCCCTCTGGGCCGTTGCCTTCCCCGAACAAACGAGCCCTTCAGCCCGCAGATCCTGACAAAGCCACTGCGCCGAACGCGTGGCTCCCAATCATTGAGACGTCTATATTGCACCTGGACGACCACATCCCCAAGATCCAACGCACACTATCACATTACAGTACGCGCTACGGATCGGGGCAGGCCGGTCAGCCTGATTTTAGCGTAACCGAGCTGCCCGATGCAAACAAACTGGATGGTTCTCTATTCATACGAGTTGCCGAACTGACGGCGAAGAGATTGGGAAGGGTCAGGGAGGGCGAAGACTTCTCCATGGGCTAGGATCGGCATAGTTTCTATAAAGTCCGACAATCTAGTCTTCAATTTTTGTGGTAGTTGTATGGCGGCACCAGAATTGTGTGTAAAAATACGATGCATATTGAAGTTCCAGATGAGCATAAGTATAGTTATGGAGGAAGCGGCATAGCAGCATAGAGTGAATACGGAATTCGGCATGTGATGAAAGCATAGATCAAGCCAAGGTGGAGAAGATCATGGGGCAAGATGATTGCCCACACCAATCGCATCTGTGACGAAAAAGTGTTCGACGTTGGCGACCAATTCCGAAGGATCTTGGAAAAAGAAATGCACGTCAGTGAGGCGCCTTCGGGAAAGCAGTACGCCTTCCGCAGGCCAAACGCCACCGTGATCTGAAATCCAAATTGTCAGCTTCCATGTTTGATGGGGGTGGGGTGGATCGACCGACCTCGTTCAACTATCCTCTCTGAACGATACTCGTAGTCTATGTTACGCAGTTCTGTGAGAAGCAGCCATTCGTCCTCTGGAAGCTTCGGGCGTGCGAGGTAAAGTTGCTTAGTAGTGTACTGCGTTAAGTGCAGTCCGCCTACTAGAGCATGCTGCGTTGATCTTCGGACACCTCGTATCAGTCAGTATATGAGGGTCAAGGAGGAGGACTCATGCTTTGACAAGACCTTCGGTGCATCTGGTAATAACTGTGTAGTCCTGCAGATTCGAATTCAGCCCTATCACCAGCCCGCCAGGTGACACAATCTTATACATATTTTCGTTTACGATGATCCCGCACTTGGCAGGCGCAGATGCACGAAACTTGGGCCATGTTTCGAGCAAGAAGGACGCACGATCCATAACATCCGCAAGGGCTTCGGGAGAGATGTTTAAGATGTGGACCAGGGCTCCAGAGCGAATTTTGTCCACGCGTTCGAGGAATTCTTCTAGTCGGGGAAAATGAATGCGTTTGGCGTCCATGCGTTCCTTGCAGCCGACCAGGGAGTCCAGAAAATTGAGGTAGTCTTCCTCGGCTCTTTCCCATAGTTGCGGACGAGTAGCCGCCAGATAGTGGAGGACGATGGTAGTGCTGCAGAGCTTGACGACGAAGTGCTGGTGCGGGAGCTGGTTTGAATCCTTCCGCCGAGGTGGACAGGGCAGCGGCACAGATAGATCAACCTGAGGTGGTAGGTCGGCTATTGACTCAGTAGTCATAGCGTGAAGGTTTATAGAGGGGAGATGCGGGGGCAGGTTGGTAGCGGGCAGCAGCTTGTAGCGCTGTAGAAATGCAGCAGTGCGCCTGCATATTAAGTGTTGGATTTCTTAGCGCTTTGGCTGCAAGGGCATCGACGTCAAAGAGAAATGGCCAAAGCAGAGTTGGCCAAAGCGACGTTCCTGGTGGCAACAACACGACATTACGGCGTCTCCTAAGCGGTATTCGAGGTTACCAAAGCGTTCAGGTGGGAGGCTGGCCTTTTTTAGATTTAAACCAATGCGCGAAAGTCCCAAAACCGCTGAAAACCGCTCAGCAGCCAGAGTGCGGTCTTCAAACTGATTGTCCGGGATATTCAAGCAGGCTTCCTAGACCGCCCAGAATCCATACGACATAGAAATCGAATCTCGTTTCGCGGTCGAGGCACAGATTGACTCGGCTCTCATGCTTCATGGTTGTGTGGTCAAAGAGCAGTTAAGGGTGGTGTAGTGAATTAGATGGGCACAGCCACAAAAACCCTCAAGTCGTATGATCATCCTCACCCCCTGAGTTTCTCAGCGCTCAACATGCCAAAGCCCTATGAGATATACATTTTGCACTCGTCGGACACAACGTTGATCATTACCATCCTTCTTGTTTTTTGTTGCCACTAATTGGGGTTGTATGGTACGCATCGCCCAAGTCATGTTTGGTGCTGGATCATGCCCATGGGGTGGTGAATTCGAGCACAATTGATGTGAGAGGTCCTGTGATCCCTGCCAATGACAAAGCTTCACCTACATAAAGGCAGGGCTCAACTTCCTCTGCTGAATTCCTCGCATCGTTGCTGAACCATCAGAGAAATGGAAAAGATCGCCGAGCTCAAGACCAGGGAGATTCCTGAGATCATCGATGCTAGTGCGTCTGCCATGTTTCCCGGATAAATCATACCACCGCTCACCATGATGCCTAGCCATCGGCGCGTTCCTTCCCCTGTTAGAGCAAAAACGGGCAGAGATACAGGAGATACCCAGAAAAACCTTCAAATATGGGGCCACAGATAGGCATCAGGTAGGGTCATGCCGCTTCTCGTCACTTGAGGGGAACACAAAACCATTATGTTGATGCAGCTGGATGTATATTACCCTATTGCTCCTAGCGGGTCTGAGAAGACTGAAATCTTAGTTTGGATTTACGGCGGCGGTTTCACCACCGGAGACCGCCAATTCCCACCACCCGCAGACCTCGCATACGCCTGCGTCGGAGCATACTATGCACGCAGAGGCTTCATTGTCGTCATCCCCGACTATCGACTCCTCCACGATGCTGTCTTCCCAGGAGCTGCGGAGGACGTGCGCGACGCTGTGCTTTGGACTATCAGGAACCCTACGCACCTCACGACTCCTAACATCCCAGATCCCAATACCAAAGGGATCCACCTGATGGGCCACTCCGCCGGCGCGGTGAATGTATTCTCTGCGCTTGTCCTTCCCGAAACAGCCGAATCTGCAATTCTGCGGGCAAATATTTCCAGCATGATCTTGTGTGCCGGAGCACACCACTTCGACGGCCTCGCACCCAGCGACCCTTTGCAAGATATAATCAGCCAGCTTTGGGGAGGAGCAGAAGGTATTAAAGAGAAAGCGCCGATGGGACTTTTGCGAAATGCTTCGGACACCACAGTCGCGGGGTTGCCACGCATGGCGTTAGTGATAGCAGAGCGCGAGCCGGACTGGCTGTTGGCGGCGGATGAGGATTTCACGAAGGCACTGGAGGCTCGCACAGGAAAGAAGCCGAAGAAAATTGTTGCTCAAGGGCACAATCATATCAGCCCTAACATTGCACTCGGAACGGGACAGGGGGAAGCCTGGGCTGAAGAAGTAATTGCGTGGATTAAGGCCTGACGTAGAACACCACAAACAAAGTCGACGTTAACTAGTGATGAACCGAACGACAATAGTTAACAGCAGTACCCCCTTCGAAAATCGATGTTCCTTCAATCAGCTATAAGGCCGTGATTTCGAGATGGGGGCTAAAGGTAGATGGAAATCGCGCAGGAGTATCCCCATCTTCAAGATAACAACACAAGGAACCTAGAGTTCGAAGCCAGTTATGACGTAAGCGTAACTAGTCATTCGAACTCTCAAGTTACCCCGACATGGATGCGAGTATAGCCTCGGTCTCTCTTTCATCAGTCGTTGAAGTTCCTCCATTCTGCGACTCAAGTGCCTTCCTCATATCTACGCTTGATATGTTGGCTACGTAGTAGAGACAGCGATTTCCAAATTCGTGGATATCGTTCCAAGAATGTGCGAGGTTGCGCTTTCTGACTGGAGCGCTGAAAAGAGTGAATCTTCTTGTCTCAGATTGAAAGGGTGCAATTCGGACTTGGACTCCTGACAGCCATCGTGCGACAGATCGTTTTTCCCAGTCTCTGGCGCTTCACGAGCTTCATCCAATGGTCTGTGTCGACCCTTGAACTTGAAGGCAGAGTCGTGTCACAGTCAGATTAAGGCTACTTGCCACCTAGGGTACTTTTCAGCTTCTTGAGTCATCCACCGTTTGTCACGTCCGCCAATTTATTGCTTCTACTCAGCATATGTTTGTCTTGTCCTGTGCAGACTTTGTTGCGCTCTCTGCGGCGGTCCGTGGTCCTCGGCAAAGGTTTTGAACCTCTTGCAATATTGTTTTCGTTCATATGGTAAGCACCAATCACCAACACCTAAACCAAGCTACTCGAGACAGGCACGCTACGATTCTCTTTGTCTTGCCCGTAGCCGAGACGACGCGGATTACGTAGAGGATAGTGCGTCATGACATTTGTTTTTCTGATTAGGTTTTAGCCCACTACCCCTTAGACTTTATGCATGGGCTCGAAGGTTTGGACGCCGCCAACTCAATCATGTTCCCAAAGATCACGACTACCAAAACTTCTCGTCATATGGGTGACGTGCTATCGGACGCTAAGGATCGTTCCAAATTTCAAGGCTGTGGCCGGAACAGAGTGGAAGAACATGAGGCAGCTTCTCAATAGCAGAGTTCAACTTGTTTAAAGGCGAGCATCCACCATTTACCCATTCCCCATCAACACCCCAAGGAAGCAGATCAATGGAGAACATCGCTGAGTTCAAGTCCAACGAAATTTTTGACATCATCGAATCTAGTATGGTTTCTTCTTTTCCGACAGTTATATGTACTCACCGTATTTCCTAGCGCTCGCTGTCTTTCTTCCATTGTTAGAAGGGAAGCGTGCAGAGATAGAAGAGATACCACGGAAGACCTTCAAGTATGGGTCAACAGATCGGCACCAGGTATGCTCTTATGTCCTTCGAACTCGTCAGATCACGACAATGATACGGGGCCGTCGGCACAGCTCGACGTATATTATCCTACCACTCCTAGTGCCTCTGAGAAGACCCAGATCCTCGTTTGGACCTATGGGGGCGGTTTTACACGCGGAGACCGCCAACTTCCCGCTCCTGCGGACTTGATAAACACCTGCGTCGGGGCGTATTTCGCGCGCAAGGGCTTCCTCGTCATCATTACCGACTACCGACTCGTTCCCGATGCTCCTTTTCCTGGAGCTGCCGAGGATGTGCGCGACGCGGTGCTTTGGACCATTAACAACGCCAAGTATCTCACAACCCCAGCCACTCCCAACCCTGACACGAAGGCCATCTTCTTGATGGGCCATTCTGCGGGTGCTGTCCACGCCTTCTCCGCACTTGTCATCCCCGAGACGGTCGAGTCTACGGTCCTGCGCTCCAGCGTTGCTGGTCTGATCTTATGCGGCGGAGCCTACCACTTCGGCGCCCTCGCGCCCAGCCACAGGTTGCAAGCTGTCGTACGCCAGCTCTATGGAGGGGAGGAAGATGTGAAGGAGAAGGCACCGATCGGACTTTTGCGTAGCGCGTCCGACACCACGGTCGCGGCATTGCCACGCATCTCGCTGATTATTGCGGAGCGCGACCCAGAATGGCTGGTGAAGGCGGGTCACGATTTCAAGTCTGCTCTTGAGACCTGGACGGGAAAGAAGCCTGCAGTGATTTTTGCTCAGGGGCATAACCACCTGAGCCCTCACTGGGCACTCGGGACAGGTCAGGGAGAAACCTGGGCAGAGGAGGTCATTGCGTGGATCAAAGGATAGATTAGAGTTCGAGTCGGAGCGTGATGAGGGGCCCGTTTCTCCATAGTTTAGAGAAGAAACGCATCGTCTGTATACGTCATGATGGTAATGACCACCCTTTGTGTCACAGCTGGTTCAGGAAAATACTTGAAGCTCGAACCGTAAAGAAGGAAAATGCCTCAACTGTACAGTTACGACCAGGTGTTCAGTGGCCCTAAAACGTGACAGGTTTTGGTCAACTGTTCGTGTGTTCGACTGGCCAGGGTGGCCGTGACACAGTCCTTCGACTGTTCGTTAGCCATGCATGTAGTCTAATTTTATTTTATCTTTCATCCTACCTACATCTGCAAGACTCCTAGCCGACATAGCCGTCGGGTACACATCTTCTAATGATTCCTCTTGTTTCCTGGAGGACCCGTGTCGGGGATTGCTGTGATTGGTTGAGAGACAGCGTTCCACACGTTGTTTTGTCCAAAAGAAGGAATCCCTGACCTATTCTCAAAGAGGAATCTGCCATGGCAGATTTTAGTTTGCCTCAGCAGAATTTAAAACGTAGATGTAGGCCCACTTCAGCAAGACAACCCCGCGCCGTTGTTGTTCATGTATACAACTCGAGAGGTCCACAGTTTGTGTGTTTCCGTGACAAATGCATTGTGAAAGTTGATGCAGCAGGAATGGAGGGACAGGAGTTGGGACAAGGCAAGCGGAAAACAGCAGAAAATTGTCCTGTGCTGTGATTAGGCATTCAAATAGTGGTTAGAGATGAAGATGATTCAGAAAGGGTAGCCTTTGGTGTATTTCTCAGAAGATAAGCATATTGAGTATGACAGAAACCTCAAATTTTGACAATTTTGGATATATTCCCTAACCTCCTCTCATGACTACCCGTACCCTCAAAAGGTACTATGAAAAAATCCATGGGGGCACCGCGGATTGAACGCGGGACCTTCAGAAATACAGATCCATCTTCAGTCTGCTGCTCTCCCAACTGAGCTATGCCCCCTGTACAGGTAGGATGCTTCAGGGTTTTATTTGTAGCGGAAGTTCCACAATGATAGTCTGCAAATTAGGTCAGCACTAGACCCAATTAAATATAGAGTCAAGTTGAACTGACCATGCTTGATGATGCCTCTGGTTCGCAACAGTACAGGACGCAATAAATCTCGCTCGCCATTGCCACCTTTAGCGCACAAACCCTCCTTGTCTCCTCGTCCATTCCTACCACCATCTCATTACGCGGCCGCAGCAGGGATCACGTATCGCCAAGACAGCCATTCCAACGACGTCGGTGAAACATATGGGGATCCAAACGACCATTATACGAGTGTATTCATGCCTGTAACATGCCCTTCAGATGCGGAGTCTACATCTGATTTGTCGTTTGAGTTCAAATCCAATTCGCCTGACGGGGAGAAGCGTTTTGTATCGACCAATACTGGGCAACGCGGACGACGCCAAAGCCTTATCAATGACCTCCCTCAACTCGAGGCAAACCTCCTGCCATCTCTTAGAGACACAATCCATCGTATGACGCGCTCACCCTCTGGACGGGGCTCGGCTCAAAATTCTGAAAATACGTCCTATCTTGGCGTACCGGGACCGTCAGGTCACGGCCATACCGGCTCTTCCAGGTCTCCCTCGCCCTCAGGTGCCTTAGACCGTAATTCCTCAAAGACATCCCATTTTTATCCGACGTCCAATAGCGCTGCAGCACAACAGAACAAACTATCCACTCCCGATCCCTCATACGAATACCCCCTCGCGACCGAGGCTGAAACTTTGACTCCTCAAAGGGCTAAGATTACCAGGCCTTCTGTTAAAGGTTCGCTCAAACAACCTACTCCAAAACTGTTTTCGAAAACCTCGGGACATAATTCCTCAACCAGCGCTGCGTCTCCGAAGTCCGTACGCAGCATTCTCAAGAAGACTTCTAATCACAATCTTATATCCATTGATGTCCAAGGCGGGGAGAGTCGGAATCCAGCGATGAACGTATGTCAAGGTTTTCGTGTTTATGTTTCGAACGCTGAATCATTGTAATCAGCAAGGCTCGATGCCGCTTGCAACAAGCGCGCGCTCTAGGTCCTACCTCGACCCAGGCTCACCATCTACGGTCTCGTTCGAAGATGAAAATTCTGCACCTACATCACGTACCGGTCGCACGGCCTCAGGTGCCAAAGGGCCGAGTCGTCCGCAAACTTCGAGCATCCCTCGTCCTCAAAAGAAACATGTTGGGTCGCAATCCCAGTGGTCAGCCGATGAGTCTGACTTCGAAAGTCAATTTGAAGCCAAGGAACGGGAACGCCGCCGACTTGTGGTGGCGAATGCAGAGGTGTTTCCATCTAGTTCTGAAAGTGAAGTCGAGAGCAGGGAGAGGGCTCGAGGAAGAAGTAAAGCCGTGGAATCCCTGACTAATCGCAAAAATTCCCGCGCAGGGACACAGGGCATAGGTCTTGGCCTCGACCTTGACTCAGGCATGAGGAAGAATAGAGGCAGTGTCGTATTCCAGAAAGAGGCAACCTGCTCGTCTTACGAAGAGGAGTCGATGCGATCGTCGCGCCGTACCGGGTTGCCTCAGACACCAAACTCTTACTCTCGCTCAGCTAATCATTCTTTGACCAAGAGCTACGTGATTGAGCAGAACTGCGAGGACATCCCGGATGCGCCACACGAATATGAACGTCGTCGGGAAGCTCTTTTAGGGATTGTCGCTCGTCTCGAGCTTGGGAAGCAAGCGACGCCTAAGGGAGAAGAGAGTGCAATTAATCACTGTAGCGAGGATGGCTTTGCCATTAGTGGATCTCGAGATTTTGCAGACGAAGAAAACCCCCGTGGGACCTATCAGCACTTGCACAGGGATCAATCCGAGTACGAGGGTCAGAATCGACAGGCTCAACTCAACACTCAGATCCGCAAGGGGCGTCCAAGGAGCTCGAGCTGTACGCCGACGCCGACATTCCTCCTATCTACCAATGACAATGAAGAGCCCACCACAGGATCCTCTTCCTACCCCCGCGCGACCCTTCAATCAGAGCGATATCTCGGTCCCTCGCCAATAGCATCTCCCAAGGCTGAAAGAGCACGCCGGTCTTCACGATCGCCTGTCATCCCGCAGATCGACACAACGGCCATCCCAGCGGCGTTACGGCGGCATTCTGTGTACCACCGCCCTGCAAGTCCAAATCCGCCGCCATTTATGGCCAGCGGCGACGCTGCAGATAAGAAAATGTCAGATAGGAGGAATTCAGGGCCGGGCGTGTCCCGACAGCAGCGACGGGAATCCATGCAGCAGCATCATGAAGGCGGTGATATGGACTCCTCTCCGCACGCCACCGCTGCACGGGAACGAAAGGCGTATGGCATTCCACCGTCAGACTCGGTTAGCGCCTATCTGGATCGGCGATCGCTGTCACATGCTGACAGTGACTTGTCGTCGGTGGGAAGCGTATATCTGGATGATGACAGCGAGTCTGAACTGAGCCCAGCTGCTGAGACGCTGTTCAAGAAACTGGGTGGAGGTCATGCAAAAGGAGATCGGAGGGGTTATCAGGTAAGCTCCGGGTAGATTTCACGTACAGCCGGGTTGCTAAACGCGACCTTTCCTAGTCGGCTGCGGAAAAACCTTCGCGACTAGGCGCAAATTCGCGTGTCCCTAGTCCATCCTACTCTGTCCAAGGGGCAGATGAGCGTTCCCAACATCAAAGATCACCACCACGGCGCGAGGATCGTCGTCCTAGGTTTCAATTACCCAGTTCTCCACCACCGCCACCACCACCACCGAAAGACACAATCAAACATCATGAAGACACGGAGATGCGACGCCAGGACCTCATTCTTGAAATTTACCAGACCGAAGAAGCTTTTGTTAAGCGACTGCGAGTCTTCGTAGAGTTGTTCATCCTGCCTCTTCGTGTTCAGGATAGCAGGAGCTGGATCTCGGGCGTTCCATTTGAGGTTGCGCGTCTTTTTGACTGGCTGGAGGATATTGTGGTGCTGCACAGCCAAATTATATCGTCTCTCAAGGCGACGCGTGACACTCAGTATCCCATTGTCGAGCGGATTGCCGAATCAATACGCGCTTTCATTCCTCGGCTTGAGGTGTACCAACCATACCTGGTCAAATTGGGGGATGCGGTCGCGTCGATTCATCAACTGGTGCAGGATGAAAACAGCGATTTTGGCGAGTTTCTGCGCATCCAGGAGGCGGCACCAGATTGTGAGGGGTGGAACATCCAGAACTTCCTGGTGGAGCCTGTCAACTTGCTGGCTAAATTTCCGGAGTTTTTCTCGGTACGTGACCTCCTCACACCTACATAATGGGGATTTGGCCTCACGGTTACGCTCAGAGGCTCCTAAAGCTGACATCGAAAAGTCACCGAGACTATCTGTCCACGTTTTCGCTGATGCATTCCGCCGACATGTTCATCCGCGTTATGACAGAGGTCAAATCTCGTGAAGATGAGTATGATTTGATCCAGAAATTTGCAGCTCGTATACAAGGACTTCCTCCATCGGCTCAACTCGCGACCAGGGAAAGAAGATTTTTGCATCTAGGAACCCTCAATTTGTTGGACGTGGAGGACAACAACCCCTCAGCGGTAGGCGCACAACCGAGGATCTCCGGCTATTTTCCCCCAGGCAGCATACGCGGCGCTAATACCGCTAATAGGACGAGTAAGCTTATGACTGCCATGAACCAGTGGGACTCAGGACGTGCAAGATCAGGATCGGCAAGTTCTTCGAGTACTGGCCTATCTACGAGTTCGACTTCATCTGGTTTCTCTTCGGGCGCACCTGCAACGCCAGACTCTCCTTTCTTTTCGTCGTTCCGGATTCCGATGCCTCGAGGACGGCTCAACCAGGCTCGCACGGCAACTATCAAGAACCCTTCGACCCCGAGCCCGGCGCCTCGGAATAGCTCGAATGCTCCTTCTCGTGTCTCTGGAATGCTTATTCAGGTTTTCGTGTTTACGGATCTTGTACTTCTTGCGTCGCCGGTCTCCGATGAAACTGATGGATGGACGCTTCTCAAGCATGTTGGGATTATAAGAGCCCTCGACGTCCACCTTGGAGAAAAAGACTCTTATGGTTTATCCGATGACTTCCCATAACTGCCCATACTCACCTTCCCCTCCGTTCTAGATTCAGACACCATCACAATCGAAGCACTGCCCGTGGAACCTGAAAAGCTGAATGAGCCAACGAAAATGGACGACGGTTTTGTGTTTCTCCTCCGCCTTGCTGTCCCTAGAGACGACACCCCCATGGCCATGGGCGACGATGCCCCTTCGACACCCGAGAACCACGAAGCCAAAACCTGCGCCTGGATCTCGGCCTTCCGGCGTTGCCAGAAGTTCACGCTCTCCGCGTTGTCGACCCCGTCACGGAATCACGATTCGCAGCTTGACACGGCATTTGAGACACAGCAGACGGTGCTAGGGCTGCTGGCCTCGGGGTTGCCGCTGCCCAAGAGCCCGTCGGTGCAGATGGCTGACATGCGTGAGCACGCTGGCGCCAGGCGTGGGGAGGTGCATGTGAACCTGGACCGGAATAGGGAAGGCGAAGGGGAGAGGGAGGAGCGCGGGTGGTGGTCGTTGAGGTTTCAGCAGGTCTTTCGGGAACTTCAACGACAGGATCTGGCTTTGGCTCTGGCTTCTTCTGGAGTGGACTCGTGATCAGGCTGGCGTTTCCGGTTCTTTGGATTTGGTCGTGATGTCGTAAACCTTTCAATGTTTGTTGCGGTTGTATAATGTACGTTTGGATTGGAGTGGTCGTGTGATGCTTTTTGTACACTTCTGTTCGTGGAGCGGTGTGAGGACGCCTCCATGGTTTGGTTTATGAGCTTCTCACATAAGGTTCTGTGCCTTGCTTGGAAGAGGGAGGATCGCGTTAACCTACATGATACATGGTCTGGTTTTTGGTGAAGTACGGAGTACACTAGCAATCGCAATACCGACAAGAGCAACAACAGCGAGTGGGACAAAGGTGGACAGATAGATGTGGCTTGGTTTGGTACTGACTACATTGACTCAAGCTCACGGGAAGGATCACACGACTGACAAGCCTTACAGCAAAGGATAGGCGTACAGCTACTGATAGATGAAATTATACCTGGCAAGGGTTCAAATCGCGTACACGGGGAAACCCGGGGACCGTATGCTAGACGTACCTTGACAGCAGATGCGGGATAGCCGAGAGCTGGGGGCCGTATCGCGCGGCATTGTCATACAGTTCGAAGAGAGGGATGGCGAGGAGCTTCATATTTTTTGGGACCGCGAGGACCTCTGCGGGGTGCGGGGTTAAGGTTGAAGTTTATATTAATGCCGTGCGATGGATCTGGGTTAAAGGTACGTACTTCGTTCCGGCATCTGCACAAGGAAGAGTTTCTTGCATTCCTTGGGTTTCGTTATGTGGGCGGGGATGAAGGGGTACTATTGTGACGGCAGATTGTGAGCCTCAGGATCGCTGGAAGGGTAAACATGAGGGTGCACCATGAAGGTCTCAAAGTTGGGGCGCCACCACTGTGCGAGACAGTCTCCGATCTCCCACTCGTTATCCACCCCGTGTGCGCTGCTAAATTGCTGAGAATCCATCGGTGGTGCGAGGCGCTCGTCGAGCCGGCGCTTAAGGCCATCAATTTCATCCTCGCCTGGCTTGAGGTAGTCCCCCGGGCTGTGGACAGGGAATTAGCCTAGTACCAAAATATGACACCGAAAAGAAAGGGAAGTGGGGTATGTGAACTTGTTCGGAGGTTGTTGGAATGTACTGAAAAATGTGACGAGCCAAACGTCATCAGAACAAAAGTGAAGGTCACTGGAACATCATCAGAACTGCAATGATCTTGAATTGCGTGATGTGCGGGGGAACAGCGGTGAAATAGGACGGCGGCCGTGAGAGTAGTGTCTGAGAGAAAACTACGAAGTCGGAGAGGACTTGGGAGGTATTGACTCACAGTTTGAAGAACGCGTTGGCAATTTGGAGCATCAGTATGTGTGGGTGGCCGTGATCGTGGACCACCAGGATGCCTTCCACAGTCCGTCGCATGCCAAAGTCTTCATAGTTATTTTGGAGGCGCTGGAGACGTGCTGATACTGAGGGATCTTCTTCTGGTTGGGCTTCCTTGGTGCTAGTAGAAGATAAGAGGCTGTCCAGCTGACCCTACACGAGGCAAGACACACCTGAATGTGAAATTGGAGAGAGGATATCTGCAAATATGTCAGTAGGCGAAAGAGAGAAACAGTAGAGAGGAACTTGCAGTGCAATCGTGGTCATGGCGAGGAATCTGAGGAACAGAGGCACGTGATACGCGGCAGATTTTTTGATGGGACGCGTCTTGGTCGAGGCTTATCTGTGTACTGACGCCGAATGGATAAAGGATAACAGTTTTTTCAGGGCAGATGGCGCCTGGACATTCAACAAGCACCTCATCCCTCTTTCCTAGTCTCGCCGCGATGCTGCAGCGCTCGTCGGCTGGCGCCCCTGAGTCGCCGAGTCTCACCACTGGCATTAACGCCGCACTCGACATTACAGATGCCAACCAAGTAGCTATGGCCCCTGCTGCAGACGTAGATGATAGACCGTCGACAGCCGATGCATCCAATTGGACCATTCCAGACGGCTCGCCTCTTTTACGTAGATCTGGGTAAGTTCAATTCCCATCATTTGTCGTTGTCTCCACCCTCGCACCATCTGACTGGAAAATTGCCCATTCCTGTCGCTCTGATCTTCTTTCCTGTGTCTATTAAAATTACGACTCTGACCATGAACCAATAGGCTTCTCCAGCCCAGGTCATATAACCCCCCGAACGCGTTCCAGTCCTCTTACGATTCTCCGGGTCCATCTACGCAGCATCGGTCACCACCCTTGCCTCACTCGCAGGATACCATTCGCATGAATACCATGGAGCTCTCCAGCATGTCGTTTTCATCTTCTTCCTCGTCTGCGCTAGGATTCAACGACCTCATCATGGGTGGGGCTGATCCCTTCTCGCCACCGTTAACTTCGCCACAGCCGATCAACGAAAACCTCGCACGATTCCACCGGGAACGTGCCTCGTCCACGCCGCCTCGCTCTGCTTCTCCCCCTCCCGCTTCCGCCCAACAACAAAAGGGCAACATGCCCTTCCAGCCTTCCGGTCTGTCCCTCCTTCGCCAAGAGTACGAGTCTGGCTACAGCTCGGGCTCAGAAGGATCGCGCACACCTACTCCCTCAGTTCGCAGCCCCGCAACCATTCCCCGCGTGCACTGGTCAGACACCAAAAAAAGTGGCCACAAAGCGACCCCTCCCGCAGTCACCAGTCCGATGTCGGCCCCCGCGACGTTGCATCTCTCCCCACCTGTGATGTCTCTCCCACCCATCAGTGAGACAACGCCCCTAATCAGTCGGACCCCTTTGTCTCCTCCTTCGACGTCGCCCACCGCTCCCCATCCCACCGTGGATTCCAAACCTAAATTCCCCGTCGTTGCGCGTCTCCAGGCCAGTATGACAAGCGCACTGCAGCATGGCGTGCCGCATGTCTTGGGCCTGGCGCTCAGAACCACACCCGCGGTGCTTCTGGGGTTGCTTTTGAACATACTGGACGGCGTTTCGTGTACGTTTCTTTCATCCCCTTCCATTCTCCCCGCGTTCTTTTTTGAACATTCTTGCGTTCGGTGGTACTATTACTCGTTATAAAAATAGAATAACTGACATGGAACTTCTTTTTTTGGGTCTTGGGGCGTACTGCAGATGGCATGATTATCTTCCCTGGCACAGGCGTGTTCTCGGACTTAGGGCCCATGGGTGTCTCGATGTTTTTTCTTTCGTAAGTGGTTGCATCTTTCGAAGCACATAGCCCCGCTTTAACCTCTCTAACGACACATTTATCTTGGCAACTACCCAGTACGATGCTCTCGCAGCTCGTATACACCTGCGGGGGCAGTGGGTTCGCAGGTGCGAATGGAAGTATGATGATCGAAGTTGTGGTACGTCTCTCCACTCCTGTGACCACCCCCTACCCCTCACCCCATCTCTGCGGCACCTCCATACCTACCCACTTCAACCTCGCCGATCATTCGATCATCTTTCCGTCAAACCCTTACCATGTCACAAACATAACAATTGACGCCGAACCTCCCTCTTCCTTTGCCTTTTTTTCCCTTTTCCCATCCCCTTAATCCCCCACAGCCGTTCTTCCACATTCTCGCCAACGACATCGCGTCGCAGATCGGGGAAAGCCACCCAAAGGAGATCATTGCCACCACTCTTGCAGCCTATGCGCTGAGTTCTATTCTCACGGGTGCGTGTCCAGACTCACCTGCCCAGCCCCCGTGCCAAATGGAAGTTAAACGCCCAACCTGAACAGGGCTGTCGTTCTTTCTCTTGGGCGCGCTCAAGCTCGGTGTTCTGATCGGATTCTTCCCGAGACACATTCTTGTCGGGTACGTCGGCGCCCTTTTCGAACCCTACTCAGGGTTGTCCGCAGCTGTCCCACCTGACCATACCCTGATACTCTTAGATGCATAGGTGGAGTTGGCGTATTTCTTATCCTTACTGGGTACGGCCGCCTTTTCCCCATCTCTCCCTCTCTCCGAAACTGCGGAGGGTGCCTAGATCCGTCATGGTACTGACTTATCGGTTGAATGTGTAGACTCGCGGTGAGCATGCGTATCGGGGAAGATGACCTCACCGCGGACTGGGCGACCATCGAGACGATGTTCTTCGACACCCACAACCTGATACTTTGGGTGATCCCGCTCGTGCTCGCGGTTTTGCTGAGGGTGGTCACGCATAACTTCCAGCATCAGCTGATCTTTCCGATGTGTAAGTCCTCTTCTCTTTGTGTCTTTCTACCCTCTTCCTGCATTCTATTCTTCCACTTTTCCTTTTCTATGTTTATGGACGTATTCCCACGGGCCTTCTGCGCTACTTCCCTTGGCTGTCGTGCCTCTATGTTTCTCCCGTTACGGCATCGCTAAAATTTCGAACGGGAGACAGATTTTCTCACCCTCCCGATATTGTTCTATATCGTTGTCTTGGCGGCAAAGCTCGATTTGCAGGACTTGAGAAGATTGGGGTGGTTGTTTGATATGGGGGCGAAGGACTCGATAGTCTGGTACAAGTTCTATTCCTACTTCGGTATGACCTTTATCTCTCCTCGGGATGAGGAATATTGATCCTCGGGGATATAGATTTTGGCGCGGTTAGGTTTCCCGCACTGTGGGCGACGTTGCCGACGCAGTTCGCTCTGTAAGTCGTCAGCTTGAGGGTTTCTTGATGGTGCTCTGACTAGGCATAGGTTGTTCTTCAATATCCTGCATCCGCCTTTGAATGTCCCCGCACTTTGTTCGTCTATTTTCTGGCGAGAAACCCAGGACATTTTGCTGACCGAGGATAAAGCCGTATCCCTAGACGAAGACGTCGACACGAACAAAGAGCTCGTTGCACACGGATACTCAAATTTCATTGCCGGGATGTTCGGAACCGTGTATGTCCGCCCCATCTGCATTCGGGTTCGTCGGATGCTAATATTCTATTCGGAACGCAGACCAAATTACCTAGTTTACGTGAATACGCTTCTGTGCGTTCCCCCCTTTCTGTGCTTCTCAGCAGGATCCTGATTTGCGATGTTAAGGTTCTATCGTGTGGGCGGCGGCAACAGGGTCGCTGGATTTCTGCTCGCCGTTTTGACTGGAGTATTGCTCGTCATTGGGACAGCACCTATCGCGTATATTCGTAAGCTCCAGAGACTTCGAAGTACACAGAAAGCCCTAATTTCGCTCATACAGCGGTGATGGTCGTGGGCGCCCTGATTTTCGTACTCGGTATTGACCTTGTTAAGGAAGCGCTTTGGGATACGAGGCACCGGACTAACAGGTGAGGGTCCAAACGTTATCTGATCCACATGTGATGGTGAACAGACTGGGTATATAGGACTGAGTACATCACGATTGTCAGCATCATAATATTCATGACAGTATGGGACTTCGTTGTTGGTGTCATATTTGGTATCATCGCCAGCTGTGAGTTTCTGCTACTCTTGCGCTGGCCCGTGGCACTAATGATATTGTCCTACAAGGTTTCTTCTTCGTTGTTCAGAATTCCCAGCGGAGAAGCATACGTTCCGTTCATTCAGGTGATACTGTCATGTCGACTGTGCGTAGACCAAGTCTACAACGGGCCTATCTTCGCGAGGTCTCCAAACAGACCAGCATCTTGACGCTTCAAGGTCCGTCTTTCTTCACAACTACACCGACTTGGCCTGACATCTAGCATAGGGTTTCTCTTCTTCGGTACCATTGCACACGTAGAGGACACCATCCGGGACATCATCGATGGCCCGTCATGGCAGAGCAACCCTGTCCGATTCCTCGTACTGGATTTCACGCTCGTCGCTGGCGTGGACATGTCTGCTGCGGAGGCATTTGTCCGGATACACCGATTCTTGTCGGCAAAGTCGGTGACGATCGTATTCTGCGGATTTGAGGCGGGGTCGCCCGTGGCCAATGCACTGGAGAGCGTACAGGTGCTTGGGGCGGATCATGTTGAGCTTTTCACAACATTTAACGACGCGATGGAATGTGAGTCGACGTTCGATTCCTTTCACTTCAGAGCTGAGAGTCATGATCACTGGGGATCTAGGGACTGAAAATGCCTACCTGCGTGCTTACTACATGGCGCAAAAATACGAAGTCACGTCAACGGCATTTGGTACATAGTTTTTCAGAACGTTGTTATCCTCTCAAGGATCTGATGACTTGTTTCAGCTTTACCAGGCCGCCAGCAACATGACTCTGAGCAGCACTCTTTGAATTTTTTCGTCTCGTCACCGCGAAGGTCTTACATGCGGGACGTTGGAAGCCGGACCATAGCAAACGGTAAGCTCCTCCTTGCCCCCTTCGGAGTCGCAGCCATAACCGACACCATCTTGCAGAGAATTACAGAGTATCGGCGGAAACCGAATACCCAAACGAGCCGCAGAACATACTGATAAAGGCCTTCTCGTCTTACGGTGAAGTCGACTCGGACCTCTTCCGACCTATCGGGAAATATCTTGAGCGCGTGTCTGTTCCCGAAGGCTACGTGTTGTGGAAACAAGACGATCCTCCTGACGCGCTGTATATCGTTGAGACGGGTATTCTGAGGGCATCGTACAAGTTTGCTGAGCATCTGGACTGTGTTGAGGAGTCGATGGTACCTGGGACGGTCGCCGGGGAACTGTCTGCCTTGTCAGCGCTGCCGAGAAACGCCACGGTCGTGGTGGAGCGTGCTGCCACGCTGTGGCGACTGAGCACTGAAAATCTGGCTCGCTTAGAGCTGGAGGAACCTAAGCTGGCGAGGTGTTTCTTGCGGCTCATTCTGAAAGGTGTGTCGTTATACTACTTACCGAATCGTGTATGCTCATGTGATGTCCTAGCTGCGAAAATTGACTTCGACATCCTTCTCTCTGCATTAGCATCAAGACGATAGCATGTAAACTATTGCGTGATACACGCAATAACTTATTATATCCTTCCACCGGTTCTGTATCCCATACTGGGTTTTAGTTGTTTCCTTGGCCAGTGCTTGTCTGAGGTGTGTGAGATCAGCCGAGATCGGAGTTGGCGCTCTTTAAAAGGCGACGGCATTTTGCGAAGACAAATCGCACCGGCCCGAACCTCCGTCTTCTCCCAATCTTCTATGTAACCTGTCGTGCACCTTTGCGTGGTTTCTCTTCCTCTCTGCGGTTCAGGCTTGGTCGCTAAACCTATTATTCTATTGGACTCGAGAACTGCGTGAATATCATGACGGTCGGCGAGATATCGTAGCTAAAGTATTCTTCTGCCACCTCACATGAGAATAGGTTGGCGCGTGATCAAATCCGTTGGCGGCTATGGGGCAGGCTTGAGAGGCTTGAGCCCCGAAACAGAAAGCTCGTTCTCCCATCATCTCAGTCGAATGGTCTCCGAACTCAAAGCACAATACGACAAGCAGGGTTTCGTGGTGGTCCCAGGACTCATCACCGGCGGGGAACAAGAGTTGAAAGAGGCTTGCGACCGTGTTATAGCCCTCACTCGCGATGGGAAATGGCCGCATCGAAGGACTGTGGGGAAACAGTTCCCGCCCTTCGGAGACGACAACCCCGACTCTTGGGGAGTTCAGCACATAATGCATCCTCGTTTGGGCGAGCCGGTCTTCGCGAGGTGGTACACTTCGCAGCCGCTATCCGACGTAGTCAAGGAATTGATTGAGTGCGGAGAGGAAGATCTGGAGATGGGTACGCAGAAGTGGACCTCTCGATCCGGTCATGAACTGATATTCAGACTTCCAGAGCTGTTCAACCTTCTTATTAACCCGTTAGGACATAGTTTTGCCTTACGTTGGCATCGCGATGACGTCGGCGAGAAGGCGTCTGAGGAGGAGGAGCGAGAAGCTCTTCAGAAGTGGCATTTTGGTGTATGTCTTCTCTACCTATATCAAATCAGTGTTAGAATGAAACAAAAAAAAACTGTTTTGTAGGTTCAGTGGAACACGTACGCGTGATGGTTCCTTTTTACGTTCGGGTCGATTGATCTACCAGCCTAGCGCTTTATATCGCGACTCTTGCCTGTATGTAGTACCAGGTTCCCACCTCACCCCCCGGACACCAGAGCAACGGAAGCATAGCGAGACTATGGAGCCGCCCACTGACCCTCTTGCAATGCCTGGAGCAATCCAGTTGACCCTCCAACGTAAGCACCTATACAACTGAGCTGCATCGCACTTGCTCAGATACAATTTAGCTGGCGAGACGGTTTTCTACAATTCCAACATCCTGCATTGCGCAACGTACAGCTCAGCGGAGCGCCGGGCGACCTTGCATGCTAACATGGGCAACGTTAAGGGAGGATCCACGCGGGCGCGGAACATACTTCAGCACGGACTCAACTGGATGAAGGAGGATACATTCCGTGAGGGACTCAATGAGAAGGGAAAGGCGATGCTTGATCGACTTGTCGTCATGCACGAGAAAGCTGGTGATGTTGGATATTCCCTCGCAGGATAGGCCGGCTATGTCAATGAAGGGTCAGAAACGGGGTAGACGTTCGTAAACTGTTACCAGATCCAATGAAGCAATACATACAAGAAAAGAGCCGACCGTCACTAGCGATGGAAATAATCAACATTGAGCTGCGGAGGTCGTCGCCTTTGACGATGCACCGGTGGATCCCCTCATACATGTAGTACGCATGGAATTCCAGTGCTGAACGAGAAACCCAGCGTCGTCCGGTATCCGACCAACACCCTACAAAGGGCCGCAAACTTTAAGGTGTATACCCTCAAATCTGACGAGCTTCATGAGATGAACGACGGGAACGAAGCTCATATGCCCCATTCGCACAAGATGGTGTCCAACAAGACATAGCAGGCACGGGAAGTTCTAGTAAGTGTGTGATGGATGGTGCGAGGATAACGCCATCCTCTTACTTTCAACGTAATCTGGGCACCGATGAACGAGTGAACCAAAGACTATTCACTTCAACATAGAAAGACTTGGGGAAGATCGACTACGACGGCAGCCATGACAGATCGGCTGTCCAATGTGGTTCGATGGCAACGTGCCAACGGCGAAGTCGGTATGCGTGTTCGAGTTCCAACGCATTCGACGTCCGCCCGCAATACTATGCACC